>JAGWCC010000013.1:2400000-3600000 GCA_022651775.1 Drusus annulatus
AGATATTTTAAAATTATTTAGCTGCCTTAGCTAAGGAATTTAAAAGCAGATTTCAGGACTTACGTAGTATCAAGAATTGTTTGTTACTTATAAAAAATCCCTGGCACCTAGAAACAGCAACTTTAACACATTTAGCTGCACTGGGATATGATTATGCAGCCCTTTTTGATAAATGTATCGAATTTAAGAACGATACTTATCTGAAAGCTATTTTTGAAGAAAAAAGAGAGGGGAAGGAGTACTTCCATTTTTGGGAATTAGTTCCTGAAAAATACAAGACTGTAAAAAATTGTGCCTGCCTGCTCCTCACATTGTTTGCATCAACATATCTTGTGAGTCATCATATTCCAAAATGAAATATGCAAAAAACGTATACAGGAATCGACTTACTGATTCTCACCTTGATGACGTATTGAGGGTAGCATGCAGCAATTGTAAACCCGATTTGACTAAAATTGTTGAAAATTTATCCCAATGTCAAAAATCACACTAATTTCAAAATAAACGCTTGAATACATGTTACTTTTGAGTTTTATTTTTTTCACTATTGTAATTTTTAATGAACCGTATGCTGATAAGCGATGTGTTCTATTATTATTCTAATTTAAATAAAAAATGTTTTAGTTTTAAGCCACTTTATTTATATACATATAACATTCGACCGGTTTCCGTTAAACTTTACCTTTTTCAGGAAAGTATATATATATAAATAGTTTATATATATATACTTTCCTGAAGAAGGTAAAGTTTAACCGAAACCGGTCGAATGTTATATGTATATAAATAAAGTGGCTTGAAACTAAAACATTTTTTATTTAAATTATATTTCAAGCCACAAAGTGATTGCTTCCTTCGATATATTATTATTCTGTTTTGGTTATATTTTTATAAATCTCAAATGGTTTTCCAAAAAAACGGGGGTGGTGGGTTTTTATGATATTTTTTGTCGTACCAGTATAGTGTTGCGGCCCGCGTAGCTTTACAAATATATGTATGTGGCCCGAAGAAAAAAAAGGTTGAGTATCATTGGTCTAGACCAGTCATTCCCAAAGTGGTCTATATCGACCCCCAGGGGTCGATTCCGACCTGCAAGGGGTCCACGTCAGTGAAAAAAAAAATTGGGGGTGCATGAGACGTAAATGGGGGTCCACGGGAGTGGATTCCATTTAGGCAGGCCGTCACCAAAATGTTGGCTTTCCGCAAATGTAATAATCCACCTCACAGATAGTACCTATGTAAGTACTTACGTAATACTATCTTATAATGGACTTCAATTCCCTAATTATGTTAATAATAATATTTTTTGTGGAAGATATTTTGTCGATTTGCTAGTACTTTTCGATTTCAAATCTCTACCGACTAGTGCTTTTTTTCGGAGAGGAATTTTTGTTGATTTGCTAGCACTTTTCGATTTGGGATCTCTGCCGACTAGTACTATTTTTTGACGAGTTCGACTGCAATTGAAGTGTTCACCGCGAAGGGTTCATTTCAAAGAACTAGCAGTTCCTGAAACGTTCACAAAACTAAACCTAACTTTTTCCCAACGCTAAAAAAAACCAATACTAGGAAAGCAGGGGGTCTATACAAAACAGAAAAAATCGACAATTGGTCTACGGGACAAAAAAGTTTGGGAACCTTTGGTCTAGACAGACTAGACAACTCTGACCGTGGCCCCAAATTTGCTGCTTTTTATAAGACTTCCCGGAAGTCAAGAATTTGAAGATGTTGTAAAGAACTTATTAATAATACTTCGGTAATTTATAAAGCGATTTTTTTGTCGAAATATCACCGCAAGGGCGCTTAAACTAACTTAACATCCCGCCGTTTCCATGCAGGGGTAGGCAGAGAGGATGGACTGCCAGAAAACTCTGTCTGGCATACTCTCCTTGTTTAATTCACTTTCATACATACTCTTCTTTTATTCTGATTCTTGTCATGGCCCCATTCAAATATTTAATATCTTCCTCGTGCATCCCCGACTTCTTCTTCCTTTCACTTTCACATAATATATTTTTCTCACACTCTTTTTTTCTATAATCTGCTCTACATGCCCAAACTATCTAAGCGTCCCTTTCTTAATCCTATTTATTACGCTTACATCGGCCTTGCATTTTTTCTGAATATCCACACTACTAAAACGGTCATACATGGTTTTACCGTACATACGCCACAGAGATATTTATTTATTTTTTAATTAATTTCCACATTTCTACAGCATTTAGTTTACTTTCGATCTTCCTCTGCCAGTTTCATGCCTAACTACTATATATCAGGGTAGGTATAAGCACTCCATTGTGGACTGCTAGCTTCGCTCTTTAAACATGTTTTATTTGCGAAAACAGCCTTCCATTAATGGAGTTTCCTGCATTCACTCTCTTCCAAAATCCTTTTCGGCCTTTCCATCTCTCGTAAACATACTTCTTAAATACACAAACTCATCCACTTGCTCCAAATATTCATTGTTCCCAACTATATTGCAAGCTGTTCTCGTACTTTCTCAATCAAACATAATGACTTTGGACTTACTTACATTCATCATTAACTCATTCTGCATACATACTTGGTTTATCCTAGGAACGAAAAAATGTACATCTTTCACACAGTCAGAAATCAGCACCGCATCATTAGCATACAATAGATAACATACTTTCAGATTGTTCAAAATATATACATATATTTGCACTCATTAGTGGAAAACATGTGGCGCATTTTTTTTAGCTTTCCTTTATAACCAGATCTGAATAACTAGGCACTCTACCCTTACTCCATCTCTCTTTTACTTATTTCCGCCCCAAAACATTCTCCAATTACGGATGACTTATTCCTTCTGGCTGGCTCTAGGAAGTGGAACTCACGGTTTTTTTTTAATATGGTGTCCTTTTTATGTCTGTTGTGAATAAGAAAACATTTATATCTGATTCGCAAATCTTTACACATTCTTAAGCGACTTGCTAAAGGTAAGAGGTCATTTTTATTACTTTTAGAGCTAAAAAAAAATAATTTGTGTAACCAAGGGCATTAAAAAATTAATTAAGTATCGCCTAATTAAAAAAAGAAACTTTCAAATAATAACATTGAATGCAAAAAACTTTCAATTGTTTTGATGAAAAGTTTAAAAAAATAAACTGTAATTTTATTTTTAATAATTATTTTAATTTAAATCGTAATTTAATAAATTTTATACTTGAATAATTTTAAAAGCTTTGTCATAATTTCAAACTATTCGGTAAATTTCCTGAACAAAATCGATAGTTTTAATTAGGTACGAAACATCCCGCCGTTTCCATGCAAGGACAGGCAGAGAGAATATACTGTCATACAACTATCTCTTGGCACACACTCCTTGCTTCATTCACATTCATACATACTCTTCTGTTATTCTGACACTTGACATGGCCCCACTCAAGTATTAGATTTATTTGATCGTGCCATGTCTTCCTCGGGTGTCCCCGACTTCTTCTTCCATTCACTTTTGCGTCATATATTATTTTCACATTCCTTTCTTCGTTTATTTTGTCTACTTATAAACAAGGGTCTAGATCTTTTTTGTTTCTTTATATTATATATAACAGCAGACGCGTGCCATGAATATATGAATTAATAATCCCTAATCATCTGGAGATAACAACCTTAACTTTTGCAGGTTTAGGTAAGGCTTATAATGCGTAAGCTAAAAGACATTGAAAATGTAGATATCGAAAACAGGTCAATTGAATGAATGATAGCTTTGAATTCGTTAAAAAATCATGAAAGATTCAGAGGTTTCAAAGAAAAACCTTGAAAATTTTACAGAAAATACACGGAAAGAAACGTAGAAAACTTATAGAAAAATCACAAAAAAGCTCATGGAATATTTATATACAAATATTGAATCAGATGAAACACAATTTGAATTATCGTTTTATCTATAAGATCGTTTATAGAAATAAATAAAATCTTGTTTTGAAAGAAATAAAACCTGATTTGTATCTAAAAGGTTTTTTTATAAATTTAACGTATTTTAATATTAAAAAATATCTTGCTTCTATTTTGTGCTTTTCAATATTATGAATTCCGCTATTTCCAAACGTTCCGCTTATTAAATGTCTAACAATGCCGAGATGCGCGCGCATACGTGACGTTTTATTATGTTTTGTTTTATTAAACCTAATATTGTTATTTTGTAATTAGACTGAATGTTGTATAAATGAGATCCCCGAGGCGTATGTGCAGTAAAACCACGTATGATGCAAGGTTAATGTAAGCGTAATGAATATGATTAATTAACAGACGCTTAGATGATTTGGAAACGTAGAGCGGATTAACGTAAAAATGAGTGTGAAAATAATATACGATGCGGGAGTGAATGGAAGAAGAAGTCGGGGAAGCCAGAGGAAGACATGGCACGATCAAGTGAATCAAATACTTGAGTCGGGCCATGTCAAGAGTCAGAACAACAGAGGAGTTTGAATGCAGCAAGGAGTGTGTGGCAAGCTATCTGCCTACTCATGCGGAGAAACGGCGTGATGGTTAGTTAGATAATTGAAAAAAATGGAACTTAGTTTTTTTTTTAATCCGTGATTTTTGTTATTCAATAAAACATAGTGTACTTTGTTCGCGTTGTTAAATAAATATTCTCCAAATAATCGATTAGCATTCACCGAACGCCCTTCGAATGCATGGCTTAAAAATATTATAAGCAAGGGATAGTCAGAGCCCTGTGGGGAACCCGTTTGCACAGCGCGGGTGTTTACTGTGCGTTTGTGTTAAAGCACCATGAAACAATATTTTTGTTCATTTTCCAAGCATCGGGCTGGAGAGTACTACCTTTTATATTATATCGACGCCGGAAAGGCAAAAGGGCTGAAGCGCCATTTTGGGAAGTTAACACCAGAACAAAAATGTTAACTCAAGTAACTCAATGCTCACATTAAGTTACCTGAAGCGACAAAATGAGAAAGAGTCTCAAACTTGTGTCGCTTGATTGAGTCAAGCCTTCTCCCACGACCTCCATGACGGTCTCTTCGTGTTCGAGTGGTAAGACGCTCGACTACGAATCCAAAGGTCACGGGTTCAGACCCGGCGTGCGCCAATAACTTTATTTAATTAATATGTATCAAAACACATTTAATTCATATAAAGTAATGTAAAAGATATTTGGGGCACGTTCCAGAGTGGTAGATACTCTAAGTATCGCACTGGTGAAAGACCACCATTCAGAATCAAAACGTTTTTTGAAATGGCTTTAGCTGTGTTTGGTGACTAGATCTGAATAGCCAGGTACTTTCCAACCTTCCTCTTCCCCATCTCCTTCTCCTCCCCACAACTTTTAGCCTCACAACATACCCTTATTGAGGATGCCATGGTCTCACTGGCTCTAGACGGTTGGGAGTAATTCGGACTCTTGTGCGGTATTCACTATAAAAAAAATAATTTAAAAAAATGGTAAATATATTTTAGATAGCCACAAAAGTCTTCAGAATCCAAAACTGCATATTTAACTCATTTTTGATCAAAGTGTCGCTTAAGTCCTTTTGCTTTTCCAGCGTCGATATGTATTGGTAATTGGTAGTTACCTGGGTATATCGATTCTGTCATCAAACGGGCCATTTAAAAACGATGTGACGCTTAATAATACTACGAACCCTCCCAGGCGAAGTCCCACCTGCGCAGGGTGTGGGTAAATCTTAACCGACTTTCTTGATCCAAATGTAATGTGGATGTACTAGCCCGCCCGCCCCGGGGCTTATGTTCACGTGTATCAAATTAAAATACACTTTACCGGGATAAAGTCACTTACAGATTTCCAGAGCGGAGACGAGTTGCTCGAACAATACAACCCATGTTGATATTACCGGATTAGTTGAGCCTTAATACGCAATTAAATACGCGTGAACATATTATGATAAGTTAGAGGGGGAGTTCCTACCCAACGAACACTGTTTTAGGCTCATATCTCTGCTTAAGCCGTCATATTACGCGACATACTAAACCTATGTGCTATATATAAACAATATATATACATATACATACAAGCCTAGCCGGTGCCTGGCGCAAGTTTAATTTTAGGCGTCCTTTGTCAAAACCTAAATTTAAACACTAAAATTATCGAAAAACTTTTTTTCTAAGTCTAAAAAAATAGTTTATTGTGTAAATGTAATAATATGAATCTTCGCTATATTCCACGTGGACCCCGTGACATTATATACAAAAGCATCACTTTCATACAAAATGTAATCACTGTTAACCACTTGTTTTTGGCAGGTTTGCTCTCTGAAAATAACCAAATAAATATTTATATATATATATTTTTTTTTATCTTAAAAGAAAGACAAACATTCCCGGCTTACGAATAATCTGAAAATATTTTTAAAACTCCTACTTTTTGTTTTTTTCGTGAATACCGCACAAGAGTCTCAACTGCTCCCAACCGTCCAGAGCCAGTGAGACTATGTCATCCCCAATAGGGGTATGTTGTGAGGGTGAAAGCAGTGGGGAGGGGAAAAATATGAGAAAGGGGAAGGTTGGGAAGTACCTGGCTATTCAGATCTGCTCACTAAACACGCAGTATTTCAAGCAGCGTTTTAATTCTGAATGGTGGTCTTTCACCAGGACGATACTTATAGAGTATCTACCACTCTGGAACGTGCCGCAAAAACACTATTTTTTTATATCAATTAAATATTAATAAAATAAAAAAATACTTGCGTACGCCGGGTTCGAACCCGCGACCTCTGGATTCGTAGTCGAGCGTCTTACTACTCGACCATGCACGCCGTCAAACTACCTTCTACTACTACCATCATATTAAACGGAAAATGTTGCTTGTGCAATGATGGTGGACTTAGTTAGAAGAAGAATTGAACCCACGACGCCCGGGTCGAAATCCGACGCGTTAGTTCGCTCAGCTACTAACTCAGCTACTACTAATATTGACTAACAGACCCAACAATTTACATATTTAAAGTGTAAATGTTACGATTCGTGTATTGTCAAAAAAAAATAAGCGCCTTGGCAATTCGCTACCTGGAACGGATTGCTCCAATTGCGCCTGCACAGGACCGGCCCTGTAATATATGCTTTGTATATACATGATAATATTGGATATTGATATATTATGTTGGTACCTTTACATATATGTGCGATATACTGACAAAGGAAGTTGCGACATTAAGTCTTGTTTTCTGGATGTTTGTTTCTTGTTATTTTGTTCTATTTTATAATTATTGAAAAACGAATCCTTCTAATGCTTTCTAGACTCTATCCAGTAACTTATCTGCCAATTGAGATACCGAAATCTTTTTAGACACCGTCATATTTGTCATTTTCATACTTCTTTGAAAATTTCTGTTTTTTTTCCTATTTTTTTCCAATATAGTGCATTTATATAGCGCATGTGATACTTCACTTCAAGATTATCTAACCTAATATATAAAAATGAGAAAATAATTTATTATAACAGATATTGTATTGGATAAAGTATCATTTTTTTACGGAAGATCTTTTGACTTCTTACAAACTCTAGATTAATATTATTTAAATAAGAATTAAAATATTTAAGCTTAATGTTTATTTTTTAAATGAATTGTTAAAACAATATCAATAATTTTCAACGAAATATGAAATTAAAGAACACAGAAAATAGAAAAATTTGATTGCGACTGAGACTGCAACTCGAAACCTCTACTCTATCCGGGTGTAATGTCTCTAACAATTGAGCTACCGAAACCTTTTTAAAAACCTTCGTTTTTATCAATCCCATATTTATTTTAAAATTGTTTTTTTCATATTCTTTTCCGATATAGGCAGTTATTTTTGTATTGGTATGCTAAGCTCTACCCGAGTATAGTTATACACCTAAATAGTGTCTAAGATAGTCACAACGAAATCTTTTTTATTTTCTGTGTTTTCTTATGTTTCATATTGCGTTACAAAATATTGATATTGTTTCAATGATTTTTTTTTTGATTTTCCCAGAGATCCAATAATCCCAACCGTCTGGAGACAGTAGGGCTTTGGCATCCATAATCGGGGTATGTTGTAAGACTTAAGCTAGTGGGTATGGTAAGGATATAGAGAAGATGAAGGTTGGGAAGTACATGTTTATTTAGATGTGCTTACCAAACACGGCTAAAGCCATTTTAAGCAACTTTTCGATTCTGAATGGTGGTATTTCATCAGGAGGATACTGAGAAGTAGCATAAAGCTTTAATAAGTCAGTTCAAATTTAAAAAATAATTATAGTTTAGTATTTATCTCATGTCAATTATTTATTTACGTAGTTTTATTCCAGTGCTTACAGTGTACATATATTTTAAATCTTTAATATACTATGTTACATGGTTCAGTTAATAGTTCCGTTAAGTATACCGTTTAAATATTGCGGTGTGAGTAATTTGAACCTTAATGTGACTGAAAGGGTACCCGGGTACCCTTTTCGGTTTTCAACACAGATTTTTTTAATGTTCCAGTAAGTTTTACCGGCTGAAACCTCCTGACTTCTCCACAATAGCGAAAATGAATAATTAAACATAATCGTTGGATATGTGGAGGGCGGTATGTGAGCGGAAAACGCTTAAGTAAAACATACACTTTCTGATGACTGAAAGGGTACCCGGGTATCCTCATATCTTTTATATGGATTTGAAGCTAGTCCGTATTTATTAATCATTTTATCTTATTTTAAATGATAAATATGATGTACCGTTGTGTTCAAAGTACATCGCCTGTATCCTTAATACTATTTTTAATCACCTACTGAATTATAATTGCCAAAAAAGGATGACATTGGGTGAAATTCCTATTCACTTCCCCAAGTCTTGAACTGAGTCGAAATGTATTACGCCATAAAAGTGGAAAAGCAAACTCCAGAAAATTATATACTGTAAAAGAAACCTTCATATCAATTTTAAAAAGGTGTAGTTTTCTTCAGTCACCATACGGGCCTAAGTAAGAAAACACCCCCCCCTGAATTGGTTATCTACGTATATGTACGATATTTATAGGTAAAGCTATTGGAGTAAGGGACACCTCGGGTGAAATATCACTAAAGTGCGCTGTAAAAATGTAACATTATCATTTTTATTATGCAGTTATAAACCTTATATACGAGTTTATAAATACAACCTTCACCGCATCATTGTTGTTCCATTACTAAATCGTTTAATTTTCTGATTTATTTTATTCTATTGCGTTTTAATTACAATGATTTAATGTCATCAAATTTAGTATTGTTATATTAAGTTCTGCTAAATTTGGTTTTTATGTGACAGTTGTTTTGGCGTTCAGGATCATTATCAAACTACAATAGTCTTGAGCTTCAAAACATCTATCACTAAAAAAATGCTATTTAAAGAAATTTAAAAATAACTTTGTATGAGGTCACGGATATTATTTGATTTTTTATGACCGACCGGTTTCGCTTAGCCTGAGCATCATCAGGGTAAAAAATTTAATTAAACAAAAAACAAAGTAAGCGGTAAAATGTGCATACAGAGGGAGAACAAAATATAAAAATAAAATAACAGGACAATGAGAAAACAATAAAATAACATTTAAATTATAAAAAAAAAAACAGAAAAAAGAGATAATATAAAATTGAAAGAGACAAAACGACAAATGAGAAGGTGATTAAAGAATAATTAAACATTTCATGAGTTTACGGGAAATATATCTAATATTGGACTACTGGACAAATTTATCAGATTATTAAAAATATGAATATTAATTTTAATGGCTTTAATAAATTAAGTTGGTGTTATAATTTAAATATGATTCTATTGTTTTCCCGTTGTTCTGTTATTTTTTATTCTCGCTCTGTATGTATATACGAGTATAACCGCACACTTCGTATTTTTTGTTATGTTTAATTTTGTACCCTGATAATGCTTAGGCTAAGCGAAACTGGTCGGTCATAAAAATTAAAATAATTTCCGTGGTCTTAAGTTATTTTTTTTCTTTTCTTTAAATATCTCAAACTACAAAGTGATTGCTTTTACGAAAATATAAAAGCTTTTACAAGAGGTGACTGAATAAAAATATTTTTATAATTATTATTTTTTATTATTATTATGTAAGTCCTAATATTTTTTTAAATAATTTACCTAATAATCTTGTTAGACACTTAACAAATAGTATTTTTATTACATTCGCACAATTCATTTTCATAAACGGGGGAAAAACTAATCGCAAATCACACTAAAAAAACAATTAAGAAAAACCCGGCTTTAGAAAAGTAATAATAGTTTATATTCATTAAATGGGCGAAAACAGATTTTAAAGTTAAGTATCTCGTAGAATAGAATTTCAAGATGATTCGTTTTTTTACCGAATTAATCTCTTTTCTATGGTGAATACCGCATAAATGTCCCAACTGCTACCAACCATCTAGAGCCAGTGAGACGACTATGGCATATCCTAGTTGCGGGGCTGAAGGTAGTGGGAAGGGAAGGAGATGGAAAAGAAGCCGTGGAAGGTTGGAAAGTTCCTGGCTATTCAGATCTGGACACCAAACACGGCTGTAGCTATTTGAAACAACGTTTCTATTCTGAATGGTGGTCTTTCACCAGGGCGATACTTAGAGTATCTACCAATTTTGAATGTGTCGCAAATTTGCTTTATATTATTTTATACGAATTAAATGTGTTATGACACATTTTAACTAAATAAAATATTATTAAGTCCGCGACGTCTGGATTCGTAGTCGAGCGTTTTACCACTCGACCACAGGGGCCGTCATTAAATAATAAACTTAAATCATACAAAAAATTGTTTCTATGTGGACTAACCACAGTTTGATAATGGCTTTAAAAGCAGAACTTGTTAAAAAAAATTACAAAATAAATATATTTTTTTTAAGTATTCTTCTTCTGCACTCTTTTTCTATTTTAATTACACCAGAACCGTTTTTAGCGTAATTTTTTTTTATTTTTTATTAATATGTTCATATTCAACTACCAACGAAAAAAACCATGTACCAAGGGTACGCAAAATAATTCATTTAATTTTTGGCTCAATTCCAGACACATAAGTTTTTTATTCCTATTACGTAGGTAAATATAAATGTGACGATGTCAAAGTTGACGATGTCAAATGTGACGATGCAAAATGTGACGAAAATTTGTAGCAATTTGTAACCTTAATCGTGGGGTGGTTTTTTTTTTTTAAAGGGACGAACAATTAAAATAATACATTATAACCGATTAGTAGCTGAGTGGACAAACGCGTCAGATTCCCACCCGGGCGTGGTGAGTTTAATTCATGTGCCAGCTAAGTCCTCCACCATTGCACAAGCAACATCTTCCGCTTATCATGATGGAAGTAGGAGTTTTTCAAATATTGTCAGGTTATTCATAACCCGGGAATGAAAAAAAAAAAAAAGTATAAACGTTAATCGAAACGTTGTCGTGAAAACCTTTTTTTTTTTTTTAAATCGTCAGTTTCTATATTTTCGTCTGCACAGACACGTTTGTAAGCCTAAATAATAATTTGTAATACTAAACAAGAAATGAGCTACTCCCAACTTAATGGAGTTTGACTGAATCGTTAAAAGTAATTACCGACCGGTAAGAAGCTGAGTGGACTAATATATACGGGCATATTTTTGAGACAAAGTGGACTCGCCGAATGCCACAGTCAACATGTTTAAGTGCGTTGGAGCACTTTATTCCATTTTTAACGCAAAATTTAATACATATTCTTTGATCCAATTTTTTTCAAAAGTAAATAATCGAAGAACAAACAAAAACGTGACTAACCTTTCCAGTTGTCAAAAACAAACCACTAATCCAAAATGGCTGATAATGCTAACATATGATAAACATATGTGTACCAACATAACAACAACAAAAAACGATAGTCGAATGTACACAGCCCGCGAAAATTCAAAATTCACCTTTTCTTTTGAACAAACCTCGTACGTCAAATATAAAATTATGTCTTTCTTTTTAAGAAAGTATAAAAATAACATTTGTAAAAGGGTACCAAACAAGAAAAAACTAACTAACTAACTAACCATCACGCCGTTTCCCCGCAGGGGTAGGCAGAGAGGACGGACCGCCATACAACTCTGTCTTGGCACACACTTCTTGCTTCATTTACATTCATACATCGTCTCATACATACTCTTCTGTTATTCTGACTCTTCACATGACCCGATTCAAGTATTTGATTTACTTGATCGTGCCATGTCTTTCTCAGGCGTCCTCGACTTCTTCAAGAAGAACCAAACAAGAAAGAAAATGTTAAAAAACTGAAAATGTTAAACAGAAAATGTTAAAAAATTGTGTCCAAACAAGAAATGTTAAAAAAGAGTATCTGTACAAGTTAAAAAGTGAAAGGAAAAATAATAATGTAGTACCAACGCCGGGAACATCTAGAAACAATAATTAATTCCCTCCTTCCGGTTTTTCCACGGTATAATGCCGACTGGGATTTTTTGTCACAAAAAGTGGGCCAGTGCTATTGAGTTAGCGGTGCTAAGTTCATTATGACTTCTCGTTTAGGAAGAGAATCAAACAGTTCGTTCTCAGGCAGTCCTGACAATCGTTACCTAAGTATATTATATGATTTATACGGGTTCAGACGTTTAAACAGTCTGTATTAAACCAGGGAATTATATTTTATCTTTGAATAATGCATAATGTTGTACACGAACGAATTCCAAGACCTGCTGGAGTTTCGAAAGGGAATATTAATGTGCAATAACAACCTTTTTAAAACACTTAGAGTACATAGGGTGGTACCTATCTAAGGCAGTGTAGTCAGTTTTTTATGATTTTCGCCGGACTCGGCAGACCTGGGCGTGGCTAGGACTAGGGCTAGGGTATGCACATCCATTCATATCACATGTCGACATAATGTATTTGTTTATTCGTATAACCACTTTTCCACAGTATTATTATCAACAAAAATATAGCATATAACCTAAAAACTGCTTAGTTGTGTCAAGTTTAATCGCATTTCAAAACATGTGGGCGGAGTCCCCAGGACGTGGGAGATCAAGATCATCCTTACAGTACATAAAAGTGGTGTGTTATTTTTGTTGTCTCTTTCTCTCTCATGGTGTACGACGTAAAAGCCCGGAGGAAGTGATTTATCGCATGTTTGTATAGGTTGGATAAAAATAATTAGCTCTCTCTCCATACATTGTTACTCAAGGTTTAAAAGTTATTTTTTTATAGCGAATACTTTTTTTTTTTAAAGAAAGACAAACATTCCCGGGTAACGAATAACCTGACAATATTTTTAAAACTCCTACTGCCATCATAAGAAGCGAAAGATGTTGTTTGTGCAATGATGGAGGACTTAGCCAGCAGAGGAATTGAACGCACGACGCCCGGGTGGGAATCCGACGCGCAATATTGCACAAGAATCCCAACCGTCTGGAACCAGTGGGACTATGGTATCCCTAATTGGGGTATGTTGTGAGAGTGGAGGTTGTGGGTATGGGAAGGAGATAAGGATGATGAAGGTTGGTAAGTATCTGGCTATTCAGATCTGGTCACGAAACACGGCCAAAACCATTTCAATCAACATTTCGATTCTGTATGGTGGTCTTTCACCAGGACGATACCTAGCGTATCTACAACTCTAAAACGTGCCACAAATATACTATATATTATTTTATTTTAACTAAATGTGAAATAAAACCTTTTTTGCGTACGCCGGTAATTAAGTCCGCAACCTCTGGATTCCGAGAGATTTTATTATGTATTTCTTCATACTAAATAACGACATGCTACTAATAAATTAGAAGTATTCACGGTACCTAGGGCCCAAGAACGAAACATCGATATAGATTGCATCGACAATGTCGGTAATTTGAAATTGTTTCCGAGCTCAACTGCAGATTGCCAACGAAAAAACGACAGTTCTCATCATAGACATAAAATAAAAGACACGTCTTATTCATACAAATCGAATGATAAATGTGGAACGCTCTGATTTCAGTTACAAAGTTAATAACGCTTATGAAAAGGATTGCCACACCAAACAGAATATGTGTGTACCAATGAGATAGCTATATGAACGTCCCGCGCTACTGTTATAATCGGATATTTCCCAATATAGCTAAAAACCTTCTGAACAATTGTATTTATTGAAATAATAAGTGATTTGTGTGTACTTGCGGATGAAAAGAAACTACATGAGGTTTGTTATTTACTCATGAATGATTTTTACACTTGTCAAAAACCCAGGAAGGCATTTTATCTCAGAAAAGAGATGCGTTTGTGGCAGCTGGTGACAGCTTGTCTGTCGAACGAATGTTTGTATGATACTAAACGCAGTAAATCTCAGGTATTTCTCGCGGACTCGGTTTAGTGCATTCACGCGCGTTGTCTGAGTAACGTATCTACCTTATTTAATTAATCTTACTTTTTGAATAAATATTATTAATAATTAATTCACTGCTTCGCTATTTGAATTTTGCCGTTAAGTAGATTGAATGCTGTATAAATGAGATCCCTGAGGCATATGTGCAGTAAAGCCGACTGTGTGTGGCTGTGTTAAAAATGTGGATATCCGGAAAGAATGCAAGGCTGATGTAAGCGTAATGAATAAGATTAAGGGACGCTGAACGAAGACAGGAGTGTGAAAATAATATACGACGCGAAAGGGAATGGGAATGGAAGAAGAAGTCGGGGACGCCCGAGGAAAACTCGGCACGATCGAGTGAATCAAATACTTGAGTCGGGCCATGTCAAGAGTCAGAATAACAGAAGAGTATGTATGAGACGATGTAAAAATGTGAATAAAGCAAAGAGTGTGTGCCAAGATATAGTTGTATGGCGGCCCATCCACTCTGCCTACCGCTGCGGAGAAACGGCGTGATTGTTAGCTGCCAATTGAGTGGTTTTTTTACTTTATTTATTTACGGTACAAGTACTTTTAAATATACAAAAAAAAAACAGTGGAAAATACAATGCGTAATGTGAACATTATCAATTTGACAACTTTCAAAAAATAAATGCTTTATTGGTAATTGATGAAACTAGATTTATTGAATCTGAAACTACTCGAAGTAGTGCTTCACTAAGCGGATCTCGTCTCGGACTTCACGAGCTTACTTGCGATATAAATTAGCATTTGTGTATAATGTCAACGCGGCATTACGAGGATATTAAACACACCAGGACCTATAAAAAGTATGACAGTAATAAAGATCCGTCACCACGTAGATAGCGGTCGGGTAACATCTTAGAGTATACGAGTATAGAGTGGTATCAATCCAAGGCAGTGTAGTCAGTTTTTGATGATTTTTACCTGACTCGGAAGACCTGAGCGTGGCTAAAACTACGGCTAGGGTATTTATACATCCATTCATATCACATATCGACATAATGTTTTTGTTTATTCGTATAACCACTTTTTCACAGTATTGATATCAACAAAAATATTGCATCTAACCTAAAAAATTGTTTAGTTGTGTCAAGTTTAGTGGCATAATAAAAAATGTGGGCGGTGACCCAGGAGCCCAAGATCATTGTGACAGTACGTAGAAGCGGAGTATTATATTTGTTGTCTCTTTCTCTCTCAATAATTAGCTCTCTCTCCATACATTGTTTTTCAAACACGTCGGATTACTCCTACACTCATCGAATCACAGAAAATACTTACATGTTACTGTACTGTACTCATTTTCACACTAAAAAACTGAAAAACATTCACTTAATAACAAAGATAACGATGACTCTACTAATCTACTTCCCAAATAGTAACAGCAGATAGTCACTGAATTTGTATTTCCCTCGTGTAATACCAATTCGAAACAAAACTCTTATTTACAGATGTACAAATTTATTCAACTTAAATTATTACCACATTGACATTTATAACTCGGCTATACGTGACATTTAACTAAAATCCATTACACGACTACACCTAAACTAGATCACTGAAACTAACCTTCCATCTACTCCCTTCCTTATTCCTTTTAAACCGTTCCCTTCCACCTTCCTCTCTCCCTACCAACTTGGTTAAGTTACTAAAATAAAACTGTATAATGTCACACTTTATTTATAACATTTATCACCAGCAGAGGAAAATTTATAATGGTTGATTTGCTGTTAATTTCCCTAAAAATAAATAAAATAAGAAATCAGGAATTTAAAACTTAAATGTAGAACTACTAGAAGATTTGAAATAATAATTAATTAACATGTCATGACTCTAAATTGCAGTGGTGGCTCGGAATCTGCAGATAATTCATTTGGGAATGACCATTCATTTTATATTGATATTAACAGGGTTGAAAATATTACATACGGGTTGTAAGACATCGCGGATAAATAATTTACAAATATTAAAGATCAGAAAAAGTGTTAATACTAAGTCAAATATAATTAATAATCAGAAAAAAATGGTAAACATTCCTCTTGAATATTTTCTCGCTTAACCGAATTTCCCCTTCTAACGATCATGTAATTCTCTAATTAACTTCCCCCACTCCTACTCTTTACCCTCCCTCTTACCCCTTCTCACAATGTTGATCTATATTTTAACTTATACTTGTATACAATTCTTCCTGATGAAGTGTTGATTCGGTATTAAATAAAGTGACGTAAAGTAAGTCAATCACTACACAGTAAAAACCTTGATTTAGAAAAACTATTTTTCGAGAAATTTATATTCCTTGTCGTGATTTTTTTTCTAGATACGGCAGCCCGCCTGCTCGGTCATCCTTATTTTAAACAATGAACAATGTCAAAACCGTGAATAAATTGATGCAAGATGTGGTAGAAAAAGATGCCGCACCGCATCGTTTCGATATTTACGTGACCGGTACGAGTACAGTTCTTAGAGTTATTAAAGGTGAAAATTGCCCTGATGATAGCCAACCTCCGATGAAAGAAGCCACCAAAAGAATATCAGAATACCGCCCGTCTTAAATCATGAAATGATATTATTTAAATACAATATTAAGTTTTAACCACTTTATTATTATAGATATGTGTACTGGTGTCGGTTGACCCAACCTTATTTAGGACAAGATAGTATATTTTGGACTAACCTAAGTACAGACATTTACATATGAGGTTAAGACAATACAGAGGGAGACGGCATATCAGAGGGGGTAGAACATCAGATAAGGAGAGAAAGGGAACAACTTTAAAATCATAATCGAATAAATTTATTCGATTATTTAATAGTTTAGAGGCGGTTGAAATTGTATATCAATGGTCTAGGTACAACCTTCAACACACATTAAAAGCTGGTAAATACTAATACATTTTACTATGCCGCCGAATAGAGTGCAGCCCTGTCTATTTTAACAGCCGCCATTATTTTAAGGTGTGGTCGTAATATAATATTTAATCTAATACAACTTTTGTAAAATGGAAACCCGGAAGAGTCAACAATGTGTATTTGGTCAGAACTCAGAATATATCTGCCTAATTGGCATAGTGAGAGGCCACGCTAATTAAATTTAACTTTTGACTTTTGCCTTACGTGAAATATGATTTCAATTTTAACACTTATACAGTATAAATTGTGATAAATCTTTTCTTCCTGTCATGAAAAGATCACCAACTATTTATTAACAAAATATCTATCACAGATATATTGAGACTTTCGAGTTTTTGTTTTTTTATATCGCATCTATGAAGCGGAAAATCTGAGTGGTGAAGAAGCAGAACGCTCAATTTTCTAGGACAACTTAACGAAAAGAACGTGAGAATAATATTCCAAGAGCTATGAGTTAGTTTCTTTATACCTTTCGAAGTTTTTCAAATTTAAAAAAGACGATTGTGTTTACGTAACTAAAATATTTTGCGGAAAAAAATGACCGCTTTATGTTTCATCAACATTCCAGTTAGTATTTTTATCACTTCTTTAAATCGATAAAAACTCTCTGATGTTTCCTGTGTGACTGTTTTATTTTCGCTTGAGGGGTACATATTGTTCTAGAGCAAAAATCAAAGGCAATATCCGACAACGTCATAACAAAAAAGTTAATTTAACGCTTTTCAGTCAAGTCGTTTGGTTTATTCATTATTTTTTTCTCTTTTTCGACCGATGTTTATTTATTTTGTACATACGCCCGTTAAGCTTTTACACAATTGAGTGTATAATATGAACTACTAGTTGTGTAAAATAATATTAGTAAAATTAGATAACTTAAAAAGAATTACACATGTGATAAATAATAAAAATATATTAACCAATTAAACACAGTTTAAAGAGACGAAACAAAATGTCGGTTATATAATTATGTAATTGGTTTATAAATGTGCAACATTAGACAGAATTCTACAAAATAGGTATTTGTAAAAATTTTCCCTTTAGAAATTGTGCCTTTTTATTGTTATCAAAAATATCTAAAAACAAACAAAAAAATAGTTTGTAATCTCTAAATGGGGTAAACAGATGTTTAAGTTAAGTACCTCACACAATTATTAATTCAAGATAATTTCGTTTTTACCATAATAGGTAATTATTTTTTATATGAATACCGCACAAGAATCCCAACTGTTCCCAATGGTCCAGAGCCAGTAAGACCATGACATCCCCAATCGGGGTATGTTGTGAGACTGAATATAGTGAGGACAGAAAATAGATGAGGATGAAGAAGGTTGGGAAGTACCAGGGTATTCAGATCTCGTCACCAAGCACGGAAAAATCCATTTCTAGCAACGTTTCGATTCTGAATGATGGTCTTTCATTCATACTTAGAATATCTACCACTAGCCTAGAGCAAATGCTCCAGTTCTCATCCTGTTCTCATTCCTGTTCCATAGTTCTGCCAATTGTAAGCCCAATGTAACAAAACTCCTCAAAAACACGCAAATTAACATTTAAAATGTCCATTGATGATGGACACTGCAAGGCTGTCTGAAACGTCGGCTATATCTGAAAAATACGCAACACGACTTATTTCTCCAAAATCATTAATCATAATTATATACATACGATCGTGAAAATCGACAACACGTCATATGAAATGTAGTTTTCGTGATTATATTAAACTATGCATATTTAGTTTTGCTACCCCGTCTCGTCAGAGTTACGTCGAAAATTTCAAACCATTTTTTCTCATTGAAAAATTGAAAAATTTGAAAGAATCTATGTGTCGTCTTGATATTTATAGAAAACATATATTCAACATTAAAAGTTTACATTTTAAAGTTTATTATTTAAATTCATATTGTGATACAAACTACATCTCGGGGCAAAAATAACTGTCGACTTTAAAAATTAAACCAATAACCAAGAGCTTGTTTTCGTGTTATTGCTACATAAAAAATTGTAATAATTTCTTCATGGTTAAGATTAGACATATTTTATTTTGTGTAGTCAGCTATTATTGGGAGTAACGACATAAGAAGGTATAGCTAATATTTTTACCCAACCTATACAAATTTGCGACAAATCACTTTCTCCGGATTTTTACGTCGTATATCATGAGAGAGAAAGAGACAAAAAAGTGGTCACATAATATCGCAGCACTTCTAAGTATGTAAGGATGTTCTCCGTCCGCGCTAACTTCACATCATCGAGTCGCATTACTTACGTCAACGGATTTTGAGGTTATTTCCTATATTTGTGTTGATTGAAAAACTTGCAGTGTTTACACAAATAAATCAAACACGATGGTGATATGTGCTATGCGTGAATGTTTAAATAAGACCAAACAATGATTATAAAACATCGCTTTTCAGAGGTATCACTATCAGAAAGAATAACATCTTACCAAACGATTGAAATAATCACTTCTTAATAATTAAATACTTGTGGTTTTTACGATGGCAACACTTAAAAAATGAAGAGCTTGTCAGGGCGCTCTCAGCGGAGAGTACTTAACTTAACTTGGTTTAAACTTAATAACCTGAAAACATTAAAATTTTATACTTCCGTAGTTGATACTTTCATCCGGTTACTTGTTAAATAACGACATTTCTCTGGTGATACGAGACAGATATTATTCTCCTCGTCATAATATATTTTAAACGCCAATGCTAAAACATTTAACCTCCGCTTAAATTATAAACTCTTAACCGATAACCGTTAAAAATATATATTTTTACAGTAAGTACTTAAAGAGAGAATGATGGTGGATTTTTTATTCTTAATTAATAATTTGAATGTATTTCATTTAGGAAACAAACAGTCGTTAAAAATAAATAAAATGTGTAAATATAATAAAAATCACATATTATTTTACAGCAATTAAGCTTCCATTTGAATCATATTACCTACATAATAATACAGATTATAAAAATAAATATAAATACAGTTTTCGTATTACAAACATAATCAAGTCAGTGAACATGGTTGTAAGAAAGCAAGAAAAGAAAGAAAATAAACATGGTCAAGTGGGGCAACTACGTCACCCCCCTTCGGATAGTAAGTTTGATTTTTACTTTTAGGTACGAAAAGATTAATTCTTTTTAAAAAAGGGTGTTTTTTATATTAACTTAACACAGGAGGCCCTGAAGGAAATAATTTATTTTGGGACCTCTGCTATCTTTGAGGATGCTGTGGTGAGAGTCTTTTCCCGGAAAGTAAGGAGTGAAACTGGGCCATTGTTGGAGGAGGGATGAAACACAGAAGCTGGCAAATGATTCTATGGCCGAACTATTAAACACGTAGACGCGAGCATTTGTTATGTCAATCAAGCTATTCAAAATTGTACATTTACATTAGTTTGTTTTTATGGTTTACCAAGTATTCCCTAGCAATTTTCGTCGAATTCTTTATGTTTTATTTGAAAGTGACGATTTAAATTACATATTTCATTGCTTCGCCCATTGAGGGGTAATCTTTTCAATGATAAATATTCAACGGAATAAATTTTATTCCGGCCGCGGGTTTCGCATCATTAATTTTAAACATTCCCATGGGCTGGTCTAAATGTCCCACTTAACCTCACGTTATCGTCTAAATGTCCAGGTAGACCTATGTTATAGTGTCAAAAATATTCAGACGGACCGCACACTAAAGAGTAAATGTCCCGGTAGACCGCACTCCGTAATATTAATGTCCTGGGCCCCTAACTCAAACACATCGATAATTTTTTTAAAGCTCCTGAGCACGACTGCAGATTGCCAACGAAAAAACAATAATTCATATCGTTTTCGGGAGTGTTGACAATTAACCGATATTTTCGACATAACTTTATCGATGTACATGTCCTGTTCAGAAGAAAAGGTGAATTTTGAATTTTCGTGGTCTGTGTACATTCGATTATCGATTTTTTTTTTTCTTTAGGTTGGTACACATATGTTTATCATATGTTAGAATTATCAGCCATTTTGGATTAGTGGTTTGTTTTTGATAACTGGAAAGGTTAGTCTCGTTTTTGTGCGTTTTTCGATTTTTTACTTTTGAAAAAAATGGATCAAAGAAGAAAAAAATCCATGATTTGTTTTTCCACAACTCCAGGACGCTCATCGTCATTAACATCTTCTCGGCCTTCTGTAAAGCGCTTTTACCACTTATAAACACTTATTTGAGACAAAGTAGACTTGCCGAATCCCACAGTCAACATTTTAAGTGCGTTGGAGCACTTTATTCCATTTTTAGCGCAAAATTTAATAGATATTTTTTTATTCATTTTTTTTCAAAAGTTAAAAATCGAAGAACACACAAAAACGTGACTAACCTTTCCAGTTGTCAAAAACAAACCAATCATCCAAAATGGCTGATAATGCTAACATATGATAAACATATGTGTACCAACATAACAAAAAAAAACGATAATCGAATGTAAACAGCCCGCGAAAATTCAAAATTCACCTTTTCTTTTGAACAGTCGTATACTCGTATTTGTGTCAGAGGCCCAAGTAGGCGATGCACTATAAGATAAACATCAGGGTAGATCGCATGCCGTTGTGTGTATCTATCAACAGATGTTTTATTGTACCAAAACATGATTGAAAATATTCGATTACTCCTCATCTTTTTAAGAAACAAACACGTACGAGAAACTATCTCAGCTTCTGTGAACATGGTGGGACTGTAGGAAGGCTTTACAAATCAACCCATAGCTTTAAACTTTAATATTTGGAAGCATTTCAAGAAAATCTATTTACCCAAGAAAATTGCAGTCCTAATTTCTTTTAGTTCTCACAGCTGGCTTAGAATTGGGGGTGCTATTTAATCTGAGTAGGAAGTAGGGGATGAGGGAGGAGTAGAAAACTGAGATTGTTTGATTTATCGTAGAGTGAAAATCCAGGTAAAGAAAAGATATTGAATTTTCGCAAAAACAAGGTACTAACCGAAAATTATTTTACGAAAGTATTTCCCAGAATTCGGGGGCAAACTGTTTTCTCGCCTGAAATATATGATCCAGGTTTCTATTGTTCATTAATTAGCAACTTACAATTGGCGTTTTTCAAGGCACGTACTTTGTAGTAGTGATTTTCAAAGCAAACAAAATTTAATCTCGGCATTTTCATTTACCTTGAAATAAAAATAAAGTTCTACACACTGAGTGAAGGGACGAAGAGTGATACACTAGGCTAGGCGATTATTCATCGAAATATGCGTTTGATATTATTATTTTTTCTTGAACATACTAAGGAGTGGAAAGAAAATTACTTTTGTTCGATTATCTTCTTTTTTTTTAAGAAAGACAAACATTCCCGGGTTACGAATAACCTAACAATATTTGAAAAACTCCTACTGCCATCATAAAAAGCGGAAGATGTTGTTTGTGTAATGATAGAGGACTTAGCCAGCAGAGGAATTGAACGCACGATGCCCGGGTGGGAATCTGACGCGCTTGTCCACTCTGCTACCGACCGGTCAAATTAATCTATTAATGATTTTTATTTATTTTTATTATTTTGTTTATTTCTAATTACTCAAGTAAATTTAACGTAAAACCTTTACAAAGTATTATGTAATAATAAACAAAATAAATAAATTTGCATGCTTAGAATTTTTCAGTTATAACTAATTAACCATCACGCCGTTTCTCCGCTAGGCAGGCAGAGAGGACGGATTGTCATATAACTCTGTCTTGGCACACACTCCTTGCTTCATTCACATTCATACATCGTCTCATACATACTCTTCTGTTATTCTGAGTTACCCGGCGTGCGCCAATAACTTTAATTTAAATAACAAACAAAAAAACTAACTAACCATCACGCCGTTTCTCTGCAAGGGTAGGCAGAGAGGACAGACCGCCATACAACACTGTCTTGGCACACACTACTTGCTTCATTCACATTCATACATATTCTCACATTCTCTGACCCGATTCAAGTATTTGATTTACTCGATCGTGGCATGTTTTCTTCGGGCGTCCTCGACTTCTTCTTCCATTCACTTTCGCATCATATATTCTTTCACACTTCTTTCTTCGTTCATTCGCTCTACATACCCAAACAATCTAAGCGTCCCTTTCTTGGTCCTATTCATAACGCTCACATCAGCCTTGCATTCTTTCCGGATATTCACATTTTTTTTAATAAGGTCATTGCTAAAATAGATAAAGAAACAAAGATATGCGGTTTAAACATGGCTTTTCCGACTAACAATAACATCGAAACTAACCGACGGCCTCCGTGGTCGAGTGGCAAGAAGCTCGACAACGAATCCAAAGGTAGCGGGTTCAAACCCGGCGTGTGCCAATTACTTTTATTTTTATTAATATGTGTCATAACACATTTAATTCATATAAAAATAATAACAAGTATATTTGCGGCACGTTCCAGAGTGGTAAATACTCTAAATATCGCCGTGGTGAAAGACTACCATTTAGAATCGAAACGTTGCTTGAAATCGCTTTAGCCGTGTTTAGTGACCAGATATGAATAGCCAGGTACTTCCCAACCTTCCTCTTCCCAATCTCCTTCCCCTCCCAACTACCTTCAGCCTCATAACATACCCTATTTAGGGATGTCATAGTCTCACTGGCTCTAGACGGTTGGGAGCAGTTGAGACTCTTGTGCGGTATTCATATAAAAAAATATATTTAAAAAAAACCTTAAAAAGTAGAATACCGAAACTTCAAAACAGTGGAATTTATAAATTAAAATGCAGCCAAACAACGTAATACTACATACATAGGACAGACTGGAAGGGCTTTTTCAATTAAATTCCTAGAACATATGCGTTGCTACAAAAATAATAACGAAGATTCTAAATTTGCAGCCCATCTCTTTGAGAAAACCACGTCCCGCTTGCCAATAACAACCCAAAGCCTTTACATATTGAAAGTAAAGGTTTTAGATTAAATTTAGTCGAGCAATTAGAAACAAACAAAAGAATAAATTATTCAAATATAAAATTAATCAATAATCAAACAAAAATAATTCCATAATTAGAAAAGAAAATTAAAAATTCATAACAATAATAAAACGCTAAGCAATATACTTCCGTAAATAATGAAATAAATAATCAGGAAAGGTACTTAAAAAATAGATTCATACACTTTATTTCATAAGCTGGGAGAAAAACTACTGGCAAATCGCATTATTAAACTATTAAGATAAACCTGCTTTTAAAAGCTATCAAAAATATCTAAAAACAAACAAAAAAATAGTTTGTAATCTCTAAATGGGGATGATGACAGATGTTTAAGTTAAGTACCTCACACAATTATTAATTCAAGATAATTTCGTTTTACCGTGATTAGTAATTATTTTTTATATGAATATTGTACAAGAGTCTCAACGGCTCCCAACCGTCTAGAGCCAGTGAGACTATAGCATCCCCAAATAGGGTATGTTGTGAGTCTGAAGGTAGTGGGGAGGGGAATGAAATTAGGAAAAAGAAGTCTGGGAAGTACCCGGCTAATCAGATCTGGTCACCAAACACGACTTCAGCCATTTCAAGCAACGTTTCGATTCTGAATGGTGGTCTTTCACCAGGGCGGTACGAGTATCCACCACCCTGGAACGTGCCGCAAATATACTTTTTTACTATTTTTATATGAATTAAATGTGTTATGACACATATTAATTTAATAAAAGTTATTGGCGCACGCCGGGTTTGAACCTGCGACCTTTGGATTCGTAGTCGAGCGTCTTACCACTCAATCATGGAGACCGTCAAATTAAACAAGGAAACAAAATCATTTAAATAAGTCGTTTTGAAATGGCCTTAAAGGCTGTCACTAAAAATAAAAACTATGATAAGAATAGCAGAACTTAAAATACTAATATAAAATTGAATTATAAAATAAATTAAAGAACTAAACTCAAAACTCATCCCTTCAGAAAATGATATCCATAAAAAAGAGAATTTCCCTAATTTGCAAAATTGGGTTAGCCCATTAGCATCTAAACACACCAGTATAATATTATTTCACCCAATGTTTGGTAAATTCTCGATCTACTGCTATACAAAAAGTCCTAGTCCTTTTTCACAGCCCGCGACATAATGTAAATACCAATAAACAAATTTAATTGTAGCTATGTTTTTACGTATTTCGATAATGTTAGCATAGACATAAAATACAAGACACGTCATATTCATACAAATCGAACGATAAATGTGGTACGGTCTTGATTTAAGTTTCAAAACTCATAACTCTTATGAATAGGATGCATTCTTTATCTCACATTGTCACAATGTTTGTGTGATACTAAACGCAGTAAATCTCAGGTATGTCTCTCGGACTCGGTTTAGTACATTCACGCGCGTTGTCTCAGTAACGTATCTACATTATTTAATTCATCTAAGAATGTTAGCCATAATTTATATATTTTGAGAGGATATTTCACAAAACTTGCCCGATATAAATTAGCCATGTACTATAATTATTCACTCCAGTAAACTAAATTTCCTAGTGACGCCTAAACCAGCACTGACAGGCAGTGGCGGCTCGTGATTTTTTATTGTGCTAGAGTGCTAAGATTGAAGATACGACCATATTGAAATTTCAGCTTAGTTTTCGGCTACAACAACATCATAATGTCGGTTTTTAATGTTAACACTTTAGCCCACTAAAAAGTCACTTACTGTCACTTTGACACATGAGACCTTTTGAATTGTGGGTACATTATATGCTTCTGCAAAACACCCGTTAGATCATGAGGGGCGTTAAACCAGGTAATATTGATGGTAAACATAAAGGAAGACGTACACTTGGTGGCTTCGAAACTTACGTGACGGTGATGATTGCTTATTTACGATAGGAAAGAGCACCAGCAGAAAAATCATCACTTCTTTTTAGATTTTCGCACGTTATTAGATTCTTCATTTCAATCTTAGTCGAAAAATATAGCTTTTATTGCCTTATTTGAATGAGTTTTCGGAAAGTGATCGACTCTGAACCGAACGTAGAAACGGAATGGCGTTTCCAAAATCGGAATAAATATCTTCACTTGACTCCCACTTCCTGTTTATTCAAGCTTCAGTGATTTGAAAACAGAGTTTATCCGTATTCCCGCCATCTGTGGTTCGACTTTGGCATCACTCTCCAATGTCGCCACCTTTGCGAAAACGTACGTAATTATGTTTTGATCGCCGACTATTTTTACAGAGAGAAAGGTTGCTAGTTCGATACCTGTCGAAGTGGTTGGTTTGGGTGACGCAAATCATAGTTGAAATCGTTTAATTATTAAATTGTTAACATGTTCACTTAAAAACAAAAATAAATGTACAATATTTCTTGCGGCACCTTAAAACAATTTTTGCTAAATCTATGTCAGCTTTTTTGCGATAATTTTAGCAGGAATCGAAGTCGCAACCTTAAAGTCTAATGCGTTGACCGTTATGTTGTGGAAGCTTGGCAAATTTTGACAAATTCTAAAAAGGCCCGTGTTAGAATTTTTTCAAATGCATACATACTTTTCGTTTGGATTTTTTACACCCTTAGCTTTTAGTAAATTGTATTTTAGTTTGTCATACACATCGCTGAATATTTGTTTATAATTTATTGTAACAATCATGCCTTTAGATAGTTTTGATTTGCATACATACCTGTTATTTATTATTTTATCATTGTCAAATTAGGTTAGGTTATTTAGAATAATTGATTTATTTTTATTAGTACAAACTGTACATTTACCTGAAGTGACCTGCCAGGTAAGTATTTTCATCTGCATATTATCTCTGAACTTTATACAAATAAAAAATAATATGCCATAGATTTATACAGAGCCCTTGAGATGACTTTTCACAAAAATGGCGCTATGAAAATTATCTTAATATTATTATTAAAAAACATCATAATTGACGAATGATAAGAACTTGATAGCTGCGATGTTACCCTCGTTTAATTCCACAAACCCTAACATATATGCCTAATTTTAAAATGGGTTTAGCATTTCCTATGAATATCTGATGCCGATTCTAATATGTTTCTACAAAAATGTATACTACTGTGTAATAGACACGTAACGTAGTTGCCTACAAACGTTCCAAAATGGCACTTGACTTAACATTTAAAAATTAATTCGCAGCACTTGTCTCACAGGCTGTACGAATAATATATAACATAAAATCACTTTTATTTATCACAGTACATACCTTTTTAAAATCTTTTTTTTTTTTAATTTAATCAAAATTTCAACAGCTGAAAAATTGTATTAATATTAAAAACCTGTTACCAAACTACTTACTTGTAGTTTAACGGGATGATGATTTTTGAAGGACAATATATTTTTTTAATTAAATTATTAATCCTAAAAGAATGCGATAGTGTCTATTAGATTATTAAACCATATCCATCGTCAATGGTGCAATAGCCAGCAGACGTGACTAAAATAACATAAATCCTACGTAATTGTTGAATGACATCTGAAGCAGAGCTGAAAATGACTCTGAAAAGGGGCAGAAGGTTTTAAAAAAAGTGGGATAAACTATTTTCACGAAGGGTTTATTTAATTTATAGTTTAAGTGTTTATTTGTAGAACTCCATTTTTATTTGATAAAAATATTTTTTTATAATTTAGTTCTGCTAGTTTTAGTTTATATTTTTAGTGACAGCTGTTTCGGCTTTCAAGGTCATTATCAAACTGTGGTTAGGCTACATAGAAACGACCTGTTTATAAGATTTTACTTCACAGCTTAATTACTAATTAGGGTATAAACTAAATTATCTTGAATTTCGTTTTCTTTGAGGATAATTATTATTTTTATTTTTAAATCTGTTTGCCCCCATTCATTGATTACAAACTATTGCTTTACTAAAGGAAAGTATTTCTCAATTGTATAGTAATGTGCCATTAGTTTTTTCCTTCGTTAATAAAACGATTTTTGTGAATGTATTTACCAAGTACCTTTCTCGATTATTTAGGCCTAGAACGCCGATATAGCTGTCACTAAAAATAAAAACTAAAACTAGTAGAACTAAATAATAATAAATTATATTATTAAAATTGTATTTTAAATGTTTAATTTGAATAAATTTCGTTTGACATATCGTCGTGAGGAAAGGCAAAAGGGCTGAAGCGCCATTTTGAGAAGTTTACACCGGAGCACTTTAAAGTTTTTTTTGTTTTACAATAAAATTCCTAAGTCTTCAGTTAACTCAGGTAACCCAATGCTCTCACTGAGTTACCTAAAGCGACAAATGGCAAGCAAAAAGTCCAATTTGTGTCGCTTGAGTTAAGCCTTCTCTCGAATGGTAAATATATTTTAAATGACTGAAGTGCCACAAAAGTTTTTTAGATTAAACGAGAGTCAGAGCATTCGATGCAGAAAAAAAACTGATCAAAACTGCATGTTTAACCCTAAGTGTCACATAAGCCCTTTTACCTTTCCAGCGACGATATTATTATGTGAATATTTCTGTACTGAGGCTTACCCTCGACACACTTGTATACCTTGTTTACATTTGGCTTATTTTTGAAAAATTATATTACTGCTTATTATGTATTAAAAAAATAAGTGGCATCACAGCTGCTGTGAAAAATTAAATAAAAATTTCAATGCTCGCTGTGGGTAGGTAAACACTAGATTCCCATAAAAAAAATAACGAAATAAAATCGCCAACCCAACAATATATCAAACGCTGGCAACACAGCCCGATTTGCGCCAATTATTTTAGAAGATTTCCCGGGCATTCGTTTATTGGCCGGCGGGGAGGCCGGGGCAATGTAAACATCGGGGACTAATTGCGAGATGTTTCCCAGGCCACCACGGCCAGCCCCGCGAGCGCATTGCCCCGCACATATCGCCTGTTTTTATAAGACGTGGTCGCCTGCCCGGACGTGGGTCACTCGTTATTGGAATGTGCCGAGTTTTTTATGCCCGCACGGAGGTAATTGAATGCCTCTAGTAAAAGTGTTCAAATTGGGCAGATTGGGGGAAATTATTCCCCGTGGTAAATTGACTGATAATAGTTTTTTTGTAGATTCCGAAAATCAAACATGTCGAGAGTGTTGTGGTACATTGCTATCTCAGATTGAATGCGATTTAAATCTATTTTTTATAATTCATTTGAATTAAATGTAATATTACTATTATTTGGTTCTGTTATTTCTACTGACAGTTGTTTAAGCGGCGTTAAAGGCCACTATCAAACTGTCCTTAAACGCAGAAACAGCTGTCACTAAAAATAACAGAACTAAATAATAATTATATTATATTTAATTCAATTGTTTAGTTAGTTTATCGAAAAAGGCTTGATACTTGATAGTTCTTTTTAGAACTCCGATCGATTTGTGGCTAAGTGGTCAAAAGCATCGGGTTCAATACTCTCTAAGCTTAGTCCTCCCCGTAGCAGCATAAGCTATAATAATTAGTTATGTTTAAATTATGGAAATCATTAAAAGACAACTAAACGACCGGTTGGTAACTGAGTGGACAAATGCGTCGGATTCCCACCCGAACGTCGCGGGTTCAATTCCTTTGCTAAGCAAAATTTTCCGCTTATATTGATGGTAGCAGAATTTTTTCAAATATTAGCAGGCTATTCGTAGTACAAAAATGTTTGTCTTTCATTAAAAAAAAACACGGTATGAAAAGATTTCTTGTTGCCTTTTATGGTGTTTGTATTAGATTTTTTTTTTTAAATCATTTCCAATATTTCAATTATGCCATTCAAGACTTGAAATAAATAAATATATCTCCAATTGTTTTAAATTCGAGACCTCTGAGTCAAAGCCAATAATCTCACCACTATACAAATAGTTTTGTTTCAAATTTAAATTCACTTAAATTTCCACCTCAAGCTTTTGAAAATAATAAAGAAAGATATTGTAAAAGCTTCTATGAATTGACTTTCTCTTTTTTTATGTCTGGATCTTCCGCGTTTCCCTTCACTTAAAGGCAGCCACCACAAAGACGGGACAAAAAATAGATTACGAAGTTGTTTCCTGTATTTTTTTAGTTTACCCTAATACTTCATTTTCCATTCTCTGTCGCGAAAACGGCGATTCGCTAGAAATGAAAACCACTTCCGTGTCGCGCATTTAGTAGAAAGATTGTGTCGCCACGTTATAAAAAGGTTAACGTGATATCTTCCATCTAAAGGAGCATGAAGATATCAACGTATTTTATACGGGAAGCACTCCCTCTATTTTTTATTAAGAATGTTTATTTTTAACTTGTGCTGTTTTCATTGTGAGCTTTTAATTTTCTTAAAGAATAAAAAACTTACTTTAATATTTTTTAAATGATGTCAACAAACATAGTTTTTTACATCATATTACCCAGATTTTTCTTTTTTAATATGGGGATATCGTTATTTAATTTCTTTAAATGTTATTATATTTATTTAATTTTGCAAAAGCAATAAAAAAACACAAGAATGATAATCACAATTATACAAATATAAATGTAAAAATATTGAAAAAATAGTTAAATATCAAAAAATAGGTTTCAATTAGTTTCATAATATATGGTTAAAATTGAATAGTTAGTTCGTTCTTAAACTTGTTGTAGATCATGTGAAAATATCCAAATTTCCTGCGAGGCAGTTAATTAACCTAGTAAGTCTTCCCAGGGGCATCACTTTTCGAAAGTTAGTTCTGCACCTGGGAAGAAACGGAAGCCTGTGTTGGCGGTCTCGCGTGAAATTATCAGGGACATTGAATCCAATTTTAGCCAGGATGTCAGATATTAATAATACACTTTTCAAGAGTTTATGAGCTTAAAGCAGTAATGCTATATCCCTCCTCGAACTAAGGCTGCAGATACCCAGCATTCCCGAGATAAATGCTATTATTAATTTTTTTTTTCTTAATTTATGCATGTTCTCACGTATCATCAGCTACATCTGCTCCGATTATGGACATGCAAGGCTATCCGAAACGTTGGCTAAATGAGAAGAAAGCACAACACAGCATAATAACCCAAAAATCCATCACCATGATTATTTTGATCGTGAAAATCTTAAATCGTTAGAAATGTTTCTATTTACGGTTAACTCGTGAAATCAATCTCGAACAATTTTTTATTTTTTTTCATGTCGACAAATTTTAAAACATAGTTTTGAGCTAATCTTAGCACAGATAAATAATAGTAATGTTTAATTAGTAAAATTACAATATTATATTTGACAAAGTTCATCCTCTTAGTTATTATTTTCAAAATACTAATCGTAATAGTTCACAAAACTTAAATTTAAACGGGGGTAAATTATGTACGTTATTTAGTTCCGCCTTATCAAAGTTTTGCTACAAAGTTTTGCTCACGACGAGACGTGAAAACATAAGCTGTGGTGGATTGATATATACACATAATATAGACATAATTTCGTAGCGTTGTTTTAAATTTAATTTAAACGATGTAACATAAGTACCCAGTACCCACGACTCAAAAACACGATCTCCTGCGTAGCTTACAATTGACTTCAAACGTCCTGTTAGATTTTCGATTCCACGCCCGAAGAAATCCGTTAGTTTGGAGGTGAAGAAATCGTAAAGCCAATTTGGAAAAGCAGATTCGTTATTAAAAAGGGAGCGGAAGAATAGGGTGGATGTGAAATATCCTCCCAACTAAACACTTGAACAGCAGCTTTCGTAATGTTAGCAGTCCGATAGCATTATCCCTGCACTCCACTTGATTCTCAATTCGAAAAAGATTCCATGAAATTCAAGACTTATTCAATAAATCATTACTAGGATATAACAAAATCTTTTCAAAGCAAACGGTACTTTGGAAACCAAAAATACTATGACCTGAGTATCAAAAATTGTAATAACTAGTACACTATTTCAATTTTCATATTTTAGACTCACGTTGCATTATGAAATTTATTCGCGCACGCCGGGATTAGAACCCGTGACCTCTGGATGAATAGCCGCGCATCTTAACCACTTGATTACGGAGGCTGTCAATAAAGTAAGGCCAATTTCATAATGCCGAAGTTCACCGTTCGAGATTTGTTGCTACTTAATACAAAATTAATTTCCGCTTAACCGTAGGTAGTACACAAAAATAATGCTCATTTTTCAAAAATTTTGAAATATAAACTAGTTATTAAATTAACCGTTTTATTTCATTCTTAATATATCAAGCGATAACTGGGCCAACACGGTGCCTTGGTCCATAACAAGCTCTGCTGAAAACAAGGATTTTAAGTCAATTTCTGAAAATTTAAAGTACCCCTTGACACACTGACGCATGGAGGCTTTCATTAGCCAGAGCCGCCATTGCTCGCAGAGAGTCCATTTCCTGGCCGCGGCACAAAGGCTCTACGGCTCTACGGCTTCACCGTTTCCTGTCTCCGTTACGCCGTACACCGTAGTCACCGTAGTCACCGTAGTCACCGTAGTAACTGTAGCGAAGGTACATGCAACCAACAATCTCAAGTAATGGAGGGTGGCGGTCTCTGTGTGTTACATTCAATGGTTACGGAAGCAGTGTGAATTTTCGACCCTTTAAGAAAAACCGCGCAGAAGGAAAAATAATGGTTCAATTGACGTAACGACTTAGGCATTTATTCAAAGCGAGATCGGTACGAGATTTTTTACGTTACTCTTTAACCTTGGACAGCTCGTTAAGCTTTTCTCGTCTGATGTTTCCATAGATTTCATCTCGTTTCAATAACCAGATCAGGTTCTCTTTATTTGAGTTTGAGAGGGGTAGAACTATAATATGAAAGAGTTTTTAGGCGTCAAATTTACTTGAGTAACAATAAGTCTGTTTCGCAAATCACGTTACTAACAACTGTTACGTGAAGGAGAAAGAAGCTCTTTTAGAAAGTCATAATAATTAGTGTTGAAAACTCTCTTCGTTCATTTTTATTGTAATTAATCAAGATCAGAGACTTTCTTAACCCTCTTAGTGTCTAATATTTGCTTCAAATTTATAATAAAGTGTCAAATAAAATTCTGCTCTTTTTACCAAGCTTCGAATTGTGATAATAAAATATAACATAATACTTTATTGAAAACGACAAACCAAGAAAAAAATGAAAGAAAAAGAAAATTATGCTTTACACAAATGTTTTCCCACACAAACTCTAAACAGTGTCTTTTTACACTATAGGCAAATCAAATTGGATCTCTTTACTGCGCTGCCATCCTTGTTGCTGCATACCACGCATCACCGTAAATTACGCCTTGGTAATTTGTCTGAACCAAAATTTATTCATCCTCGGTGTTGTGAGGTTGACGGTATTTCACAGCAAGATTTTTAACAAGGAACCAGACATGTTAAAATTAATTTGAATATATTTGAATAGAATAAAAATTGAAACAAAGAAAATTCAACGAGCTCCATGCACACAACTGTCACTGCTACGGGTCAACCATATATTGAAGTTTGAAGCGCTGTGGCGTCGTTGGCACTTTTTAAATGAGCAAGTGGCATCGCTGTTACCCTTTTCGTAACTGTAACCGTCAATCATATTTGAATAATTAATATAAAAGATCTTGACAAACTTAAAGTGAAAGAATTTAACCAAATTATATGAATTGTTTTTTCGGGAAGGCATCTTCGTAAAATTCAAAATGTCTAGTTTAAGGTTAAAAAGTTCTCATAGCAAAGTGCCCTTGCGTGATTTTTCACCAGAACTTCGCAATATAAATTATTATGTCGTTGTAATTGGGTTAAGTTTTTAGGAAATTGAGCCAAAACTAAGGCCTGCAAAGCACTACTCACGATTCATAATAGTATTAAATAATAATAATAATAATAAATTAATTACTTCTGCAGCGCCGTTTTTGTGGGAAAATCCTTTTGGCTAAAAAGGACACCTGTGTATCCATAGGTTGGGGTCACGATTCATTGATTAGCGTCATTTTGTTTTTTAACGATAGATCGGCCCCCGTTAAACGCAGATTCTAGGCCCATTTCAGTTTTATATCAATTTTAGATCGGTCACTAAGCAATTCATAGAGTAAAGGTTATAATGTTATACTTGTCAGCTGATCACAATTTGGTAAAAAGCTGGAACGGGCCTATAATTAGCATTAAACGGGAAACGTTCAAGTGTCAAAAAAAAAAACAAAATGGCGAACCTAGTCGTTTTTGCTCTGAGTGAGGTTAATGAATCTCTTTTATAAGTTAAATTAAACTAAATTTTAAACATGTTGATTCGATGCGAATTTCCATTGTTATTATTGTAATATCGTCGCCGGAAAGCCAAAAGGGCTGAAGCGCCATTTTGGGAAGTTCACACAAAAGCACTTAAAAGTTTTTTTTTGTTTCACAATAAAATTCGTAATTCTTTAGTACCTGGTTGGATGTTGAAAAAAAAGTTAACTCAATGCTCTCACTGAGTTATCTGAAACGACAAAAGCTAAAAAAAACGTCCCAGACTTGTATCTCTTGAGTCAAGCCTTCTCCCAAATGGTAAAAATATTTTAGATTTCTGAAAAGCCACAAAAGTTTTCAGAATAAAACGAGTGTCAGAGCATTTGATGCAGAAAAAAGAACTGATCAAAACTGCATTTTTGACCAAAGTGTCGCTTAAGCCATTTTGCTTTTCCAGCGACGATATTGTGAATTTACATCTACCTAATAATTTTCCACGTTTTTTTATCTGCACAAAAGTCGACTTTTCAGAGCCAAAGGGATTGTGGTAACCCCTTTGGGGTTGTTTTAACGGCCTCCATGGTCAAATGGTAAGACGCTCGACTACGAATTCAAAGGTCGCGGGCTCCAACCCGGCGTGTAAATATGGCCAATAACTTTTATTTAATTAATATATGTCATAACACATTTAATTCATATTAAAATAATTTAAAAAAAAGTTTATTTGCGGTACGGTTCCAGAGTGGTAGATACTCCAAGTGTCGTCCTGGTGAAAGACCACCATTCAGAATCGAAACGTCGCTTGAAATGGCTTTAGCCTTGTTTGGTGACCAGATTTGAATAGCCAGGTACTTTTCAATCATCCTTTTCCCTATCTCCTTCCCCTCCCTATTACCTTTAGCCTCACAACATACCCCGATCAGGGATGGTTTCACTGGCTTTCGACGGTTTGGAGTAGTTGGGACTCTTGTGCGGTATTCACTATAATTTTCCTTTTTTTTTTTAAAACCCCAATTTAAGAAATTTTGTGGAATTAATATGAGTATTAGAAGAGAGAGAGGAATGTTGAGAACTATCTGGTTTTTTAGATCTGATTACTTAACACAAGCATCTAGAACTATTTTAAGCAACGAGTTTCGAATCTGAATAGCGCTCTCTCTACATCAGACTATAGATGTGGAATGCTTTGCCGGCCTCTGTGTTTCCTCCCTCCTACAATATGGGCCTCTTCGAGACCCAGGTTCATTCCTTCCTTTTCTCAAAATTACCTTCCACACAGCATCCCCAAAGATGTCTTAGACCTTGAGGAAGTATCTTTCTCTCGTGGCCTCCTGTGTGGAGCTAAGGTAAAAAATAGATACTAGCGGCCAGTGTGTCAGAAATCTATTAAATGTAATATATACTCGTAAATTATCGCTAACTTAAAATTTGCTTCAAACGCACAACTTTGTCGGCACTAACGCGGTGGGGCGTGATTTTTCCTGGGAGTCTAACTTATATTTTAACCATTTATCTCACGGAATATACATTGCCCTATCATTTTTCCCCTTTCCCTCGCTACCTTTCCGTGCGATAATTACAAGGGAAGGCAAAACTACTAATAATAATATAACGTTACATTACTATCCAATTATGTTAACTAAAAATAATTTCCTCTGTGAGTACGTTCGTTCGTGGTGTTCGTACGGGTGTGAACTTTTCATATAATTTCAAAAGAATCTTTTCAAATCCCTACCTACCTAATAATGTACCTACCTATAATGTGTTTTAGCCTCAGAGCAATAATATACAAGAGAAAGCGCTTTAGAGAGAGCTGTAGTCAGTTTATACGAGATTTGCCGGACTTGGGCGTGGCTAGGATTAGGGTTAGGGTATTCATACATCCATTCATAGCACATGTTGCATAACCACTTTTTCACAGTATTGTATAAAAAATATATAAAACATGTAACCTAATAAACCGTTGAGTTATATCAATTTATTTCGGGGATCATAATGTGTGAGCGGAGTCAACGGAGACGCGGGACACGAAGAACATTCTAACAATACTTTAAAGCGGTGTGATGATTCGGGAAAATTTGTTGTCTCTTTCTTTGTCATGGTGTATTACGTAAAAATCCGAAGAAAGTGATTTATCCCAAATCTGTATAGGTTGGGTAGAAAGAATTAGCTCTCTCTCCGTATATTGTTACTTAGGGCTTACCAATAATGCATTTTAACAGTCATTATTCCTTACTACACCAACCCTGATGTATGGCAGTGAAGCATGAAACTGGTAGAAAGGATGAAAGTAGACTGAATGCTGTATAACTGAGGCGTATTTGCGTTAAAACCATGTATGACCGTGTTAAAAATGTGAACATCCGGAAAGAATTCAAGGCTAATATAAGCACACTCAATAGGGCATGTAGAGCGGATGAACGAAGAAAGGAGTGTGAAAAGAATATACGATGCAAAAGTGAATGGAAGAAGAAGTCGGGGACGCCTGAGGAAGACGTGGCACGATCAAGTGAATCGAATACTTGAGTCGGGCCATGTTAATAGTCAAAATAACAGAAGAGTATGTACGAGACAATGCATAAATGTGAATGTAGAAATGTGTGTGCCAAGACAGAGTTGTATGGCGGCCCATCCTCTCTGCATATCCCTACGGGAAAATGGCATGACGGTTAATTAGTTAGTTAGTTATTTATTTGAAATGGATGGTTTAAATTCTGATGTTTTTTACTGGTAACAATAACTAGTTATACAATAAACGCAAAGTGTACACGGCCCCAAGTACCAGGGCTGCATAAGTGGCGAGGGAGTTGCATAAAATCATAACGAGCGTTATTTTATTAGTGAATGCAGCCTTTTTTTTTTTTTTTTTTTTTTTTTTTTTTTTTATTTAATTAATATGTGTCATAACACATTTAATTCATATAAAAATAATAACAAGTATATTTGCGGCACGTTCCAGAGTGGTAGATACTCTAAGTATCGCCCTGGTGAAAGACCACCATTCAGAATCGAAACGTTGCTTGAAATGGCTTAAGCCGTGTTTGGTGACCAGATCTGAATAGCCAGGTACTTCCCAACCTTCCTCTTCCCGATCTCCTTCCCTCCCCACTACCTTCAGCCTCACAACATACCCAATTTGGGGGATGACATAGTCTCACTGGCTCTAGACGGTTGGGAGCAGTTGAGACTCTTGTGCGGTATTCATGTAAAAAAAAAAAAAAAAAAAAAAGGGGCGGCTCGTGACTTTTTATCTGCGAGAGTACAATTGAAAAATACGACGTTAATGGTGGTGTTGTAGCGGAAAATGCTTTTCTTTTTATATATTTTGTACGAAGATTTTTCAGTTTCGGCGGATCAATGACCCACCAAAACTAAATCCAAAACGAATCTTGAAAATTTTCATACAAAAAAATATATTTGAAAAAAAAAATGTTTTCGACTACAACAACATCAATCATGACGTTTTTTTTTAATCTTAGCACTCTAGCACACTAAAAAGTCACGAGCCGCCCCTGAATGCAGCCCTACAGACTACAGGTTGTTTGTTAGCAGCCGCGGGCCGAGGCTGCCCCCAGAGCCGCCGCAACTGCCTGTTTATGTTTGCCCGATACCTACGCGAGGCAAGTTTACCTTCGCACAGCTGTCAGTCTGGCAGTTCCACCTCCGCTTAGGATTAAAGTTGTTGCAAATTATCAACACACAACAGCAGTTTGCACCCCGACTTCTCGAAACAAAATACCACCTACATTTCTACAAGTCGGTACCTACTTAGTATGCATGTTTACGGGAACAATGTAAAATTATAAGTGCCTTGACTTTAACACTAGGTTTACGGGCATTTTTATATACCTATTTCTACGAGCACCCGTCAAATTGACGGATAAACATAAATACTGTGATAAATGTTTTATTTAACTGAAAAAAAACTCCACACACTGACACTACAACTCTATAACTGAAGATAAATTTATTTACTTCCACTAATGCAGCCGTACGATCAACTTCGCCAGACTTTCACTCTCGAAGATACCTTTTTTATTGCTCCATAAATCATAATGCGCCGAATGTGTTACGCAACGAACGCTTATTTGTAATTTGGGTTTGAAATAAAATATCCTTCACACCGATGATATTCATTCTTCGTTGCTTTACACAAATTATAACACTATGATTATTTTATTTTAGAAGTAATAATTTCACAAATGGGACAAATTCAAAAGCGTTATATTACTAAATCAAAAAATCCTCAATTTGACGGGTGTCCATAGAGATAGGTATATAGCGACTAGATTTTCAAAAAAAATCAAGAATAAGAAGTTTCAGAAAATAAAAATACAGTAAATATATTTACACTGTTCAATTATAAAAAGTCGTAATTTTTTTTTTAAATCGGTCTGTTTAGTAAAATTTGCAAAGCAAATCGAAAATCCGTCAATTTGACGGGTACCGTAAACCTAGTGTTAATAATGTTTGTTGTAGATTTATAAAATTCATAGTTTTCAGATTAATTTACCCGCATGGTTTTTAAAATAGATTTTTGTTACAGTTTAAGTTCCCCGAACGAGAGTTCTGTGCGATATTTTTGATAAAGATTACCGAAATATTAACTGTGTCCCTCCCCCCTTCGGATCGCCCGTTAGATTTTTACTTTCGGCTAAGGAAAGTCCTCACTCCGAGTAAGAATATATATGGAGGGAGGGCTAAATATTTTTACCCAACCTATTCAAATTTATAATAAATCACTCTCTCCTGGTTTTTACGCCGTAAGCCGTGAGAGAAAAAGAGACAAGAGAGAAGACAAGTTGTCACATAACATCGTACCACTTTTAGGTATGAAAACATGTTTTCGGTCTCCCGCGTCTTCGGTGACTCCGCCCACTACGTTTTGTTATGCAACATTACTCAATAGTTTTTGAGGTTGAATCCTATTTATTTATTTTTTTTTCGTAAGAAGCAATCACATGGTGGTTGGACATTATATTAATAATAAAAGAATACTTTGTTTTAAAACCACAGAATTTATTATGATGAAGGCCAACTGGTTTCGCTTGGATCAAGCTTCGTCAGGGCACATATAATAACTGTTATTATATGTGCCCTGACGAAGCTTGATCCAAGCGAAACCGGTTGGCCTTCATCATAATAAATTCTGTGGTTTTAAAATAAAGTATTCTTTTATTATTAACCTATATTTTTTGTTGATAACAATACTGTAAAAAGGGGATTATACAAATTAACAAAACATTATGTCGACATGTGCTATGAATGGATGTCAAAAGGCGTGTCCATGAAAACCCTAGCCACGCCCGAGTCAGAAAAAAATCAAAAATCCTGACTACACTGTTTCGCAAAGTTATCCCCTGTATATTATTGCTCTGAGGTTAGTCAATTTTGTTCTCTATTCCGGAATGTGAGGAGGTTGGGGCAATCCTACGCATCCCATAAAATAAATATATACCAACAAACATACAAATAATAGTGAAATGTATTAAAATAATAATAGCAAACAATATGTTGAATGGACAAAAAAAACGGTAATCACAATTACTCGATTTAACTCGAGATATTAAAAAAAATTGCTCTTTAAATTTGATAGAGAAAACTTTGACAAATTAATAACAGCAGAGCCCAGCGTTCGAGAAATTTCCCTACTTCAGAAAAACACATCATTACTTTATAGTAAAGATATTAGAAATTTTTAGACTATCTAACGAATGAAAGGGCCACTAAATCGATTACGTTTTCATCAATTTCATTCCCTAAAAGTGGCCTAAAGAATAAGGTTGCCATAATCAAATATAGAATCCGCAAGAAAAAGGCAGAATGTTATTAAAAAAAAGTTAAATTACAAGTACACATAGGTACTTAAATCTTTGGTTTGTACTTGCTGTATTTATAAGCAGAGACGGCTGGTACATACTCACAAAATTTGATAGCGCGCATAAACAATCTTGGACACAACTACTTATTCTACCTTGAAAAATATGTAAGATTAAAGTCCTACCTATAGACTCGTAGGCAGTGGCACACACAGATTTTTTGATCAGTGTAGGCAGTAAAAAAAACAGCGGATCAATTGATAATAAAGATAGGTACCAACAGATGTCACTGATTGCTATTGGATTTGTTCTGTAAAAGCACTGCCTTAGACACTAACATGAACGAACCACTAAAACGCGCAACAGCTCACAGTATAGGTACATATTTTGTGTTGCCTAGTGAACATAGAATAATCTACTCTGACGTTGACGGCGTTTGAGCACATGTAGTTATTGCTTTTGACATGTTATAGTAAGAGCATTTATCGTTTTCGCTGAGGGCGGGGCAAGACAGGGTGGGGGGCAAGATTGAGATGTCCCAATATGTCTTTATAAGAACCTGCTATGGTCCTAATAATTTGTCCATATGATGCCCCCTGGGCTGCATGCCTTAAGTGCCGCAGCTAGCGTTGTGACCGCTTTGAAAGAATTACTTCAAAGAACTACTTATTTTGGCAGTTCCTACTTCATTCATTGTTCATTGAACAAATACTTCAATTGAAGTTGGTAGTTCATGTTAGCGTTCATTCATTTCATTAACTTCATTCAATTAATTTCATTGAACAAGTACTTCAATGGAAGTTAGATTACAAAAAACTACTTTAATTTGCAGCAGTTCAGTTGTGAAGTTGAACTTTAAAGCCTATAAATAAGTACTTCATTACAAGTACTTCAATTGAAGTACTTTGATATTTTTTCGGCGAGGAACCAGTTCCAGTTATTTTCATTTTCAAATCCCTAACGACTAGGGCGTGTTTTTTTCGCCGAGAAACCGGTTCCAAAAAGAACTGAACAAATAACCGGATAAATTCAAATCTCCTTTTTGCGAGTTCGACTTCAATTGAAGTGTTCACTGCGAAGGGTTCATTTTAAAGAACCAGCAATTCGTGAAGCATTCACAAAACATTGAAGTTTTTCCCAAGGCTAGCCGCAGCCATCCCGTGCACTTGAGTGAAATGAGTTTTTGTGCATTTTGATGTAATTTTACGAGGGTCCATCGAGCGTGACATATTCTATATTATTATTTTTTTTTGATTTGGGTTACGGGTATTCGAAATTGACTACTCATTGTCCTAAAGTTTAGAGTATTATATTTAGCTGAAGTTATACGGTTAACATATTTATATCAATGTTTAAAAAAATGCACGCCTGTGGGCATAATAGGGTAATAATACCCCGTCATACCCCTCTTCTCCCTTACGGTTATTGTATTAACTTTAAATTCTTCTCAAAATGGTTTGAAACTACGTGTGAAAGACTTCGAAAACAAATACCGGCTGAGTTGTTTGGCGCTACCACTATCTTCATCTATTTCTATAACTTTCAGTCTAATCAGAGCAAAACAGTTTTTACCAATTCTAAAAACGGCTCAAAAGTTGAACAAAAGAATAGGACACGGGGCAAGAAAGTAATTCTTACAGCATCTCCGTACAAAAGTAAATTTGAGACAACGATTAGACGGCATACACTGGTTATAGCCAACACGAAACAGAAAACTACAGAAAGCAAAGAAAAACTGAAAGTATGTAAGCAGTCGGAAAAGGCATCTTCCTAAAACAGTAAAAGAAAAAACAGCAAATGTTGTCTCTATAGTAACGAGTGGTATTTGGATTCGACAGAAGGCTGGGTAGCCTGCCAGATGTGTCAAGAGTGACCTTTACGGCTCCTATGCAGGTAATGAAGACAAAAACCAGGAGGCCATGCATGTTTTCACAAAGTGTGAACTTTAACCTCATCTTACTCTGTGGTCTACTCGTCTTACCCCCACTGGTAGGGCAAGACGGAGTATTTTTTTTAATATTTTCTGTATCTTTTAGTTTTTTATTTCTATTGAAAGTTACAGCTAAGTGATCAAAATACATACCAATAAAAATAAAGTATTGTAATATTGAAGACCACTGTTTTATTTATCGCTAAACTTTAACCTCCCCGTCTTAGGTATTACAAAATAAAAACTGAGAATAAACAGTAATTAGCTTTTATTACGGAAAGTACTTTAATACTTCCCGTTGATGTTTGAGAGCTAGCAACTTTTGTTTAACTGTCAAAATCGATCAAATTCCATAGATATAATTCGGAATCTGCCTGGCACTTGCCTATCTGTCACAACTCACGACTTAGTTTGTTTTTGTTTTTGGGCACGTGGATAAAGAAATATAATGCGTTTGCTTGCAGACGAAGCTGATGATGTCCCAATACTGGACACAGCGTATATATCTACGGCTTGTAACCGTTCGCCGTTATCGGCCGATTGGAGTCTAAACAATGAAATATGTTTCGCCGCCGCAAACTCGGTGGCGATATTTAAAACGAACGTAAGTATAAACAAAACATAAAGCAAAATATTCATCACTTAATACTTATAATACGACTTTAATCTGCCTTCAATCGTTGATGCACAAAATCCCTTTAATAATTATTGCAATGTCGTATTCAAAATATGAGGTAACATGTCTACCCACAATATTAAATAGATAACCTACAAAAATAATTGCGCAAAGAATTTATATTTCACTCGATAACTCATTTTTTAAGAGTTTGACAAATATGATGATGAAACCTTACGCTAATGAGAGGAACATGGAAACTTCAGCAGTCCATCAAACAAAGTTAAAGGCTCGAACACGTTACCTTTTAAAAACAATGCGTTTATAATAATTTTTGAACTTTCATAAAATTTTCAATGGATATTTTATTACTTATTTTGTTTGTTATCAGTTTGATGGCGCTGCTCCTAAGATAACAGAGACGCTCACCAAACACAGGAGTAAGGTGACCAGTGTCCGCTGGATCAGAAACGAAACTACAAGCTCCGACGATATTCTTTCTGGTTCACTCGATGGCACCGCCATTCTCTGGAGTATTAAACCTCATGGCTATTACATTCCTGTTGAAACTTTTCACGTTTGCAACAATGGAGTCGCAGTGGCCGATGGGAGAGTATTACCACATCAAAATGGAGGATTATATTACTATGTTGTTGCGGCCTCTATAGGCTCCTTGGTTAAGATTTGGACAAGGTACCTACCAGGTAAGAAGGCATTACTAAATATCCTTTATATCATCACTGAAAAATCGACGGAATATTTACTCAAAGTTGATGAATTTTTTAATATGGTTTTTACAAATTTGTAACTTCTATCACAGTTCAAGTACCCTTTTCGTATGTCTCGACACAGAAATCTTCTAGTGAGACAGACATAAACCAAACCCATGTATTTTTTTAATATATTTTAGCAAGAATAAATAAATAAACTTCTGAAAATGCATGAAACCAAGGTTTTATCCATGTTTTTCAGATACCTTCAACCTTATTCAGACACTTGATCTTAGCGGTAGGCTTTGCCTGACCTTGAGTCTCCATTCCCTGCCCAAACTCAGTGGCCCTATGCTGGCCATAGCCAAAGATGATAACAAGATACACTTGTATCTCAAAAGAAAAAATCGCTTCGCCAAAGTAGACATTTTAGTAGGACACGAAGATTGGGTTCGTGGACTGGATTTCATAAAAATTGGTGAGTTCAACTAAGCATTATTTTACACAATCAATGACCGCGACCGCAGGTTATTTTTTAAAATTTTAACTATGCAATAAGACAAAACTTATTAGTTAATAATATGTAATAATTAAATCCACTACTTGAAACTTTCTTATGCTAATGTCCTGCCTCACTTGTGGTTTTGAAACTATAGTATTTTTATAAAGAGCCCTACAGAAACTGAAAAGAGAGCAATGAATTGAAGGATCCTAAATATATATCTCTAGGGTGACATCAAACAAAATTTTGCAGATCAGTTAGCAAATAAAAGTAGCCGTTATTTTTGAAAAAATGGCCAAACTGAAATGGTCTGGGACTGGACACATTTTTTGACCCAAGGACACTAAATGGACACGAAGAGTACTCGAGTAACGACCTAGAAAAGGCACCAGAAGCAGGCACCAAGGTAGACCAAAGACCTGCTGGTGTGATGACAATTCCAAAGCGAGAATTTGACTGCTGCTAACGGAAAGAAGTCTATGGTTTTAATAACATTAAAAATTCCGGAGTTATCATAGTTTCCTTACCCAAATAAAGGGGGAATCCTTTGTATATCCCATGCTAGACCCAAAGTATATAATAACTTCTCTAATGTGCCAACAGGTATGCTAGTGGTTAACCACACAAAGATTTCTTCGCCCAACCAATACATATGTATTATGTCAAGGGAATAGATAGAATTTAAATATATATTGTTTTGTTAACAGCTATTGAATGTATTAACTATAATGACAAATTACTTTTTTTTAATTAAATTTCTTGTTTACAGAAAACAAACTCATGCTGGCATCCTGTTCTCAAGATAGCCATATAAGACTGTGGTCGATTGAGTCCCATGTAGACGATAATGCACCCAGCGATGACACAGTCGAGCTGAGAATAGAAAGGAAAGTGTTTTCCACCGCGAATAATTTGCAATGGGCTGTCTCTCTGAACGCAGTTTTATCTGGTCACGAAGGTTGGGTGTATGGAGTTCACTGGAACCGCAGTAAGAAATTTTAATAATGCCGTTTATTAAATCCTGTAGCCCACCTATTTAAAATATCTGTCCATGATTGTTAGTCCTAATTTTTATGTTACTTTATTTTTAAATTCAAGTAGGTACTTAATTATTATTAACTGTATTTTCAACTTATAAGATGTATGTTAAAGGCTATAAATAATGACGGGGAAAAGGAAAAGTAACAAAGGTTGAAAATATTTCCGTTTTTGAAAGTGTTAATTGGTGGAATTCCATTGTAATGATTTTAATAAAAGAATTTTTAACTTTTCTTTACTTTTTATTGGTAGACCGTACCGATTTCAGCGTGCTATGGTAATCTTCAGACTGGTTATTAATTATACATTACTTAACAATGATTTACATAAACTCATTTTTATCCACCCCTGACCCCATAAATGTGTAAATACCCTTGCTTACGTAATATATGTACCAGTCTAAAGATGGCCATAACAGGCTGAGACCAGTACGGTTTACCAATTAAAAGCGAACAAAAGTTTTAAAAAGTTTTATTAAAATCGTTACGAAGCTTGAAAAAATAAATTTAAATTCATAATACATGTATTTGCTTACCTTTCAATATCTTCTAATTCCCGTCAAAATGTCGTCTTCCAACTAAATTCATCCTATTTTGACACACACATTAATTTGTTATGCTTTTCAATGTCGAATTGTATCCCACCTCTGCTGCCAGTTAAAAGTGAGTTTCATCTTTTCTGCACATAATCCTTTCCACTCCAATGCCAATTAGTATACTCGTACCTCACCTAAAAACATTATATCAATCACTCCATATTTCTTAAGCACATTTTAAATACATATATGATAACTTAATATAAGATTCCCACGTCTGTCCTACCTTATAGCTTCTCTGTAAATTCACTAAAGTGTAAACCGAATTAGAAGTCTGATAATTTGTTGTAGATATTAACACCGGAATACTGAATCTTCTCTCCTCTTCAATCGATAAGACCCTGATAGTATGGGAGCCACAGATCACCGACAAAGGCACTGAGGGCATCTGGATGGAGAAGGTGCGGGTGGGGGAGGTGGGAGGAAATGGTCTAGGATTCTACGGAGGAAAGTTCTCCCCCGATGGAGAAAGCATCATGGGGCATGGTTATGCCGGTTCCTTTCATATCTGGAATAGGAAAAAGGTGCATATTTACAAAATATTTCATTTGGACTGTTCTTTATTTATTAGAATCGGTGTCGGCTCGTGACATATCTCACACTATAATGCTAAGGTTGAAATGTAAAAATTTTATTTTTTTTGTAGCCAAAACATTTTTCTCGGTTAAAACAACTTGTAATATTTTATCACAGGATACTGACATTTGGGACCCTTCTGTTGTTTGTGGAGGCCACTACAACGAAGTAGTGGACATTGGTTGGGAGCCAGAAGGCAATTTCCTGGTCAGCATCAGCACCGACCAGACCACTAGAATCCACGCTCCGTGGATCAGAGAAAACTGTGCCAAAAAAACATGGCACGAACTGGCACGCCCACAGATCCATGGATTTGATATGTCTTGCCTCGCCATCATATCCAAATACAGTTTTGCATCCGGCGCTGAAGAAAAAGTCATAAGAACCTTCCAAGCTCCAAGCAATTTTGTATCCAATTTTCATAATATATGCAAGACAAATGTTGCTGATTCGCCTGCTGGTAATATTCCTCGCAATTATTTTCAACCCCTCTTGGTTTATTTGGGAGACCCATTTCTTCAACAAGGCAACTCTAGACATCCCCTATCTTGTGCTACTTCTGTGGCCTTGGTCCATTGCACACCTAGTATTTCCTTAAACAGTTCCTCTACATTAGATTTCCTCAGCTTTATCTGGAACAAAGAAGAATCTTTCTTAGAAGCTACTCCACTATTTGACAATAAAAATTAAATTGTATTTGTTGTTCAGTTGTTAGAAGTATCAATTAAATTACTGATTGTGTATCATTTCACAACATATTGTTAAACTTATTATTCCAGATGCCCTAGAAGGGATTTGCGAGGGAGCATCTGTGCCATCTCTAGGCCTGTCAAACAAGGCAGTTTTTGCGAGCGACCAGCCATCCACGAGTACTGAAGACAGGCATGTCAAGGATGTGTACCCAGATAACTATTTTGTGGCCACTGAACTTGAAGGTAATTTGCATTCAATTTAATTCTTGACTAAAGACTCAGGTTTTATATAAACCTATTTTTCATGTTGAACAATTTTCTCTCTAATGATTTACTCTTTCATTGCAAAATCTATTTCAGTACCTCCAACGGAAGAAACACTCATGCAGAACACCCTTTGGCCAGAGATGCACAAGTTATATGGACACGGATACGAAGTGTTCGCCCTTGCGGCCAGCGGCGATGGAAAACTATTAGCTTCTGCTTGTAAAGCTACAACACCGCAGCATGCCGCTATTATAATATGGTATTTATACAATTTATTAATTCTATACAAATTCAGTGCTCAAATAGCAAATGATGTCTTCCACCTAGGACTCCACCTGTCTTGTGGAGGATATTTAAAAAAGTATCTATTTCATAATTAAAGTTTAAAATATTTATTGTTAGTGGATAGCATACTTTTCTTTGCAATTAATTTGTATGTACTCGCATAGATTTTGTGCATCCGAAATATTGGCATTTCCCTCCAAAATTCTAACAAATGTTGATTGTTAGTTTGCCTCACAAAAGTGGATTCAAAGATTCTATGAGATCAATATAGTAATCAAATAAATTGTATTCTAAATAAAAATTATAAGATCAAACCTGGACTGGAAAGTTTACATGTTTCATGGTTTCCGGAAAGAACTCAATCTTTTCAAAATTAATTTTAAGGCTCAATAGACAATTAATAGACAATTTCTTCATAGACACAACTCTTACTCACACATTTTACCGGAGTACACAATTTATTATTTTTACATAGTACCTGCTTACTATTATTTTACGAACTGCACATTTATATTTTTAGAGGTATGTATTGTCATCCATAGTATACTGTTTTCATCAAAACTTATTTATCACTAGAGATGGGTATTGTTAGCTATAGTATTCTATAACTTTGTTTGGATTCAATTATTGATGCTTGTCATAAGTAATAACATAAATGTATGTAATTCCACTTTCCCAATTTTTCAGGGATACAACCACCTGGGTACAGACTCAAAGCCTCTCCTCGCACCAGCTGACCATCACCCAACTCAGTTTCTCCCCGGATAACCAGTCCCTCCTGTCTGTTTCTCGGGACAGGCGCTGGTCTGTCTTCGAGAAGAATGCTGAAGATGTATTCACCCTTATCGGGACAACAGACAAGAAAAACGGTTTCCACAGCCGTATCATTTGGTGCTGCTCTTGGACACATGATTCACTGTTTTTCTTCACTGGCTCCAGGGAAGGATTGGTACATAAGTTTTACTTTCTAATTAAGAAATTCAGGAGAAAAAAATGCCATTAAAATAAACCTAGAAGTGTTCCTATATTGATACCCACCATAATATTATGCACCGAGCTATCATTTAACCCTTTCAAAAATAGTGGGCATAATAATTTATTGATACACTGAAATAATCCAATACAGGTACGTAGTAAATTTTCCTGAAAATTTTCCAATATGTTATTGGAGGTAGTTTTGACAAAATAAAACAGTAAATTTATAAAGCCGGGTGCACACGTCAGGCTTTTTTTCGCTGCGGTTCCTGTTAGATGGGACACTGCACAAACACCGCATGGGGGCGGTCATTGTATCCATGACTAAATGAAATGTAATTTAACAATAATAAACAAGGGAAAAAAGTTAATAGAAGGTTAATTAAACCTGTCAATTCATTACAGCCAGTCTCTGTTGCTTAGGTGAGGTGGAGCAAAAGGGAAAATATAGCCCTTGTGTATTCTGTACACATAAAACTTTCCATTATTTATGCATCTTCTTTGAACTGATCTTATTCACACACTGTATAATTATAGTTGTTGGTATGGATTTATCAGTGAAACAGTAATTGTCGCAAGATGCTTAGTTTTAGCAACAATAAAATACAATCAGGTATTATAGGCATGGTAGGTAACCTAATAATTTAAATTTATGTAATGTTGATTTTATGTGCATGTAGCCAAGTACTGAAAAATATTTCAATAATTACTAAGAACTGAAATTTATAAATAGGAACAAATATTATTATGTTAAAATTAGTAGCCTTAAACCCTTAATCACCAGTTTCTGTCGCTAAACCACACAGAAACTTTTTAATAGACTTTTTTTTTAGTGATTCACAGCGCTTCCATATATTCAGTGTAGAATGGGGAAATTTATGATGACTTTTGGTTAAAGTGCCTCATAAATCCTCTCATAAATAACTTTTTCTTTCAGATTGTAATGTGGGGCAAATCCGTTACTGTCAGCGAGTCATCAACGGGTCCTTACTCCAGTGTTTGTCCTCCGTTGAGCTTGCAAAACGAATCAGTCACAGCCTTGGCTATAGCTCCGAACGTCCTAATAGAGACCTACATCATGGCGGCCGGCTTCGAATCGGGAAGGATTTCACTATTTAGAATACAAAAGACACAGCCCGGAAGAGAATGGCACCTTATTTACACTATGGATAATGGGTAAAAATCTCTTACTTTTTACTTTATTTGAGGTTATGAAGGAAAATGCAAACAAAACTTTGTTTATCTAATTAAAATACAGTGGTGTGGAGTGAAGAATTCTATCTTATCGTATTATTATAAATGGTTAATGAATGTGGATATCTTTGTGCGTGGCTAAACATACAACTTGAAAGCAAAATAACAGTAAGAGTAGAAATAGCCAGAAAACCTTTTTTACCGAGATGTCCTTTTACAAAAATCGGAATACACGCCACTGATTGATTGATTCTCAGTCCAAATATCCAAAGATTAATGAACTATTCTGAAAATTGTGTGTTTATGATTCGTGTGATATTATTATTGATTATTTTATTTTGTTTTCTAGCACTGCACACCACCTTACAGTGAAGAGACTTGCTTTCAGGCCCAACATGAACCAAATGGAGCACTCTAGCTCCGATATGATGCAGTTAGCTAGCTGCTCGTGTGATCACGCTGTCAAGATATTTGACATCAAACTGTCGTATTGCATCGCACATTCTGAGATTCTCGAACACAAAACTAATGTACCCAAATTAAAGGTTTAAATATTATAGCAATCTTTTACTTACCGGAGTTATTTATTGAATGATGTGATTATGTATTTATTGATTAACCCATACAATATATATAGCATGTATATTATATTTGACGAATGATTGTCGCCTATAATCTGAATACAGATGTTCTGCATTATTTTTAAAAGATTTTAGATGCGCAGCAAATAGGACATATGCACAAGTACAGAAAACTCAATGCACTGGCCATTACATTCTCCTACAAGGAACATGTCATTAATTCATGTTATAGGTATCGCAACCAGAGTTGACACCAACACAGTACTCACACAGATGCATTACTTGCATACAGCATGTTTCAAGCTTATTATTTGACTTCAGGAAAGAAAATTCCAGGGAAAAAGAAATGAGTTCATTTTTAATATATCGTCGATGCACATCAAATATGGGCTATGTGACGGTTTTTACGAAAATGAGTTAAATATACAGTTTTATTTCTTTTTTTTTTCTCCACCTTCTGAAATAAGAACCACGTGATAATAACAAATAGATCAGGAGATAGAAAACGAACCATGTGCCAACAGCCAAAATGTTGCATTTAAATATGGGCTATGTGATCGTACTGCGCACATAGCTCATATTTAATACCGCGCCTGTGTCACATAGCCCATATTCTACAGCAGACAGTTCTCAACTTGTTCCCGCCCGTACGTAGCGGTAACTGTTTTGGACTTTTAAATATAGAAATTCCACCTAATAGCACGTTATCATTTGGTTTGTAAAGTAACGGTAAGTGATTATGTTTTTTCTAATAAATTTTATCTATTTTCTTAAGAATATTGACAAAAATTTTATTGAGAATTATGAAAAATGACTGCCCTTCGAATGGTCGTAATTTGAGTTTAATATTGTGATTAGCCTAACATATCTGCCCTTTGTGGAAACTTATTGAAGTTAATGTATTTTTTAATGTTTGAAGAAAGGCTTAATACTAAAATTTAACTCCAAAAAAGGAAGAAACACATCACTTTCAACCAAGCATTACACGTCATTTGGCTCTGAAATCTGCAAGTATTTATCTAACTTTTAACAACATTTTACTTTATTATTGTTATAGTTTTGTGTGCTTTGAAAGTTATATTTCATTCTGTAAATTTTCTCTTCCAGGAAAGAATTTCTTTGAGAATAACCAAGAGCAAAAATGTAAAGGAATTAACACTGTTCGCTGACAAATTCAAACAAGTTTCAAGTGAATTCATATTTGTATTACTGCAATGAAATCAGTACGAAAATTATTGAATTATGTTTTCAATTTTGATTTTGTTCGAGAATGTACCGAAATCGCACAGGAGAGATTGTACATTTAAATACGATGCGCAGTTCTGTATCAGTGGTTGTGAATGTTGGAGATGTAGAAACAGAGAATCAAATGTATGACAGTGTGATGTTATGTCCTGTGACTGGAAAATTTATTCCAAACCTATCGCTAAACATTGGCCCTACACCAAACAAAGATATCTCTGTAAACAGAAGTCTGTGTGGATTAACTGGAGAGTTAATCCCACAAATTGATATGGATGTTTCTTTACCAATGAATTATGATATTTCAGTTGTTCGGAAAATAAAATAAAAACAGAAACGGAGAATCTTGCGGAAAGGGTATGTCGGGGTATAAAAAGTATTGCGGTAAATATGAACAAAGCCAATTGAAGTCATCAAAGTCAATAAGATGTTCACACCAATTACCCAAAGGTGGCACAGAAACATTATTTTTATTGTCAGAAAATGACGGAAAATGACATCGCCTGCGCATGATTAATAGTTTTTGGAAATGGAAAAGTTGGTCGAAGAAAAAGCGCATTTTCTGAGCTTTCTGGCAACACGTGATGATGAAGTAGAAAAGTGGTTAAATCTTCTACTACTTGTTCCAAATCATAATCGCACACCTCAAATAGACGATAAAATGTCGAATCGTCTTTTTATCGACTCAACACATGCTATCAGTCTTCAATATTTAGTACACTAAAAACAATGTGCCAATGTTATTATGTCCTAAATTGGTATTTACTACAAACAGAAACCTCAACTCCACAATTTCACTTTACATGTTCAATGATGTGGACGTGAACGAGTGGCATGAAGCAGATGGATGTGTGACCGCCAACGAGTTAAAAGTTGCATTATCAACTATTTATAGAACTTGCCACGTCAATATAATGAGATCATATTAATTTCTGATGATAGCAATTACCTAAATCGGAACCGAATACTGGCAAGTAGTTCGAGTGACCGAAAATATCATCAGTCACAGTAGAACGAATATTTCTGGAGAATAGTCATACTGTGATAGAAGTCAATAATGTCCATTCGGTGCTGCAGCATTACTTCAAGACCGTGAAAGAAAGTAGGGCATCCCGGCTGTTACAGAGTTCAGGATTCTGAAGTACTTACCGTCGGGGATATCTTTTAAAAATTACATCAGCCGAAGGATTGGTTAGAGTTGTTCCAACAATTTTTACTGGTGATAGCCAAATATCATCACCCTTTTGATGATTCCCTTACATACGTGAAAGAATTATAGAAGCAAAATCATTAATTTAGTTTTTTTTCATATTGTGAATTGTGTTCCAATTGACAATGTCAATGTTGTATAAGGGAACGTTGTTATTATTTATATTTATTATTATTTGTTTGTTTCATGTTTGTATGATTAGAAATTTAAATAACGGTTGCGCGTTTAATTACCGCTGCAGCGCCAATTACTAATAAAATAATTAAGTAATTGATCGGTCTATTCATAATATTTAAAAAAAATCTGTATAAATGTGGGTGCTGCAAGTCTGGGTGTTGTGACGACTCAAAGATAAGTATTAATACTTGAAAATGTTGAAAAAAAAGTATTATTCGAATAAACATTTGCCGAAACAGTATAAAATTAACGTACTAAAAAAATGCCACATCCTCTGCATATCGCTACAAAATTTCACTGTCACGGTATGTATAAAACATTCACATATATTTAGTGATAATATAATCCCATCTTACTATTACTAGACTAGTGTCTAATGGACAGAATTAAAAAAAGAAAATGAATGAAATATTGTGAGAGCTAGTGTAAAATATGGGCTATGTGACGAAAACTGTGCATAGAATATGAGCTATGTGCAAAAATCGCAGTAAAATGCGATTTTTTGGTTTAAAATATTTAAAATTTGCAATGAATGTATTATTTTATTGAATGCAATATTCTTTTCCTACTTTGTCCATAAACAGAAGTATTTTTTTCCGTTTAGTTATTTTTTAAAACAGTTTTTATCGATTATCTCAGAATGTACGAAACGTCACATAGCCCATATTTGAAGTGCATCGACGATATGTAATAAAAACTGAAAAACTTTTTGAATTTTCAAATTCAATCAAAGTGTACACTTGTTGTCCCTTTCTCGTTATTAACAGTCAATAGGCATAACAAGACAAAAGACCGTTTCTCAGTGACGTTTGGCAAGGAGATCACTGTCAGGAGTGTATTAATAATATGCACAATCCTAAGTTTGTGTTGTTTGGGTCAACTCTAACTTCGCTAATTATAACAATGTATTCCATAATATTTTCAATTATTAATTAACTATCTTTCTATTATTTCTAATTTTGAAACTGTTAATTCGTGGTGGAACTCCATTTTAATTATTAACTATCTAACTGTTAACTATCTTTCTGTCTCTTCCAGAACGAGTGTAAAAATCTGTCAGTTTATTTTGATATTCAAAAGAAATATTGCATTTAATCAATGTACATAAAACCTGAGGAATTGTTATTTTAGTTCTCATTTGATTTCTTTGTTAATTTTGGAATAAAATAAAAACAGTCAATTATTTAATAAGTTTATATTTGGTACCATGTCAACACATGAGGGAACTGCGCAATGTTAACCAACATAAATCAATGTACACTGAGTTTACCTAAATAACATCAAATGTATGTATACCATCTTTGTAAATTTATATTATTTACAAAAATATCTTCTATATTATTTACCCAAAAATAGAGCACCGATCATTACGACATAAACTAAAACTTTTGAAAACATAATCACAAGAAACAAAAACCATCAACTTCATAATAATGTCTTTTGATCCATTGTGCTATAAAAACATTACATAAATACATAATTTTTTGTTGGGAATCTTTTTTTTTATATTATGAATAACTTAAATTAATATCAAAAACTCATCAGAGATCACAAGTAGAATACATGTTTTTTTTCGTCCACAAAGTACATGCACAATCAGGGGGGCTTCAATTTTCCGTTTGTATTTTGCAGAACAAATCGCCAACTTAATATAGGTAGGTAACACTACGGTGACTGCTCACACTTTTGATCGGTTGAACTATGTACATAAAGACGAAAAAATTGCAAGCACTTAATAATAAACCTTATTATTTTTATAATTTCATTTCACTAATGCGAGTAAGCGCGCACTAGACGACCGCCACCATGATTTTAAGTTCCACGATTGCAAGCAACGTTTTGTTGCTAAATTCAGGCAAAACACGGAAAATGAGCAACTTACGCCGGTCACAGAAGGCATGTTCACGGTTGCATTGTTAAACACTGCTTGATCAATACAACCGAATGTGCGTTTGATGAACTTGACTGTGATTTGGTCATGGTCGCTTTGTGCGCGTTTTTTGTAAAATCAACTTGTATTAAAGTTAACAGTCATAGAACTAAAAAATATCCTCTATTTTATTATTTAAATTATATGTATGACAATCTATTACTTTCAACCGAAAATGTGGATATTATTAACCTCTTATTAATCCTATAAATAAACAAAAGTTTAGGAGATTTTAATGCATTTGAAAAAGATTAAAATGGACATATTATGAAGAAAAGACATATATCACGAAAGTAGCTCATAAATTGACTGGCTAAAATTAAATATTTCAATGTGTAACATACAGCATTTAAAAAATAGTGTACTCAAATTAATGTGTTAAATTAAAAGTAAATAAATATTAATAAAAGTAGTCATTTTTCGTGTTGATTGTGTTAAAAAAACTAAAATAATAAAAGAATCAATCTATTCGTATTTATTCAAATTCTGGAATCAATGACTTAGTTCTCAATGTTTCGAGCAGGTTCTGTACTAGATTAATTAATCAATAATATATATTATAGCACTGGCTATTAGAGTGTGGTATTTCATCTGAGGGAGTTCTATCATCAAATATATTGCATGTTGAAAGAATAATAAACTATCTTTTGATTCATAAGTTTATAATGACCATACTATGTATAAATTTCACAATAAATGTTTGTCTCTTCAACTTTTTAAATGAATAACAAAAAAATCTTTTGTACTAATTTGGAAAGAAATTATTAAAAGGGGGGGTCACATAAGACGACATTGAAACAACACATACGAGATTTACATATAAATATTACAACAAGGTTGTAGAACTAATCTCAACGATTAGAAAAGTAAGTATTTGTACTTACTATAATATTAGTCTGAATACATGCATGGCAAAGATGAGGTTAAACTAGACGTGCATATTATTTAACCCCTAGACTGCGATCACCTGCGATGTGTAGTTTTCACATGTTCTGCTATTCTTGCAGCAAAATATCAAAGTGAAAAATGTCATAGATCGTGTCATTTCTTTCATTTTTTATATGAAACAAGACAGGACCAAAGCCAGTTTCAACACTATCTATAGAAAATGAGAAGCAAGCACACCAATATAAGTATAATAGGCTGTTGGGATAAGGGGACCACAGTCAATACATAAAGGTATTCATCGAGATGGCCCCAAGTGCTTCATGATGAAGCCAATAGTCTGCAATAGAGTTGTAGATTGAATTAAGAATGCAAATTGTACATAAGCCATGGAAATATGACCCTTGATAAAACTGGATGAATTTAAAATGTTAATGTACCAGATACTGTTGAAGAACTGCAGCGCATGAAGAACAGGGAGTCATTTTGACTATAAAGAGCACAGGAAACTCGATAGTAACAATGAATCGATGGTGTCCAACCCCCGATAGGAGAGGTGCGAGAAGAAGACTTGTGGTTTGTGAAAATTTTAGAAATATTAGTCATTTTATAAGGGTTAAGCCACCTTTGCAAATACAATACGATAATACAATACATCCGCAGTAAGGTAACAAACGGCAGCTGGAATGTGTCTTTGATTATGGACCAATTGCTTAAAAGTATTTTATCTTAAAGACAAAAACACATTTGAACAGTTACAATTAAAATGACTTGGTTCTAAACATACAAAATGTTTTACATAATTTATAGAAAACTTTGAAAACTTAGCAATACTACTTTATCCGATAGGTGAGACAGTTTCTGTCATCGTTTAAATTTTAAACATATTTCACTATCTATAACAAATTAAATTTTCTATGATATCATTGAATTAAAATTTTCTCACAAATCTTGGAATTGGGAGCATCGAAAAGGGATTTACATACGTCGCCAAATGGTCTTATCACAATCAATCTAATACCCAGATCATCACGCAGTGATTTTCTTCCTCAGTTGGATGATGGATCCGTAGAGCTTGATGGCGGGACCGAGCTTCATCCCAAGGATGTTGACCAGGTCTTCTTGCGACAGCATGAGCAGGGATTCTCCATCGATCCTACCTTTACAGAATCCAATCAAGATCTCTCTTGATTTGGCAACTTTCTCCACAAAGTCTTGAACATCCATTTGGCTCCAGTTGCGAGGATCAGCTCGGAGGGCTTGGCTCTGGAGGATCTCCTCCAGAGGTATGCAGTGCTTGCTCCAGGCCGGTGGCGCAGCCCAGTTAGGGTTGGGCAGGTACCCGGGCTCAAATACCGAGCGCTCAACCTTCTCCTGGCTGACTGGAGAAAATGCTCGTCTTCGTTTTTTGGATTGACTGCTGTTTGTTGTTTCCCCATCTGATTCCTAAAACCGAAACAAAATAACCCTAAATATTCTGGTCCCTATATGATTTCAGACAATTATTTTCTTTTAACAAAAAAAAATTAACAGGAAACGATTACATCTCTCAAAACAAACACGAGGTACTGCTTCATCACTACTTTTTTTACTGTTTATTACTTCATGACTGAACTTTCCATAAATTTTACTAGACCTAAATTTGCAAAATGCAGTTCCATCTGATCTCGTTCAATTATCACATTAAAAAAATTATTTAAAAGATTTCCACTTTATTACAATTAATTTTAATCAATATTGAGTAGTCAAACAAAATAAAATTAAAGCAAGCATTATCAATTATCATAATATGACGCTTTATCTATAAGTTATCAAAACATGCAATCAAAAATACTAAGTATTTTTTATCAATAAGGAGAATTCAAAATCATCAAATGGTAAAAAATTAAACATACCACAATTTCCGTTTTGATTTCATCATCTTTCTTGAACTTCGGGGGGCGCCCTTTGGGTGTCCTAAAATGAACAAAAGAAGTATGAGCATACATAATACTGACGCATAATCACACACATCGTTGAGTGTATCAGTTATATACAGGATAAACAATAATAAACTGCAGAGGCAAGATTTCAAACAAAAAATCAACCACATCAAGTGACACACCGAGTGTTACTGAAATACTCAACTTAACTGATGGGACTTGTGAAGATTATATTATTATTTAATGTAGTCATACGCTACACATTCTCAGAAGTCAAATGTTTAACAGATGGATTTTTGTATTCTTATTTCAGGTTTAAATGCATTATGTATAAAATAAATGTGAAAGCTCCTAAATGACATCTGCATAGTTTTTTTTAAATAATCACTTTACGGTTCGACTGCACAATCATAACTTGATCTACAAATTGTCAAAAATCTGAAATACAACTCTGCCAACCTAACATTAATATATTTTTTGTTGATATCTAGTTTTAATTTCTAATTTATATTCGCTAAATACCTTACAATGAACATATTAATATATTGAAACTGCGTTAATTCGAACCCCGATAATTCGAAAAAAACTCAAAATTTTTCCTAAAAAATGTCACCCCGTTTTTTTTTTTTATAAGTCATTTTAAAGTAGTATTGAGTAAATCTGAACCTAACAGGCCAGCCGCGCCAGTAATTGCCTGCGAAATTTCGATTTATGCAGGGATTACATCGTATTATTACAAATTTACATAGTAAATCTGAATCTGACAGGCCGGCCGAGCTGGCAAGTGGCCGCTAAATTTTGATTTACGCGAAAAGACTAAAAACATACTTCGAATACCTACCGGAATTTGACAGCCGGTCGCGCCGATAATCGACCGTGAAATTTTACACCGGAATATGTCATATTATTGAATACCTAAATTTGACAACCGGTCGCGCCAGTAAAATCAATCTTTAAAAATTTGTTAATTTAGAATTTGATTTTTGAGGTTCTGTGGATTTCGAATTAACGGGGTTCTACTATATTTACCTAATTTGATCGGCTAAGATGTCCACTATATACCAAGCAAATACAAATTAGAAATTAGAACATAAAAATATATTTATATTAGGGTGGCAGGGTTTGTATTCCAGATTTTTTGTTTTTATTTTAACTAAAATCAACGATTAAATCATGTATTCGGCAATACATTTTTACATGAATTTCGCCACTTGTAAGGATAGATCTTGAAAAATTAAATAAATTAGAGGGAGTAGAAATACACATCTATGAATAAACAATTATTGCTATTACTACAAAAATATTGATTACCTGTCTTTGTCTTTAGTTGCGTCGGAACTACTTCCGCCCTGATAGTCTGGCCTCATCGGAGGCCGTCCTCGAGCAGTCGGAAAGTTGATGTTGCTAACCTGAATGGACCTGTAAACATTATCATTATGTATACAAATAAATAAATACATATATTTTTCTTCTGCATGATGACCACACTAGAAGCCTGACAGCCCGGAGTCTAAAGGAATGGAGAAGGTTGGGATAACCTGGAAGGGTATGCAAAATAATTCATTGCAATTGCTAACATTTAAGAATGTTGCTTAATCGTAGAAATTGCTTGGCAAGTTCTCAAACAATATAATGACAAAAACTGCAGCTTGCGTTTTCTAAATTTGAATACTTATAGCATTCAAATTCTTCACAGCCCAGTTTAAAGTTACGTACTGATGTTTTATGCTAATTTGATAAGATGTAGTTACCATAAAAATTAAAAGATAAAGTTTATAAAACGGTTTTCCTTATTTTTCATCATAACGAAATTATAAAAATTACAGATAGTCTCCCAAATAAAAGCATTTTTTAAATGTTGAAACATTACTACTGCCTGGATTTCCATAACTCAAAATCAAACAATTAAACACAAAATTGATAACTCCATTTCAAAGGGTAAATAAAACATCTTGAAAATACCTATTCTTGGATATCAAGTAAAGTATAAATTTGTACTTGAAACTTAACTTTCTAAATAGAAAAACAATAGTTGATAACAATATTTCCATGATGTGTGGAGATCAACAGTAATCAATCTAGTCAAGGAAAAATGGAAATCATAATTTTTATTGTCTCTGGGTTCTATTGAACAAAAAAACAAAACCTGTTTCAAATGTTTTGTAGGCAAGGTAAGTACCCTAGAACAACAGAAATAAACACGGTAATGATTTTATCATAGATGAGGGCTTGGGTTGATTCTATGTATTTGCTTTGCATAAACATTACATCGTCGATAAAATAAATAAAACAACAGAGATGATTACGATTACTGCATAAAACTTTTAACCGAAAATAAAAAGTTTATAACTTTGTTAAAACCAAATAATATATGGCTTTATTTGAATGATAATTACTTATTTAATTTAATTGTATTATTTTTTTTTGTTGAAACATGTACATAATATGTATGTATGTATTGTTTATCTGACGCAGTGTGTGTATACATAAAAAAAATGTAACAATAATCTAAACTTTTGGATTAGAGCTAAGTCTAAGTTCAGGCCTTTTCACTAAGAACCTATTCTTAAAATGGAGTAAGTTGGGAAAGGAAGGAAGAAAAAAAGGAAGGCAGTGGGAGACTAAAGGTAGTAAATTTAAGAAACAAAAAGTTAATGAATAAAAAATTTAAAAATATGGGGGCTCACCTGGGGCGGGGCTCGCTATGGTGCGGAGGGGGCAGGACGCTGGCCAGCCTGTCCCGCAGCGGGGGGCTGCTGGGGGGCAGGCGGTAGGGGCACTCAGCCGCGGTGGTGTGGGTGGTGCGCTTGGCCCCACAGGAGTTACCCAGCCCATGACAGCCCCCCGTGCCACATTTCCCGGGGACTCTCAGTTCTTCGGGGGCTGAAAAAATCAAAAAATTATTAATAAATACGTCTATAAGCTTTTCCTCGCACTTAAATGCAAAAACAGTAGCGAGTGTGAATTAAATGTTAATTTATATTATAAAAATCTACCTACAAGTCTCTTGTTCGATTGAAATGTGTGGAAGCACTGGTATGATATGAAGAAAGAAAAGTCTGGCTGTCAAAAAACAGTTTCAGTAGCTGGGAAATGTATATATTCTAAGTTTGTTGCAGTGGAGTGTTGAAAGACAAGTGCAAACAATCACCAAGTCTTCAGAAGCACCTTACAAGTAGCAACCAACCTCCAAAATGCACACAACTTTTGCTCACAAAAGTTGTTTTCTCCTGTTCCAAATTCCCAGTAAAATAAAAATGCAACAGAGCCAAATTCAAATAGCAATTCATCAAAAAAGATAACAAGACTGGTGACTGGAAGTCAATTAAATTGAATGTCTCATAAATCATATACCGCATATTTAAAATAGTTGAATTAGAACATAATATGTATGATTATTTATGTATCTACTATTTTAAAATAAATAAAGTACAACAAGTTCATTTGATATACATATTATTAGAACATTAATAGGAGTAAATGATATCCCCGAGACGTATGTGCGGTAAAATCATGCATGACCGTATAAAAAATGAGAATATCTGGAAAGAATGCAAGGCTGATGTAAGCGTAATGAATAGGATCAAGAAGGGAACACTTAGATGGTTTGGGCATGTAGAGCGAATGAATGTAGAAAGGAGTGTGAAAAGAATATATGATGCGAAAGTGAATGGAAAAAGAAGTCGAGGACGCCCGAGGAAGACATGGCACGATCAAGTAAATCAAACACTTGAATCGGGTCATGTGAAGAGTCAGAATAACAGAAGAGTATGTATGAGACGACGTATCAATGTGAATGAAGCAAAGAGTGTGAGCCAAGACAGAGTTGTATGGCGGTCCGTCCTCTCTGCCTACCTCTGCGGAGAAACGGCGGGATGGTTAGTTAGCGCCCTTGAGGTGATTTTTCACAAAAACGGCGCTATAATCGTCCAAATATTATTATTATTATTTATTACAAATGCATTATATTGCCACCGCATTTTGTCTGAAAGTGGTCAAACATGACTGGCGTGTAGATGGAATCGCATCAGCATCGGCGATAATTTCTCATTGTGACTCAAATAAAAATAATATATTCTCATTGAAATAGAATATCCGCACTTGCTGGTAGCGGGTGTCCTGAGGGTGGTCATGGGAATCGGGAAGGGTAAATGTATATTGTCAAAGGTAACATACTCAGTGGTGGCTCCAGCGGGTGGGAAGTTTTCAGGCACCAGCCCATGGGGTGGATGTCGGGGCAGTCATCGTCCACCCAGAAGGACAGGTCGTCTGGCCAACCGTCAAAGGATATTCGCACTTGGTGGAAGCGAGTGTCACTGATAGTGGCCACGCGTATCAGGAAGGGTACCTGTGACGATGTGAAATGAATTGGAAATTGAAAATAATACTGAAATAAAAGCAAGTTATCACAGATGTGGAACAATATACAGATGAAAGGTGGAATTCATAAATCATTCATTGGCGTTCTTAATTAAGAAATTTAAAAATACAGAGTTCACCCACAAATCAGCTGAAGAGAACTACTTTTTATTTTAAGTAGTTTTTTTTATAGTGAAAACCGCACAAGAGTCCCAAATGCTCCCAACCGTCTAGAGCCAGTGAGACTATGGCTAACGTTTCGATTCTGAAAGGTGGTCTTTCACCAGGGCGATACTTAGAGTATCTACCACTCTGGAGCGTGCCGCAAATATACTTTATATTATTTTATAAGAATTAAATGTGTTGACACATATTAAAAAATTATTTGCGCCACCTGGGTTTGAACCCGCGACCTTTGTATTCTTATCGAGCGTCTTACCACTCGACCATGGAGGTCATCGATATTGTCAGCAAAAGAATTACTAAAAAAATATACTAAACAAGTTATGAGAACATTAGTTTTTCAATAATATTGAGATAGTTGTAATAATAATTTGTATTTTATCTAACTTATCATACAAACTTTAAAACATATGCCAAAATTGTTAAAAGGAAAACCATTTTTGATAGGCCATAAGTTGTTTTGTGTTTGCGTAAAAAGGTATTATAATGTTGGCTGGATATTGAAACTCTAACCAGCTATTTTGCAACGTTGCATAGCATGTGGTCCGAGCTTGATAGACATGAAATGAACAAGTTACTTACCCTCTTGTCGACAGCTTCCAGCTTCATGCCGGCCTTGAAGTTGTGCGGGGGCCGGGGGCGGAAGGCTCTCGCCGTGACGGGCACGGAGCTGGTCTCCTTCAGGTACTCGTCCCACGTGAAGTGCTCGGGGTCTTTGTAGGCTAGACAAAATAGTTAGATTAGAGCTCACTAGACTTGCAGGCAGAATGAATAATAAGGAAGCAATTATGTTATGTGGAATTTTTTACATATTTATATTTAATTCCATACTGTCAACTTGCTGCATAAAGTCACCAACTATCTTTTTGTGATCAACTTTAAACCCTGGAAGACTATTTTGAAAATGTTCAAAGTCGCAAGTAATAATTAAAAACAAAAGGAAGGCATACTTCTGTGTGAATTTTTTCACTTTGGTGTTTTCCTGGGGATAAATTCTAGCACTTCATTCACTGTTAGATATAATCGAGATAGAAATAATTGCATTTGTTATCGTGGTTATTATTATAAATGTCCGTTATCTTTAAATATGACAAAAAATGTTCCATTCAAATTTAAAATATATGCTTTATAAAATTTTATTTAAATGTCACATTGTATACAGGCAGGGTTTATAGCTCGGAGAATAGACAAATCCATCATTCAGTTGTGCCCAATAGGAAGCAAGAGGGTTCAAGGCTGTCAAATCACCTAGATAAATATGTTACACGGCACCGTGTGACAGCGCTAACTAGACACAGAAAACTTTTATCATCACTGAATAGAAAATCTCTAGAAGTGATCTGTTCAGACTTCAAAGAAAACAGATGTTGCTTCACGACTCCTAGGCCCTAGACAGACCAATGACCAGGGTTGACCGTAATAAAAGGTTGCTTTGCAATAATAATGCAATGTGTGCTTACTGTTAGGTGGGGTGAGACTATATCCATGTTCATCACACCAGCCCACAGGGTGGATGTAGGGGGAGGTGGGGTCCACCCAGTAATCGTAGATATCGTCCCAACTGTCGAAGTGAATTAGCACTCGGTTCTCCATGACATCCGCCACGGTGGCCACACAAGTCAGAGAGTTCTTCCTGTCCTCAGCTTCCAGCTTTAAGCCGATTCGGAATCCACTGGGACAAATTTTCTGGACCTAAGAAGATGAAGTTTGAATCAGATAGTTTGCTATCAGCTTTGGGGTTGCTATTAAAAATCATTTCAATAGCCAATGAATGTATTATCTTCTAAAAAGAAACAGTGCAACAGTAATAATGATTGTAAAAATATAAACCTGGTTCCATTCACACCATCCTTAAAATGCTACATTATAATTTATCCTCACTGAGAATGTAGGTTGTTCGGAAAAAATTGCCACCTGGCAATAAGTCAACCTTTATACTACTATGTAATAAAATGTATGAATGAGAAATAAATTTCAATCACTATTAAGTCAGTGTATATATATATTTTTTTTAAAGTGTCTTATCCAACCACAACTTGAATAAAAAGGAGACATGAAAAATTTTATAATATATCTTTTTAAATACTTACAGATGTCGAAACATGTGCAAATAAGATCTTGGGTGCTGCAATAGCCCTCACTTGCTTCAGGTAAAGAGGCCACGAAAAGGAGCTGAGAGAACACCCCATGGGAGGCCTAAGAACACGGCCATTCTTCTCACACCAGCCCGGAGGGAAGATATCACAAGAGTCAGCGTTCACCCAGAAGTCATGATCCTCGTGGTAGCCATCAAAGTGCAGCTTCAACCTGTAGCCCTGGACCTCTGTGATGGTGACTACGGCAAACAAGGAAGGATGGACAGGGTCTATTGCCTCTACCTTCATGCCAACCTTGAAACAGTTCTTATTCGTCACGCTTTCCTTTTCTCGGAATAAGTTGGGAGCTGCAGCTTTAGCCTTGTAGTATTCTAGATATTTCATCCAGGAGAAACCAACCTTGTCACACTTCCACATGGGAGTCTTAATATTAGACTCCATGCTGATAGACTTTACGGCATGTATAGAGGTGGCGGTAATGGTCACATCGGACGAAATAGATTCTAATAATTTTGATTCTCCGATGATAACAGTATTCTCGCTCAGGCTGTTGGAACGTTCTTTAGGTTTGAGTTTTTGAATCAGCGTTTTCTTCTGCCTTCGCTTTTTCCTAAAATCAAATGTTTCCCGTTCCTTCTTGTTGTTGTGATTTTTCTTATAGTTTCGTTGGCAAGTGTGGCTGCAAAAGTTGGGGTTGATGAACTCGGTGGCCATCCCGTGACAGCCGCAGCCGTCGCAGCAATACAGATCCTCAGGGGACGAGGGCTTCCTGTCCCGGTTTATCCTCTGCTTCAAGGGAGCGTGATATTTGGTCAACGATATTGCACTATCTTTGGCGTCTATTATATCAATAAGGCCAAACTCATTGGTACGAATCTGTAAACAGCTTCCATTGAGTAATGCAATATCATTCTGCCACTGCAGTCCCAGAGAGTCTTCTTCAGTAAGAAAGTCAGTTTTGGAAGCATCTTTGTTTTGATGGGGAAATTGGAAAACGGTTTTTTCACTTATTTTTTCCAAACCAATATTTTGACAAATATTATACTTATCTGCCGAGAGGCGGCTCTTCCGCCGATCTTTATTTATTTGAGGATTGCGTACCAAATTCGAAAACCCATTGCTCTTAGTGGGGGGTTCCGGCTTGGGTTTTTCAATGACTTTGATTTCTACTTCGTGATCAAACTTTTCCTCGCAAAATAAAGATGGCAGCTTGCTCTCTTCAGCTCTCTCCAGTATCGGTTTGTTTAATATGGTCAAATTTTGATTGAATAGTTTTATCTTCGCCTTCTCGATTTTATTCTCAATATCATCATTGCATTTCTTGTCTTCGGAGCACAAAGAAATTCTTCGTTTCTCATTCAAGATAATCTTTTTATCAACACTGTCAGAATTTGATCTCCTCAAGATGGTGGGGCCGGGAGTGGACAAGTTACATTCCACCTCCTGCAATTCAACACTGGTCAGGTTGTTTCCCAGTAAACTATTCCCTTTCTCTGTAATGGAGATTGTATAGTTCTCTGGCAAACAATCATTATCCTCGGTAATAGACACCGTGTACATGTCATCATTCAGTGAGTTGTTGGACTCGGGGATAGACAGAGCGTACTCCTTCTCACCAATCATCTCGGCCCTCGAGCCAGGGATAGAAGTGGGAAAAGTGTTATCGTTGGTTGGAAGACAAGTGCTGAAAGAAGTATCTGTAACGGAGCTCGCCGTGTGTATGGCGGCATTAGTCAAAGTTACACTGCTTGGCATAGCAATGTTTTTACTGATGGGCAGGAGAGGTGGTATCTCGCTGGTTGGACTAGTGAAGGCAGATGGATCCTGCATCACAGTGACGTTACCCTGAGGATCCTGCAACTGGCCATTGGCAATCTGGAAGTTAATTACCGGACCTTTTGCCGCTATTGCGCTTGGGTAATTATACTTTGCATTCTGAGGAATTTTCGAAACATTCTTCGGTGTCAAAAAGAATTTTTGATTTGCAGTCGAAGGTGGGGCATTTGAGCTCACCAAGATGGACTGGCTTTCTTGAACTTTGGCCACGGGGGAAGGTTTATTATAGGTCGCTAGAGTATGCTTTGCACCAGAGATGGCAATGCTAACTGGACCTTGAGGAATCGGCTTCGATTTCTGAATAACAATGGATTGGCTGGGAATATTTGGAGCCAATATTGAACTCTTAGATATTGCTTTGGATGTTGTGCTGAATTTAGGTGTGACGTTGACCGATGATATAATTTGTATTGCATTACCGGATGTTACCTAAAATATAAACATATAATAATTTATTAACTGTCAGATTGGTTATTAAGGTGGTAGGTTTAAGATAGATTAAGTTAGGTGTAAATTTCTTTGTTTGTTTGGGTCATTGGACCACTATATTAATTAACCACTTATAATTGTTACTTTATTAGAAAAATAACAATAGATTATTTGAATGCAGAAAAACATGTATAAAAGCATAAAAGTTAATTAATACCTTTTATAAAATGTCTATCCTGTTAGTATCTTTACAATACACAGTATAACTAGCAATGAGCACTATGATGCTACTGCAAGCGTAAGCATCGAATGACACAATGGCAACTAGTTCAACCAAATCGTTGAACAATACATGTTAAGTCAGCAAATAATATCAACTATCTAAACGTAAACAAAGCACTGATACGTTAACACTACATTGTACATAAATAAACCATAAAATAGATATCACTCACCGGACGCCGCACAATTATTTGCTGAGGGTTCAGAGAACTGCTGGTATTGGTGATCTCCGCGCTCGTGACAGGCTTTAGTCCGGAAGGAGTCTGGATGTAGACCACGTGTGGCATGGGTCGCGTTGGTCCCCTGACCTGGATGTTGTTAGTGGAGGTGGGAACTTGCATATGTGACAGTGGCCCAATTGAAGAATTCTGCAGTTGCAGTTGCAGTGCTGATGTGACGGATCCGTTCACACTCTGCAGTTTCATTTGCACTGGATTATGTTCTTGAACTATATTTTGATATTCCGCAACTTTCTCTGTATTCTGCCCCCCTTGCGCCAGCATTCGGTTGGAGTTCTGTGGAGTACTCATGTTAAACTGAAGCACAGACCCATGTAATCCTGGTTGAGAGCTGGGGCCGGATAGCAAAGGCATAGATGGTGCTAACTGAAGATTTCCAGGAGGTTGGCCGAGGTGCAATGGTACGCTGATGGTTCCTCCAGAAGAAAGCTGTACAGGAACATTACTAGGACTTGAGATTATCTGTAATGGTTGACTTCCAGATAAGCCAGGTAGCTGAATCGGTAAGTGGGTGCTTGACACAGGGGCATTGAGTGATGCAGTAGATCCCACATTAGGATTGACAGGAAAATTCAACTGCAGTGGATATCCAGGATGAATATTAGTGTTTTTTCCTTCTTTCATAATATGTTGAATATTCATATTACATAGTTTCTCTTTTAACTGCAAAATATAAACAATCTCACAATTAATATTTGCATTAAACATATAATAATACGAACATACCAAATACAATGACATTTGTCATATATAAAGCAAATTTTTAAACATTGAGATGAAAGTGAATTAAAGCAATTATAATCATTTACATTTACTTTATGTGTAGTTGCAATACATAAAGTAATATAAAAATATAAAGGAAAAATTACCGTCGAAATGGAGAACTCGCATTCAAAATATTCAACCAATTAAAACTATTTCCCAAATTACTTGTTTTTGATCCGATTAAATAAAGTTGTCGACATTTTCGTAGCAATCCATGAATATTTGACAGATAATAGCTGCGCTGTTATTCATAAATAAAGAAAAGTGAGATATATTATAATACATCCATCAAAACTCTGACGAATTCGCGATACTATGAGACTTTCGTAAACATTTCTTTCGCACAAATAGAAAATTTATTATTAATACTTCGATTTAATCGAATCTAAATACGCCAATAGGTATATTCACAAGCTCTTCTTCGACTTCGTTACTTCCGTAATCTAAATAATTCAAATATTGTTTTAAGTTTATAACAATCCAGATCGCGTGTATCGCATCTTTCCTACTGAATTCACTTTTAACACGACGGACCCTGTATAAGTTGGAGAAAATATTGCGAATGCTGTATAAACTCGGTGCGCGATCTTTCCAGCAAAAGCATGAAACGATTTAGAACATCTATCAACAATTCTTAATTGAACTATTCAATTCTTATTACATATTAAATAAAATACAAAGTGAGAGATGACAATATTTACCTGCAATCAGCCTTTTCCAGAGAGCAGATGTGACAACATAGCAGTATTGTGAAATGGGTGGATTTTAGAATAGTGTTCGTATTGACCAATGGCAGCCCTCCGTTCTCGTGACGCATTTCGCGCCATCGGCAAAAATGTAAACGGACACTAGGAGCAGGAATGGATACTGTTATATTAATTTCATTTATTCTACTATGCCATGATGAATCCGATATCCGCATATTCTAATTGTATATGATCAGTATTATTGCCCGTCAACTGGTAATGACGTTTAACAGACATCCATAGTGTAATTTCCATTTGTAAGTTAGCAACATGCTTGATTAAATGTATACATCGTTGCCAAATGTATTTGCATCGGCTTTATTTCGATTATTTTTAAATGGAGGGAAATTTTCCTTATGTAAAATCTCGGAAAATGTTAGAAACTGTTGAAAATAGTCAATAAACCACAAATAAACCTTTCGAGATCTACACGTAACGTTTTCAATTTAACAATGGTGTTAACATAGCGCATGAGAACGTTTTTTGTGCGTAATTTTAGAAGCACATACCTAGATAATAATAATATACTTATACAAATGCATTGGTGGAATGCCAGTTATTGGCTTCGTTACCAGCTTATTCCTTATCCGCTATGATTCAACAAAGGATAAATAATATCCATAATTGGGATTTAAATCCGAAGTTTCTAATAAATTATTTGTTTATTTCGATCGGAATATTAATTAGAGTGATATTGCTACGAGTATTTTACTTAAGTGTACCATGTTGTATTAGAAATAAAGGTATTAAGCTGCTGGAGCGCAACTCATTATATCTTTCGCATTACGAATATCATTATAATATTACTCGTTCAATCTAAAAAACGCCAAAAATAAATTCAGAATTATACATTTTCTGACATTGAAGTTTTCAATGTTTCATAATATAATGCATCATCCACACTTTCAGAAAACAAAGAAACAAGTAAGAACTTTTTGAGAGCGGGGCATTTATGAACACAATTATTTCACATATTTGTAAAATATTGAAATAATTAAATTATACTCGTATTTCGAATCAAACACCTATCAAAACATTTAATATATTTACATATATATATTACACTAAAATATAATATTAACGACGGCTAAAATTCAATTAAAATCAGTAGCTTTGACGCTGACCAATTTTTAAAGGAATCTAAATAATTTCATTTTTTTAAATTTAAAAATAAAAAATATTTTTGTTTTAAGCCACTTTATTTATACACATATAACAATTCGACCGGTTTCGGTTAAACTTAACCTTCATCAGGAACGTATAAATATAAAAACAAAAATATATAAAATGTTTTTATATTTATACGTTCCTGATGAAGGTTAAGTTTAACCGAAACCGGTCGAATTGTTATATTATGTGTATAAATAAAGTGGCTTAAAACAAAAATATTTTTTATTTTTAAATTATAATGTCAAGCTACAAAGTGATTGCTTCCTTCGATAAAATAAATAATTTCAAATTGAAGTTTGGATTTAACTACCGTCTGATATTTAATTCGATTTTGGTTTCAATGAATCGAAATATTTTCTATTCGTAAAAAGCATTAACTTTGTGGCTTGCCATATTTATAAATAGAACAGGTTAATAAAGTGAATAAAGTGGTTAAAAACAAAGTATATATGTTCTATTTATTTCGAAATATTTTCATTAAATAATTTTACTTTAAATGCTCATAATATTACAATCGTTATATTTATTTGAGTAGTCATATTTATTTCAATATCATTCGCCACTGCAAATAGGTAAAACACTTCATGGCACAGTTTTTGGAAGAGTATTATTTTTTATTATAGACATAGACTGATACGATTAATTTGTTGGTAATTCATTAAAAAAGTCAAATTCTGTAAAGACATTTTCCGTACTAAAACCTCAATTATTGTGAACCGATTTTTTTAAAGTGTAGTAGAAAACGTTGGTAAAATAAGTGAATATTTGAGCAAGTTATGTTATTTTTTTCTACTCCAATAATTCTCAGCATTTTTGGCATAGTAATGAAAAAAATATCCAGCACTAAAATGGTTGAATATAGCCTATCAATTATAATTCCATGTGTTTTTGATAACTATTTGATGAAAATGGTGATCTTAATTGTTATTAGTCAAGGGTTTGCATTTTGAAGTAGGATTGGTGACTAATCAAATAATTGTCTCACTCATCTTTGTCCAATCCAAATAAAATGTATCCAGACATTTTTCTGTTAAAAAAGTAAACATTTTAAATAGACAAATATTTTCGGTGAGGACGTCAACCTTAAACTTTTTATTTGGAAAATCTGAAAATTCATGGCACACCTCTGTTAGGATAAGTTATTTAAGATCCTTTGGAAAACCTCTTTTATGTTTACATTCAGACAATTTTTTTATATGTTATTTGGAAGATAGAGAATTTAGCAGCTGACCGTTATTAAAGCTGCCTACAAATGTATCCGATTTGAAGAAAACATGTAGAATGGAATCAATGGGCTTGATTTAAGGAAAGCATGGTCGGATTGTCAAGTCTTCCGACGTGGTTACTCCAGCTAGTACAAATGAAATCGGTTGGTCTGTAGGTAGATTATCACTTTACTCCCACATCTAAATAGAATGTCTTACATAATTTTTCATTGGTATACAGGTTCACTTTAGATTAAAACAAACATAGCTTGTGAAAAGTTCTCGTTTATTTAAAATGAAAATATAATTAAATGCATAAATAAAGAGCCAACTCACAATAGAACATGTAGCGTAACATATTATTGCATGAATAAAGATATACATATTATTATATACAAACAAATTCAAAAATATAACATAGATTTTAAAATTCTCTGTTCATATTTAGAAAGATCTTTAGCGGTATGGGTAACGGAAGGTGGTTGACTTTTGACTTCAGGAGGGAAGAGAGAAGATTGCGCTGAGTATCGCAAGGGTTCGGGGGAGGGGGGGATTTGCGCATCATCTTCTTGACTTTGTTAGCAGCCTGGGTGGGGGGGGATGACTCTTCATCAGGCTCCGAGGAATCACCTTCTTCTCCGTCTGCGTCAGCTTCATCGTATGTGTAGCGACGCTTCCTCTGGCGGCGCATACGCCTAGATTTATTCCCACCATCTGTTGTGAATAGCAAAATTATAAACGAAATGTACAATTAGAAGTTCATCACTGTAATACCTATTCACATTACAGCGTTTTGGTGTGATACAATTTTCGTCGTCGTGGTTTTGTATGGAATGAGTTAAATTAATACTGAAGAGTTAAATATAACAACTAATAGTATCTAGTATATAACTTCAGCTTCAACACTGTTATTATTAAAATTTAATCTTTGATCAACGAGTGGAATTTTAAAAGCATTGAATAAATATTGAATTTTATCACCCTCAAACTTTGTCTGGAAAAATCAGTTAAATTTGTTAAAAAACCGTTCCGTTGTTATTGTTTTTCTTCCCTTTGAAAAAATTATTTATATTCAGTGGCAACCTCGCTGGTTAATGCAACATTTTAGAAATTAATTCTAACAATATTTTTTGTATAACGGTATGTTTTCCCAAACAAAACAAAAAAGTTGATGTCAAACTGACAGTGCACTTGCGGCAAATAGTAGGGCTACTTCATGGTGTGAATGGCCAAGCAATGGCACCCATGCCAAAAAAATATTTCTCATGTGAAATAGGGCTTGAAACAATTGAAACTGGAAAAAGTCAATGTTCAAAAAGGTTGTGGGATGAGGGCAAATTTGTGATAGAATTATTCTTATTTCTGCCTATTGATTGTAATAAAACTAAAATTTTCATACCCTGTTGCTTGTCCAATGACCCTCTTTGTTCATTATCACCCAGATACTCTTCGCTTGAGTTATAATCCATTTGTTCAGAGCCCGTAGTGGCATCGGGTGAAGAGCTGCTGTTCCCCGCTGGAGACTGGCCCTCCTCCACATCGTCAACAATGCCACTATCCAGTTTCTCCCTTTTCTTGATGGCATCTCCCTTGGGCTTGAGCTGATCGCTGCTCGGTGATGGCTTTGTGTCTTCCTCCGTTTGCCTTACTGCGCTGCTACTACTAGCGAAACATACTTCCTTTTCATCTTTTACAGAAGTTTCACCGTTCAGTTTTGATGCACTACTACTTTTGAAAGGAACCGATTCTATAATTACAGGACTTGACTCTATTTGCTCGTCATCTGTTTCTTCTTGATTGCTAGCAACTTCATTGTCCTCTTCATTAGAATTTGAGTGATTGCGGTTGTTGGGAGCGGGTTCGTCTGTAGGGTTGTCCATTTCATCGTAGTCCTCGTAAGGTTCTGCGTCACTGCCGTTATCGGCCGCGGAATCGTAGTCCGCAGCCACTACGTCATTCTCCATGCTGAGCACCAAGTTTAGCAGGGCATTCATTTCACGTGACCCAGATTCTCTGTCAAGGTTGTGGAGCAAACTGAAGTCATCTGTAAATTAAAAAGGCATATTACTTTTGAGCCAGAGAGAATAAGGCCAATCGTTCCGCAGGTAGGGAGAGGTGTATTGTTACTGAACAGAATCATTTCTGAAATCCTGCAGATTCTTGAAAGGATCTTTTTTCATTGACGCAATCTTGTCTGCAAATCTCTGAACTGTTAAACATATCTCTTATGGGTAATAAATAAATTATTTTGACCTTGACTCAGGTTCAATAAATTTGTATAGAAAATTTTCAAAAGTGTGATAGTAGTTCCTTACCAGTGTCACTTTCCTCATCTTCAATGGGGATGGATATTCTTCGAACACGGTACGCCTCGTATTTCGGCTTGGCCCTGACCTTTTTAGACTTGAGGGGAGTATTGCGGAACTGGGGGTTTTCTTCGTAGACAACATTGCGCAGTACATTACGTATTGAGGTGCGGCACAGTACTTGGAGCGATGCTGGAGCCACGTCCACTGGAGAAAGACAAGTTTATTAATATTGGTTCCGTTTTATGTATAGTTTAAAATAAAGTAATATCCATTTATTCCCCCCTTGTTCGGGGGTAAAGTGCAGAAACTTTGGGAAGTGATTATACACAAGTACAGTACAAGTAAAAATAATAGTCAACTTTTTTTTAAACTTGCTCTAGTTTTTTTTTTTACACTTGTATAGTGTTGTCTTTGGTAGTTTTTTTTTTATATCAATTAATAGGCTGTTTTTCCTACTGCCTAATCTGATTGAAAACTCTGTGCACGCCACCAAAATAAAATAAAATCTTCAAATGAAATAAAAATTTTAAAAAAAACAGTAGTTTTGTTTTAAAAACAATGTTTATTCAAATTTTAGACACTGCTTCATCAGACAATCTTAACAGACCTGATGAAACTTGTGTACAAGCAAAACCTGGTAAGAAAGGTACTATTTTTTATTGCATTTATAATGTGTCCCATCAGAAGTTTTTCAAAACTTTCAATAAAAATAAGATTTTTTATTGTGTTAAAATAATTTAGTACTTTTTACTGTATCAAATTTTATACTCACACATCGGGACATGCTGAAGAGTCTGTTCGGGGGTTGGTGTAACAAGGGTGGCAAAGGAAACACACTGAATATTTTTAGTCGCCCACTCTCTCTCAGATATTCTCTTAATCTGTAGAAGTTTATCATCAAGTGGCATTACCAGAATACCGCCCACCTTCAAAGAAGAACAATTAAATTAGTTTTGAAACAAAAAGATTTTCCGTAAATCAATTTTGATTTGCATCTAAATATATATAGATGTATACTCGTATATCGGTAATCTGGTCTAATGAAGAATTATCAAATTTAAAGTTAATCGTATTTCTCCAGTCTTATAAAGAATATCATGTGATTCTTACATCATTGCTATGCCAATATTTTTAAATCATGCACAGATGCATATGTCTGGTAATTATTAAAGGATAACTGTCACGTATTTGATTTGTGGAGTGTTAGATCAAGTTGCATTTGTACAATGCGCTCGGTGATGTACCACTCAAAAACAAAAGGGCCTATAGCAATGTTTGGCTGCAAAATTTTGACACAAATAGCATTCGAAAATTCACCTGAAAAATGGAAGGCTACAAATGATAATACATTTTACTGTATAAAGAGTCAAATGTAATGTTTACTATGGTTGTTTTGAAAAGGATTGAGTTTGTAAGAACACATTCACTACCGGCCTTTGACTGAACATTAAAGAATTCCACTATTATTATGTGAATGCCTTCATTTCCAAGAGACGCTTCAAGCACAAATGCAAAAAAACAACAAACAATGGCAATAATTCCTGGCAGCAACTACATTAACACGGTCTGACTTTAGACACTGGCTGCATTCATCATATCGTCGTGCTATGTACACTTGCCCATGGGCGGGGCCAACAGCAAAAGTATGACTCTACTGCAATAGCAGATAAATCAATGGATTGTTGAAGCAAACATACTGTCCGATCAAAACTTCTCAGTGATCGGTAAGTCTGTAGATACTGCTCGTCTAAAAGATTGGTAACACGGCGTGATCACACTTTTACATGCGGTTAAGTTAAAAATACAGTATGATTTAGAATCTATGTTCTCTGTGATAGTTCGACACGCTCACACGGCACAATACCGTAAGATAAATATTGTACTTGTGATGTACGTTAGTTGACGATATGGTGTTTTAAGGGCCCGGAATTACGACGCATACCGAGAAGTTTTGAATGGACTGTAGTGACTAGATAGTTAGAGGTGGCATTATATTTGTGGATAGACAACATTACCTTTATCAAATTTTTAAGATAGTTTTCAAAAATTTTGGGGCAGGCGGCGCCGCAATAGACTCTGTCATATTGTTGTACTGAAGGTGATAAACAGAGACAATTTCCTGAAAATACAACAACAAATGAATTGTCTGTGTTTATTAAACGATAGGACTTGGGAGCAATGTTGACAATCCAATTATTGCAGTTACAGCCATCTTGGTAGCCACCTCTGACCATATTTTATTTCTCTTCGATTTACTCAGGACTAATAAACCTCACATGTTATGTTTTGGGCATCATTTAGTCGAGAAATAATAATATTTTATTTAAAGTCACTTCAATCAAAAATAGAAAATCTAGTCCTTGCCATTGAAATATACCATAATGTGAATAATTTTGTCTTGGATATCTAAATTCACAACATCAATAATTTTACCAGTAGTAGAGAGAATTCAGGGTGACATTCAGACAAAAGTTTTAGCAACATAAATACATTGAAAGTGGAAGGAAATACAGAATAGTATTATAAATCGCAACATGCTTTCCTTAAGTTCCTAGAAGAAAATGGGACAGGGTGAGCAAATAGGAAATAATTTTTTCGTAAGAACCAATCACATGGTGGTTGGTCTCTATCATTAACTGTTGTACCTATATATACCTGTTAACTCTGTATTTTTTCTTTAGTTATTATATGTGCCCTGACGAAGCTTGATCCAAGCGAAACCGGTTGGCCTTCATCATAATAAATTCTGTGGTTTTAAAACAAAGTATTCTTTTATTTAAATAGGAAATAATTTGGACATGTATTTCTTTTGGCTTTCTAATTCTTTCCTAATTGTGAATGAACTGACATCTTCAGGAAAGGTTAAGAAACAATAGCAAGTCATCATTAATAATGATTTTCCATGATGCAAATACAATCGGAAAAGATTTGTAACATTAATAACATTCAGTATATGAAGATAATAACTAAATATATAATGTTACAAGTGCATGATTGATATTATATTAGTTAGCCGCCTGAACAAACTATTCTACAAATTACAGATAAAAGTCAAATCAATGACAAAAGTAAATGAACTCCTATCTTAAATAATTGAATGTTCAAACCTAATCCAGCATGTGTGTCGAACATAAATATATAATAGATAAGAAACATTATTGATAAATAATCACATAATATAATAAGCAGACATCTATAGGTGTTGAGAATCATGCATTTTGAAGATACCAACAGTAACAGTGCAAATGTCATAATCGGTAATCCAAACCATCCAATTCAAAGATAAGTTTGATATTATTTATGACAACTGTATTTCAAACCAAAATCGAATTTGAAATATTTATCCGATTCAAATTACCAAATATTGATTAGTTTCTTTAAAACGGTATATAGAGAAAATTGAATTTAACTCGTTCATAAAGGGTAACTTTTTAATAAAAATTATTTTTGGTTAGTTAGTAGGTAACTAGGTGAAGAAAATGGGTTTTGAATTTAAAATAAACTTTTCTCTGAAAAACTAACTTTAAAACTAGATAGTCTCAATAGTTTAATATCTTCATACCTGACTTTGAGTCAGGTGGGTTAGTGGTGCGAATTCCACCACAGAACAAAAACTATTGACATGGATATTCCATCGCAAATATGTTGTGATGTCGATTGTTAAGTTTGATGAACCTTAAAAAATGGCTTTACAATTGTCACAAGGATTGTTGATAAATAAATATTCCGATAATCAAATGTTTCAGGGGCACACAACAAAATTTACAGACAGTATTTACAAACTTTTGATATTATAGAAGGTGTAAGTTGGGTTTTTGCCAAGAAATGCACCAACTGCGGTGCCACACTTGCACACAGCTTGGAATATTACATATTCGCAGTGTACAACATTTTAACTGCTGTAGTTTTACTGTGAGTCAACGACACGTATATTGATGCACAAAAAACAAGCTAACTCTCGGATTGAGTCAAGTGCTTATATTTATACACCACGAAGACCGTCATATTTTTTAAGAGAGAAAAAAACAGACCCCAAAAAATCTGACGAAAATTAATGATTAATTACGGGTGACTTGTGCAACTGATAAATTGTGCTCCATTATTATAAAACCAATTAAAGGGTCATTAGTGGTGCAATGTGGAGGGGGTAAATAATATGAGTACCCATAAAAATATTAAAAAGAAAAATGGGTTAAGGGTGATTGTCTAGTTTTGTTAGTGAGCTCTTCTGTTGAACCTTCAAAATCAGGGGAGTAGTTTTGATTACCGAAGGAGCAGTCAATACACTGAAAACATGCAAAGAAAACCACTTACCCATGACAAACTTTGGATGACAAAAATCAAATTCGTCTATGGCTGAAGAGTTTTGGATGAAATCTTCCAGTCTGTCTATGGCATAATTAATGACGGTGGAATTTAATTCCACTCCGTGGTTTATTCCGTTTGTGCCGAGAATAAGGCCCGCCATTGTGCTCAGGTAGCCGGTACCTGATCCTAGGTTAAGGAAACTTTGACCAGATCTTAGTTTTAACCACTCCATGACATCGCTGAAAAAAGGACACGCTAATGTTATTTTTGTAAATACATACTTTAGTAAATTATGGCCATATGCATGCATTTGAGTTGATAAAATATTTATTGAATTGTTGATACTCCAGGTTGAAGATGCTAATAATACGGTCAGCATTTATAAACCTTCCTTGTTTGCAGTACTCTGTGTGGCCAATCTCTGTACTATTTATGGAAAACAATTACTTTGCTGACAAAAAGGAGTATGATTTTTCAATAAAAGTTGAAAACAGATACGAAATAGCAGAATTATTGATAACAGGAGTTCACTATTTGATTTAATCGCAAGGAAAATACATTTGACCTACATATCAAACAAAGGACAATAATAAGGTGTCCTTCAGTAAAATCACAATAACAACATTTGTGTATCAAACGGTAATTTTCTATTTATAGTTTGTATAGTATAGTTTACCTGTAGATGCATGGAGCAGATAGGTGGAAAGATCCACATTTCCATGCAATATCTTTGTAAGCACTATGTCTTGATGCTGGCAGAAAGTAATCAGCCCTGTCGACGGCACGGAAGACCCTTTCGACAAAATCTGTTTTTATGTAATTACTCTCCACTAAATTGTCCACCAGGTCATTATTATCACGACCAGCACTCACTGCGCCGCCCATTTTGTATTATTGTTTATAAACCCCAGCTGATTTACGTTTGTGACGTCACACTAAATTTAATAGGCGAAATAGCAATAGATAACAGATTTCGTCAAATATAATGCCAAAGCAGCAACTTCATGAGGGCCCTAGACCACAACACAACATTGTTGTTCGGATTATATTACAAATCGTTAAAATAGAACGCCATTAGCAGTTCAGCCCAAAATAACAAGCACAGAAAGACACGAATCAACACGAACACGACCTTGTGGGTTTCATTTTCTATGGGAAGCCTATAGCTATAGACTAAACCGTGGCATAGAGTAACACAACGAGCCCTTGTTCCATTCCAGCAATGCACTATTTTTTTTTTAAATATCAACGTTTTAAATTTGGAGTAAAATATATCGTTACTCCAAGATTTTAACATTCACGATATAAAACACAAATATTCTTTATTGATCTAATAGATTAAACGTTTGATCAGTTTGACAAATTATGGTCGGTTTAAGTAGGTATCTGAATAATATTTTTTTTTACTTTTCGGATATTCATCCGTATTGCGCCTACTCCACATTAAAAAAAAATGTTTCAGGCAATTTTTAGGAGTCCAGTCAATCACCAGAGATCGCGGTTTGTAGATGTAATGCCAGGGCTGATGATAGTCAGACTGCAAAAAATTTTAAAAAAAAAAAACATAAATATTTGCCTGCCTAACAAAAAACTACACTGAGCAGAACATAGACTTATCATTAGGGTATTCTATAAATTTATTAAAAAAACAGCACAAATCAAAATAATATTATATCATATCTTCGTAAAGTGCGTAAGTTTTGAAAGCACTCTGGTTGAAATAAATTGAGGAATAATTTGACTATATCATGTATTGTAGTAATTTATTTAATTCCTTCGATTATTTCAAAGCTTTTGTAAAAGTATTTATTTAGGGCTTTGGAGAGGAGAGCGTGGGCAAATACAGAGGTTTAAAGAAAGGATGGAATGCCAGCTGGCAATATCCAGGAGGGTACGTAGCAGGCTCGTATAGGCCTTTCGTGGGCTTTGCATTCTTTTAGTGAAATTTCGCCGTGAAAAGCGGCTGGTGCGTTACTTGTTGCTTAAAACTACGCAGCTCACTATTGCAAGTCCTTGAATAACCCAACCGTTCTGACTTTCAGTCGTTACGTTCTACTTCGAAGTTTAGTCATTAGTCATTACATACCACCCTGATGCTTAATCGTATGACACCACTTTATATACGGCTACGACTATGGCCTGCTTGTTTAAAGGTATCGTGGTACTTCGATTGAACGTGTTTTTTTTCATTCAACATAACATTGGCGCGATGCGTCTGAATTAAACCCGACAAGGTGGGTTAAGAATGATAATCGGCTTTTATTATTTTATCCCCACGTATAAAATTGTATTTCAATAAATCGTACGTATGCAGAATGAGTTAATAACGAATGTAAGTAAGTCCAAAGTCATGGTATTTCAAAAAGATAGTACAAGAACAGCGTGCAATATAGTTGTGAATGATGATTACTTTGAGTAAGTGGATGAGTTTGTGTATTTAGGAATAATTTTTACGATAGACGATAAGGATATTGAAAAAAGGGTGAATGCAGGAAATTCCATTAATGGAGGACTAAACGCAGTTCACGATTTTTTTTCCCAAAGAAGCGAAGCTAGCAGCCCACAATACAGTGCTTATACCAACCCTGATGCATAGCAGTAAGGCATGGAACTAGCAGAGGAAGGATGTAAGTAGACATAATGCTGTAGAAATGAGATCCTTGAGGCGTATGTGCGGTAATAGCATGTATGACCGTGTTAAAAAGTGGATAGCCGGAAAGAATTCAAGGCTGATATAAGCGTAAGAAAGGGACGCTTAGATGGTTTAGTTATGTAGAGCGAATAAACGAAGAAAGGAGTGTGAAAATAATATACGATGGAAAAGTGAATTGAAGAAGAAGTCGGGGACGCCTGAGGAAGACATGGCACGATCAAGTGAATAAAATACTTGAGTCGGGCCATGTCAAGAGTCAGAATAACAAAAGAGTATGTATGAGACGATGTATGAATGTGAATGAAGCAAGGAGTGTGTGCCAAGACAGAGTTATATGACGGTCCGTCCTCTCTACCCACCCCTGCGGGAAAAAGGGATGATCGTTAAGTTAGTATTGCTTAGGTAGGCACCTTATGTCACTTTGGTACGGCCACACTCACGCGCTTCAATGTTCAATGTTATTAAGGTGAGGGTACAATTTTTTCTGTGGTCACGTACGTCACATAATTATAAGGATACGTGTTTGATAGTATTTCTGTTTATTGTCCTGTGAAATAAAACAAGGTAAACACCGATTAACAAAGTAAATCGAATTGTGTGTTAAATATTTTATTGCAGTAGTTTGATATCCGTCCACGTAAAGAATACCACCCTCGCTTATCACGTAAAGATTTCTCGGGCTCATAGATCACATGATACTTTGTTTTTCAGCAAATTTTCGATACTGACCTAAATTTTCCTTATCCCTAGGTAAATAAATATATTCAATGGCTACTACAAGTAAGACGCGTCCTAAAAAGGAGCCGCCTGGTGGAAACAGTGAGGAGGAGAAGAGCGACGACAGAATGTTGGAATGCAACATCTGCTTAGACACGGCTAGAGATGCTGTTGTTAGTATGTGTGGACACTTGTTTTGGTAAGCGATCTATTTAATTCAACATCAGATATGCCAACACTTAATCGACATCCCATGGCAATTTGACAGGCAAAGTTTTGAACCCAAATACATTCACATATTCTTAAAGTGCATCTCGCAAAATCATAAATATGCAATGTATATAATATATATGTATGTACAAATAACTGGTATTCGTCGTAAACAGATAAATTGGTTCAGTGGCACACTCCTTATTAAGAAATAACAGATGATGAGAACTAATTGATTTTATTATCAGTAGAAAAAGGGTTGTCAAAAAAAAAATTGACAATTATGGCAAAATACTTTGTTATAACAGATGCCATCAATAAATTCTGATAAAAAAATGCAGTATAATTTAATAGATTACGCTTTTTTCTCATGTAATTTATTTTATTGTGGCATAATTTTTATTCCAAATATTGCGTAAGATTAATGATTGTTGAGTTATATTAAAAAAAGTTATATAGTTGCAAAATAAAAATCACTGAGGATATAACATATTGTTTTTTTCTTAACATTACACACTTTAGAAAAAAAAAAGTAGATGCCTAATACATTACTTTCAAAGATTGAACTGCATATCAATCATAGACATAAAATACAAGACACATCATATTCATACAAATCGAACGATAAATGTGGCGCGGTCTTGATTTAAGTTTCAAAACGCTTATGAAAAGGATAGCAATACTAAACAGAATGTGTGTGTACGGATAAGATAGCTATATGAACGACTCTCTTCCCCGGCGAACTTACTGAGCGACTAGCCAAGTAGAGTACGACGTACAGAAACGGTTGTCTTCCACACACCTATGTATATCTGCATTTGCTATCTCACATTATTTCGGTTGAAGAGCTCCCGTTTTCCCGTGAAAGCTTGTCTGTCGAACAAATGTTTGTGTGATACTAAACGCAGTAAATCTCAGGTATGTCTCATGGAGTCAGTTTAGTGCAATCACGCGCGTTGTCTCAGTAACGTATCTACATTATTTAATTCATCTAAGATATCAATACTTTAGTTCCAGAGTGTAACAGTAAAAAAAGCTGTATGTATTGGGTTTAGTAAAATAAATAATTCAGCAACCACGTATTCATAATTTCCAAAGAGCACCAAGTCGTAATTATTATTTAAGGGTTGTATTGTGTCATTAGGCCATATGTATATTTATATGTAACACGTGAAGTATTCAAATTCAACGCTGCCGTTTTTAGACTTGATACACTCTGAAGCTAGAGTATTGATATTAAATGTGTGAAACAGCCCATTAGATTTTTATCAATAGAAAACAAGTAAGAATTCAGGCAATATATAACAACCGAGACTAAATGTAAAAAAAATCAATGTATCACAAGTAGCATCGCCCACATAATCTGCTGCCCTTTACAAAACTACCATACTCTATATTATTATTTATATTCATAAGGGGTTTGTAAGATCAGGTTAATTGGTTATACTTGTTACAAAATTGGTAGCCATTGTGTTTTTGCCATTCTTTATTTTTGTATCACCTTCCGGAGGTTGGATACTATTGTGTCCTATTTATTTACTAAAGAGGCAGACACTCTAATCCAGGTGTACTACAACTATACCGTTCTAGAATACCAGCAAAAAAAATCATCCAAAGTTATATGTCATTTATATTAGTTTCATTATTTGCATCTGTCTATGTAAATGGATGACGTGCCTCCAACCAAATACAAACATTATATTATATGAATGAATGTTATTTTTTTATTTTATTTCTAGCTGGCCATGTTTACACCAGTGGCTGGAGACTAGACCGAATAGGCAAGTGTGCCCCGTGTGCAAGGCGGCCATCAGTAAAGAGAAGGTCATCCCTCTGTATGGGCGCGGAAGCTCCAAGCAGGAAGATCCCAGAAATAAGGTACGCTACATTATGAATCTTTTGTCAGTTACAAATTATTGATTGCCAAAAAAGTTTTTATGAGCCCATTTCTTACTTCTTTTTCTCAGTTAATTGGTTCGCAAAACATTACTGACTTCTTTTAATGTGTTGCTGGTTAAAAATGCATTTTCCTTACGATAATATTGAAACACCACTAAGACTGAACGTACAAATTAGTTGAATTCGTAATATAATAATAATTTAATTATTGGAAGAATATTAACAATCTTCAAAGAAATAATAGAAAATGATTAGGTTTCAACCGAGACTCGAACTCGAGACCTGTACTCTATCCGGGAGAAGAATTCCGCCGACTGAACTACCTCAACCGATTCATTCACCGTCATTTTTAACAATCTCATATTTCTTGAAAACCATTATACTATTTTTTAAATGTCTTTCCGATATTGGCATCCATTTAAAAAAAATCGTGAGCATAGTTCTATCCGAATCGCAAACATAGATGGTACTATCCATTTTTATTAACGACGATCTTTGACTTTTTGCAAAGTCTAGAATTAAATTTGAATAAAAATAGAATTGTAATAATAATTTATATATTCGTAAAAAAACATGAACTTTGTGCCTTGCCATATTTATAAAGAAAACAGATAAAAAATTGTTTAAAACCACTTTGTTATTAATATTTAGAAATATTGAATCAATTTTAATATTGTCCTGAAGATGGAAGGGTGCTTCCGAAACCGGTGGACGAAATATTAATAATAAAGTGGTTTTATTTATAAACTAACGGACTATTGTCCAATTAAAAAAAAAATACATGAAATGAAATGGGAAAAAGAGCAACAGAGAAAGAACAGCACATATGTAATATTAATGTTTTTAACAAATTTTATCTGTTTTCTTTATAATAATTTGTATTTATCCAAGTTGGTCCTGGTGTGTTGTCACGCTCTGGCTGATATTATTGTTGACGTGGAAACATTTTGTTATTTGAACATTCTTACTATCTGGAGGCTGGCAGCTTAAATCCAGTTAGAGCTACGAGAAGAGTACCTAAAGATGGTGTATTGTAGTGATAGCTTTAAGAAAGGAGATGGAAAGTGAAATGACAAAGAAAACCTTATAAATTAATGTAATCTCTTTCAGGTGCCTCCCCGACCAGCCGGCCAAAGAACAGAACCTGAAAACACAGGAACATTTCCTGGATTTGGTTTTGGTGATGGTTTTCATATGTCTTTTGGTATCGGAGCTTTTCCCTTCGGCCTAATCACCTCCACGTTCAACTTCGGAGATCCTCGTCCCAATGCTGGTAAGTAATATACATTTGTAATGAATTAATTCATATATCTTTGTAGCAACTTCTGCACTGCTTAAATCACCTATAATTTTTGTCATTTTTAACCTTGATTTGTAATTGAAATATGTAGTGTGGAATTTGTTTTGTGAAGATGTATATTGCATACATACTAGTTTAATTAAATAATTCAACTAAAAATTTGATGTTTAAAAAAAAAAAAAAATTACTCCTCTGACATATATGTCGCCCCATTATGGTGTCTGATAATATTCTGCATTTGTAAATTGCACACTGCAACCCCTTCTACCCTGCTTCGGTAGATAAAAAAAGGCACCAACCTTTAATCATAGCAAAAATGTAATTAATATTTTTAGGAACTCTATTTAACCTCTGGAATGCCGGATTCTAGCAAGGTACAATTTCCGTCGTACCTTGCTGACTCACATAACTCACTTGTGCTTTACAAAATGATGTTTTTGTCAATTATGCTATCTTCTCATATAATGTCAATGTCACTTTGAAATCGTTTTTTTTTCTGCCGCACTGTCATAAGAAAAGTTCAAATACTTATTACTCGACTTGTAGCAAACTTAACGTACTGAAAAATAACTTTATGGGTTGATTATTTTCTTGACAAGCGATTGCGGTTCATTTAAATATGCAAACAGGTTTTAGAGAATAAAAACTCCTGATAAGATAATGATGAATGCCCGGTGACTATTGGCACCTCTGGCACACTAGAAGTTAAAAAAAAAAATTAAGCACATTGGTCGAGTATGCCATATAAAGAAGAAGTCAAATGTAACTACTTTCAGAAAAAAACAAATGTTTTTGCTTTGTAAACAATTTAAAGGCTTTTTTTTTATGGCTTACCAATACCGCGTAATGCAAACTGTATAAATGTGTTCTCTGTTTAATTGAAGGAGAAAAACATTTATTTTGCTTTGAAATGTTAACCTTTCCTTAACTATGATGTATAACAATTACACATTGCTTCTTATAACTTCAATATCTCTAAAACCATCATAAATACTGGCTTCAGATTTTAGGTATTCCTCCATAATACATTAACGCATTGAATGGAAAAATAGTGTTTATATTAATTAGCACTTATCGAGCACATACGAGATATCTTGTGAAAATCGGGAATAAATTCACCAAGACATATAATCAAACGTGTGCTAGTGTATGACGTAGGTATATTCATTCTAAAAACGACGCTATTCACATCTCACTCGACTTCGCCATATGGGAACTAAAGAAATGGAATCTTAGTTCGCAGTTGTGCTTTTTCCTTCTAGATACACAACGACTACGAGCTCGAGTTGCTTTCGGGCATCCCTGGGAGTTGGTCCTCTTGCCTGTTTTGTGAGCGTCAGCCGATGGTTTTTTCATGTTTTCAGCTTTTAGATTTCAATTATTATCACTTTTGACATCGAATATGATTAATTTAAGCGATTGGCTATGAATATTCTTATTTTTCTGATTGAAAATCGCAATTTTTTATCTGTGTAAAGATTACACAGCGCCCTAACGCGAAGAATAATTAAGGGGAAGGTTAATGAGGTTGTTTTTTCTTTCAGCACCCCGTGGTACTGCACAATATGACGACGAACAGTTCTTATCAAAAATCTTCCTGTGGGTGGCTGTCCTGTTTCTCATCTGGCTGATGTTTGCGTGGTGAGTGGCTCAAAGTACGTCGCATCTCCTCATCTTTAGAAATCATTACGGCATTAGGAGTCCCGAGGGTTAGTTCCAATAAGGGTTGTAAGTAACCGAAATTTAATATTATCGAAAAGGGGATTATTGGTAAAGTCGTGAAAAATATTATTGTACTTGTCGAATGAAAAGACTACTTGTGTTTGAAAGAGTTTATTACACAACATTGTTTCACAGTTTGTTTGTTGCTTTTAGAAATATTGTAAAGATTCCCAGTGTTTAATTTTACGTTTAAAATAGTTATTTGTGTGTATATAAATGATCTTAAATTCATGTTAGCTTCTTGTCTGTAATTTCATTCTTCTGGTAGGATTATGACATATCGCCGATGTTAGTGAGTAAGTTTTTTTTATCCAATAATATGGAGTTTTTGTACGGGTCAAGTTTTGTGGACTCTTACGTTATCTCTTCAATGGCTCTAATTGTACCAAAACAAATTACCTCCATTTATATTATTTCATGTTATATTCTATCTGCACAGTGGAGTTTGTAGTAACCTGTCCATGTTTCTCATATCTTGATGCCGCTTTTAAAGCTGTGATTCAACTATGACGGACGTCTTCCATAAATTATTGTTGAACATTTTAGTGGTTGAACGTTATTATAAATGCAAGTAACGATTACAAATACATACATTTTCACAAAATATCACACCACAATGCTAATCATGATCACAAATAAGATTTATGATATTGTCAGATTTCAAATGTAAACAAGTTTTACTCATAAATTTCAATCAAAGTTTGAACCGTAATTTAATATGTGAATGTTGATAAAAAATCTCCAAATAATTTGTTGTGTAGGTATCGCAACCAAATTGGATCCACAGTACTCACACGGATACATTGCTTGCATACAGCATGTTTCTAACTTATTCGACTTCATGAAATAAAATTTCAGTGAAATTGAAAAAAGTTCATTTTTAATAAATTGAACACACTGTAAAAAAATTCTAAAATATTCAAATTCGATCACCGTAAACACTCGTCCCCTTTTCGCTAAAAGCAGTAAGTAGACGCAAACAAGACAAAATACCATTTCTCAGTGTCGTTTTGCAAGAACATCACTGTTAGAAGTGTATACCTATTCAGTAATACACACAATCTTACTATTACTAGTGACTTCCTAATCCATAAACCCGAACCAACAAGAATGAAATATTGAATGCAATGCAAGTAAAGATATTCAGTGATATCAGCGAACGGACCCACAACGAAATGGCATCTTAGTAAATAAACAGATATAACAGTTGTTCAGGTCAACTCTAATTACGCAACCTATTATTAAGTGTTCTCTCTTAGGATTGATTTACGAAGAGCATGATTCATTAACTATTGATAACATGAATCTTCTGTTCAATGTTAGATACCACAGATACATATTCACGTTGAACGATAACAATTTGTTAAGACAAATTGTAAGCGAGTAATAAAGAAAAATTCTCGAGTAGTGATTTACTTCTCTTATAATCTGAGAATCTGAGTGGCATTCTAGTGAAAAGATTGTTTTTTTTATAATTAGTTGGTGGACCTCTCCATCTGTGCACATGGAATGGAATACATCAACTAATATAACCTGTTAGCATAAGTAAATTATTTTAATAATATTTTAAATAATGTATGCCGCTGATTGTAACTCAAATTTTATGTTTTCTTATCTTTCAGTTTGAGCTGCGTAAATTGTAGTTAATTACATTTTTAACAAACTAATCTTCGAATAAATATGTACTTGAAAGAATCTGTGAATAGACATGCAAAATTTGTTATACTTAATATAACAAACTAGAAAAACAAACACTTTTTAAACAAGTACATATCTATATTAAGGTTTAAAATTGTTCACGAATATGTCATCACATATTTTAAGAAATATTTTCAGCATAGAAGGTGTTTAAAGCCAACGGCTGTTTTTATAAAATAATTTAATTAATGTGAACAATGTTTTTATGGTTTTGTTTTCGATAATCTTTTTGTGAAAATAGCAACAAACAAACTGCCATATAAGTGATAAAAATTATAAATTTATGATATTTCTCTTTTATGGCATTTTCATGGTGTCATCTTTTTTATGAAATATTTCTAACGAGTACTAAATTCATAATTTATTATATGTTTTAAATTATGTAGGTTAACTGCTGCTTGTTCATTTTAAAGATTTATTTTTTAATATTCAACCGTATAAAATTATGTTCTTTGATTATTGAATAGGGAAAAATGTTTTTCATATTGTAAGCTTTTTGGAATTATGCAAACATTGATTTATCCTATTCGAGTTCTGTGAAAAAATATACAAGAATTAAAATTTGAGTAAGTCGAAAAGACACGCAAAACATTCTAGTAATACAGGCCTGTACCCATTCATACAAACATCAATATCAATAAATAACCTGTAAAATACACAAGTTACAATATAACTGATTTGATTAGATTTCTTACCACTGCTTTCATCAATCAAATTGAAAACAAACAAAAGAAAAATCTCAGTGACACTAACGCGGCTGAGTATTATTTTAGCTCAGCGGTGCACATGAGATAGATACATCTGTTATCACAGATTAACCTCCGCTAAGCATTGAACTGTCAAAGGGGTATCCATATAGTTTTTTTGCAGGTCAGCCACACTGCTAAGTTCAAATATAAGTTTATTTACTAACTAACTAACTAACCATCACGCCGTTTCTCCGCGGGGGTAGGCAGAGAGGACGGACCGCCATATAACTGTCTTGGCACACACTCCTTACTTCATTTACATTCATACATCGTCTCATACATACTCTTCTGTTATTCTGATTCTTCACATGACCCGATTCAAGTATTTGATTTACTTGATCGTGCCATGTCTTTCTCGGGCGTCCTCGACATCTTTTTCCATTGACTTTCGCATCATATATTCTTTTCACACTCCTTTCTTCGTTCATTTGCTCTACATGCCCAAACCATCTAAGCGTCCCTTTCTTGATCCTATTCATTACGCTCACATCAGCCTTGCATTCTTTCCGGATATCCACATTTTTAATACGATCACACATGGTTTTACCGCACACACGTCTCAAAGATCTCATTTCCACAGCGTTTAGTCTACTTTCATCATTCCTCTGCCAGTTCCATGCCTCACTGCCATACATCAGGGTTGGTATAAGTACTCCATTGTGGACTGATAGCTTTGCTTCTTTGGACAATTTCTTATTTGCGCCAACAGCGTTCAGTCCTCCATTAATGGAGTTTCCTGCATTCACCCTTCTTTCAATATCCTTATCAGCCTTTCCGTCTCTCGTAAACATACTTCCTAAATACACAAACTCATCCACTTGCTCCAAGTATTCATCATTCACAACTATATTGCACGCTGTTTTCGTACTCTCTCTTTCAAACACCATGACTTTGGACTTACTTACATTCATCATCAACTCATTTTGCATACATACTTAGTGCATCCTAGACACGAGAAACTGTAGATCTTCCATACTGTCAGCAATCAGCACCGCATCGTCCGCATACAATAGGCAACATACTTTCAGATTGTTCATTTTCGCGCCCAAGCCCACACCTTTCAATTCTTGCATACAATTATCCATGTACAAATTGAACAACCATGGTGACATTACACAGCCTTGCTTTACACCTTTTGTGATGTTAAACCACTTCGTAAAATCACCGTTCACTCTAACACATGCAACGCTTCCCTCGTACAAGGACGCGATTGCTTGTATAAGCTTTGTGTTAACTTCATACATGGACAATACCTTCCACAATTTGTTTCTATCAACTCGATCATACGCCTTTTGCAAATTGACAAAAGCACAGAAAAGTTTCTGGTTTTTTGCCAAAAACTTCTCTGTAAGCATCCGCAATGAGAAAATTTGATTCATGCACAGGGGGTGCATGGATCAAATTTGGTGCATGCTACTCATGAAAGCACCTTGGATGTCCCATATTTTGTCTTTGGTTTTCATTCTTCAAGTTTATTTACAAATGTAAAATAATAAAAGTTAACAGTATTGGTTTATGCATTCCAGAATTTAAAATAAAACATAATGCATCACACTTAGTACAATAATATTTCATTTTTGTTCATTAAATATTTAAAAGCTTTATTTGAACTAAATTCTACTGAGTGAACGCTTAGTCAAAAAATTGTTGGCGAAATGGAATTAAGTCTTCTCCAGGCGCGCACTGGTGACTTTTGTCACGGCAACAGTTTCGTCACCATCTCCAAATCTATTGGAGTGTATGGAGGTCCGCGCATGCAGCGACGTGACATTAGAGTGACTTTTTAGTTCCACTGGCCGGCGACTTTTGAGTAACGAAACTGTCACCGTGTATATAGAGAGTACTTTTGTATGGGCGGTTGCGCACGGGTGACAAAATGTCATTCGGTGACTCATCCGCCTGTTCGCAATCCATTGCTAGAATAAAAGGGTGACGGGTGACAGTCATTTACCGTGTGCGTGTTCGATTGGAAGACAGTGACGAAACTGTCACCCGTGCGCGCCTGGCCTAAGTTTTTACTTTAATTAGCAATTGTTAAGTTTTGATTGATGAAAATGGCTGTTGTTATTAATACGTACTGTTTTCAGAATGCGGCTTGTGTTGGGAAAATATAATATCGGGAATAGTATAACATAACTGGGATAAATTTCTATAAAAAGTTAATTGCTAAATGTTTTGAGAATTAAATTTACGAGATCCTCTTGATTGATGAATTTAATAATACTGATTCCAAATAATTGAGATGTTTTTATTGCATAAATTAAAACCATCGCAATAAATAAACTGGTGATCTATCTTTACAAATTAAAACAAGCAGTGTTACCGCTACTTTTAATTGCTATAAAATAAAACAGATTAATAGACTGTTATTTTTTTTATATTAAAACTTTTTTTTTGTGCGTAAGAAAAAAACAAATAATAATACATAGAATGTTTATTGCATAGATAATGGCCAACTGTTTATATCTGGCACCTTTATTAATCCAGCTAGATTTTACGTGTTCTTGTAAATAAATACATACAGATTTACTGGGATTTACATTACAGGTTAATAAAAATCATTTCTTTAAGATCTTACTTAAACTAGTCTTATAACTTCTTTTTTTTTACTGGAAATATACCAAATGTAACATTTTTAAAGCAATATGTTATGTTATTTCATTATTGTTTGTGTTTAAACTTTATTAAAACAAAACATGATGATTTGTGTTTCAATAGTGTGTTAGATATAAACAGTTCACCATTGTAAAATTATTTATAAATTTAATGATGCAGTGTAAATAATTTTCCAAATGAAGGTGTTTTGTATATTAGAATAGAGTGGTGGGATATTGGACTGAATGTTCTTCGCTATTATCTTTATAGTATATTACCTTTTTTTTATTGATTTCAGTTGTATGTAAATTATTAAAAAAATATATATTCTACAAATCATATAAATAATGTCTCTTGTTGAAATTTAGTCCCCTTTTCACTTACAATAGATGGACTTCTGTTCTTTTTCCATATTATCCATGAAATATGTGTTTAATATTTTTTCTTGTGGCAGAGCTCTAAAGCCATTCTTATAAGGTTTATCTAATATCTCAACAACAGTGCCATCAACGAAAAACATCAATATCATCTTGTAAATGCAGAACATTCAACAACAACAGTTTCATTTTTATTCACAAAAGAATAATTTTTAAGTAGCTAATTTTCTTGTGAAGAAAGATTCAAACTTAGATGACCATTTTACTTGAAAAAAGAGTTATAGTACAGACCTTTTCAGTAAGCGTAATTTGTTCTGAAAAGATATTAAGGTCAGTACCTGCCCTGAATATTCAATTAAATTCGGGGTATTATATACCTCCACATTTCCATTAAATTTGTCAAATAATCTTAAGTAATTTTCAAAATTTTAAATGTTGACTTGTTAAATTTTCTTCTGCATTCGGGTGACAATGCTACAGCAGTAATTTATCCAAATATGCTACTAAGGCTATCAGATACTCAATTTTGCTATGGGGAAAGACATAAAATTTATTTACACGTGCCAAGACCCACAACTCACAACCTCTGGATTGTGAGTCGATCTTAACAGCTAGACCACGGAGGTCGTCAGCTCTTATTCCTTCTAATACGGGCGCCCGATAGGTTATGTTTTTGACATTGGGTGTATGCACAACTTTATGTGTCACAATAAAATAACAATCAAACTTTGACTTCCATATTTTTCAATTCAAAAATCTATTTAACCAATGGTTTGGATTTTTTTGGAAAACTTTGAGAGTCAAATTAAGCGAAATCTGGAAAATTCCACAAGCTTCCAGGCCTGTGATGCCTGACCTCATTTTAAAATAATGTAAACACAGTGCTTTTTAAGATTTTCTTGTTGAACTTAATGTATTAATTCAAGTATATTTAAATGTATCTATTTAACCTGCATAAATAGCTGTCATGATAATTCTTAAGTTCTTCTGATAGCCTCTTTTTTACTGATAACAGAAATATTTCTGCAGATACAAAGCAAATAGAGGGTGCAACCCAAATTACAATGTACTTATGCATTATGTGACTAACGACGGCAGGTAGTATATTTGTATTTTGCTCTTGGCAGATCTGTTTTGAAATAATCTGTTTAAATTTACAAGAAAATTATTAGTCGAAGAAATTTTAAAAAGTTACTCTATGAATTAATAGCCAAAAGTTTTAAAGATTCAGTGTTTCGTTGGTTGGGAGTAGCGATGGGAAAAGCTTCACAGATTTGTGAATGCTTCACGAATTGATGCTTCTTCAAAATGAACCCTTCACGATGAACCCTTCAATTGAAGTAACATATTAATCATAGCATTCCTCGTCGGGGAGGGAGGGGGGGTTAAATAATAATATTTTCGGGGCAGCTCTCCCAACCACATAAATTGATGTATGTATGTGCATTATTCTATGGCAAAAATTATAGCTTGTAGAAAAACGATGATGAATTGTCTTTTACTGGTTTCTCTTCTATGGTTTACGGGATGACAGCTGTCAAAATTGTTTGAATCTTAAGTGTATTCAAGGTTTGAATTGACATTGTTTCATGACTTAAAAGGGATGATGTACAATGAGTATGCACAAGGAACTTGCAAAAAGCAAATGAAGTACTAGCAAAATTTCCAGTTTCTGTAAGAGCGATATAAACTTCTTTCAGGGCTTGAGATACGATTTAAATATTCTTACTGTACAGTACTCAGTTTGGTTAGCAATAGGCTGAATATTGCGCGAATGACGATTCATATTAAAGGCATTTCCCCCCTTTATGGATATAACTTCAGAACAAAAGTTGCATTTGGCCTGGTAAACCTCAACTTCCTTAAAAATAAACCCATATTTCACTTTTTATTTCTGCGTTGAACGGCCAGTCATAATTTTAGGTAGAGATTGAAAGGTATGTTTGTAAGCTGAGATATTATAAAAAGTTCAACAAAATAATTCGTTCACAATTCAAAATTACCAAAAACACTCGGAAAAACTAGTGTCGTATGGACAAAAACAAGCAAAGAAATCATAAGCAAATGTCACGAGTACGTGCGAGGGAACGGATAACTAAAAAGATACTTCATTGCTTCATTCATTCTTCGAACTAAAATCGAAGGAAGAAGGGAATGAACAATTGAACTGTGGATGATGCAATATTTCAGTCTTTCGAACGAATGAAAAATTGAAGTTCGAAGTAGATGCCATAGATTGTTCAATCGGAAGTACCAACTTAACCAACTTCAATTGAAGTATTTGTTCAATGAAAAATGAATGAAGTTGGGACTGCTGTCAAAAGAAGTACTTCTTTGAAACAGTTCTTTCAAAACTGTCACAACGCTAGTTGGGAGGGAGGAGATATAAAATTGCTCGAAATGGATTTAGCCCTGTTGGTGACCAGATCTGAATAGCCAGGTACTTCTCAACCTTCCTCTTCCCCATCTCCTTCCCCTTCCCACTACCTTCAGCCTCATGACATACTCCAATTGGGGTTGCCATGGTCTGACTTGCTCTAGACGGTTGGGAGCAGATGAGACTCTAGTGCGGTATTAATTTTATTAAAAAAATAACTGTGTGGAAAAAGGATTGTCCTTAACTTCACAAATACTATTTTGTATGCAAATTTTGAGTGGTTTGCAATTTAATTCTTTTGAGATATTAATTGCATGGCACTTATATTGTGTAGAGGACAGAAATAAATGGTATCTAAGATAAGACAGTTACAGGAAACAACATCTTTGTGACTCACTATTTAATGATAAATTATTCTTACAGTATTTAAAATTATAAGTACAGTTGTAAATATGTCAAATGGCTTGTAAATGTTAGAGCTTTGTGTTAATGTAAAACTGCTCAGGAAGAATTGTTATAAAAAGTAATGTAACAAGTGTAGGTATAATAGAGGATAATGAAACATAAAAAATCTGACCACTTTTATGTGCTGTTTCACAATCATAATAAGTTTGCATAATTGGTTTATATCACGCACTGACGTGGTCTTGTTAAAAAAATGTAAGATAAGGTTGTTAGTAAGTTAATATTTAAAAAAAATTACTAGGTACATTCCTGCACAGGAAATCCCAAAGCGTTCGACATCTGTGAGGATGACAAACATTACATTGTATAAAATTAGATAATTTGACTAAAATTCAGATTTTACACGAGGGGCTGAATCATCATCGTCATCTTGGATATCCTCTTGCGGAAGCATTTCAAAACCGTGGGTTTCAAGAAGTTCATTACATTCGAGGCGTGTGAGGGTTGAGAGGGGTAGTCGTTGGATTTCCTCGCCGGCATCGCTCAGCAAAACAAGTTCCGGCTTGGCGCCGTGGATGGCTTTGAATTCTACCCTGTCATACTGAGGTATGTCGGTGAAAATGAATTTCTTCACCTCTGGCAACCTATTTAGCGAGCAGCCACGGCAACTCTGAAAATAAAGAAATATTTTCAAACTGATACATAATCCCAAATAAATATTAATGAATGCAAACCAGAAGTAAAATTGTATTCTTACCTCCACTCTCGCTGATGTTATTGTCCTATCGTATCCACTCACAAATGCCGCAGCAACTAATAAGCAACACAGGATAGTTAAATTTGACATTTTTTAAATTATTAATCTTACGAATAAGTAATTAGTTAGATAAGTTCTTCCGGCTTCGGTGAATGCTGATTTTGGTACAAACGCCGGGTTATCAGTGGATGGATATCGATTAAAAACAGCGCTAGATGCCGAAACGTCAAACACGAGCTAGTGAAAGTGAATAGTAGTGATGGCGATATAACATAAGCGTAATCGAGATATCTCATTCAACATGATCGGTAATTTCAAAAATCGGACTATCGTGACATAGTTATCGATTAAAATGTATTCGAATATTTCAACTAAAGAATAATTAAATTAAAAATCTTTCAAAGTATTGCTCTTTAAAAATCGATACCGAAAGCATATTTTACCCTTTATAAGCCGAAAATGGTTAGTTTTGAAACCGGTACCATTACGGTTTATATTTCCTTATTGGTACAAGTAATTAACACCCTTTTTTTTTACATGAATACCGCACAAGAGTCTCAACTGCTCCCAACTGTCTAGAGCTAGTGAGACTATGGCATCCCCAAATTGGGTATGTTGTGAGGCTGAAGGTAGTGGGGAGGGGAAGGAGATCGGGAAGAGGAAGGTTGGGAAGTACCTGGCTATTCAGATCTGGTCACCAAACACGGCTTAAGCCATTTCAAGCAACGTTTCGATTCTGAATGGTGGTCTTTCACCAGGGCGATACTTAGAGGATCTACCACTCTGGAACGTGCCGCAAATATACTTGTTATTATTTTTATATGAATTAAATGTGTCATGACACATATTAATTAAATAAAAGTTTTTGGCGCACGCCGGGTTTGAACCCGCGACCTTTGGATTCGTAGTCGAGCGTCTTACCACTCGACCATGGAGGCCGACCCTATTAGGCTATACAAACATTATTCTTTAAAATGAAACTAAGATGATAGCGCAATATCTATTTTTAGCCAAGTCATTGAAGTTCGAAATTACTTCGACAGAAACTTTCGTTAATTGAGCGCGGTTACCTCTCCACGTCAAAATGATTTCGTTGTCTGTGTCTCAATGATAAACATTATTCGAATAATATTACTATTTTACTGGATTCAATGTTTCAATCGCTATATTTGTCGCTAGTCCCAAGTCTTCTTATATTTTTCGAATCATTTCAAATATATTAAAATAACGACACCTAACTGTATTATTTATTTTTAATTGGTACACATATAAATAATAATACAAAATTTTAGGTTCTAATAAAATACTACAAAAGTTTTTGATTTGAATAATAATATTAACAAATCAAATACTAGAAAAAAAAAACAAAAATGTTGTTTCTTTTATTGGTATTTCGTCTGTAAAGTAAAAATGAATCAGGAAACTCACAAAAAGTTCGAAAAAAAATCTTAATTCGTTTTTCCCGTGTGTGGAAATTATATAATCATCTACAACCTCTTAATGTAACTATATTGCATTGTTAAAAACGTTTGAAATTTTTCTTTTTTAAGAATTTTTGAAGAGATTCTAAATATATTCTTTTAGATTTTCTAAGGTTTATTAGATTCTCCCCATTTCCCGATGAAATTTATTTTTAATTAAATTTTTCAATGAATAAATAAATCCATTATTTTGGTGAACGCTAGTACTTACTTAATCCTAAATAAATGACAGGCACATGTTTCTCTATGTTTTTGTATTATGATAGCCGGTTTTATCTATGAAATTAAACTGCATTTTGGAGGTTTTCGTTGTACTTATATTAAATGCGTTATTTTGTATAAAATAACGAAAAATGGCACTCTGTTGCGCTAGTAAGTTAACCAAAAACATTATTATAAGACATTTAATCTACTATAACTCCGTTGTACCTTGTGCTCATGAATTGCTTATATGTTTTTAGTTTCGAATGAAGTCCCGGAACATCCAGTGGTGTCACCATCGTCAGGAGCGATATTTGAGAAACGTTTGATTGAAAAGTACATTATTGAAAATGGGGTCGACCCTATTACCGGAAAGGAATTATCTTCCGAAGATCTTGTGGAAATTAAAGGTTAGCCCAAATCATATACTGTGCCTAAAAGATAGCAAGGTTTAGCAACATGTCGTATGTTTAAAATCGTTTTACAAAGAACAGTAGCCATCTTAAAATATTCTAAATAGCTTGTATATTAAATTATCCAGCTTTAACATGTTTTTCAGGAAACCCTTGTCTTGTTCCTCTTCAAGAAAACAAAAAATTCTTTCATGACAGCCGGTTTTCGCGTTTATCTGTGCTCTAGCCGACTTGTTTCTAAATTTTGCATACAAGTCGTTTAAGCTATCCTATATAATTTGGTTTCACATTTGACCTTTATGTTAAAGTTAAGTTTTGAGCGACTTCAAGTAAATTTTGTTTTTATTTTCCAGTTACTCCGATTGTCAAACCAAAGCCCCCCAGTGCCACAAGCATTCCCGCTACCCTGAAGAGTATGCAGGATGAGTGGGATGCATTGATGTTACATGCCTTTACACAACGACAACAACTACAGACTGCCAGACAGGTCTATAAATAATGCTTATATTTATAAATTTGAATGCGTTTAATAATCACATTTTTATTGAGCAGTAAAAATAAGATTGTGCCGACTTCTATGGAAAATTGTCAGAGAAAATGTAGAAAAGTCTCGATAATTAATTTTTTTGTTTACTTAATATGTATCATATTAATATGAGTCATTAAGAATTTAATATGGCTACCAAGCTAAGATCATGTGTTGAAAACAACATTTATTTACAAAAGCTGGTGTTAATAAACAGGGAGCCAACATAATGTTTTAACCCTAGAAAGATAATCTTACTATAAATAACGTAAAAGATAATCATACGTCTCAGAGACGTATCGCATGTAATTAGCGTATTTAAAAAAAGCAGTGTACTTATTTTTTAAAATTATTACTATAAATAGTTGTTTATGTGTTAATTAGTGAAATAAAACAATGATTTACTAAAAATAAAATACATTTTTAAAATTACAAACAAAAATGTAAACTCCCTTAAAAATCAGCAACAAAAAAAAACTTATTTTCTAAAGGAACTTTCAATTAACTTCCAGTCTAAATGGTTGCTTATTTGGCACGTTTTTTCTTATATTAAAAATAATAATTATTATTTATTACTTTAAATCACAAAATAATCATATTAAATGCAATCAAAACACACATCGCGTTTATGGCTACCACACACAGATTTTTCGCACTTTATGCAAGATAACTTTGACATTCTGCGAATTTTAGAAGGACAATATGAACAATACCTATTCTTTTTTACAGCAGGCACTTCTTGATCTGTCTGATCACTATTTGCAATAACCTGTGGCATTAATTCCGATATGTTTTTCCGAACAGTTCTCTTCAAAGTTGGTGCCTCTAACCTTTTTTCCATCCATGGTGAAGTAAGCTCTGTACTCAATTTCTTCATATAATGTTTACGGCTAAGTGGCTTTTCATTCTTTAATAGAATGTTGTGACAATAAATGACATATGAGTTCACAAAACCTATGTTAAGTATGCCGTAAAGTACAGCCATTGGCCATCTGTTTGTCTTTCTAGAGCAAGACATTAACGAACACATTTGGTCGAATGTGTCGACACCTCCCTTTTTCTGGTTATAATACATGATCATCTGAGCTTTTCCAGTTGTTTGATTTATTGTCCCGTCCTCATCACAAGATGACAACAAATAAACCATTTTCGATGGTTATGGTTTATATGATACGAGAGTCAAAGGACCGTCATAACAAAACATTGATGTGCCCACAGCTCGCGATCGAGTATTTTTCATTTGTTCTGGAATCTCTCGCTTGTTCCGCTTCTTCTTGCTTCTTCTTGCTTCCGTTTGTCATATTGATAGTAAGTAACTGAAAATAATACTAAGTTCATTTTAATACATCAGATAGATAGACAGAGTTACTTTTAATACATATAAACGATGTCAACAAATATGTCACAAAAGTTTCATAAAAGATAATCATATGTCTCTCGGACGTACAATATAGTCATTTGTAGTTATTATGGGTACTTACCTTTGCGGCACAGCGGTCCCGTGTGAGCTCTGGTCGTCAACTGAGTTGGTTGAAACAGATAACTCGCGGCGTATAGTGTAAAAGAGACAACACTATTTTGTCGCGCTGTACGTCTCGCGGACGTAGAGTATCTTTCTAGGGTTAAGAACCCAAAACATAAAATTTTAATCAAACTCCAGTATAAAATATCTTTTGTACTGTGGTCCCCGAGTTAACTGCATATATAAAAAAGTTCATAGTTGGAAAATCAAAACGTCTCGACAATTTATTATAAATTCATAAAAGCCAATAGTTTGCAACGATGAATCGACGTAATATGTCTTTCTTCCATTTTTTTAGAGAATTATTTACTAATTTGATGTATTTACCTTGCACAGGAGTTGAGTCACGCTCTGTACCAACACGACGCAGCTTGCAGGGTGATTGCTCGCCTGACCAAGGAGGTGACGGCGGCTAGAGAGGCGCTGGCGACACTGAAGCCCCAGGCCGGCATCATGGCTGCCAACCCACCGCACCCACAACAGGTAACGTTATCAAGGATTCATTCAATTATTCTATCACTTTAAATTATTCAGTTTTACCAATGGCATTTGTATCAGTACTGAAAAATTGATTGGAATCCTTTTACAATTGTTCTTAAATCAATCATTGATAAAAAAAAAAACCAATGAATATCATACAAAAAATACATATTTACAAAAGTACATATGTATTTTCTACAATTTCATCAATGATAAATAAATGCTTTTTGGAAGTAATATGGTTTAACAAAAATATGTTTTTTAATTCCTAATACAAAGCAGAAAATTTGCTATCTAACGATAGAGTTTTGAAATATCTATTTTAGAAATAAGATATGAAAGCATTTTGTTCCATATTTTTCAACATGGAAAAAAAGACAAGACCCCATATTGTTTGTTCCATATTTTTCAATATGAAAAATAAGTAAAGACGCTATATTGTTCCATTTTTTTCAATATGAAAAATAAGAAAAGACACCATGTCATAAAAAATAATTTTGAAAACAAGAGTGTCTAAACTCGGGCGAACACGAGAAGTAATCTTGAATCAATTATGAAATCAATTATCCATCAGCTGTTTACCAATCATATCTGTTGTAGGCTGTGGAGGCGGGTGGCTGGGCCGCGCAGCCCGTGGCGCAGGCCGGTATGGGCCCAGAGGTAGTGCAGAAGCTTCAGGAGCGAGCCACAGTGCTGACGCAGGAGAGGAAGCGCCGCGGCCGCACCGTGCCCGAGGACTTGGCCACTCCAGACTCGCTGCAGGCCTTCCTCACTCTTGCATCACATCCTGTAAGCTGATTTTATGACCTAGATCCCTTTGGCAAATGAAATAATTTGAAGAAGTAGATAATATTTTTCTCCCAGAAATCATAATCAAGGAGCATTGCCACTCCAAAAAACACTTGGAACTGACCAGTTAGTGGCCTAGTAGCCTGATAAACACGTCTAATTCCCACACGAGCGTCGTGGGTTCAATTCCTCTGCTAGCTAAGTCCTCCATTGCACAAGCAACATTTTCCCCTTATTATGATGGAATTAGGAGTTTTTCAAATATTGTCTGGTTATTTGTAACCCAGGAATGTTTGTCTTTATTTAAAAAAAAAAAACTTTTTTTCTGGGTAAATTTAGTATAAGAGTTCATAAAACACCAAAATGTTTCTAATTATACAAGGCAACACACTCAAAAGCTTTGTAATCATAATTTAGTCATATTAGTGTTGTAAAATATTTTTACAAATCACCTTTTTTTTTTTTTGCAATAATTTGCGGTTAAATTGTTTTTTTGTTCGGCAATCGCATAACAGTAACGTTTTTATTTATTAATGGTTGTTGTGTTTAATTTCTGTGATAAGTTCAGTATTTAAAATAAATTAAATTTAGGTTTTTCTTGCTGTTGAAAGCGCCCTTGAGGTGATTTTCCCACAAAAACGGCGCTATAAAAGTTATCCATTTATTATTATTATTTGACTATTTTTGATCATGGTTTTGCCTATTGAAGACATCATCAAACTGTGGCTCATTAAAAAGACTGTAGGGTGAACTTGCTAGTCTCATAATGCCTTGGTGAGTGTGAAACGTCTAAATAACAAAACAAATTTTAAAAAATTATTACAATACAACAGTTGAGTTGCTTTAAGTAATTTTTGTTCTGATAGCTCTTAAGAATCCTTTTATTTTATTTGAAATATTGCTTTTATTCATACATTCTACAAAATCATTTGACTGATAAATCCTTCTCCCAGGGTCTCCACTCCGCCAGTGTACCCGGCATTCTGGCCCTGGACATCAACCCCTCCGACCACAGCAAGATCCTGACGGGAGGCAACGACAGGAACGCCACGGTTTTCAACAAAGACACGGAGCAGGTGGTAGTCATCCTCAAGGGACACACCAAGAAGGTCACGCGGGTCATCTATCACCCCGACGAGGATACCGTGGTCACAGCTTCTCCAGATTCCACCATCAGAGTGTGGAATGTGCCCACGTTAGTATAATACTGCTATTTATTTTTATTTCTGTTCAGTATGAAAACCTCTTTTTCATATTATTTTTGAAGATTTAAAAAAAATACCCATTTATGTGCCTTTCCAACATTTGTTTTTGGCCACACATAATAATTTAATTGAAAATAATATTGATGTCAGCATTGAATTTCGAATTACAGTGTAGTTCATAGCAAAAACTTGCAACAATACTTTTTTGATGTAACACTTATGACTTAGTTTGGTCTTTTGGAATTCTGATCCAAATCAATTGTTTGAAATTGAATATCTTTTGCAGATCCCAGACAACTGTTTTGTTGCGTCATCATGAAGGACCAGTCACAGGATTATCCCTTCATCCGACTGGAGACTATGTCCTCTCTACATCCACTGACCAGCACTGGGCATTCTCCGACATTCGCACCGGCACACTCCTCACAAAGGTGTCGGACTCCTCAGGAGTGGGACTCACCACTGCCCAGTTCCATCCTGACGGTCTCATCTTTGGCACTGGAACTGAAGATTCTCTCGTCAAGATCTGGGATCTTAAAGAACAGAGCAACGTCGCTAACTTCTCAGGACACACTGGACCCATCACAACCATCTCATTCTCTGAGAATGGTTATTACTTGGCCACCGCCGCTGACGATGCTTGCGTCAAGTTGTGGGATTTGAGAAAGCTGAAGAACTTCAAGACTATCCAGCTGGAAGACGGGTACCAGATTAAGGACCTATGTTTCGATCAGAGCGGTTACTACCTGGCCATTGCTGGCACAGACGTCCGAGTGTACCTCTGCAAACAGTGGCAGGAGCTGAAGGTGTTCAATGACCACACCGCCATGGCCACTGGAGTCAGGTTTGGCAGGAATGGCCAATATATAGCATCAACCAGTATGGATCGTACACTTAAACTTTACGGGAACCCATAAAATGTTTAACTTTTGACCAGTTATTGGGGGTAGAGTTAGTATGATTTTTCTGATAAATATCAAAAATACTTAGGTTTAAGATTCATAAAAAAATACTAAATGATACAAAAACTAGGCGGTTACCAGACGTTAAAAACAATCTCAATTTTTTTTTTTAAATGCTGAAAGTGGATTGTACAATATTGTTCTCTGCATTTCTTGGTGTACTGAGGTGCAAAGCGTTTTTTATAAATTCAGTATGACAGAATGATTATTTCGGAAATAAAGTTTTATATTTTAAACCACTATAGTTCCTGTTTTCATTTATCCAAATATGTACAGTAAAAACAAACCATCTCACCAGACGGTTTGATGTGGATATAAATAGTTGATATCTCACTAAATTCATCGGTGATGTTCCTATGGAAACAAAGGTTTTTTTTCTTACCGAACTTGGTTCGATATCGGTATAAGGGAGCTATCATATCTAAAGTCAAAATACATAATTTCAGCAGCTATCGTGAATTTCTAGAGGTCCACAGTTTTGTTCTTAATCAGTATTGGGGATTTGCTGAACTTGAATCCAAAGTCAACATGGAGCATTTCAGCAAAAATCTTAAGTTCTTTACTAATTAAGTTTAAAATCAGTATGAGGGGGTGCTGAAATTGAATCTAAAAAAAGAAATAGTGTTTACAACTGTCATATTGAATTTCTGGAATTCTGCTCTAAGCTGCTAAAGATATACAAAATATACCAGGAGCGCAAAATGCTGAAGGTGTAAGCAAAACATTTATTATTTAAATTCTCTGGATTGTCCAAAGTACTCTTACCCATTCCATAAACATGGACAATCTACCAGGAGCATGGGAGCTAAACTAGAAGCTGAAGGAAGAATAAGTGCTTACAACCGTTATCTTGAATTTCTAGAAATCTGCTCAAAGCTTACTTAAGATATAAAATGTAAGTACAAAATATACCAGAATCACATAATGCTGAAGGTTTTCAAAACCATTAAAGTATTATTAAAATTCTCTTGGAGTGTCCAAATTTACCCATTCCAAATGAATTTTATGGGCAATCTACCAGGAGCACAAGAGCTTGAAGAGTTAAAACATTGTTGAAATTCTCACTCCTGATGTATTTAATTTATGCAATCCTCACAACTCTGGAGTTAAGTATATTGAATATAAATTAACACTATGTCGAACCAATATCTATGGACAATCTACCAGGAGCACAAGAGCTTGGAAAGGTAAAACATTATTGAAAATAATGTTGCCTGGTGTTGTAAATTACTTGTGAGACAATGTGATAGCATTTTTGCAACTAAACTGAATTTGATTTATTTAATAATAATGTTGTCCGGTTAGTGGCAGACTGGTCAAAAGGAGCCCCACAAAAACAATAAATTAATCTCATTTATTAATGTTTTTGCTGAAATTAAATGCACCGTACAAATCTCATGTGCAGGTGAACCATCTTATCTCTCCAGTCCCCATCGTTTTTTTTTTAAATTAACTCTACAGTTAATGCAAGTGATTTTTTATTCATTTCCTTCAGGGCCTGTCATTTTTGAGAACGCTGTGTGGAGGGTCTTTTTGGGGAAAGGTAGGAATAAAACTGGGTCTTGAAGAGGCCCATGTTGTAGGAGGATGGAAACACAGAGGATGGCAAATCATTCCACAGCCGAGTAGTTGTATAATAGAAGAACGAGTCGTGCAAGCGACCTCTTATGTATCTAATGTCAACCATGTTGGGCACGCATTTGGCAAGTTTCCCGGCTATGCACCAGTGCAGAAGGGATCAATAATTTTAGGTATTTTGGGACTCCAGCCTAAAGATGACTGCCAAATCCAACAGTGGAGGGCACTTACGATTTGTATAAAGTTAGCAGTTGTGTACTATTGAAGTATCTGCAGGCCCTGTACAATGCGCCCAATTACTGAGGCTAAATTTACTCTGGCTTCAATGGAGCCCCCGTGCCTCAGCTGGTCACTTAAGGTTACACCAAGCATGTCAGTGGAAGGCTTGCTGGGAAGATTTCTTCCATCTAAATTGTCATTACGATCCCTTTTAGTCGGGCCATGATTGGGCCTTTGAAACATTAAATTCAACGAGGTTATTCATACGCCAAGAGGAAACTCTCTCAAAGTAATCGTCCATTCTCTGCTTCAAAGCCCGTTATAGTTTCTGTGACCTTTGAGGCTTGTAAAACAATGCTCGTCATGGGCATGTTATGCAGACTATTGTTGAATAAAAGTCTGAAAACCTCACATTTCCTACACACTATAAGAAAAACGAAATTTAATTGAAATAATAATATTTATTTCCTCTCATCCGATGCACACTATGTGATGTGGTGAGTTTGATGATATTGTCAGTATAATATTTGAATTGATTGTAAGAGCTGTAGTATTGATAGTTGGATAAAAATAGACACATATTATTTGATTGTACACAGTAAATGTTAACACGATAGGTGATGATAACAATCAACACTGTAATAGATATCCAGGTATAAAATCGTAAGGAAAGCCACCGACAGGCGCCGAGCACCGCAGTGGGGGTAAATGTGATATAATCATATGATCGCCATCAGGTTATGAGCGTACAATCAAGCTCTTCTTCCTTGCCCTCGGGTTGGTTCAGGGTCTTCTTTAACACTTTACTAACAACATCATTCAGCGATTCGCAAGCACCTACTTCCAGTAGCTGGAGACAACGCTGGAAAATAAATTATTTAAAATTAGATTTGTTTTGTTTATAAATGCAAATATGTAGTTTCAAATTAGAAAATAAGAATTACCTGCTGAACTTCATCTCCGTTTCGTAGTCTTAAAACAGTTATTAATGCAATTTCAGAATTAGCTTTAACGTAACCATTCTTTTCCTTTGTGCCATTGACTAGGGTAGGTAATAACAGTTTGAGTAATTCTGGCGCCATGTTCTCGGGCGGCACACATCTTCCGACCATTGTGCAAACTCGGGCCAATAACTGTTTTACATCGTTGTTGGCATGGTTCATCGTCTGGGAAGAAAGAAGATAGTGAAAATAACATAAAATAAAGACACTCCTTTCTCACTGTTTTTCCTCTCAATTTAAAAATAATCTTAGAATTGATGTAGGTTAGATTTTCATGATGTTGTTGAAAATCCATTGAGGCGAAAGGCATATTTGGCGACTATCAAGGAGAGAAAAATTTGCGAACATACTATCATCATTGTTGGGACTCTTAAAAAATTTCTTATAAGATTGTATCATATAAATAAGTTTTTTCTTACTCTGACAAATGGTGTAAGAAGAACTGGTGGAATTGGCAATTTGTTGGTTTGCAGATACCTCAATAAGTAACCTATTCCTCTGATTCCATTGCACGCAATAGGTACTTTGTCACTGGTGAGGTAGCTCAAAAGAGTCTTGCATACTTTATCTCTGTACTGGTCGGTGAAGATAGATTCTGGGTTATCTTTGAGGGCTACGAACACGGCGCGCGACCGCCCGTGTTTCAGAGTCCAATCCGCATTGTCGTCGACTAGAAGCTGTTCTAGGGCCGAATCCCTCGAACCTTCTGGGAGGCAGTGGAGAGAAGCTCCCAGGCAACCTCCAACGGCACTTCGGGGAGGATCTTCTGAATGTCCCAACAGTCCTGCAGATGTTAGGGTAACTAGGACACTCAATGCCAATGATTCTGACATCTTTTCTCCTCCACCAGCGATGATACTCCTCAAAGCTTGCAGCATTGTTTCCTTAACAGCCATGTCTTCGGAATTCTTGATTCCATTGTGCATTTCCACAAACAGTGGATCCGCTCTAGTGTGAATGACCACTAACTGGCTCAAAGCATATCCGGCTTTAATTCGCACTTGCCTATTAGGGTCGTTCAAGGCTTTCAAGAATGTTGTTTGCAGTTGCGGCAAGAATTGTTTCAGCATTACTCCAACCTGTAAAGATGAAATGGAAATTAAATACATACAGAAAAGAATGATAACTGAAATTTGCAGCAAATCTGATCATGAAAATAAACCCACCTTGGCCAGAAGCAATGCGAGTGTTTCCAGGACAGCAGCCTTCACACTTGCGTTAAATCTGTCTCCCAAAATCCTAATCAATGGACCGGTAATGTGGACTACGGACGGTTGTAGAGCAGGCGCAGATGTTAATCGAATAACTTCTCCCAACATCAAAGCTGCAGCCTCTTTTTCTTCAGGCAATCCATTCAAAATGGACTCTCGGAACAACGGCAGAATAGGAGTGATACCCTGCAAAGAATAATGGCATGAATATTTTGTTTTTTGAAGAATAGATATGAAGATGTAATTCAGTTATTGTATGTAGGTACCTTGGGTAGACAGAATCCAGGCAAGAGTTCGACTCCTTTAAGATCACTGACAGCGTATCTAACAGCCTGTCTAATATCTGACACATGCTGTATCTGTTGCTCTGCATCCATGCTCTTGGTAACCGCTTGCAGGGCTTCCCAGGCCATCTGCAGAACATCCTGGTCTTCATCACCAAACAGGTGGATGAGTCCACGCAGCAGTTGTGGGATGTAGTGAGTGTAGTCTGCTCGGGTGTGGGAGCAGAAGGCGGCCAGAAGGGTGGCAGCAGCGCGGCGCTGTGGAGCTCCTGGAGCGCGGGACCCTTCCAGCAGAGCGTCCATCACAGCCCTCACTCCTGCTTCATCATTTACTGACAACACAACTCCCCTGCAATACTCCAGTTCCCTGGCTTCTCCAGGAGTGCCTTGAGCACTGCAAAGTGCACTCAACAAAGCTGGTAAGATCTTGTGTAAATACTTGGTCAGTGACTCACCGGCCACAGAGGCCAGAATCGAAAGCGCTTTGGTGTTAACTGGAGGAGCAGAAAGTTGGGGCACGAGATAGGGTAGAACAACGCGTGATTTAATGGCCATGACTTGTCGCAGACCATCGAGAGTAGCTTCGGCAACAGCTGGGTCGGGATTATTCAGACCATTCAACATAGCGGGAAGAATATCATCGAGTGCCCTGACCCCGACAGTTGTGTGTAGACTGTCGAATGTCTTGGCTGCTGCTTGACGTACCTCGGGCAGAGGGTCGCACAAAGCTTTACGTACAGTGGGAACAAGACTGTTAACGAAAGTCAATACCATATCTTTGGAGGTGGAGGCCATGATTTCACTAAGCCCGATGCACACACCTTGTCGTTGGTCAGCTCTGTCAGATTGCAGACCTCTTTCTAGAATAGGAATGATTTCAGGGAGAACTCTCTCACCCAATTTGCGCACGAGATCACCCAGAGTTCTTGCAGCCACTTGCCTCTTATCGAAACTAGTGGAAGCCAGACATCCCAGCAGCAGCCCAAACAGAGTAGGCAAGATTTCTCGTAGAGTACGGGGGGTGTTTGTGACAACCACTTTCCAAACGTGAAGAGCAGCCTGGCGTACCATGAGAGCGACATCACTACGGCCCATGTACAATCCCGCCAGTACTCTGTTTCTCCTCTCTTGACCAAGAGCCACCATGATGGCTGAATGGGATTGTTCTGTACCAAAGTTATCATCTTCGGAAGCGGTTTCAGTAGTCATCTTACCAGACACTCCGGAAATGCGGTAAAGCAAGTCACCAAGAAGTTGCACGGAGCTGTATCGAATACGCCAATCATCATCAAACAGACCTTTCTCTAATTCTGGAAGGAGCAACATAATAGCTGAGTCTGCGTACAAGTTGACAATTCTCTGACCGGCCTTCAGGGCAGTATCTCTGACGTACTCATTCTCATCAGCCAGAGCTTTGAGGATGGGGTTGATAATCTGGCCAATGTACGGTGTGAACTCAGTGGTGAATGCTCCAGGCATGTAGATGAACATCATGATGTAGCCATCCTTTACATGAGGAGCGATATCTGTACGTTCAGATGTTGCAATGATATCTGGAAAGAGAAACATAGTTAATACAAGTAAATTATCTAAATATTGTATTCAAAATAACTTCTCAAAATTTTTCTGAAAAATACCTGGCATTAGTTTATGTAGTTTTTCAACTCCCAATCCAGCAACGACTTCTGATAATCCTTGAGCAGCTCCAGAGCGATCCACACTGCTGCTCTCGGAGGTGAGGGTCTGCATAAGCCATGGGAGCAAGTCCTCGAAGCTGGCCTCTCCCATTCCTCGCACCATTGCTCCGAGAGCTCTGGCGGAAACACTTCGGACCTAGCAACAAACAACATTCTTGTTAATACGTAATAATTAATAGTGATTAGAAAGTAAAACTAGAAACTACCACATTCATGATAATATTAAATGGTGAATTTCACACAGAAAATAAGAATAACCTCTGGCACAGGATCTAGCAAAGACGACTTCAGTCCCGGAATGATATTTGGCAGGTAAGGCATGAGATCCTTCTGGTCGGTCAGAGAATACATATTTCCTATGATTTGTGCGGCCATCTTCCTGGTTTCGGTGGAGCGGTCCATGAAGGCCCTCTATGCGACGGGCATGATCAAGGCGAGGGACGGGGCATCGATGAAATGGACAAACTGAGTGTCAAGCAGCGTCTGCAGGCAGGCGGAAGTCTTGTTGGACGGATCTTGTAAAGCTTCCAGCAATGGGGGTACGATGGCTGGAACGTGAAGGGTTAGTCATTAGAATGATGATGCATATGAACATGCATATTATTAAGTGGTTATTAATTGATCTTCGGGACACAAAGCCGTGTTTGTGAATGTTTGGAACTATCAATAAATTATATTACAAAATGTACAAGTAATATTACAACATAATAGATTATTGACTAGAAACTACGTGATTTGTGCAAACCAATGAAACATAATATATTGTAACAAGTAAATATTCTGAACATATATGTACCTTGAATTTCAGGATTACGGATGACAGATCCAATGACTTTGAGAGCTTCGGCCCCTGCTTCTTGCACCCTGACATGAGAATCACTGAGTACTTCAATCAGCTTGGGCACGATACTTGGCAGGCAGGATGACAACTGTTTGGGGGCGCAGTGCGCCATTGCACCGAGTAATTCAATGGAACCTTGAGGAAGAAAAATTACATGCAATTAATATTAATGATGCTACAATTCTAACTAAAGAAAATAAAAGCATTTTCATTGGTGATAAAATGTTTACTTTCAGGTGAACTTCTGTAGGTGGGAAAATTACGAATGGACATAACTCTTTCACCGCGGCGAGTGACTTTAGTCATTTTCAAGTTTCGACTTAATTTTCCAAGCACATGTATGCCGTATTAGGGCGAAATTTGTTTTAAAAATAAGAATATTCATTTGTGGATCGATATCTCTGAGAATCTTTATCAAATACTTCTTGTTTATCTTATAAAATAATAAAACTGAGAGCCCGGGGACGGCCTTCAGTCAGAGTTTTGAATCACGAGCGTGAACCCTATGAGCGTCCATATAGAACCGCGCTTGTTTATATTAACACTATTATGGCGTCATCTTAATTTGGGTTCATCTCAAGTGAATCTTTATTGATACATTGATGTTGGAGGATGATTTTAGGATAGTTCATTATTCAGATAATGATTTTGTTTTCCTAAAAGGGCCTCTCATAAAATAACATTCAACCAAAAATGCGTAAACAAAAAATGTGCCGCGTAGGGACGACTGCTTAGGTATATTTATTTAGCGGTTAAAAGGTTAATGGATTGTGAAATAGTTAATCTGTGGTTTGCTTCTAGTTCATTGATCAATATTTTTGATAGGTTTTTTTAACTACGAAGATGTTATCAACATAAGAGCACATAATACTAAATAGGTTATCACATTTCTACAAAAATATGTGTTGAAAAATCGTATTGATAACTTTATTCATACCTGTCTTGGTTCTCCAGCTGTCATCTTCAAGTGCGGCCAGCAGAGAGGGCAGCACCAGCTTGACCCCGTGCGCGGACAGCTTGCTCATCACCACCTTAGCAGTGTCATCGGTGGCGGTCCTCACGTACTGCGAGGAGTCTCCGAAGCAGAGCAGCAAGTGTGGTAGCACGTGGACTATGTAGGGCTCGAAGAGGCGGCCCAGCTTGGTGCAGAGCATCTCAAATGCAAATAGGGCTCCTAATTACAATAGTTAGAAGTTAAACATTAGATTTTGCTGTTTGTTATGTAGAATTTTATTCAAACATATATATTGTTGTAAGAAATATGGATGGATTTTTATTTTATATGATACGAATTCTGATGGATATGGCCCAGATTTCTATTACACTCCTGCAGGAGAAAAGTATTAAGGAGAAAATAAAGAACTGCTAAATTTGACATTTTATTTACAGTCTACATAGTAATGGTTTATGCATTTTATTTTTGAGAAGATGGGGGTTTGATTCCCTCTGAACCTTACAAGTGGCTTTGATATATAGCAAGATAAAAATTACTGAGTGTTGGTTCAATACAAAAACTACAAAGTGAGAATTCATAGCTATACCTTCACGGTGCTTATAGTTCTTCTTATCCTGAATAGCATCGGTCAGCCTCGCCATGATGTCCAGCTGCTTCAGGGCCAGGATACCGAGTCCCTTAACCACTCCGGCCAGGCCGTAAGCAGCCCCCTTCCTTTCTCCGTACTTCTCGGCCTTGAGAAGCTTCTGCATCAGCTTGTTGACTATGACTGTTGACTCTTCGCGGAGCACCGGAGACGTGATCAAGTGTGGAAGGCAGTTACTGACTGCTTCTTGAACCTGTAAATAAGAAAAATATAAATTGAAATACTGGTTCAAAACAAATTACTAAGTAAAAATAAATGTCCACTATTCTGTTACAAAGGGCTTTAAAAACAAATTGTTACAAATCCTAGAAATTTAGTTTTCTTATAAATGCTGATAAGAGGCCACAAGTAGAGCACCAAAGTCAATTTAATGAGGTTTACAAAATAAGTTGAGTTTATCGTTAATGTCGTCAGATAAGATTTTATTGGAAAAAAAAGAATCAAGTTTTATTTGGTATAATTTATTTTTTTCCATCTTACAATTATACCCAGTTTAATAGAAATCACAATCTGACAACCTTACTCCAAACCATTCATAACCCCGAGCAATGTCAGGTACGATAGCTAGTTTGATATAATGCTAAACTTTCAGTATTTCATAGCAAATAGTTCCGGTGCGATTTTTAACACAAGGCAACACATACAACGTTAACACTTTGAGATCATTTAGGTTTCATACCGGTTGTGAAGGTGTAGACAGGGCTGCCACAAGGCGCAGCGTGATGGGCAGGATACGAGGGTCCTCGGGGGACAGGTGGCGCGCCAGGGAGCCTACCAAGATGACCACGGCTTGACGGACCACGTCGAAGCTGCCGGTCTTGGGGGCCTTGTCGAGGAAATCTTCAAAAACGGGAAGTTGGTCTCCAACAGTGGCCTGAAGGTAAATTAGATTTGAGGTTATTATTTTCCTATATACATAACAGGTTTATTAGAGGTTAAGGCGGAATAATGCATTGATATAATTTGAATAAGTAAAACCTTAAAAAAAAAACAGCAATCAAAATTACCTTTGAAACTACATTTTTAAAACTAGATACATTATATTTAGTTAGAAATATTTTTTACTGTAAAACTAGATACTCTTTTAGGTTATTATTTAAATTTTTTGTTGTAACAACATTTTGAAGACAAAAAAGTGTAGGTGGTACTAGGGTAATCACATAACCTTTTCACTGCGTTCTTGAAGTATATAGGATAACGCATGTATGTCACATGCATTTGCTGGCAGATGAAAATAATTCCACACAAGACATGTTTGAGGAATATGCTTAAACTAGGAACAACGCACAATCAAAGTCAAATTTGAGATTGTTTAGTAAATTTCTACCAATTTTAATCTATATTTATGTATGTATATGTCCAAGCAGCATGTGATTATTTACCTTTCCATGCAGATCCACCACAGCCATGGCAGCGTTGGCCATCTCATTGCGCACATTCTCGGCCCGGTCCCCGAGCCCCTTGGACACAAAGAAGTTAACGAGGCGCGCCACATGGTCTTTGCCGGCCAAGTGCGGCGCCACGGCCACCAGGGCCAGCGCCACGCCCTCGCCGACCACCCCACTCGTCGATGGGCTGCTCCACCACGTGGCCAAACTCGTCCAGCTTGGGGGGGATCATCTGGAATATGAAGGGTGTATTAATTAACCTGATTAACAGGGAAAATTTATATATGTAAGCAATTATTGTACTACATGCAGCACATTTTCAACGATTTTCATGAGTGTTATATAGGTTGTACAACAAATACTTCAGGATGGTATTGGTGCATATGTATACACTTTCGACGGCGATGTCCTTGCAGTCACTGAGAAACAGCCTTTTGTCTTGCTTATACGCCTACTTATTGTTATTAGTGAAAAGGGAACAACAACTTTATAAGTGAATTGCAAGTGAAATATGATGGTCGATTTTAAATATTCAAAAAGTTTTTACAGTGTGTTCTAATTATTCATTGGTTCAAAGAAAACTGAAATAACCTTTTTTTTTTTTTTTGACTTTACTAAACTTTTCTTTTCTGAAGACCAAGTTTGAAATAGCCTGTATTTAAACATAACTTCTATAGACAATTTGTTTGTTTGATTGATACTCACATTCAATTTCTCCTGGTACACAATGAGTAGGGTGTCCAATGTGGAGGACACAAGCGAGGTGTCCATCTCCAGCAGGGCGGCCAGCGCATTGGCCGCGGCCCTCTGCACGGCCTCCACGGGGTGCGTCACATCCGTGGTCACACTGTCAACCAGCAGTACGCTGGCTTCCAGCCCGCTGCCGGTCCACAGGAGTTCCGCTAGGCGACTGGAATCATGACAAGAAGCAAGTGTAAGTATTCTCCATCAGTCTTTATCAGTTGTATAATAGAAAGTAGATATTCAACACTCACCGATTTTCTTCAGATACATCAAACTTGGCGATCCACAGACGCTTGGTGAGTAAGAGAGCTTGCTGCATATCATCTTTCAGGGACGGGAAGGTGTTCACCAGGCAAGTCAGGGCACGGAGAGACGCTTCCCTCACAACCTAAAAATATTAACAAACAGATAGATACATACTTAATTTCTAAATACACAAACGAATTACGTTATACATTTAAAAACACATGGAAATATTGACTGTGTTATTATGTTGAAAAGCATACCTCTGAAGAGTCCTGCAGCCCACTCAGCAGGCAATCGATCTCGGAGGCTGTTGCTCGACCGCATCCTTCTTCACCCGACACGGCTGTTGCTACCTCCAAGAGGGTGGCGGCACTGAGGAATTGTATCTTCCCCTTATGCCTGCCTAGAAAAGTTCATATTATTCATAAAACTTAATTGAATGAAAAAATAATTAACATTTATTAATCACTGAATCTTCTTTAAGGCTGTTTGTCCATCAGGATACCTTATTTCCCCACTCACACGGAGGTAAAAGAAATACTTCGATGAAGATTCAATTTAAAAAGTAAACAGTAAACTTACGTCTAGGAACAAGTTAGAACGGTGGTGTTATTATAAATAGTGCAAATAAAATAAGTCCTGAGTAGGCTATTTACACAAATTAAAATAAATAAATTGTATGTATACTTACTGATTACTTCCAGAAGAAGTTGGAACATTTGACGGATAGGAAGCAGTCCTGGATTGTTCAAGTCGCTGTTGCTGGTTCCGTTGTCTCTCATCTGGGCCTGGTGGGAGATGATCTGTAGACCCTCGGTCACCATCTTCTCATCGCTCCTCGCGTACGAAGAAGTCAGGCTGAGGCGGATCAGGTTGAAGCAGTAGCAGAAAGCCGGCGCGCTGAGGGTGTGACTCTGTTTCCTGGAGAGTTCTTCCGAGTCTTTCTGGGAATCGTGGTACTTCTTGCGAGAGTAGGTCCTCCAGTGGAGGAGCTCCACGGTTCTGGCGGCGGCATCCTTGAGGTTTTCCTCGTCCCAGCAGGGGTCCAGGTCGCACTGCGGCTTGTACAGCCTGAGCATAGAAAAGATGGTGAAAATTTGCGTGAAAATATAATTTATATATGTAAGAATTAATCGTTCACTCGAAATAAAATTACTGTTTGACAAGAAAGAGCCAAGATCCCTTAATGTATCCCGTTGTATTTCAGTAAATTAAAATAATGGTTTGTAATGCATCTCCTAACATTAGTTTGTTCACACTCTTGTAAACTTTTGTCACATATAAATAGAAAATTCAGGAGTCGTGGTATGTAGCAATAATATGTACATTTGTTCTGGAAATATTTTACCAAGAAAATTACAGTACTTACCTTGAAACTTTGCCATAATCAATTATCAGTTCACAAAGCCTATTTTTCTCAATGTTTTTCCTGCTGTTGGTAAACAATATGATCACTGGCAAAGTGGAAGGCAAAAAAAGCAGAGGTATATCACCGATACGTCGGTGTCTGCAGCTCTCCATACAGTGCAGGGTCATGAGTGGAGGAGCCTGATTCACCAGGGCAATTGGAGCGGGGTTCACGAGAATAATGTAACTAATAGTATTTCTAACCTGAGAGTTACATGAGCAATGAGGTCCCCCATGGTCTGTACATCATCAGGCCAGAAGGCGGAGCGCAGGCCTAGCACAAGTTGCGCAGCACGCTGGGCGGCCAGTGGGGAGCGCAGGGCGGCCAGCAGTGCACGCATAAGCACCGCAGCGTGGTAGCCCAGCGCCACAGAGTCTCCCGAGCTGGCCGACTTAATCAGACGTTCCACACAACTGAGGCGCTCTTCCAGCTGGGGATGGAAAAATCATTTTGATGGAAATTATACTAAAGAAATGGGAATCATCTCTCATTTGTTTGCTCGTAGTTTGTAATAGGAAATGTTTCAGGTAGAAGTCAGAAGGATGACCCAACTGACGGACTTATAAGGTGACCATAACAATAAACCCCCTATTTTTGTGGATAAAAAAATTACTGGTATTTTAAAATTAGGTTTTCTCTCAGTTTATAAAATTTCTTGACTCATTCTGATGGAAAACGGTCCATGAGTGGAATGATTGTACAACACTTGTCTTGCCCTTTCTCGTGTCACCTCATAATACCCCCAAATTGGGGGATGATGTAGTTTCCCGGGCTCTACAACAGTACAATCATAGGATCTCTTGTGAGATCTGACATTGTATTTGACAAAGTGGGTAACTCTGACCCAAACACCAACTCATTCAAATTATTATTTACATACTCACAAAGAGTTGGACACTAAGCCCCATTCAGAGATGGTAAAAAATCTATTTTGGGGATAGATCAACCACTTGTAGTGTGAAAGCGACTTTATGTGGGAAGTTTGATCATAATATAAACCTTAATTATAATTATTTTTTAAATTTAAAAATAATTACCAGAGTAAGTTTCTGCCTGATAAGATTTTCCTTGTTGGTCTGAAGCTTGATGGCATCCTTTTGTTTGGCAGTGAGTTCTTTGGGCGCCTTGTTCTTGCCTTCCTTCTTCTTCCTTTCCTCTAGCTCCCGGCGCAGAAGGAGCTCCTCCTGCTGGTCCTTGAAGGAGTAGGCCTTGCTCTCACGCTTCATGTTCATCTCCGCATTGTCATCACCACTGGTTAAACAAGTGAATTATTAATTCTGGATTAAATGATATATGAACATAGAACTCACTTTAACAATAAAATTAAATTTGTGAAATAAAACAAAAATTGACAAGTTTTTGGCAAGTTTTAAAATGGATTATTTAAAGTGCAGGAATATAGGAATTTTATTGAGGAATTTACTTTTAACTTTGCTTGAATTAGGCAAGAAGGTTTTGATGACATATTTCTTTCTTTTCATGTAAATCAAGAAATAAAATTGAGGTTATCTGTATTTCGTTATGACAAGACTTTTATTTGGTAGTTTTGGTAAACAAGATATTACGGTTATTGAAAAATGTGTTCACAACAATGTTCACTTACCCTGGAATGACGCTCTTATCGTACAACTCTCCTTCGGGAGTGAGGTAGGTGAAGTATTCATCTCTGGTGATTTTGAGGAGTTCAGGATCCTCGAGGGTATCAGTAACATAGGTCATCAGACTGGGCAGGATCACCTCTGGGTTCTGCTGCACCAGGGTTGAGATCACATTGTTGTAACTCTGAAAACACATTGAAATAAATCAAACATAATTTGATTAGGAAATTATTAGTTTGTGTCAGTTAACAGTCATAAGAAGAAACATATATGATTGAGAATTGGACCATCAATAAAGCACACTCTACTAACATTGTTGCAGCGGAAACCAGCAATGTAACTGTTCTTGATGTTGTTGGAGAATTGGCTGATGAGCTGCTTGGGTTGCAGGTCCAGGTACTTGACCATCTTGAGCCAGAGGGTGCGGTTGACCGTGACGGCTAACGGGTGGTGGCACGCCTGCACGGCATCCACGGCCAGAAGCTGCCTGTCTTCCAGGGTGTACTCTGAAATTGACAATATACTTATACATATATTTCAGTTTGGAGATGATCAGCATGGCTCCTGTAAGTACTCATAGCCATTTGTGCCCGATGTGGTATCTTTGATTTTATAACTTTTCTCTCACAGCAGCACTTTCATGTTCTTGGCCCCCAAGTAAATCTTACGATCGGTATTTTTTGTTTTTAAAGTCATTCTAACTAGTGAGCTTTCATTTTAAAATCTTGTGGGACTTTTGGGCTACACCATGGCACCAGGCGCGGCTCGTCCTAAGGTTCACTTGTGCACTGAACCGGCAAAATTAATTACCATTTCACACTTCATCGTATTCCTATAAAATAATTTTTATTTATAAAATTAGACACAATCCTCACAAAATATATAATAATTCGGTAAGAGATAAAGCCGCCCGGCATAAAGCATGTGCGTCCGACGCGCGCCGTCTGTACTGGCCGTATGGATCAACCAACCTACCGAGTCCGAGGTAAGTACATGCAAATCCGCACGATTTCAACAAGCGTCCGGCTGGATTGTTCGTTGTCGGATCATTTTGTACATAGGCAAGTAACCGTGGATATCACACATCGTACCAAAAAAATGGCGACTTTCGTGCGCCGTCCGGATCACGAATAGCGCCGGAATCGTCCGAAATATTCCGAAAGATGCACTTACTGCGTGAGTAGGGTTTGAGAAAGAGAGAAATATTTCTCTTGCAAAATGCAACCACGAGTCAACGGGTCAGCAGATATCTCGTGTGATAGTAGAGCTTGAGATTTTTGGGAAACTATTTGTCATTGTCATCATTAGTTATTTTTTCACAGTTAAAAAGTGACCTTTTTGTTTGAGTGCGTTTTTTGTCACTGTGCTAACTTCATATCTGACATCAAAGCTCAGCTAATATTATTTCATTTCGCTCCGGCCGTACTGCATAGTGTCAAGTCGTCAAGTGTATTGTTTACAATCGCTATTATTGGATATAATTGAATATGCACGATCTATTCAAAATGATTGATATAATAATTAATGTGGATTGTATAAACTATTACAATAAAATCAAAATAAAAACCAACGGCCCGCTAAAACCATTTTTAATAATCAACCAACCAAGTCTTTGGTCGGCAAAAGGACCGAAAAATTGATCTACTCTATAAATATGTGAGGTACACACACTTTCATTGAAGGTACACATGTTTTTGATTTTTTGCTTGGTGAACCACCAAACATTTAATGCACCGGCCGCGCCTGCATGGCACACCTTTTTTTAAAATGTGAATACAGCACAATAATTTCAACTGGCTAGAACCAGTAGGACCATGGCATCCCAAAATTGGATTACTTTGTGTGGTTAAAGGGAATGAAGAAGAGAAAGTTATGAGGAAGAGGAAGGTTCGGAAGTAGATGGCTATTCAAATCTGATCACTTAACACTGTTAAAGCTATTTAAAGCAACGTTTTGATTCTGAATGATGGTCTTTCACCAGGCTGATACTGAGCATTTATCGCTTAGTCATAAAGTTAAAAAGTAATAGCTTTTTCGCCATATGAAGTAATATTCATGGAACATTTACAGCTGTTTATATGTATGAATAATTAATTACCTTTATAAGAGCAGATAGTTGTAATGGCTTCGATGATTGCCTTTCCCAATACGTCTGACTGACACCCTTCCACTCCGTTCTCCATCCCGTTGCTCTGCTGCGAGGGCTTTCCGCCCTCCAGGTTGCTGGCCACCTGCAGGACGAGCGCTCGAGCGAGGGGGGCGGCCTCATGGCGGCAGAGCAGAGTGCGGCGCATGCCCTCCAGCGCAGCGGAAGACACCGCCTTGGAGGAGGACAACGCGCAGGACACAAGGGCGAGCGTTACGATGGAAGTTTTTGGGTCAACGTCGCCCGGGTAGTTGCGTAGAACCTCTATGCAGATGTGCACGATGGAGGTGAGCACTGGAAATAATTAATATTTTGTTGAACGTTATAATTATCTTCAAGGTTATGAAGTCAGCTAGGGCATAGTACAAATAATTGTCATCTCAGAAAAGAAATACTGCTGTAACATCCAAAATAAAAATTATACACCTGTTAAATTAAAAAAAAAATTATCATACTTTTGATAAAGTGGTAGTAGAATTATTGCCATGGGACCTAGATAGATTGATAAAATATGTCAGCAAGGAGTACTCCTGTCCAGGTGCAATATACAGTAACCTAGAGCCAATTTAGGAATATAGGATAGACAAGGGTCATGGGATGGATTAACATGGTGAACCTTCTTGCTTATTCTGTCATTATTTTCCTCTTACCTTAGATTGATTGAAGATAGAGTGACATAGATTAAAAAATCATATTAAATGGGTGCAAAAAGTTTTTTTATAGGCAGCGGTGTTCATAGCAGAATTGCTTTACTGTGACGTTATAAAAATACAAGTAATGAAAGCAAAAATAATTACCATCATCAGTGGAAGTGGCCAGGAACTTGTCTTGCAAGAATACCTGCTTGTCTTTGGAGGTGATGGCGTTCCACACGGTGGTGTGTTTGGACGGCAGTTCCCTGTTGTCATCAAGTTTTAGCAATATGTAAGCGGCACAAGCCCCTTCGCTTACAATGGCATTCTATAAAATAAACAGTTGTCAAAATATTGAAGAGCAAAAAAAAAAAATGACCACTGCGAAAATAGACCAAATCAGAAGTGTTAATTAGAATTTTTCATTACAAGTCATTAGTTGCTAATACATGACTTTAAGTCAGATTGATTCTTTAAATATCAACGGGCCATTTGCGGAGTAGTCGTTTCACGTTATTTAACTAACCATCACGCTGTTTTTCCGCAGGGGTAGGCAGAGAGGACGGACCGCCATACAACTCTGTCTTGGCACACACTCCTTGCTTCATTCACATTCATACATTGTCTCAGACATACTCTTCTGTTATTCTGACACTTCACATGGCCCGATTCAAGTATTTGATTCACTTGATCGTGCCATGTCTTCCTAGGGCGTCCCCGACATCATCCATTCACTTTCGCATCATATATTTTTTTCACTCTTTTCTTCATTCATTCGCTCTACATGTCCAAATCATCTAAGCGTCCAACATAATTTTATGGTGATAAATAATTCAATATTAATAATATAGCCTATAAGTTAAAAAACGTGATATATGCAAGGTTTATTACCTGTAGTGGTTGTTGGATGGCTTTTTCTACAGACTTCACAAGTATTGGAATGATAGCTTCCTTATTCTTTGCCGAAATGGTGGTCTTATTCAGGCACTGACCAAGCCATTGGAGGTAACTAATCTTCACCAGCTGAGTCGAGGATTTAAGGTTTAGGCCTTTCTAAAAAAAGTAATAAAAAATAAAACAGTTAGAATGAACTTCGAAATGAAATAATTATGAAGATTATTTTTTTAAAAGTTATTGGTGATTTATACCTTGAATGCGTCCAAAACATATTCCGGCAGTTCTCCGGTGATTTTGTTGTAACTCCATAAAGTTAGCATTTCCAAGCAATAGCACATGGTCTTCTCGTGGCTCTCCGTTTCCAAGGCTTTGAAAAAATGTTTGGACACCTCCGCATACAGCTTCATGTATTTGTCACCGGTCTCAACGGCATTGCAGCTGAAGAGGCCAGCTCCCTAAAAATAAGCAAAAAATAAATCACCAAATATTATTTTTCTATTGTGTGGACAAAGACTGGTTGGCACTGCGCGGTGACTACTTCAAGCTGGAGCCAACACTGCAGCATCTCAAAATTAGCCTTTCCTCGGTCGAGAAAATAGTTGTATCTCCTTAGGTTGTGACATTTCTAAAATATGATTTACATTTACGATTTACACAGTTTTTATGCGGACCCTAATGACAAATCTTGGGACTTGACACTTGAGTGTAAATAAGAAGTATTCTTACCAGCAGAACCCCAGATTTGTGTTCGACCAATGTGAGTTTGCCATTGGCACCATTGAAAACATCAAATATTTGCTTCACGATGGCAGCAATAGGTTCGGGTTCTGACAGTTTTGCAGCCAACACATTGCAAGTTTTAGAAGCCTCTGATCGTACTACTTCTTCCTTTGAGTGCAAATTTCCTAAAGAAAAAAAAATCACTAGTATTTTTGCTGAATCAAATTATGGAATAAACTAGGAATATTTTTTTTGTTTAAATCAAAAGCGCAGAGTACAATAAATTGATTTAAATACCTATTAGATTTTTTGTGATGTCTGCCGCAAATGGATTGAGGTCGCATTCCATGTTCATGATGACATAACCGATAGCCTCAATGATGATTTCAGGATTTCGGAGCATGGACTTCTGCAGAGCTGGTAGGATGGTGTTCTTGAAGTCATCGCTGGTCACTTCCACAAGGAAATCACGACAGCCTTCAATCAGCATTGGGTTAGGTCTAGTTTTTACGCTAATTAGGCTCTTTATAAAGTTCTCTATGATTTTATCCTGTAAAAGAATTAATAGTATACCATGTATATTTTTATTTTCATGTGATACCGCCCCAGTGTCTCCAAACATCCCGGAGCCAGTGGAACTAGGGAATCCCCGTTTTTTAGGGAATTCCCGTTTTTTAGGCAATCCCCGTTTTTTAGGGAATGATTTAAAACAGTAAGAAGTGGGGGAGGGAAAGGAGGAAGGATGGTCGAGTAGGAAGTACTTGCCTATTCATATCTAGTCACTAAACACAATAAAAATCATTTTAAGCAAAACTTAAATTCCGAATGGTGGTATCTCACCAGGTAAATTAACAATTTATATTTGCCAAAGCTAGGTTTTGAACCAATTGGTTCAGAGTCAAGCTTACTGCTTTGCCACAGTTGTCAGGAATGGTTTTGCGACACATTCTCAGGGCATCACATATTCAAATAACTGAATGGTTTCATCATTATAATGATAATAGAAATAATTCATATAAATAGATACAATGTTATGATTTTACCTTGAACTCATTGTTTTGCGGTCTCTTTAGTTCTTCATTATACCGATAAACGGCAGCAGCCATGATGCAAACTTGGGGTCCCTCTGACGCCACTATTGTTTTCATCCAAATATTTTCACTGTCGTTGCCAAGCTTTTGCCACATGTAATGGAGCTGTAAATAAGGAAAACCTTTATTGTATTTAAACCAGTCAAATAACACTGAAACAATAATTATGATAAACATTCACTTTATAATATACAATTGTTTAAGAAAAAAAAAACATCTTTATTACAGAAATATTTATTTAAAAATTGAAACACTTCAGTGCCAACATCAAAGTTAATTTAAAAAGGAAACTACCCTAGTACATACTAATACCAAAGATAACAATACCAAATGATGACTTTTATAATTAAAGACATCAAATGTTTTAGACACTTTATTATTTAAAAGATGATTGACTTACCGCATAGTATCCCTTGTGATTTCTTTTGGTTTTGCCGTGGGCATTAACGGCCGTGAGGAGTAGAGCCTGTGAGGCCACCAGGGAGGGAAGGCACGCATGATCCAAGTTTTTCAGTAGGCCATTTTCAATCAACACACAGGACCATCTGAGAGCGTACAAACTACTTTGGCCGGTGCTTGATCTACAAAATTTTCATATTTTAGATATATACTATAAACTATGTGAATGTCATATTTATCACTTTTAATTATGAAATGTCTTTTTTTTCTACCGATTGAACACACAAAATTTACAAATTGCACAATTGTTGTAAAATATGTTTGAAGTGATCACGTAGGGAAACACTAATGCAATCAATTTCAGCCATGTTTTTACTTATTTAACCTACAAAAATACTAGCTGACGTTTAGCTTTAATTTGGCACAATTTTACACTCACGATGGAACAAGGTTTTTGTGCTGTTCCGCAATGTCTGCGAGCACAGGGACAAAATGCTTCAGCATCCATTCTCTGTGCTGTTTGACCAAATTCTCAATCAATTTTAACACAAAAGATTGTGAAGTTGCATCTCGATATCGTTGGAGAGTTCCTTGAATGGCTCGACACAGTCCTCTTATGATTTGTTCATTGATACCTGCAAATGAATATTGTTATACTGATTTGAAAATTTGAAATCTGTCAAAAACGTAGCTGGTTTAACTGAAAGTTTGTGTAAATGACAACTTACCGGGGTTTGACAACACGTCGCACACAACCTGTATCACTTGCCGTCTTTCTTTTAAACTTGATGTTTGGATTTTTACAGGCAGGTCTTTAAAAGCCTTGGCTAGCTGTAAATAATAAACTATTTAACAAATGATCACGTCAATTATTGCAAATATTTCATAAATGCACGTGAGAACTTACCTCGACTTCTGCCATGTTTTCTGACAACCATAGAAAAACTTAGAGATCAAGTGAAAGAAAAGAATTAGCAAAAACCACCAAAAACCAAATGAGTTATTTTTACATATACAAAGATAGACGCTTTTTCGATTGGTTCAATTATATTGTTTATTACTAGAACATCCGCTGTAGATTAATGTATATTATAAAAATAGTTAAATAACGCTAAAAATCTTTTATTAAAAAATGGAACGAACTTCAATGCATTTCTCTAAAGGGCAATCGTTATAATTAAGCAATTGTTTTTTTTTTTATGAACAGATTTCGAGTTATGGGATTTTTTTGTTTTTATTAAAGTCGCTATTTGTAGATAAAATACTGTTTATGTAATACAATGATAAAAGATAATTTTTTGGATGCTGATCTGAGATACCACTGAGCATAGACAATAAAATTTGCAGCAGGGTATGACTAACGTGACTAGATATTTGCCTTGTTTTATATGCCAATTGAAAAAAATTGTTAAAACAAGTGTTTTAATGCTCAAATTAACAAAAAAATATCCAACTTCCAAGGCTTGGTTGGCTATTTTTGGAAAACTTGGTTGGACATTTTTTGCACTTTTGATATGCACAAAAAATATTCAGTTATTTGCTTATTCGCCATAGTTTTATACAAGTATCAATATTTTTTTAAATATTTAGAAGGAGTCAACGAAGTTACAATACATGTTACCCATTGTGCGTTTTACCCTATCTTTCCCTAATCGAAGAAAACAAATAGGAACACCATTTAAGCCGACCTACTGCCAGTAGGTTGTCTTTCTCATACTTATGTGTTATTACTTGTTACTAGCGTTGTAACCGCTCTGTGCGAACTGCTACAGAGTAGTACTTCATTTTGTGGAAGTTCACACATTTTTGAGTGTGCGAATACTTCAATTGAAGTTAGACTACAAAGCCAAAAAGAATTACTTTATTTTGCGGCAGTTCACATTTCCACTGAAGTTGGATTTCAAAGACTACAAAGAAGTACTTCATTTTGCGGCAGCGCACACTTCAATTGAAGTTCGACTTTAAAGACTACAAAGAACTACTCCATTTTGCGGCAGCGCACACTTTAATTGAAGGCTGACTACAAAGATTTGGCGAGGAACTGGTTCTCCCCCAGTTCCATTTATTTGTTGATTTGCTAGTAATATTTTTGGGGAAGAACTTTTGTCGATTTGCCAGTACTTTTCGATTTGCCAGTACTTTTCGATTTGAAATCTCTACCGACTACTACTTTTTTTTGGAGAGGAGTTTTTGTTAATTTGCTAGTATTCTGATTTGAGATCTCTACCGACTAGTACTATTTTTTGGCGAGGAACTGTTTCTAGTTCTTTTTGATTTCAGTTCGACTTCAATTGTTCACCGTGAAGGGTTCATTTAAAAAAACTTGAAGTGTGTAAAGCTTCACAAAACTTTTAAGTGTTTCTCATCGCTAGTTTATATATGGCTTAAGCTGTAGTTCTCATGGATTTCAGTGGTACTCCAATTGAAGCGTTCATTTTAAAGAACTAGCAGTTCGTGAAGCATTCACAAAACTTTTAAGTTTTTCCCAACGCTAGTTATTACGTTCACCAGTCACTCTCTCTCTAATGGCGTTTAAAATCTTCGGGAAACAATGGAGATAGTTGTATTATCTAAAATAATAAGTAATTTGCGTGTACTTACGAATGAAATGTTATTCCTTGGCTTTTACTAGTGTATGCAGAAACACTTTCTCATCACACACAAGGGCATTTTGGCACTTATTTATGCAATTTGTGTAGATAAAGTAAACAACCTTAAGTGACACGTGACAGTTTAGTACTAAATCGGTTAAAACAAAAGTACACCAACTAGCGCATCTTTTGCTTGTTACTTTGAGAGTTTTACAATGTGTCTATAAGTTTGTTACGTCATTGGAAGGAGTGACAGAAAAAGCCTTTTATTCTAAAATATTGTATTATTTTGTTAATTATTCAGTAACATTGACAACCAATCTTTAATATTTATACAATAAAAAAATAATTACAAAACAGTTATGTGATGGAATGTGAATTATTTTAATAAAATCAAATATAAATAGTTTTCTTAACAAATATAAAATAGTGTATGTAGCACCCATATCATAAACAAATTACCTAAAATTTTATGGTTTATGTTGTTACCGCCGAAATGGTTCAGCCTTTTAATCCAAATTTAATTATCAAATTATAAATCTGCTAATATCATATAATTTGTTTGCAAGAATACTTGCCTGCAGCACAGCAAAAGACTATTCAATTAAAATTTATCAACATTATGATGCCAATTTGGTACATATGTGTGATATACGAGTACATGTCACCTTTCCAATTGATAAAATAAATTCATCATTCACAGCTCATAAAATAGGGCCTGATATATGAATCCCGAGCAAACTTCCTGTAGGAATCACACACATACCGTCTTACTCATTAGATTTTTACGCGCCGACTTAGCGTTGGTTTAGTTACACCGGACGTAAGCCATTAAATTAGACAGATAAGCCGTGGTTTTAAAGCAAGTTTATCGCTATTCCGACCTTATCACACGCGTAAAATTTACACCTCGTTTATGAGTAAGGGGGTTAATATCCATCATCAGTAGCCATTCGTTTTAAATTAGGTATGTATCCACAAATTGACTACATAGTTTTTGATTTTCAATGAGCATAATATAATAATACTAGTTGTTACCCGTGAAAAATCACACGATGTAACTTGACTTGCCAAAAAAAATGTAGGTTACTTTAATCCACCCATTTCAAATATAGAATAATGTCCCCTGGAATACATTATAGGTAGGTACTTTATTAGATAGGTAGGGATTTGAAAATATGATTTCTATAATTTGATAATTGCAAATATGAAACGCTCACACTCATACATATGTAGATACTCACAGAGGAAAGCATTATATTGTATAATCAGCTTTCCCAGATTTTTCACAGGTACAAGCTAGTTTAAACTAATACGTAATTTTATCTGCCAGAGTAACAATATGGACAGACCGTCCTAACATGAGTCAAATCGTTGACATACTCGCAAAATACAGCTCTCTCTTTATGCTCGGTTCTATAAACGTATGAGAAAAAGAGACAAACAATTGTTGTTAAAAAGATACGATTTGGGGCGGGCTAAACGCCGTGTAAGCAGTTTTTTTTTGTGGACAAACTTGAGACTGATTACTTATGTCAGTCGAGCCGACAGTAAAATGTGCGTAAAAATATCATAACTTAAGTGAATTTAGTGCAATCTTCAAAAAAACGATATGGCTATATGAGCAGTTGATGAATGCTTCAACCGAAGTACAAAAGATAAAAAAAAAAAAAAACAGTTTTCATAGGTATGTATCAAAGAATTCGTCTTTTTTAATTTGATCTCAAATATTTAACATCCTAACCTACAAAACAACTAGTAACTTACACCAATATTTAATCAATCTTTGCACTATTCGTTTCAATATAATAAACTTCCGTTTGAAATGAGTTTTAATACATTTTTAATATGTTTTACTTTGAGAGATAAACGAGATTCTCGCAAAAAAATTTAAGAACGGGAAACCCCCTTTTTGTACGGCTTCTGAATGTATCCCAGTCTCTTTCTTTCTCATGGTACCAACGCTGAATTGTTGGCGAACAGATAAAGACGGAATAATGTTTGTCTTTACGGTTTTCTTCGCCTTCCATTCGCCGGCAGTTTATAGGCCACACCTCCTTGGTCAAGCTTGGTCAAATACTTGCTTCAACATTTGGCAAAATGAAGTCTCTAAGTGCCCAAGTGACCAGATAAATAATGTTAACTAGATGGCAACACAAGACTATGATAAAAAATATTGTGCAATTTGTAAGTTCATTGTGTATTTGAAGTTACTGCAGTAAATAAGATTTTTTTGTTTATTTTATAGAACTCCTTTATACATTTTAATTATTGTTATTTAAATATTAGTAGAGAAGTATTACTAATAATTGTCAGTTTCTTCCAAAATGTGATGTGAAAATTATCTTTTCTTATAAGGTGAGGTATCTATAAATAAATCATCTTGTCAGTTGTTTTACAATAGTTTGACAATGTCTTCGAAAGGTGAACAAACTGTCAAGAATACAAAATATTCATAACAGAACTTTAAAGAATGTATTAGCTTTCAATAATAATTTTAATAATAAAATTATGAAAGTCCTTACAGTTGCTTAGTGGTAAAGCTGTTCAGTTTCGCCATAGATTCAATCCCTTACAAGGTTTCACTACACCTAAAACATCCATTGTGACAAAAGCATATTTTTAGTTAAATGTAAGAGAGCAGCAAAAAAACAAATACATATTGTCAAGATGATATAAAATAAATTAACAAAAAATATTTACTAATTTATAGGTACACTAATGTTTAAATGTAATCGCTTGAATTAAAATATTGCTTAGTTCTGGAAGTTTTGATGGCAGTTTTTAAATGCATCTGGCAAAGCCAATACTATTTTACTAGGCGTAAATCAATACAAACATTATAATCATGGTACAACATTAACATTTTTCGTATACATTTAAATTTTAATATCATGCATGCAATTTTTAGTTTAATTAATTTTATTTGTTTATTCATAACTATATAAGATGGTACATAATATTATTCTTATCAATTTGTGACTTGGACATTATGGGAAAATTATTTTATTTACTGATGGTGAGTTAAAACAACCCAGTACAAAATAAAAGTATAAAAAAGAAAAACGTTTTAGATTTTTCATAAAATCTTCGTAAGAGTGGACCATTCGTTATCATTGAAAAAATATGAAAAGAAAATGTGAAATACAAAATTTATAACAAACTCTGAATAAAAAAATACTTTTGAGAATACAATCATGCAAAATATTTTCTTCATTATAATGAAGAAAATATACATGCTTCATATTAGAAGTAAAAAAGAAACCAGTGTTTTTTTCCATCCATCTTTACAGCCCCAGCAGAGGTAAAAACTGCTCGATTCCACACTATATCTGATAGGTACACATTTATTGCATTGCATGTAACTTCTGATATACATACTTCATAAATGTTTTAAAAACAAAAAAAAAACACATGAGAATGACAAGATGCATTTTTATAGCTCAGCTGTGTCTTGACAAGTACAGACTAAGGTGAGAATTAGATAAAGCAAAAGCTTGCAGAGTTGAGTTCTGAATCCAAATTACCAACGGAACAAGAAAAAAACCTAACCTAACAAAAATACATTTTCTGACAAAAATATTTTTTTAAATTTTAAAATTACTTAAAGAAAATATAACCAAAAAGTAACAAAAATAACTAGAGAAACAATTTTTTACTTACTAAAGAACTACACTCTACAACTTAAAAAAAAAAAACAAACTGAGTCGGCATGAATCAATTCGGAACAGTCGATATGTAATCTTGTACATATATCAAAACACCAATTATGGAAAAAAAAGGAATAGATTTCATTGAACAATTTACATCTAAATTTTAACAAGCATAATATGTAGTGAAAACTGTTTAATATTAAATTATGGGGATAAAATACACATTAATCTAAAAAAAAACACACACATGCTCAGTGCATTTGATGTCATAATAATTCACACCTTTAGATTCAGTGTCTTCAAGAATAGACAAATGATACAAGTGAAATGTTAAAACCACAGGTGACCCAGTTTAAAATTGAAAGGGTCTTTCATTTGATGTAGGCCTATATAATAGAAAGTGGAATCATAAACCGTAAACAATTTGTTCATCGCAAAGTGACCGGTACATTTTTAGTCCTCCAGTGACGCAAAATCCAAATTTTTTTTTTGCGTGAAATCATTTTCATAGGACCAGAAGATTTTTCATATTGAACAATTTCCACTGTACATAGGTTAATATAATATTTAAAAATCTATACGATTTGATGCTCAGCATCAAAGTTGTCATACTTTTAGAGAATTTGCGCAAACCGACATTCAATTTAAAGTTTATTAATATCATGGTCTGAAGATGGACAGCAATTCAAATCGACAATACGTAAATAACAAAAGTACATTTCCTGTTTGAAAAATAGTGTGAAAGTCATTAGATTAAGCCATTACCTATCAATCGATAAAACAATTTTTTACAGTTGAGAACAAGAGCATATTAGGTTCACTTAATATGTATTAACAATAGTTTCACTTCTTTTCAAAATAAGTTTATTTAAAATATCATTTTACAAGACCCAGTAAATTGCTTGGAATCTTATAGAATACACGACGTGCAAGAGGATGGAAAAATAAGACATGGGGGACATCCCGAGAAGACATAACATGATCGAGTGCATTCAATATTTAGGTTGGGACAAAAATAATATAATAGTATGTATGCGACAATGCATAAATGCGAATGAAGCAAGAGTGTGTGCCAGGACAGAGTTGTATGGCATTATATCCTCTCTGCCTACTGTTTTAATTTTGATGGTTAGTTAGTTAACATTTAGAGACAGGATTAGGAAAAAAATCTGACCTTACTAATTATTCTGTCATAACAAACACGTAAATGCAGTTGCAGCAATTAAGACTAAAAGATTTATGTTGGCTCGTGTCAATTGGGATTCAGGGAATAGGTAATGATCCACTTTCCTTTGGCAACGTTTTATAGGTTATTTAGAACAAGGATTTAAAAGGAAAATAACTTTGCTTTAGTATGTAGTACAGCGTATCTGTCACTTTGCGTCAATAATGAATTGAGTTCATCACTATCACAGCCTTGTACACAGAGTCCATGCCAGCAGGGACAGGCATGTGTCAAGCTCCTCTCACTGAGGGTTGAGTTCTGCCGCCTCGAGGGCCGTCTCCGTGGGGGGCAGGGGGGGAGCGGGTGGGGGGGAGGGCGAGGGCAGCACCACGAGGGGGGCGGGGCCCGCCTCTCCATCCCCCCCTGCCCCACTTTGCGGGGTACCCGGGGGCTTGGGCAGGTGCGGGGAAAAGCTGAGCGTGGGAGAGTCCTCCTGGGCGGGGCACTCAAAGTGGACAAGGTGGAATACCTGCAATCATAATGTACGGTTGGAAGACAGACCAATATAAACATTAAAAAGAAAAAAGTGGTCTTTGTGCATTTTATGCAGTGACACATTTGTTGCGCTTGGAAACAGTGTAACCCAATTTGAAAGTTATTGTAAGTATAGAAAGAAACCAAAGAAAATAATTACACTATTGTTTGAGAGTATGTCCTGAGGACAAAGAATTTCATTTATAACGCTAGAAGCGGTAATGTCACATGCTGTTGCGCCATGAGCTGAGAGAAAATTTAAAAAAACAGAACATAAAGCGAGCATTTACAATCCCGATGTCGCGTCAACAAAAATCCATCCTTCATAATTTTCTGGCATTATAATTTTTCCCATTGTGATGTATGTTTATTGTCGCCGTCGAATAGCATTTTTGGAAGGTTTGTCAATTTAAAAAAAAGAAAAAACCAAAAAAATGCAATTTACTTACACTCGAGTAAAATACAAATACGGAAAAAAAATTGCCATTATGCTTATTCACTTCCTCCAAAAGATTTTGTTTCCCTGTTTTTTGAATACCCGTGTACACTTATTTGAAAATGTATAGATTAAAAAAAAGATGGCTGACTTTTTACAACTTAATTCATATAACCTACAACTAATAGTGACTTCTAGTGACTTACATCTTTAGAGTATATAGAGTGGTATCAATCCAAGGCAGTGTAGTCAGTTTTTGATGATTTTTACCTGATCGGCGGACCTGGGCGTGGCTAAGACTAAGGCTAGGGTATTTATACATCCATTCATATCACATATCGACATAATGTTTTTGTTTATTCGTATGACCACATTTTCACAGTATTGATATCAACAAAAATATAGCATCTAACCTAAAAAACCGTTTAGTTGTGTCAAGTTTATTGGCATAATAAAAAATGTGGGCGGTGTCCTGCGGTGTCCCAGGAGCCAAAGATCATTGTGACAGTACATAGAAGCGGAGTATTATATTTGTTATCTCTTTCTCTCTCATGGTGTACGACGTAAAAACCTGGAGAAAGTGATGTATCGCAAGTTTGTATCGGTTGGGTAAAAATAATTGGCTCTCTCTCCATACATTGTTTCTCCAAGATTACAACTAAGATATAGATATGGTGATTTAAAACTAAAATTTATAATTAGTGATTTACAATTAACATATAAACATTTAGAAATGTTATATTTTAATGTTATCGAGCATTACCTCATTTGCAGAATTATTGGTTCCAACTATTTTGATGAGGACAACTGGTCGTGGAGGAAATTTGACAACTTGCCAGGATCTGGAAAAGAAATGTGCAGCATTTTTGAGAGATCAAAAATATATACAGACAACTCACAAGGCAAAAATTAATATATATAATAATTTGAAAAAAAGTATAACACAAATGCACTCGATTTAGACGGAAAAAATTGTTTAAAAAACCTAAATAACACCTAATCTTAGGTAAATGTATCAAGAAATAAACTAAAAAATGCCAATAAACATGTAATTTTCAATAAGGTAAACATTTAATACAAGTTGTAATTTGTACCAAATGTCATTCGCTCAAGGTCTATTTATGGGCATTTCATTTTATTAAACATGTCTTTTATAAATCTTCTATTCTATCTGTACAATAACCGTTGACGGGTCACATCTTCTAAAAAAATTATAGCAGCTATTCCGGCCGCCCTATGGCCCCCGGGCCGAGTTTGAAATAATCCTCACCTGCACTGATCGTGCGTCTTATCGGCCACGATCTCCCACTCCCAGTCGTTGACGGAGGTTTCGATGTAATAGGAGTAAGTGCGGTCGTCGCAGTCCCACAGCAGCATGCGCATGGAGCCTATGACGTAGGGCTGCGCCAGCTGCACCACGATGGCACCCGAGCCCAGCTGGTGGCACGTGTATCCCACGTCCCAGTCGTAGTGCTGGATGTCGCCGTTCAGGAGAGCATTGCGGGATCGACTGCAAATCATACAATCGTTGAATTGCATAATATATAATATAGAAATAATCGTCGAGATCTCCGATTCTATCTTTTTGTTTTGAGGGCTGTTTATAAGAGACTGCCAACAGGATCTGTGTAACTTCTCAGTCTTTCTCATTAACGACGCATGTAATTATATTAATAACATTTGGGAGAAAAAAATCATTTCTGTGAATATAAATAGCTATTCTGAGAAAACCACTTATATTATAAACATAAAATTTTGATAAATACATCATTTTTAAAACACAAGTGAGTTATTACGAAATCACAGTAAGAAACGAACGGTGCGAATAGCGCCTTTTGTACCCGGCACATGACGGAAGTTGTAACTCACGGGAATCTGGCATTCTAAGGTAAAACAAATTGTGAACTCAAAATATAAAATGTCAAACTCACCTTACTCCCTCCAAAACAGTGGCGCACAAATCCAGTGTTGCCACATTGTAGGTGGGACAGACCATGCCATTTAATAGTGGAGGAATTTTTTGTGTGTGCAAGGCTTCTAAAGCTACAGCATGGAATACCTGCAAGAAAAAAAGGTTTAATTATTGTCTATGGGTTTAGAAGTAAAATCTATGGATAACAGTCATAATGTTGCATACGGAGTTTGTAATATAATGCACTACCTTATTGACTGTGTTGTTGGTTCCGACAAGTTTGATATACTGAACAACTCTTGGTTTGAAGTACAGGTGTTGCCAAGAGCGGCAGTAGCAGGTTGAATGGTCTATTACGCAGGCCCAGTCCTTTTGGTCAACTGAAACCTTTATGTAATAAGAGTATGATCTGAAAAAGGAAAAATATCACTTAAGACATGACAAACAAAAGGCATTGCTAAGAATATCGTGGGGTGAAAAACTCGCAGTCAAAATTATAAATTGGGTACTTCTTTTGTATTCCTCAATTTAATAACTTTTTAAATTTGTTTTTTATGTAAGTACTGGGTGACATAAACAGGACTCTTGGAAACCGCAGTCCAAAACTAGTGTCGCTGGGAGATGTTTCAATCGTTGTTAAGGTTTCGGCCCCTTAGCTCAGTGCATGCAATGCAAATGTAAAATTATTTGTCAATTAGGCCCAGCAATGAAGCATAAACCCCTTAAAACGACTGTGCTAGTCATTATTTAAACACCTTATTACGTATGTAAGCATGTTTTGATAGATGGAAAAGATTCCCTATGAATTAAATATATTCTCTCTAAGATGTATTGAATAATAAAAATAACACAACGAACCTCATATCCCTATCCCACAACAGAACTTTAATGTGGTTTATAATGCTCTGTGTGCCAAGTTTGACTACAATGCCAGTGTGTTCATTGCCCTCCAAAATGGCGTGGCGCGTGTAACCCCTCTCCATGTCGTATTTGTTGGTGTCGCCGTCTAAAAGGGCGGTTCTCATCTCCCCTAGTATCACAGTTGAGCCGTATTTCGTTGTAGCCACATTTTCTTCGGGAACTGTTGAAAAGCAAAGCAGGAAACTTTGAATATAAGAACTGGTGCAATGCAGTAATGATTCATTTGTTTAACATGAAATTTGACACACATGCATCAAATTCAATAATTTTACCAACCGAAATAAGTATTCACTTATTATTATGTTCTATTAAAATTACACCCATCTACTTGTTTTCCTACTTTAAACCTTGTATTTAGACTAATTAAATTCTAACTGGCAAACACTGTCGTAACAAAGTAGGGAGGGTGAACTTTAGCCTTCGTGAAGTGGTGTGTGGTATTTTAACTTTTGGAATGCCGAATTCCCGCAAGGAAAAAAATCGGTTGTACCTTGCTGACGGTAATTTTGTAATAACTCACTTGTGTTTTAGAAACCTGAAAAGATAATGATGAATGTCCGGATCCTATAGGATCCTCCGACAAACTAGAGGTTAATGCAAATAGCCAAGGCATGCCAGTGGGTTAAAAAATACAGGCAGTCACGAGATTACCGATTTTTAATTAGAGTGGAAGTGACTTACTTAATTGTCCTCTATGTTTCAGTGTCATATTATTGGTGTGGGTCTTCTCTTGTATGGCATCCAAAAGCATGTCCGGAGTGACTAGAGAAAAGGGTCTCACAACCGTCAGGAGCTCTTTCAGCGACATCAAAGGTAGTCTGACACATCTCAAGATGGTTTCCTGCAAAAAATGAATCAAAATATTGAAAAAAAATGTAGTAATAGGTACTATACTTTAACATTTTATAAGTGAAATAGTAGTACTTACAGCTTGCGTTTGTATTTCACTCTCTTTAGCAGTTGGCTTGTTAGCTTTGCACCAATTGCATACAGCTCGGAAGACTTCCACTTCAGGTGCAAAGAAAGAATCTCTCTCTAATAATTCTTGCAATGATTCCTAAAAGAAAAACAAACATTTTACTGTTTATGTTAAGTCGACATTCAAGGATGCTAATGGGATTTTCAGAGACACAGGGCATATAAGAGTAATATTTCATAGTACATTTTTATTAGTTAAAAAATAAATATGAATTATGAAACTCACAATCGAAATGTTGACAAAAGACTCATGCTGTAAAACTTCATAAGCGTGGCGATCCATAAAATTGTGACATACTTTCGTTAAGCCGTCTAAACCATAAAGTCTGGAAGAAAGACATACATATTTGTGAATTAAATGTGTATTCTGAAAAAAAAATGTTCTTTAACTCTAAAATACAGTTTTTAGTTTACCTTGCTGCATCTAAAACTGAGCAAACATTTCTGAGCGCCAAAACCTGGCGAAGGTATTCAGATATGGCTGTCTCTAGTTCTTGGAAGCCAAATTGATGTGCCAATCCGAGGGTGTCCAAAACATTATCTTCCGCGAGAGATGAGAGCGCCATATGACCTGGAATAACACCCATGTTCTATTCAAACTATTCTCAAACAATAAATATTAACAATCATGTACATATTAATTTACCTGAATAAACATATCGTAGAAGTGCTTTGAAGGCCTGTATTGGAGCTCCCTGTATTTCTATTTCAGCCTGTAAATAAAATAAATACAATAGAGCGAGTTGCAGTACATGCAAAATTTTTGGCTGAATAATAGCTACCCATTAGAAAAACAGTTTTAAACACTAAAAAGGTTGATCAAATAGAGAATCAGTGACAGAATTACGGTTGAATCAACTTTTGGCAGGGCCCGGTCAACAGGCTTGCCCAAGGGTCCAGGAGTGAGTTGATACGCCACTGAGCTAAGTTCTTACTTGTGAAGCTTCTCGCATGCCCCCGTAGAGGAGCGCCCTGAAATATTCACTCCGAGCTGCCAGGATGACCTTGTGGGCGGGGATGTGCTGATTCTCCACGGTGAGCGTCACGTCGGAGTACTCGTGGTTCAGGCATAGCTGGGCAAAGTTTTCCGACAAGTGACCTGTTGGTTTAAAATTAAATTATTTTCAAACGAAGACCAAATAGGAATAACAATCAAATAAGCATAAAAAAAAGAAGTTAAGAAAAGATCTATTTGAGCATTGTAGCAAATTATGTATATACGTATATATATATATTTTTTATAGTTAATACCGCACAAGAGTCCCAACTGCTTCCAACAGTCTGGAACTAGTGAAACTATGGCATCCACAATTAGGGTATGTAGTGAGGCTGAAGCTAGTGAGGAAAGAGGAAGGTTGGGAAGTACTTGACTATTTGGCTGGTTACCAAACATGGCTAAAGCCATTTCAAGCGATGTTTCGATTCTAAATGGTGGTCTTTCACGAGGGCGAAACTTTGAGTATCTACCACTCTGGAACGTGCCGCAAATTTACTGTATATTAATTTTACATTAATTAAATGTATTATGAAACATGTTAATTAAATAAAAGTTATTTACGCACACCAGGTTTAAACCCGCAACCTCTTGATTCGTAATCGAGAGTCTTACCATTCGATCACGGGGGCCGTCAGAAGAATAAGAAATGAAGACTACAGTTGACTAAAAGTTGTTGCCATTCGAGCATTGCAGTAAATTATTTCCGCAAAAGTGGTCAAATCTACCCCTGTTTTAAGGTGAGCTTAATTATTTATAAGTGTATGAATTCGGGCGTAGAAATAATGCGTGGACTCATTTATTGATTGGGTTATTAGTTCTAACAAGATGCAACAAGGAGGATACTTTTATAATACATACCGGTGTGCTCTATGTCCCCTGTTCTGGAAGTGGAGGGTCCACTCGTGTTCATGTATTGATGTTGACTACTCATTTTTTCTTCGAGTGATGCTTTGGCTTGTAATGATAATGTATGTGCCTGAAAACAAAATAATTTCAATATATTTAAAGAATCACTAAATTGAAGATGTATTTATTTGTACATTGATATTGCTTACAAGAAATACAATGCCATTATTTGAGTCATCAATCTAAACAATTAATACAACAACATTCAAATTGACAGTGTCCATAATATATACATGCAAATGAAATGATAAAGTTAACATATTTTTAGAGTGTGGCAGGAATCAAACCCATAATATCCCTCTCTTGACTCGAAGTCAAATTATTATTAGACGCTAAGAAAGCCGTCAGACAAATGATACGATTAAAAATTATCGATAGCACAGAATTCATTGTAGAAAGGTTAAATTTGATAAAGTCAAAAGGAACATTGATACCGACTTATGAGGGAAGGTACAAAAGTTTACATAGAGATGAACTCTAGGTAGATAAGGTTAGAATATAATTACAAAGAGAGCCTCCCAAAACTATGTATGGATCGCTCAGTTTCTTGATTACGCATGCAAAAAAAAAAAAAAAATCTTACTACGGCACGAAATATAGCTGAAGCCATTAAGAAGATTGTGTTGTCGCTAAATCGACGGGTTACAAGAAATAAAGTGTGTCTAAACAAAGTCTGGAGTGTTTGCAAGATGACGTGGCGCTGCGTTCCGAAGTAAGAAATGAAAAGTCAAGATGAGAAACTGAAAACAAAAAAAAGTTGTGTGATAAAGTTTTTGATCTTAGCATGTCGACATTCGGTTGCAGATGAGTACCAATAATCCCCTCACGTTTTTTAAATTATAACCATTATCTAGTAGTTTTTGGAAATGTGCAGACAGTTTTTTAAGATGTTTTGTGTAAATGTATTGTATTATTTTGTATCTACAATGTTGATATTCACAAATATAATACAAGGGCATACAAAGAAATTAGACTACCAAAAAATAATAAAGCCAACACACAAAATAGCTTACTATATAAAGGGGTGAAATCTTATAATGCGCGGCCGGAAACCATCAAAATTGTGCCTATCAATAAATTCAAAATAGACTGTAAAAATGATTTAAAATGCATTTCAATCAAAATAATAAGTAGTATATAAGTTAAGTCAAAAAGAAAATGAAATAATTAGCTACTTGTAAACTTGAATGAACAAAGTAACAAATATAAAATAAATAAATAAATCTGAGATTGTTACAAATTTGTTTATATTTCACGATGTTCAACCATTTTTAGCGTGTAGTGTTTTGGGTGTCATTATTGTAATTATGTATGGATTTTTTAGTTGTTTTTTTAAATAATAAAATATTATAGTAAATGGTAAAAATTATTTACAAATACTCTCAATTTGTTGACTGTGTTTTGAGAAACTTACAAAAAAACTATTACAGATTTAACTTTTGTACCTTCCACCATACTGAATTAAAATTAATAGATGAAATTGAAAGCCAGTCAATAATTATGGGCAAACATAAGATTTTTTTACTTATAAAAACGGGGCAACTACAAAAAAAATCTAATTTCGTAATTAGAAACAAAGTGACCATCCTTTATAAATCAATCCTGCAAAAAATTCAAATAGAAAATAATAAGGGGCAACTATGTATGCAGAAAGTTACGTTTGCTGGTCATTCAAATGTTCCAATATTCAGACAAGGGAAATTATACAACTACTATAGATAGCTCCAATAATCAATGTTTAAATAAATGCTTTTATTTACTACATGATGTTTACTGTGTAATTTTACTATATTTACAGAATAGAATAAGCAAACAAAAAAGTAATATTCAAAAGATTTTTTGAAATATAAAAAAGGTTCGGTTACAATTAAAGTCATAAAAAGGGTAGCCCTAATAAAAATGTATAATTTTAGCAATACATTAATCATTTACTAAATGAAAAATTGATATTCACAAAGAAATTGGGTTTACAAAATAAATTAATCTTTGTCGAAGAGCTTTGAAGGATGTTATTATTTTTGATTTGATTAACAAATATTAGTTTTTTTGCTTTCTACCACTGAAAAAAAAACTAGTATTTTCATATTATTCATATTTATCAAAATAAATTATAATTTGAAGTTTAACAACTAAAATAAAAGCATTCCAATAATTAATTTGGATGCACAGTATAAGTTAGGTATAACCTGAGATGGATTAAATAATGTAGATAAGTTACCAAGACAACACGCCTGGTTGCACTAAACCAAGTCAACGAGACATACCTTCGAAACACGCTTCATATAGCTATCTCTTCCGCACACACATATTCTTTGAATGGCTATCCTTTTATTAGTGGTGCTACATTTTTCGTAAGATTTGTATGAATATGACTTGTCTTGTATTTTATGTCTATGGGTACAACCTAAACATGGAGCAGAAACTTAACGGAGTTTATGTGACTTCAACCTTTAGACCGCCCTTGAGGTGATTTTTTTTTACAAAAGTGGCGCTAAATAAATCTTCCAATTATTATTACAGGAAAAGGAAAAGAGGCATTCAAATAGGTATGGAGTTACATATTTTATGTTTTTCCATGTTATGATAATATTACATTCAATAATTACCAAGAAAACGTTGCCTTATTTGTCTTCAATATATCTTCAAAAATGTTTTAAAACTATTTACTAATTTACACAGCATCAAAAAATATATAATTCGCTACAAAGGACACCATTGGAACTAAATTATGTACTGTGGAAAAATCAGAGATTGTCACATTTATATGCTTTGTTGTTTGAAACACAACATTATCACTTTAGTGTATACATTACGTCAATTTACAAACATTGATAGCCGAGATTGTAATGTTTATACAAATGGAAATGTCAAAACACAGCTGCTTGTGGTGCTGTCAAGTAATAGTATTTAGAAAATGACACATAACATATCGAATATAGCACAATGATCTAGGTAATAGTAAATAAATAGCCACATTTCCGAAGGGCGTAATCGCGGATTTTATAGATTGTCCAAATTGACAGATTGTTAGATTTGATAAACCAATTTCGATTGTCAAGATTGACAAAAATAATATGATGGCATTATGTTTGGGCAAAAACGGAAAACCAAAAGCGTTATCTCATAAATACCAACAAATAATATAAACATCAACAACAACATCCCAAGCAGTATTTTATTATTTTGATACGGTAACAACAATGGAAAAAGACGAATACCTTTTGAAAATAATGCTAGATACACATGGTAATATTATTATAAAAATACTCACAGAACCGCTAAAGTTCGCGAAGCATCCTCACATAAAATCAATTTTGGTTGAAGTGTTCACAATGGTAGATAATATTAAACGAACTAATTAGTTTTCACAGAGTTTTTGTTGACCTTCATCCGCTCACCTGCACACATTGTTTACCCAATTTTTATTTTGACGTTCGCACATATTTTAGGGTTGTAGGGAACGGTATCGCCGCGTACCGTAAAACTATTAATTTGTAGGTCGGGCAGGTACCTGCTTCAGCCTTCACCGGACTACGCAGCATAATGTTTTCAACCAGCACTGCCATCTATTGATATCACTAGCAAGTTTTATCTTTTTTAAATTTATGCGGGATTAGGGATGGTTGATATTTGAAATGTGGTGTGACTGCGGCTCCATTATTCAGTTAGGCCCTTCGCACACGGGGCAACAACAAAAAAAGTTTGCAACTCAAGTTGTCCTGTTGTGTATTTTAATGGCGATCCACACACGACGCCGCAGCCAGTCTTCAACGCCGACGCAGCCAGTCTCCACTGGCATCCATTATTAGCTTACAGTGCCACAAAATGTGCTCGGCCGACTAGTTATTGTCATAACAAGCAGAGTTTGGGTGAAGAGACAGAGATAAACTATAAAGCCTTCTTCTAAACTGTTTGTGTCCAGATAAGATCTGCAGGCCCCTTTTCTACTTTGCTTTTAACTGACGGAAAGAAGGAGAAAATCCAATCTTCCCGTTGCCGACCTATGGGCATTCTTGCAACGTTTTTTACATATCTCTTTCAGTAGTCCAGGAAGGGAAACAGCTCTGCCCGGGATGAGTTAGACTCTCAGCTTGATATTGAAATCTTGCCAACGATATTAACTGGAACCGACTTCTCCCACTCATCTCTGACTGAAAAGCGACGGTTCTTTCCCAAATATTTGCGTTTTTTAAATATTTATTTAACCAAATTAAGAACCAGTTAAAAATAACCTATTCCTCGGAGAAAAAATATCGACGGTTCCAGTGACCAACCAGTTGCCGGGACAAAATAACTGGGACCGGAATATTGAACACTGTCGCATTCTTTCAGCAATACCGGCCATTTTGAAGATTTTTTTACAATATGAGAATGCACATCAATTTGAAATGTATTTAGTAGTGAATAATAAATATTATGTTTGCATATTGATACAATTGTTATGTTAGAATATAGAAACAATCCGATAGAAACATTTAGCTAGTTGCAATGACGTTTAATTGGCTAGTTGCGAACATGTTGCGAATCATTTCCAAACTTGTGACGCACGTCTGCGTGTATGTTTTGTTTTGTTATTCTGTTTTTTTAACAATAAAATATTTTTAACCCATCTCAAATGCCAAATGCAACAAATTGTTATAGAATGCATGTTTAAATTAGAAAAAGCAAGTTCTTTCTTTCGGAAAACGCAAATTTTTACTTTTGGAGGATTTTTTCATTTAATCTTTAGTTCATTATTCTTAACAGACTTTCAAAGGTTCACTTTATTCGGTCCTATGGGAGCCTGAGAAAACGGCATCTAATTTCCGACCCCAAGTTTCGCATTTTGCCGGTAAAGTGGCATTTAAAAAAAACTTTTGGAGAATTTTTAAATTTAATTGTTTTAAGTCCATCATTCTTAAGATTAATATAATTCCCAGAGGTTTAATTAATTCGGTCCCATAGAGCATGAGAAAACGGCAACCTCTTTCCGAACCCAAGGCTCGCATTTTGCCCGCTAAAATGGTATTTTTTTAACAATTGTTACTTCTGGAAGATTTTTTCATTCATTTGTCTTTAGTTCATCATTCTTAACACAATTTCCAAAAGTTTAGTTCATTCGGTCCCATAGAGCCTGAGAAAACGGCATCTAAATAAAAAAAATATATTTATATAAAAAAATATATATATATTTAAATATATATAAATATGGTGGAATATTTTTTTATATCCAATGGAATGGTTATACTTGAAACTGTGTGTGAAAAAGAGGCAAAATTGTGCAGAAACAATCAGTGCAAATGAGAAAGTAATTGGCGCAAATTTAGTTTAATGAGACAGCGCTATATGAATTTATAGTGCTGTCGTATTTTTCCAGGAATGTCAGTCTTTTTGACTCAGGACTTACGAAGTTTTTTCACAATGTGAATGCACACGGATTTGAAAGGTATTCAAAGCAACTTAAAGATTGTTTTTGCATACAAGTTAAGTTAAGTTAAAATATAAAAACAATGCAATATAAACTTCTAGATGCTTTTCACGTTGTAGTTTTTACTGTGTTTTGTTATTTTTTAAATTAAGGTATTTTTAGAGGGAAAACCTGCCAAATACAAGTGGTTAAAAGTGATTTGATTTCTAGGAAAGTTACTCTTTTATAGTACTCATGGATCCATGCGGAAAATAGCGAAGATACGTACTTAAATTACACAATAAGTTATTTTATTAGACGTGAAAATAAGTTTTTAGATACTTCTGGTGTCAACATTTAGGTTTAAACAAGGGGCGCCAAAAAAATTACTTGCGCCAGGCGCCGGTTGGCTTAGGGCCGGGCCTGTATATACGTTTATTATAGTTGCACCACAGGATCTGTTCAGTCGTTCAGCGAGTGGCACCAGCGAGAGATTGCTTGTGGGTGTAATCATCAAATAATAATATTACTTCGCTAATTTATATAGCGTCATATTCGTGAAATATCACCTGGATAGATTAGCGCAAATATGGATTATTATCGTGTATTTCAGTATTCTTTGTCCAAAATTAATTATGACTAATTTCCCTGCGGTCGTCTTTTGGCTGCTGAATTACAGAGTCCATTTCGGCGAATGTTTGGTTTTCATTCATTGTTTTACATTATAATTTTCAAAAGTTACTTAATTGTGTACCTAGTTACCCCATTTTATCTTGCTTATTAAAGCGTTTTCATGACATAATCCCAAATAATTTTTTTTTTGGTAATACTTAGAGAGAAGTACATTCATAATATTTCAGTGAGTTTTTTCATATGACGGCCTCCATGGTCGAGTGGTACGACGCTTGACTACGAATCGAAAGGTCGCGGGTTCAAACCCGGCGTGCGCCAAAAACTTTTATTTAATTAATATTTTTCATAACACATTTAATTCATGTTTTTTATTTTTTTTATTTTTTTTTTATTTGATTTATTTTGTTACATACATTTAAAAATTACAGAAATAATAAAAATAATGTAGACATAACAAAAAAAAATCCCACATAGGCAAAAGCCAGTGCGTGGGTATAATTTTTGGGGCAATGAAGTATGCATGTCTCTGCGCAAGTCTAGTTTTGCAGAGAGGTACCTCCAGTACATTATTTATTCTGTTGCTGTAACGATTTTCATTTTTTGCAAATAGTTTACTTCGCGAAAATATGTACTTTAGGCACTGTATACAATAAATTTTTCTTATATCTAAGAGATCAGCTTCTTGGAATAATTGTATGGAGGGGTATGTAATGTTTTTATGCAACATTATTTTTATTATTAATTTTTGAGATATTTCTAATGGCTTAATATGAGTATTATAAATACCCCCCCAACCGATTATTCCATAAGATACTGATGACTGAACCAATGCATGGTACACCAATTTCATTATTTTTATGTCAACTATGTTATTTAATCGTTTAAAAATGTAAGTTAAATATCTTAGTTTATTTACAAGCTTTTCTACATGATTCGTCCATTTGAGTTGACTATCTATTGTAATTCCTAAATATTTGACTGTATTTCCCGATTTCATTTCTACACAATTAGAGCATAAAATAGGGTTGCAGTTATTGTTATGGAACCTTATATTTAGGTTAGTTAGAGGTGCAGCCTTTTTGGTATTATAGAATGGAATATAAATAGTTTTTCACAGTTCAGAGTTAAAAGGTTTTGGTTGAGCCATTCTTTGACAATGGAGGTGCATTTATTAGCATTTTCAGTGACTTCGTTCCAGGATTTACCATGTACTGTGATTGCAGTATCGTCAGCATATGAGAATAGTTTTCCCGAAATGTTAATATTACAGAGATCATTTATATAAATTAGGAACAGTAACGGGCCGATAACTGTTCCTTGTGGAACCCCATGTCTAACACACTTTGGTTTACTAATATGAGCACCAATTTTTGTGCATTGATGGCGATAAGATAAATAATTTTTCAAAAAGGGAGAGACAGTTATTTTTAATTCCTAAATTATTAAGTTTTCCAATCAGTATATTATGATTGACGGTATCGAATGCCTTTTTCAAGTCTAAGAAAATTGTTAGGCTTTTCATATTTGAGTCAAGATTACTGTATATATTTTTCGTTAGATTAAATAAAGCATCATCTGTACCAAGACCTGATCTAAAACCATATTGATTTGGGGACAAAAGTGCATTGGACTCAAGAAACTCTAGAATTTGTATCTTCATAATTTTTCTAATATCTTAGCAAGTTGGGATATCAGCGATATGGGTCTGTAATTGTCAAGTGTAAAAATCGATCCAGATTTATGGATTGGAACAATATTTGAGAGTTTAAATGCGTTTGGGAATGTGTTTTTTCAAAGCAAGAATTAAATATATGTTGCAGAGGTAAGGATATATGTTGTTTAATAGATTTGATTGTGAGGCAGCTTAATTCATCGGGTCCATTGGCTGTATTTGTGTTGAGATTATCAATGTGTTTTATGATTTCCGATTCAGTTACACGTTTAAATTGAGATAAAATAGGAGTATTTACAGAGTGAGTGTTAATTAGAGTAGGTCTGGACTTGTTTCTAAATGAAGGATTATTATTTATTAAATCTGAGGCAACGTTTGTAAAAAAATCGTTGAATTTATTTGCAATTTTTCCCATATCCGTAATAACTATTTTATCGTCTGTTACAATTTTTTCAGGCAAAGTTTGTACTTTTATGCTTTCTATTTGCGATTTCGTTTATGACTTGCCACGTTTTTTTTAGAATCATTATCGGCTATTTGTAATTGTTTAGTGTAGTATTCTTGTTTACACCTCTTTATAAGTATATTAAAAAAAATTTCTATAAATTATATATTGCTGTTGTAAATTTGCATTAGGTGGTATGTTGTTAGTCGTACAGTATTTCTCATGTTTTTTGTAAATTTTGTAAAGCTTGTTCCTGTGTAAACTTGAAATTATCAGTCCACGCGTAATCCATGGTTTAATTTTTTTGTGTTTTCTTTTGGGTGTAGGTGTTGGTTCTAAACTATTATTTATATTATTATTTAATACTGAATAAAAATTGTTCAATGACTGATTCGGGTCATCGTTGTAGATAACTGTGTTCCAAGTTTCTTTTTTTTAGATAATCATTCAGAGTTTGATAGTTGATTCTACTTCTTTTCACGTGTTGGTCTTTAGTTTTATTATGATGTTTTAAGGTATTGTGACTGAAAAATGTTGGGTAGTGGTCGGTTATATCAATTTTTAGAATAGCTGATCTGGGAATAAAGACTTTGTTGGTTTTTTTAATAATATATGATCCAGGCAAGAAACAGCACGGAGGCCGCATCTAGTAGGGCCACTTATACAAGACAAATATCCTTCGCTATACATAACATTTAGATATTCATTGGCAATTGGGTCTAAGATAGAATGTTCAATGTTGATATTCATATCACCCACAACAAAAGAGAAATCTGATTGTTTAAAATTACCTTCAATTAAAAAATGTTCAAGTTCAGTGACAAAGGATTTAGAGTCTAAGGAAGGTGAGCGATATATGGCAAGTATAGAATATGTTTTATTATTTAACGTGAAGGATAGATGGATGGCGTTTGAATATTTAAATTTCGGTATATCTATTAAAACATCAGATATTTTGTGCTCTTTATAAAAAATAGTTAGACCGTCGTGCGAAGTGTGGTTAGAGGGAAGTGAAAAAGTCTTATATCCAGGAATAGAATATGGAATTGTTTCACGCATTTGCGTTTCAGTGAGAATGATTATATTAAGTTCGAATTCTAAGGAATTGAGGAAAATACATAACTCGTTAAAACAATACATAGTATATTTGCGGCACGTCCCAGAGTGGTAGATACTCCAAGTATCGCCCTGGTGAAAGACCACCATTCGGAATCGAAACGTTGCTTGAAATGGCTTTAGCCGTGTTTGGTGACCAGATCTGCATAGCCAAGTACTTCCCAACCTTTTACTTCCCAATCTCCTTCCCCTCCCCACTATCTTCAGCCTCACAACATGCCCTATTTAGGGATGCCATAGGCTCACTGGCTTTAGACGGTTGGGAGCAGTTGAGACTCTTGTGCGGTATTCACTAAAGTGATCTTTATCTAGGGTATCACAAAAAACTCTCGTTTGAGGTGATGTTAGAACCCTCCTTCGGAACGGGAGTGTCAATTTACCTAAATCAAAATAACCCTATTTTACGTATTTTAATGTATTCTTATATAACTAAAATGAAACTCATGTGAACATCTCTGGATTTGATTATGTTTTAGGTAATTTACACTCGTTTTACATTGATTAGCACAATAATCAGATCTATGTATAACTCATCGATAATGTCTCACGTTCCAATCTTTGCGGGGATGGAAAAGAGACAAGAGACTGTTCTAGTCTCAGAGCAAGAATATATATGGAGAGAGAGCTAAATGTTTTTACTCAACCTATACAAATTTACGATAAATCACTTTCTCCGGGTTTTTACGTCGTAAACAGTGAGAGAGAAAAATATAAGACAAGTTCTCACACAATATAGCACCGCTTTTAGGTATGTAAGCGTGTTCTCCGTCTCCCGTAGCGTTGTGACCGCTTTGAAAGAAGTACTTCTTTTGGCAACAGTTCCTACTTCATTCATTGTTCACTGAACAAATACTTCATTTGAAGTTAATAGTTCATTTTAGCTCATTCATTTCAACAACATCGTTTCATTTTTTTTTTATATGAATACCGCACATAAAAAATACCTCAATGGAAGTTAGATTACAAAGAACTACTTCAAAGTACTTCGAACTAAAGGAATGTTTGTGTTTTTTTTTTGGCGAGGAACCGGTTCCAGTTCTTTTCGTTTTAAATTCCCTCCCGACTAGTACGTGTTTTTTCGGAACCGGTTCCAAAAAGAACTGAACAAATAACCGGAAAATTCAAATCTCTTTTTTGCGAGTTCGACTTCAATTGAAGTGTTCACTGCGAAGGGTCCATTTTAAAGAACTACCAATTCGTGAAACATTCACAAAACATTGAAGTTTTTCCCAACGCTAGTCTCCCGCATCTCCGGCGAACTCCGCCCACTTCGTTTTGCTATGCGACATAACAGGACAAAACTCAACAGTTTTTTAGGTTATATCCTATATTTTTGTTTATAACAATACTGTGAAAAAGTGGTCATACAAATAAACAAAAACAATATGTCGGCATGTGCTACGAATGGATGTATAAATGCCCTAGCTCTAGTCCTAGCCACGCCCGAGTCAGTAAAAAATCATCAATCCTGAGTACACTGGCGCTCCCCCCTGGCATATTATTGCTCTGAGGTTCTAGTGGACTAGTAAAGGGTGAAGATGCGTAGGGAGGACCTCCTGTGTTTGACCTCCTGGCGTTTTTGACCTGCTCGGTGTTGATTGAAATTGCCGGGTCAATATTCATTTCACGCTTACGGATTCTTTTTGGGTTCATAATAATATTTGGATAATTTTTATAGCGCCGTTTTTGTGAAAAATCACCTCAAGGGCGAAAACAAATAGTAGTATGGAGGGTAAATTATTGTGCCAGTTCAAATATTATCTGTACTAACTTTATTTTCTTCATATAAAAACACAGAAAATACATTATTTTACTTAAATAACGAAGCCATTTATATATCACACATTTTTAATGATCTGTAGACTTAAATTGCAAAGTAATAAATATAATATTGTTTTTATTAACAGTCGGTATGAATCGTATTATTTACATTTAAATATTTGAAAACATTTATTTATTATTTACATACTCTAAAATACTGTTAGAACCTAAATACAATTTAATTAAATCATCTAATGATTGTTCTTAATAAGTTAAACTACATTATTTAAGACTAAGGCAATACATTTTCTGGCTCAAAAATTATTTTGGAAAAAATAAAGATATTAAATCAATATCTTCACTGGAAATGCAAAAGGGATTAAGCGACACCTTGGTGATAAATGAGTTAAATATGCAGTTTTGATCAGATTTTTTTCTGCATCGAATGCTCTGACTCTCGTTTGATTCTGAATACTTTTGTGACTCTTCAGCCATATAAAATATATTTACCATTTGGGAGGAAGCTTGACTCAAGCGACACAAGATTGGGACTTTTTAAACTTTTTGTCGCTTCAGATAACTCAACGAGAGCATTGAGTTAACTTTTTTTTCATAATTTTATTGTAAAACAAAAAAACTTTAAAGTGCTCTGGTGTAAGCTTCCCAAAATGGCCCTTCAGCCTTTTTGCCTCTCCGGCGACGATATGTCAATTAAGGCTGATTCACACCAACGTCCGGTTCCGCTCAGTGCCGATATTGTTCCGCAAGAGAACTTATTGATATGGTATGAATATCAATCAAGGAGTATGTGCCAAGACAAATTTGTGTGGCTGTATATCCTTCTGCCCACCTTTGTGATATTTAACTACTTATTTAGTTAAATAATTATTTAGAAGTGTAAAAATACTTACAATGCAGATTTTTTTTTTAAACCATTTTTTTTATCACTAAATAATTTTTTTAATAATTAATAATTAATAAAAATATTATTTAGTGATAAAAAAATGGTTTTTGATAAAAAAAAATCTGCGATGTTAGTATTTTTACAATTCAAAATAATTATTTAACTAACTAAGTAGTTAAATATCACAAAGGTGGGCAGAAGGATATACTGCACAACTACTACATACAACTTTGTCTTGGCACATACTCCTTGATTGATATTCATACCATATCAATAAACTCTCTTGCGGAAAAATATCGGCACTGAGCGGAACCGGACGTTGGTGTGAATCAGCCTTTAGACTCCTAAATTATTACATTCGCAAAAAAGTGCCATCGATAACACATTTTTAAAACGTCATCATCACTTCCTGGAACCATCAGAGATGTGTCCATTTGTTCTGGTCGGACTGTCTATCCTAATATTTTTGAAAACTGTGGAAGAGGGCCACCGGAAGCCGGCAGACTGGCAGGATTCAGCTCGAGAGGGCGTCCTAGAGCTTTCGCTGGCTGATTCGTGTTTTTCGTAATTGGTGTAACCGTTTTTCTTCGCATACTCTTCCACCCCGCCTCGGTTGGACTTGATTTGAAGCTCTGCTTTTGACCTGTCTTTGTATCCGTTGAATCTCAAGGCCTCTGGATTGATTCCGTTGTATAAATTTTCTTTAGAAGTGATAGAGCGTACTTTATTGTTTTGCGTTTTCGGTATTGAAGTTAGCGATTCACTTCTCGAACTTGTATATCCTCCATTTCGGTCTCCATCGTGGCCGTTCAACATGAATAGTTTGTCGGGGTTGTGATGGGATATTTTCCCGTTGTGAGATCTTTTCTTCACCTTTTTATCCAAAGCACTATTGGCAGAATCTGACATGTTTTGATTGTCGCTGAGAGAAAACTTGACAGACAATTGATTGCCAGAGTGGTTTGCGTAAGAACTTTCCGGTTTTATTCTGTAATCGTCTTGATTGCCGTAGAACAGGCCGTTAATGTTTCCGTTGCTATTGCTTATTGAAAACTTGGTTTCGTCTCTGTTGGCCACATCTGTAGCGGAGGTCTGTCGTTGGATAGGGTCGTGGAGGTAAAACGTTTCAGACTGTTTCCCAGTTTCGACAGATTGCATGCTTTGGGCGCGATGAAGGGAAAGCCTTAAAGGTTTCTTAGGGGGCGCGGGCCTGGGTCGTTCTGAATGCTGGTAGTGCTTCTTATAATGTCCTTGAATGGAATTAGGCTCTGAGGTGTAATCGAGAATTTTCATTCTACTCTTCCTGTACTTATCTTCTTCTAAAGTTAAGGATGGTTCGGAATCGCAATCTGTTGCTTTAACATTTTTAACGTGCAGCTTCGACATCCGTCTACTTGATTTGTGTGCATTTTGAATAATCTTGCCATCGATACGGTGGTCAATATAATCCCTTTCCGGATGGAAATCTATTTTCTCCGAAGGCTCGGAGTTATCCAATTTGGACAACTTCCTACTGAATATTGATGTTTTTTGGCTAACACTGGAAGACTTGTCGGGCTTCTGCTTGTCAGAATTGTAATTATTGATGTCATCTTCAAATTTAGTTTCCTTTTTCGACGCTTTCCTGTGTCCATTTATTCCTCTGTCGAAGTATTCTAAAATAGATTTTTTGTGTTCTCGTTTGTAACACTTCAAAATATCCGAGTTGTCGTCGCTGAGCGCTTTCGAGGAATACACGTGATTCTTAGAATTTTTGTAATTCTTATCGAAGTAATGTTTTTGGTTATTTTTTATAATTTCAATAGCTGCCGACGTTTCGCTGTTGTAGTCGTAACTAGGGTAATCTTTGGATTTGTGTATGGAGTGATGCGACAGAGATTGTCTGAGGGAGTACGGTTTGACGTCTACTTTAGAATTTTTATCAACGTCGCTATGATGATCTATAGAATTGGAGCTTCTGGAGGGTTGCAAACTATATCGATTGTTATTTATTTTACTACTTTTATGATTGAAATGCACATGGTTCGAAGGGTAGTGAGAGTTAGATTTAGGGACAACGTCGTTTAGCTCCACAGAGTAGCTACTCTTGGATCCGTTGGACTTGGGGGAATGTCCTTGCCCGATGGCTATTTGAGTGCTAGAGACGTTAGACTGGTTGGATCTAGGCCTGATGATGGGCAGGTTGGCGCTGGCTTCGGCTGTGTCCTTTCCCCCGACTTCCAGGCCGGGCAGGTTGGCCACGAGAGCGGTCACATCAGGTCCTTTCTGGAAAACTTGGACATCGGCTTTCGACTGGTTCGGCTTAGGAGTTGGTTCCGAAGTGATATTGATGTTGGTGATGTTTCTCTGCATGTTGACAGTTGAAGTCAACACACTGTGAGGGGTCACAATCTGGACCTGGAACATTAATTGCCGTTTTTATAAGTTGTTAAAAAACTTAAAATTAAATGAAAGGTTATATTTCAAAATAAGTTTCATATCCTCCTCGGGCCCTATGTATCATTTATGATACTTATCTTGTAATGTTAAAAAAATATTTCCTTGTCATTATTTCCAATAGAGGCTCAAAGTATCTGAAAATAAAGATTCCTATCTTATCGACCGGGAACATTTGTGCTGAGTTGAAGTTAGTAAAAATGTGATCTAATTATTATGTCGCAGAGAATATGAAAATAACCGAGAAAAGTTTCTAACTATAAAAAAATGCTTGGGCCGAAGAGAATAAGACTTAAGTGAGGTTAGGTTTGGTTTAAATAATTTATGTTCACTCAACATAATAAGTTTTGATCACAATAAAGTGAAACTAATAAACTTTTATAATCTATAAATTTAAAAAAATGCTAAATCAGATTATAGTGAGTTTTGTCCGGCTAAAGTGAGGTTGGGTTAGCGCACCTCGGTGTCCGGGTCCCTGTTCCTGTCGAGCAGTTCGGCCACCTGCTCCTCGAGGTAGGTGATGCGATGCGTGAGGCGGAGGTTGTCGCTGCGCAGCCCGTCCTTGGTGCGGCGCGCGTCCTCCGCCTGCTCCCTCAGCGCGTTCAGCTCGGAGCGAAGGGAACCCATCTGGAAATGCGACGAAAATAATTCATTGTTGAATAGAGATGGTCGATATTCCTGTCCCGGTTAAAAGGAACCGGTTCCAAGTCGGTCACTGGAACCGTCGATATAATTACTCCGAGGAACCGTTTCCTTTTTTTGGCAAATGAAAATCAATATAATTTGTCTGAGGAACCGGTTCTGGCCATTAAATGCTTTTTGACCAATGACGTTACAAATATATAGACACGTTAAAGCCATAAAATAATTACAAAATGTGGCAAGTAACAAACACACTTACATTACCAGTAAATTCATCATTCAAATATCGGTCATGTATCATCATGTATGACAAAGATAGACATTCATAGAATAAATGTGTATGAACGAAACAGATGTAGTATCCGACTGCGTTCCGTACTTGCTAGTATCGTTGAATGCTCTGATAAGAATGAGATAACACTTCGCTTACTCGCTTCCGCGAAGACGAGATAGTTGTGTTGTCAAAAGTAATTTAAAGTAATTTGCATGACATGTTGTCCGTGGCTTTCAATAGTCTTTGTAGTGTAATTGAAATACTTTTTGGCACTTATTTTTGTAATTTGATATAGCAAACGACCTCAAGCGACGCGTGACAGCTTAGTACTAAATCGGCCTAAACACCGAGCGCACCAACTAGCGTGGTTTTTGCTTGCCACTTTGAGAGCGCTACAACGTGTCTATTTATTTGTAACGTCATTGTTTTTGGCTTAAAGGGTCCTTTTTCACGAGTTCGACAATTCAAGAGCTTTTCGTTTTTCGAACATCGCTAACAACCCCCCCCCCATAAAATAATATTTGGCGCCAATGAATCCTTTCTTTATAATATAAAAAATTTTCTTCGTGGAACTTTTCTGACACCAAGAACCGATTCCAAAAAGAACTGGATAAATAACCGGTTCCTCGCCAGTCACCGGTAACTGGAACCGCAGGTACACCCGATTTCCGAAATCAACCATCCCTATTGTTGAACCTTCTTTTACTGTACATATTGTTGATACGAAAAAATAGTCAGTTGGTTCCTCAATATCAATGTCTTTTTGTAAAAATTGACAAAGGTTTACCTGCGCCAGGGCGGAGTGCGGGGGCGGCCTGCCCTCCGCCGGGTCGAAGCCGTCCAGGGGGCGCGACCGCAGCACCACCAGCTGCGCCGGGCTCGGGGAGATGCTCAGGAGACGACTGACGTCTTCTTTGCTCTTGGACAGCACCAGCTTCCCGTTCACCTCCAGTAATCTGGGAATAAAACCAAAATGAACAAAACGATCTTCAAACAAAACAAATTTTACAATGATTGAAAAACTTTATTTTTATTTTAAGTGTCCCAACTGCTCCCAACCGTCTGGAGCCAGTGGGAATATGGCATCCCCAATTGGGGTAATAATAATATTTGGATGATTTTTATAGCGCCGTTTTTGTGAAAAATCACCTCAAGGGTGCTGTACAGATCTTATTTTCTATTATTACATATTAATTCCTAGTTTAAAGGGTAAGTTGTAAGGCTGAAGCTAGTGGGGCGAGGAAGGTAAAGATAGGGAAGGTGAAGGTTGAGAAGTACCCGGCTATTCAGATCTGGTCACCAAACACAGCTAAAGCTGTTTTTAAGCAACGTTTCTACTCTGAATGGTGGTCTTTCACCAGGGCGATACAGAGTATCTAACACTCCGGAACGTGCCGCAAATATATCTTAAATAGGGAGGGAAGAAAATGGGAAAGAGAAGGGTTGTAAAGCCTGTAAATAATACCTGGCTATTCAGATATGGTTACTAAACACGGCTGAAGCCAATTCAAGCAACTTTTTGATTCTGAATGGTGATCTTTCACCAGAGCGATACTTAAAGTATCTACCGCTCTAGAATGTGCCACAAATATACTTTATATTATTCTATTTAAATTTAATGTGAAATAACACGTATTAATTGAATAAAAAATAAAATTGCGCAAGCCGAACTTGAGCCCCCGACCCCTAGATTCGCGGTAGATAGTCTTTACCACTCGACGACAGAGGCCGCCATATTAAATAAAACTCTGTAAAATATATTTTTTACATTTTTTTTTTATTAAAATTTAATATTATCTATTATTGCGTAGTTCTGTTGGTTTTTATTTTAATTGTTAGTGACTTTACTAAAGTCAGGTTTTTCTTAACTGTTTAGCAATAATAGTTTGTGATCATTAAACGAGGAAAATAGATTTATGGTAAAGTACTTCACAGAATAAGAATTTCAAGCTAATCAAGTTTTTACCGAAATTAGTTACTAAACAGTGAACTAAAATCATATAATTAAGTCGTTTCCACGTGACCTAATCGCAGTTTGAAAATAGTCTTGAGCGCCGAAACAGCTGTCACTCAAATACAACATTAATAAGTAGTACTAAATAATAGTAAAATTTGATCGAAATTAAATTACAAAAAAATAATGGAGTTCTACAAATTTGACACAAAAACTACAAATAAAAAAAACTGTAAAATTATTTTTATTTCAAATACGCAATATGTAATGCAAAATAACCTGTGAAATTTTGATAACTATAATGATTACCGACCCTACTTTATCGATATATTAGATACGATAAGGTTTTTGAAAATTGATAAACTGTCATTTTTATTGTCCCATCCTTTGCTTCAATCGATTTTTTTTAATTATATGTAAAATTTTGTAGCAATTAGAATCTAATAAGATTTTAATAAAAAAAAACAAAAAAAGATAATTATTGTTTGATTTATTTGAATGGGTACCTAATTATTTAGTCAGTTTGCAATTCGCTCCCTACACCAGCCAGTTTATTCCATCTAACGTGTTAATATTATAATCAATTCACATAAACCCAACCGAATCGTAAAGACGTTAAAACTTTTTATCGTATGCATTTATGTTATAAGTTATAACATAATCACGCTTCAGTAATATTTTATTTCTCAGATAATAACTTCTCATGTGACGCCTTAGATACCGAAATTCAAGAATAATTACCATATCTTAATTGAAGTTGATCGTACAATTACGTACTTTGAGTAGTTGATAAGATTATCTTCCATTGTATTGTGAAACTAATAAATTTTCCTTGTAATAAAACTTTATCTGGCATCAAAGCAAAATAAACATTTTATACATATAATGTGAACTTGTCAAACGAATTAGAAAATATAGTCGGATATAAGGATTTATTTATTAGTATTTTTTAATAGAAAACTTTAAAAAGTTTACCAAGAAAATGTTTAATCTATATAACAATATAATATTATTATCTGGGAGGGGCATATGATAAGATTTTTAATCTAGTTAAAACAATTCACAGATTGATAATTAAGGTAATCTTAAAGAAACTCTCAACATTTTTACATATACAATAGATTAAATATATGAAATTATGCAATTATACAAGTTTATAAAGAAAAACAGTTAAATAATTTACAAATTAATATATTCGAAAGATATCAGAATAACATGAAAATCCCAAAATTGAAAATATTCAAGAATTTCAACATAGGTTCAGGTACATGGGTTCAATTCCTCTGCTACGAGTAACTAAGTCCTCCATCATTGCATGAGCAACATTTTACGCTTATTACGATGGCAGTAGGAGTTTTTCAAATATTGTCAGGTTATTTGTAACTTGAAAATGTGCGTTTTCTTTTAAAAAATGAAAAAGAAAGAAAAAAAAAAACTAATTCGTATTTTTATCACCTGTTTTGTAAAAACTAAACACTATTTTACTATATGATTTCATTATTTGATAAAAATTCCCTCACCACAACAATAACCTTGTTTCTTTGTGGTGTGGAACAGCTAAAATGTCAACTTTACACTACACTGTGTCAAACATTAACAATTATTTTATGTACTATGTGAAAAAAAAACTTATATGAAATAAGAATAAAAAATAAAAATCACAGGCAAAAGAAATGTTTGCGTAATCAATTGGGTCAAAGTTTAATTTAAATAAAACTAAAAGTATAATAACGAGAATACCTCTGGCTTACTAAGAATCTTCTCTACAGTATGACTGTAACATGTTGCATTATGAAGTTCACCTTATTAGCTATGGGTGTAACCTGCAAACTCGTTTCTTATGGCCTTTCTCAAAGCCAATTGAAATGCTTAAAATACGAAACAGCGCGGCAGTGGTCACAGAGCGTGATTCCGGTCTTACCGCCCAGGTAGGTGGCGGGTACTAGCACTGTACAGGCGGGTTGCTACCTCTGCCTTCCCAGTGACCAATTTTAATTTGTTTTCCACGAGCGATACGATATCCTGCTATTGTTTCCTCGCACAAAAAGGCTATTTCTTAAAGATATTTGAAAGAGAACAACTGTATCGACAAGTGCTCACTGTTTTTGCGTAATGTCGGCGGAGTTTTGTTTTAATTACCTGTTGAATTATTGCAGGTTTACGTAACAGGACGTCGCCGTCAGGTTAACACAATTATAGTTTCTCTGTTTTTGTTAGATTCATTGTATTCTACTTCAATGGGCTATTATATAATTATTACTAAGTAGTTCAAAGTTCATAAATATAGACAGGGAAAAATGTTTTTCAGGTCGATCTACCGAAATTCGTATACTATTTCCACACCCTTCAATATCAGGAAAAACTAGTATTTTTGTTTCATAATATGTAATGTTTAAAAAAAAAATACAAAAGGAGTGTGGACAAGGTTCAACGCATCGACGTTGACAAAATTTGAAGATGATTATGCCTTTTGGTATCGCTCGATACTTGACAGCTACTTAGAAGTGATCTATTTTGCCTATATCTAGGAGTTTTGCCAACAATTTGAAAACCTTATCCCTGACAGAGGATATACATAGGAAACCTTATATTTTTTAAATGACAAAACAATGTAAGCCCAAGAAGTGAAAAATAACCAAAAAAACCCTTAACGTTAAACATCGAGCTGTTATCCTTTAGTGCAGTGGTCGGCAAACTCATTTGTCAAAAGAGCCAAAGATCAGTAGTACAACGAATAAAAATTCTTTTAAGAGCCAAATTTCTTTTTAAGAATCATGTTTTAGGAGTCGTTTTAAACTTACTACTAGCATTGAATTAAACCAGATATCATTCTAATAACCTTATTTATTAAAAAAAAATTACATAAAAACAAAAATATGACAAAACACGCACTGAATGTGAATAATGCCTTGCATTTCCTTGGAAAGCTTGGATGAGTCAGGTCTGTATGCCATTGTTTTTAATTTCAAGCGAAATTCCAGGTTCTCATCAATAATACGATTTCTCTATTTACTTTTCATAAGGTTTATGCTTAAAAAAGATTGTTCACTTAAATATGTAGAACCAAAAAGTGAAAGAATAGCAAATACTTTTTTATAATTTTACGGCCTCCATAGTCGAGTGGTAAGACGCTCGACTACGAATCCAAATGTCGCAGGTTCAAACCCGGCGTGCGCCAATAACTTTTATTTGATTAATATGTGTCATAACACATTTAATTCATATAAAAATAATAAAAAGTATATTTGCGGCACGTTCCAGAGTGGTAGATACTCTAACTATCGCCCTGGTGAAAGACCACCATTCAGAATTGAAACGTTGCTTGAAATGGCTTTAGCCGTGTTTGGTGACCAGATCTAAATATCCAGGTACTTCCCAACCTTCCTTTTCCCAATCTCCTTCCCCTCCCCAGTAACTTCAGCCTCACAACATACCCTATTTGGGGATGCCATAGTCTCACTGGCTCTGGACGGTTGGGAGCAGTTGAGACTCTTGTGCGGTATTCATATTAAAAAAAATTAAAAAGTTTTTTTTAACTGATCATAAGAGTCAGCAATACTATTCCAAATTTTTTTAAAACGATCATGTCTTTTTTCTCCAAGTCTTTTAAAGCAGACCACTTTGATTGTGAACTAAGATCACACCAAATACTAAGTTTGGAGATCGCGCTTTCGGAGTTTCGGGGCCGAAGGCTTGGAATAAACTCCCTCCGGAACTAAGATGTATTACGAGCCCAACAGAATTTCGGTCCAAACTGAAAACTTACCATTTCAGACTCTCATATCCTTAAATTCATTAAAAGAATCTCAACATAATCTGTCTCTCGACGAATCACCTATAGATATGCAAATTTTAACCAAATCCTGTACAGTATGCAAATTCAGAAAGTTCATTCTTTTAATTTCGCTCCCATGCCCTAAATCGGAAAAAAAAAAAAAAAAAATAATGATCATAATTTAAACTTAATAATTGTGTCTATCTGATGGGACCTACCAGGTAAGTATGTTCCTATATATTTTCTTATTTAAACTAGGAATTAATATGTAACGATAGAAAGTAAGATCTGTACAGCGCCCTTGAGGTGATTTTTCACAAAAACGGTGCTATACAAATAGTCCAAATATTATTATTATTATTATTATCAGCGTCACGTCAACGTTGTCAACTCGACGTGGTTAAAGACCCGCACGCGGCTGCGAGCCGCGGTTTGCCGGCCACTGCTTTAGTGCAAGGTAAATCAATGAACTATGTGAAATAAATCAATGTTGAAAGCATCGATACCAATTTATTGGATGGTCGCCAAAGATAAGAAGGATTGCAACACCACTTCCCGCAGCATCTTACAAGACTTCTCGTTATTTGTATCATGATTAATATCCGTGATATGATCTTAATAAATAAACACGAAGATTGCTCCGCTATTAACCCCTAGTGTGCCGGAGGTGCCAATAGTCACCGGGCATTCATCATTATCTTTTCAGGAGTTTTTATCCTTTAAAAACTGTTGTTTACATATCGAAATGAACCGTAATAGCTTGTCAATAAAATAACCAATTCATAGAAATATTTTGCATTGCGTTAAGCTCGCTACAAGTCGAGTAACAAGTATTTGACGTTTGCTTACGTCAGTGCGACGGAAAAATATCGATTTTCAAAGTGGTATTACTGTTTGTAATTAAGGAAAAACCTCACGCATTTTTTTGGAAGGAAATTTATTCAGCCACACAAAAATATGATAAAATAACAAAAAAATCTTCACAGTTCTTAATTAATCTTTTTGTTAGTGACATGGGTGAACTACAATTCTGTGAAATAAGTAGCTATTCCAAAGAAACCACTTAAACCACCATACAATTAATAAAAATACGCTAAAAAGTTATCTGAGAAAATAGCACAATTAACAAAAGAATCATTTTGTTAGTTATTACGAAATTACAGTCAGCAAAGTACGGCCTCTATGGTCGAGTGGTAAGACGCTCGACAACGAATCCAAAGGTCGCGGGTTCAAACCCGACGTGCGCAAATAACTTTTATTCTATTAATATGTGTCATAACACATTCGATTCATATAAAGTCATTTATGGTATATTTGCGGCACGTTCCGGAGTGTTAGATATTCTGTATCGCCCTGGTGAAAGACCACCATTCAGAGTCAAAACGTTGCTTAAAAATGGCTTTAGCTGTTTTGGTGACCAGATCGAAATAGCCAGGTACTTCCCAACCTTCCTCTTCCCCATCTCTTTCCTCCCCCCACTACCTTCAGCTTCACAACATACCCCGATTGGGTATGCCGTAGTCTCACTGGCTCCAGACGGTTGGGAGCAGTTGGGACTCTTGTGCGGTATTCACTATAAAAAAAAAAAAACGACGGAAATAGTACCTTGCGGGAATCCGGCATTCCAGAGGTTAGTAAAGGATATCCACTTATTGAGGACGGTAAAAAAACACTGACGGAATCTTTATAACAATAAAGAGCTGAATCTGACTGACTCGCAATCAACAACCATAAACATTTGTCATTCTCACAGCTACAAACACCAAGGTTCACTGTGAACATTAACAAGATTTTGTATATAGTATGGATGTTATGTCATTTATATTGCTGGGAGTTTGAACTACACTATTCTCACGATTAAAGATTGATTATTTAACACTGTACGAGGCCTGTTCAAAAGAAAAGGTGAATTTTGAATTTTCGCGGGCTGTGTACATTCGATTATCGATTTCTTTTTGTTATGTTGGTACACGTATGTTTATTATATGTTAGCATTATCAGCCATTTTGGATTAGTGGTTTGTTTTTGACAACTGGAAAGGTTAGTCACGTTTTTGTGTGTTCTTCGATTTTTTTACTTTTGAAAAAATGGATCAAAGAATAAAATCCATGATTTGTTTTTCCACAACTCCAGGACGCTCATCGTCATTAACATCTTCTCGGCCTTCTGTAAAGCGCTTGTACCACTTATATACACTTTTTTGAGACAAAGTAGACTCGCCAAATGCCACAGTCAACATTTTAAGTGCGTTGGAGCACTTTATTCCATTTTTAACGCAACATTTAATACATTTTCTTTGATCCATTTTTTTTAAAAGTAAAAAATCGAAGAACACACAAAAACGCGACTAATCTTTCCAATTGTCAAAAACAAACCACTAATCCAAATGGCTGATAATGCTAAAATATGATAAACATATGTGTACCAACATAACAACAATAACAAAAATCGATAATCGAATGTACACAGCCCGCGAAAATTCAAAATTCACCTTTTCTTTAAACAGGCTATGTATATTTGTTCTAGCGAATAGTGTATTGGAAATAATAAAGATTAAACATAAATAAATTATATTAACGACTTCGCACCATATCTTAACATCATATTTAAGGCATGAAAAATGTGGAACATATAATATGACATCTTGTCTTATCCCTTCAAAGTAAATAATAATAATGTTTATTTCAGCGGAACAGAGCGGTGGATGCAATAATCTGTCATAAAATAATAGTTAAAAAAGAAAGAAGTATGCAACATTTTTTAAAATAAAATAAAATGAAACAATTGTAATAAATATGATAATATAAAATAGTTTATTTTTATATATTTATTTTATATTTTCGTAGAAAGCAATCACTTTGTGGTTTGACATTTTTATTGAAAATGAAATAATAACTTTGTATAAGACCACAGATTTTATTTTAATTTGGTACCCTGACGATGCTTGACCTAAGAGAAACCGGTCGGACATAAAAAAAAAAAAATCTGTGGTTTTGCACAAAGTTATTATTTCATTTTCATCATATTAAAGAGTAATACAAAATAACGTTTATGGGTACACATTGGAGTATACATGGCCTGTTCAAAAGAAAAGGTGAATTTTAAATTTTCGCGGGCTGTGTACATTCGTTTATCGATTTTTTTGTTGTTGTTATGTTGGTACACATATGTTTATCATATGTTAGCATTAACAGCAATTTTGGATTAGTGGTTTGTTGTTGACAACTGGAAAGGTTAGTCACGTTTTTGTGTGTTCTTCGATTTTTTACTTTTGAAAAAAATGGATCAAAGAATAAAATCCATGATTTGTTTTTCCACAACTCCAGGACGCTCATCGTCATTAACATCTTCTCGGCCTTCTGTAAAGCGCTTGTACCACTTATAAACACTTTTTTGAGACAACGTATACTCGCCGAATGCCACAGTCAACATTTTAAGAGCGTTACGTTAATCATGGGTTTTAAAAACAACTTTGAAAATGTGTGAAGTACGAAAATTGCATTAGTATATAAAAACAATACAAAAAGTAATTAAAACCAAGACTTTTGGAAAATCTTCTGATACTTGTTATCGTCGATCGAGTGATTGTTAATAAAATACTACCCAATAAACAAACACTGCCTTAATTACTCGCTGTTTCTCAAGTCATTTTTTATAAACCACGATCCAATAAACAATGTTTAATTAATTGTTTTTCTCTTGCTACGCGAGGCGACGTTACCTTTCTAACAGATGTGACCTTCTCATACTTTCATTTGCAATCCGTAGGCCTGATAATTAAAAATAATTAGGAATCAAACACCTCATTAAAGGTAAATTAGTACCGGAATATTTGTCAAAATTCTGACAGCGCTATCGGGTATCAGAACAACAGACTTGGATACGATCCGGAGAGGCTGGCAGAACTGTTTTATGTTTAGCTTCAAGATTATCGTAAATCATAGTTAGGTTATATTTATCGACCCTTTCTCTTGTTTGTTCACACGGCTTGCGCAGATAAATGCCTTGAGTTACACTTTGATAGTTAATACTAATAACGGCAATAACTCTCTCCGGAAGCATGGAAACACAATATAATTATCGAGTCATTGTTCCAATGGCTGTTATGGCGCAATTCTCGATATATTTTCACACAAACTTTACTGAACTTATTATAATAGAGTGCACTAAATCGTAGTAAGATTGTTGTGCGACTTTGAATACTTTTGTTTTCAAGCATCCTATAGGTTTTCTATAGTTCACCATTTTCGGTTTTCTAGTCATTGTTTGGCGAGAAGAAAGAGTGAGTTTGTCATGACAACTTGATGTTAATTAGGTGATTTCCGACAGAGAAAGCTTTGTTTTCAATTTATCGGCTATACATATACCTACTTAAGTGATGTTTCCAAATGCGGCAGACTTACTCATCGCCAGGGAAATCTATCTCGACTGATAAGAAATCTACATTCGAAGTCATTATTATTATTTTTATCATGTATTGAAAAATCTATTGTCAACCAATAAAATTGAACGAAAAGTAAATAATAATAACAGTGAACTTATATATCGCAGTTTTGTGATATTTCACCTCAAGTAAGCTTCATACTGAATTAATTATGCTAATAAGACCAACTAACAAGGAGAAAATAATATATAATATGTACACAAATTAAAACTATCTAAAATCGTGATCGTTATCATAAATCATGAGAGAAAAAGGTTCAGATATGAGTATAAAGGCGCATGTGCACATCAACAATTTAAAAATCAATTTACCAGAAGCTAAGGGTGTAAAAATTCAGATGAAACGTATGAATTTACACTAACATATTTGTTAAATCAAAGAAAAGGAAATAAGATTGAGGACAGTTAACATGTTGGTACTTAAAAACCTTAATATTCAAGTATTATAAGTAAACGATTCTAAAAATTGTAAACAGTGTAATATAACAAAATAGTAACAAAAGAACAATAAATATTTTACGACAATGAGTATATGGTTTTCAGTAGACAGTAAGGACATTGAGTTGTAAGGATACAAGTAAGGAGAAAACCGAAACAAAGCAAATTGATATGGGTTTCGAGAAATCAACATTTAATAAGTTACGCTTTGTATGTAAGATTTTTAAACAATTTGGTTTTTAAGACCCGTTTGAACTCTGCTAGGTTCTGTATGTTGACAAGTTTTGGGGGAAGCTGATTCCTGTATAAACCTTAACCCCACCTACTTGCCAGCTACTTGTACTTTTTCGATTAAGGTATGCATGCCTTTTGATCGTGTAATAAGGATACGAGAAAAACAGGTCTTATACAATTCCAACGCCACCCTATTGCCTTAACCTTAACCTATACTTAAGTTTTTTTTTTATCTTTACGAATAACGGTCTGTAACTAAGGGCTTGATGAGAAAGTAAACAGGTTCGTAATATAAACCGCATGGATGAATTCTAGCTGCAGCCAGACTTTAACGGAATGAACTCGGCGGGGCATCGGTTAAAACAACACGTAAAGCGGGAAACAAGATGTTTCTACACTTATTCCCGATGTTGTAGTTAGGAAGTCTACTATTATCACGGTGGTAGAACTATGATTTAAAAGAAGCTAGTACGCGAATGGTAATATCATTAAACGCCATAAAAATAAGAACATCGCGTTATCAATTTACGACTTTCCTTTCATAGGTAGTAAATGATGCGGATAATTAAATTATAATTTAATACGGCTTCAATCTGGAGTTGGAGCAATCGTGGATATCAGCCATGGAATCTACAGATAGCTCTTCAAATTTTATAGCAATTTTATCTGCTCTTTCCTTGAGCTGGCTGGCTTTTACGATGGCCCTTTGCTAAACTGTACGTCCCAGCTCCGCAAGTGCTTTGAAGGAAATTGTCACATGGAGTTACGAGCATACAGTAAAATTACGAATTATGGCACAGACCAGAGAGGGAATCTGAGAAAAACCATGGCTCGCGTTAAAATAATGGCCGCCAGTATCACTTAAACTGACAGCTCCAACGCATCGAAACATTTTGACGGGATAAAAGGTGATAATCGTATTGCGTGTAGTCAAAATAAAAATGGAAAGGAAATATTTACAGGAGTTAAGTTAAATTTAATTCAATTTCGTTCGATGTGTACCTCAAAACACGACTGAAATGGCTCCATCCACGAGGAAATGAAATTATGAAATATTAGTGAAAATATTAAATTTTATAAATTATTCGCCGAATTTTATAACGATGTAGAATTTGAGAATGAAAAGTAAAATAAAATAATTCACGTGGTATAATTGTAAAAAGTGTAATGTTTACTAGGAGATTAAATGAACGAAGAAAAAATACTTTAAAAGCGTACAAATTTGTCAATCAATATGACCTGTTTTTTTTACCTTTTCATATTCTACTATCGGTGGGTTATTCTAAAAGTTTCTATTGAAGTTCTATTTAAGTGTTTTTTTTATATCTTGCCTCGCTACTTCAGCGCGCTGAGAATAACGAGATTTCAACCAGGATTAACTAAAACCATGCTGAATTTCTTACATGGCTATAAAATCAATAGATAGCTCTATAGATTGCACAGCAGCTGGTAAACTTATTAATACAACCGTACTTTTTGCTGCAACATGAATGAGCGGAAGTTATGGATTATTACATAAAATCAACCCTTTCACCCCATTAAAAAACTTTGCTAGATTACTGTATGTCGGTATTCCAGTTGGAAGTACTTTATTAATGTTGTTTTTTTTTATTTATTTATTTAACAAAGAGATCATAAAAACAGTTGTTCACCGAATACATTAAGAGATGAATGATTTAAAAAAATATTGTAGATACATGCTCAATGTAATAAAATAAAGTAAACATTTATTGACACCCCACATATAGACAAGGAATTATATATCCGATGGAGTTACATAAGTACAAACTGAAGTAGGGTGACATATTATATATGAAATAATAATGCAAAGATTGTGAGCAGTGAAAAACAAAAAGAAAAGATATAAGAGAGGCATATGAGATAGGTTCATTCTTCTACACATGTTATGAGATAATCATTGAATTGGCAAGTGTAAAAATGTGTGAAAAAAATATTTTATTTAAGAGTATGTAGATCGTTATGCATCTAACGGTCAATCTTGAATATACATCAAGAGATAGTGACAGAACTCTATATATGTGCATCTAAATATATCTAAGGTACATGCAGCTTCATTGAATAGTTCCATCGCTTTATTATTTTAAACATTCTGTCCAAAATTTCGAAAATAACTTTATTTTTCAAATGTTTCTATTTTTTTTTGTTGCTTTAAATAACTATCTGTGAACATAAAACATATGCACAGACACAAAGTTTGAAAAAAAAGCCTGAAAAATACTAATACCAAATTGATAGTTGCGTTATTTTTTGTAATTAGAGAAAAGTGTATATTTCTTCTGCGTAGGATGGATAATTCCACGTGTAATCGAAATTTGTGAACCATTTAACTATCACGATCTCACTGACATTGAGCAAGGTTTATCTTAAACGAAACATTGAAAAACCGGATCCAATAACAAATTTAATCACGCGACATAGGTAGTGAAAAAGATGGCGTAAATCTTTAGCAGTCAGTTCAGACTAGCCAGAAACATAAAGCAATTATATTCATCGTAGACAGAGACAAGGTATTGAGGTAAGATCACGGAGAATTAAGACAGGATCCCTCGCTACCAGCGGAATTAGAAATGGTTAATTAACACGTTTTTTTTTAACGTAAATACCGCACAAGAGTCTCAACTGCTCCCAACCGTCTAGAGGCAGTGAGACTATGGCATCCCTAACAGGGACATGTTGTGAGGCTGAGGGTAGTGGAGAAGGGAAGGAGATTGGGAAGAGGAAGGTTGGGAAGTACCTGGCTATTCGGATCTGGTCACCAAACACGGCGGCGAAAGCTATTTCAAGCAACGTTTCAAATCTGAATGGTGGTCTTTCACCAAGGCGACACTTAGAGTATTTACCACTCTGGCATGTATTAGTTATGTCACTGAGCAGCGGACAACAGAGGCATTAAAATGGTTTAGCAAGTAACAATCAAAGCCATCTTATGGCAGGTTTTGGGGGAGACCAAGACAACACTTCAAAGACAAAGTGCTTAGAAAACGCTGGATAAATGGATTGTCAGAAGTGAAATGGCATCATCAAGGAGTCTATAGCTTTAAAAGAGCATATTTTTAATTGTTTTTTTTTACATTAACTCAACACAGGAGACCTTGAGGGAAATAATTTCCCTCAAGGCCTATGTCATCTGTGAGGATGCTGTGTGGAGGGTCTTTTTGAGGAATGGAAGGAGTGAACCTGGGTCTTGAAGAGGCACATGTTGAAGGAGGGAGGAAACACAGAGGCTGGCAAATCGTTCCATAGCCGAGCTGTTGAACATAAGAACGAGTCGTAAACGCGACCCGTTATCATGTATTGAATGTCAACCGTGTGCAAATGTTGGACGCGTGTTTGGCGAGTTTCTCGACCATGCACCGATGCCGAAGGGATCGATGACGCAAGTTCCTCGGAGCATTTTTCATTGAAATACCGGTAGAACAAGGACAGCATTCCCACCTGACGTATGTACTCCAAATATTGCAATCCGTTAAGATAGGAGAATCTTTCAAACGGACCGCCCGTTTCTACAAAGAGTCAATGGTTTTTTTCAGGTATTTAGGGGCTCCAGACCAGAAGTGGCTACCAAATTCAACAGTGGGGCGCAATGTTGTGTCCGCTTTTTTTTTTTTTTTCATAATGAATACTGCACAACAGTCCCAACTGCTCCCAACCGTCTAGAACCTGTGAGATTGTGTGAAAAAAAAAATAGAAAGTAGGTACCTATAAGTACAACCCTATATTTCAAAAGAATAGACTCACTGCACACTGAACAGAGAATCCATAGAAGTGTGGTATTGTCCAGTCATAGCTAGAAACCAGCGTCGGTTTTTTTCTGTCTAGAGCCAGTAGGACTATGGCATCCCCAATTTGGGTATGTTGTGAGGCTGAAGGTAGTGGGTAGGGAAATGAGATGGGGAAGAGAAAGGTTAGGAAGTACCTGGCTATTCAGATCTAGTCACAAAAACACGGCTAAAGCCATTTCAAGCAACGTTTCGATTCTGAATGGGGCGATTTTTAGAGTACCTACCATTCTGGATCGTGCGAACGTGGTTCATCATTACATCCCCGGACTAACGAGATAATGGTTGTTTAGATCTTTTTATTGAGTAGTGCCATGTTTCATATGATACTTTTAAATAGAATGCAGACCACCATGATACAAGCATATGCCTAGTTTGGGGGTCGTAGTATGTTAATTTTTTTTATATCTGTCTCTTGTAGTACGAATATATAGGGAGAGGCACCTTTGCGAACCAGTGTAGTCAGTATTGTTGACTTAATACTGACTCGATAGAAAGAGACAAAGATATATTAAACGATGTTGAATAGTCTATTAGTTACCGCCCACATAGAATTCTGACGTTTTAAATAAACATTTTTGAACACATTAAACAAAACAATACCAATACACCATTATAATTATTTTTAAATCAAAATATCACACAAACACTAATAACAGAAAGTTTGCCTAAATACTGATGGAAGCTTTTTATTGATTTCATGTATTTATATCATCAAAAATGTGAGAATTCTCAAGTTCAATCATAAATATTTAAAACTGTTAAAATACCTCTGAAAAGTGATGTTTTATAATCTTTGTTTGGTCTTATTTAAACTTTCACGCATAGCACATATCACCATCATGTTTGATTTATTTGTATAACCACTGCAAGTTTTTTAGCCGACCTAAATATGGGAAATAACATCAAAATCTGTTGACGTAAGTTATGCGACTCGGCGATGTGGAGTTAGGGCGGACGGAGAACATTCTTACATATTTAGAAGTGTTGCAATATTATGGGACAACTTTTCCTGTCTCTTTCTCTCTCATGGTTTACCACGTAAAAATTCGAAGAAAGTGATTTATCGCAAGTTTATATAGGTTGGATAAAAATATTTAGCTCTCTCTCTTTATATATTCTTACTCCAAGATCCGTGTCCTATTTATTAATTATGTTAAATATTAAACGAAATAATTAAATGTATTTATTTATAGTGAGTAGGAACTAAGTTAGTAATAAACGGAGAATTCTTTTGTTGGTAACGTTCACGGGACATGCATGTGGTTACAGGTGAGTGGTGAGCTCTAATTAGGCACGTGGGACTCGGATTGTGGGTAACCCAATTGTCTCGAAGCAACAAACTCGAGCACAGAATAAGTTTAAACGGCGCGTATCTGGAATATCGGGTCGATACAATTAACTCTTAGCAAAAGGTCTTTAACGGTTATTTCATGAGAAAAATTCAGCAATACGTACTTATATGCAAATGGTTTTTGCCGGAAAATTCCTTGCCAGCCACATCCATCACAGCAACTTTCAGGTATCTGATCTATTGTTCTACGCTTCCGACATTGAGATGAATGTAGCGAGGAAAGTCTGCTAGAGATATACCCATGCTCTCTGCCTTAGATCAGACTGCAGTTAGGATAGTTTATTGGGTTAAATTGTGTTCAGTTCTCGGAACAATAATCTACTAAAGGTCAGCACTCAAAAATGACACTAAAAGTTACTTTCTAGCATTCAAATACGAGAAATCCTACAAGTGGTTTCCAGTGAATACACTTTTACAACTTTAATCCTTTGAATTCTATAAAAAACATACTAAAATATCAGTAAAAACTTAGATGAATTAAATAATTGATATACGTTACTGAGACAACGCGCCTGGTTGCACTAAACCAAGTCAAAGAGACATACCTTCGAAACACGCTTCGTATAGCTATCTCTTCCCCACACACATATTCTTCTAATGGCTATCCTTTTCATCAGCGGTGCAACATTAGTGGTGCTACATTTTTCGTAAGATTTGTATGAATATGACGTGTTTTGTATTTTATGTCTATGGTAAAAGATGCAGTTTTGAAACCAGAAAAGACGTTTTTGAACGTATTACCTAAAATTCTAGTATGCTTTTTATAAAGAATTAATAAGATAACTGTTTAATAATTGTAATCACTGGAAACCTCAGACAATTTTTAAACTACCCATATAGAATTAAAAGATGATGTATTGGTAGTATTGCTTGTACTAGAAAACCAGAAAGGGTCTATTTTTGGGTGCTGACCCTTAAGTTAATTTTCTAGAACTAGGGCCCATACGGAATAGCTGTGCGTGCCGAGCGATCAATTAGTATCAGCCTTAAGGTGTGTTATTATTTATAAATGTTTCGTTCGTTCAGTGGGAATTAGCGTGAGAAAAACTTCGATAAAAAATATAAAATATTTATATTTAATCAGTACTTATTCACGGGTAGTGTGATTATTACAATGCTATCTTATTAATTGAAATTTATGCTTATTAAATAAAAATTAAAGTAGTTCACGTTCCATAAATTCCGACTCCACAGTACACTCGAGATAATTATCTCCCTCTATCGCACATAATCATCATAATGAGCTTTAATGAAATCGCCGAAATAATTTTGAAATTATTCAAACGATTTTAACGTTATTTAAAAAATTTAGATGTTTTATTCAATATTTTAACGAGTAGAAAATCGTTTATTTTAAAGTGAACAATTAAAGATTGATACTTGACGACCTCTATGACGAGCGGTTAAGATTGTTGACTGCGAATCGAAAGGTTGCTGGTTCAAATACCGGCATGCGAAGAAACATTAAAATTAAAATAGAATATTAAATAGTGTATTTTCAGCACGTTCTAGGGTGATATATACTCTCAGTTTCACCCTGGTGAAAGACCACCATTCAGAATCTAAACGTTGCTTAAAATGGCTTTAGCCGTGTTTGGTGACCAGATCTTAATAGCCACGTACGTTTCAAACTTCATCTTCGTCATCTCCTTTCTATCTCCACTATCCCCAGTCTCATAATCTACCCCCATTGGGGATGCGCCCAACATTACATTTGGCATTATATTTGGCGTTACATTTGGCACTACATTCTTTCTTACTCAAGATTCAACGCAATAGGTCAACATGCACAAATAATTTTAACCGACTCTTATGTATTGCAATTTAAATACATATTAACCTAACACATTCCACATTTCAAATTGTAGTGCTGATGCGAAATAAGTAGCCAGTCCCACGGAAGACATTATTATACAACGTGTTGTAGTTTGTAGTGCATAATTCAAGAAGAATTCATTGTTTTAGTACTATCTTCAGGTAATGTAGAACACTCGAAACGATAACCAACCGGTTCCCTATACGAAACGGGTATGATAATCATAAAATGATATCTTACGCAGACTTTTTTACTTTTCGCATCGAAGGTAGTATGTACATTTTTTAAATGTGTATTAATGTGAATAGCGAAAGCCAGTGGGACTATGGCATTTCCAATTCGGGTATGTTGTGTGGCTGAAGGGAGTGGGAAAGGGAAGGGGATGTAGATGGGAAAGAAAAGGGTTGGGAAGTACTTGACTATTTAGATCTGGTCACCACACATGGATTAAGCCATTTCAAGCAACGTTTCTATTCTGAATGGCAGTCTTTCATCAGGGCGATACTGAAAGTATCTACCACTCTGACTGTCGTATCTAAAATATATTTTTCATTATTAGTTTGAATAAAAAATAACCAATGCCGAGAAGATAATATTAACTGAAAAAACTAGAATAACCGTCAAAAATAAAGTTGTACCATAAATGCGAATCTTTGATAATATCGACGCTGGAAAAGAAAAAAGACTTAAGCGACACTTAATAAAACAATTTAGATCAGTTCATTTTTCTGCATCGAATGCTCTGACTCTCGTTTGATTCAGAAGACTTTTGTGGCGCTTCAGAGCATTTGATGCAGAAAACAAAACTGAACAACATTGCATGTTCAACTCATTTTTTATCAAAAACCATTTTTTTATCACTAAACAATATTTTTTATTAATTATTAATTTAAAAAAATATTATTTAGTAATAAAAAAAATGGTTTAAAAAAAAAATCTGCGTTGTAAGTATTTTTACACTTCAAAATAATTATTTAACTACACAAGGGTGGGCAGAAGGATATACTACCATACAACTTTGTCTTGGCACATACTCCTTGATTGATATTCATACCATATCAATAAACTCTCTTGCGGAACAATATCGGCACTGAGCGGAACCGGACGTTGGTGTGAATCAGCCTTAAACCATTTTGCCTTTCCAGTGACGATATTTTACGGATACTGTGTTCAGTGTATTTTAAAAGGTGATATGCTCAAAATCTAAACTTTTCAAACATAGATACATGCTTAGCCAAGATATTTATTTTAATTGCAAACGTAATAAAGCTTTGTATTCGTTGATAAATTAATTGTTTATCACTGGAAAAAGTTATTAATATGATGAATAATAGTCTAAAACTAATAAAGTTTCGTTAAAAAAGGGAAAACTCAAGTAATACCAGAACTAAATGATACAAAACTTTGTTTTTCTTGTTGTGAAATTGGATATTAAATATTGAAATATTATAAGTGATCATAAAATCATATTTACCATAAAAACACATGAGAAAGAAAGTTGTTGCCATGACCGGGGTGGGGTTATAAAGACAGTTTCACTGGCAGTGTATGAGATATAATAATACATTAAACCAACCTGTCTCCCTTGCACATGCCCGTGTGGTCCAGCGCCCAGTCCACCCACAGGCCTCCCCTGGCGCGGGGCCCTGCCCCGAACTGGGGGGACTTGGGATCGTACTCCACCTGGACGCAGTGTAGAGTCACCACCATGGAGCCATCGATACAACTATAAAGAAAAAAACATGCTATTGATTGACAGATAAATTGATAGATTTTAATGTGTTGGTCAAGTCAATTGTGCGAACTCGTAGTTAAAAATATTATGTTAGATTTAGAACCGTTGATACTACGTAGGATATTGAAATAATATTCAATGCAAGAAACTCCATTAATGGAAGACTGAACGCTTTGGCGCAAATAAAAAAATGTCCAAAGAAGCGAAGCTAGCAGTCTACAATGGAGTGCTTATACCAATCCTGATGTATGGAAGTGAGGCATGGATCTGGCAGAGGAAAGATGAAAGTAGACAGAATGCTATAAAAATGAGATGCGGTAAAACCTTACATGACTGAAAAAAAGGTGGATATCCGGAAAGAATGCAAAGCTGATGTAAGTGTAAAAAATATGATTAAGAAAGATGGTTTGGGCATGTAGAGCGGATGAACAAAGAAAAGAGTGTGAAAATAATATACGATGCGAAAGTGAATGGAAGAAGAAGTCGGAGACGCCCGAAGAAGACATGGTACCATCAAGTGAATCAAATACTTGAGTCGGGCCATGTCAAGAGTCAGAATAATTGAAGAGTATGTGAGAATCTTAATGAAGCAAGAAGTGTGTGCCAAGACAAATTTGTATGGCGGTCCATTTTCTCTCCCTGCGGGGAAACGGTGTGATGGTGAGTTAGTTAATTAATACTTCGTACAGATTGAGATTTATTTCCTTTAGGAGTAGGCAATATAAATTGCCAACAAGCTTACTTAGTAAATAGAATACATAGTTAATAGGCAACCCGGTAGATTAAAGCCACGTATATAATTACAGTAAAGGCCGGACTCTGCCGCGATGCTGGGCTGGGATGTACCAGAACGTGATGAACACCATGATGCTTTCTTGCACGAGATTCCGTTGTGTTTATTCGTTTAATTTGAAAATATCTAAACTACGCAACCCGTAAATTATCAAAACAACTAGTTTTCATCTTAAAAATATCACGGAAGAACTTTTGTATTATTAATATTATGTTAAATGGGAAAGAGCCATTGGAGACCCTTTGTGGAACAGGTCAAATTCCGAACTGGGATATAATCCAATAACGATGAAAACTAAATAAAATAAAATTTTCAATCAATTTTTGTAACTAACTATAAATGGTAACTTAACCGTAATTTTTCAGTGACTATATTTGTTTTCACTCAATGATTACAAAACTATGTTTTCATTATAAATTTTCGGATTCAAGTTCCGGCACGTCAAAACTGCCCTCCGGAAACCTAAATATATTTTTTACAGTGAGATTAATTAAAATGAAATGAGTGTTTTAATAGAATTATTAATTTAATATCCCTCCATACAGCATCCCCAAAGAAAACATAGGCCCCGAGGGTAAATTATTTCCCTCAAAGGAGGCTTTGAGATTACATTACAGAATGCAATTACAGAAAATAATAAACAGCAAATAAAGATATCGATAGTCAAGATAAACTGGATTAATTAGATTTAAAACAAAATTCAACATAGCACTTGTGTCACCTGTCCGTTACAAACATGTCCGCTTCCCTGTGCGCACTTTTTAAACACATACTATCTCTGCCTTATTTTAAATCATGTGGCCAATTTGCAAAAAAACAAAAACAAAAACGTAACATACGAGGCTCTTCATTTCGCGCACGCTCTTGGCGGAGTATAAAAACAATCTGCATGCGGGATGCGCAGTGCGCGATGCGCGTCGGGCGGTGCTGGCGCAGCCCCGTCTCCTGCGCAATCCACGTGCGCAGCGCACTGACTGAGGCGGCCGTGATTATTACACGCAGATGAGGCGAGATAAGCCGATGTATTGAGCGGATAAGATGCTGAATCGATGATCAAAATTTTAAGATGACAGGCTTAAATTCACTGCACATCACCGAAGGCCTCCGCGGTAGAGTGGATAAGACGCGCGACTGCTAATCCAGAGGTCGCGGGTTCAAATCCCGGCGTGCGCAAATACATTTGATTCAATTAATATGTGTCATAACTGAACTGATCAAAATGTTAAATGTCTAAAGCTTAAATAATGTCACGGGTTTAAACCCCGGTTTGCGCAAATAAATTTTATTTAATTAAAATGTGTTATTACACAAATAATTCATATAATATAATATGTAGTATATTTTCTGCACGTTCCAGAGAGGTAGATACTCTAAGAATCGCCCTGGTGAAAGACAATCATTCAGAATAGAAACGTTTTTTGAAATGGCTTTAGCCGTGTTTGGTGATCAGATCTGAATGGCCAGGTACTTCTTAACCTTCTTCTTTAACCATCTGCTTCCGTTAGAGACTACTCTGGAACGTGCCGAAAATATACTACATATTATTTTATTTGAATTAAATGTGATATTACAGATCTTAATTAAATAAAATTTATTTCCGCACGCCGGATTTGAACCCGCGCCCTCGGCTTCGCAGTCGAGCGTCTTAACCACTAGACCACGGAGGACGTCAATATTAACTTTCGGCAGATCCGGTGCTGTGTTCAAGTTGATTCATCATCTACGAAATGCCGTAACTGATTAAATTTAGTCACTGGACGGGAAATACCATCAGTGGGTCGATGGTGGAGAACTAAATTGTATAAAAATTCCACAAAAAAAAAAAAAAAAAACATCCCCACGACACAAAACACAACCCGTTACAAAATCCGCCCAGACGAGAACTGCGAGCGCCTTTGTGTTCGTGATAAAAACCGACAGGCGATGGATCAGAGCCTTAGAGTATATAAAGTGGTATCAATCCAAGGCAGTGTAGTCAGTTTTTGATGATTTTTACCTGACTCGGCGGACCTGGGCGTGGCTAAGACCAACGCTAGGGTATTTATACATCCATTCATATCACATATCGACACAATGTTTTTGTTTATTCGTATAACCACTTTTTCCACACTATTGATATCAACAAAAATATAGCATCTAACCTAAAAAACCGTTCAGTTGTGTCAAGTTTAGTGGCATAGTAAAAAATGAGGGCGGAGTCCCGCGGTGACCCAGGAGCCCAAGATCATTGTGACAGTACGTAGAAGCGGAGTATTATATTTGCTGTCTCTTTCTCTCTCATGGTGTACGACGAAAAAACCCGAAGGAAGTGATTTATCGCAAGTTTGTATCGGTTTGGTAAAAAAAATTAGCTCTCTTTCCATACATTGTTTCTCCAAGATCAGAGCAAAATATTTTTACTAAGTCAGTAAAAATTTGCGATAAATCACTTTCTCTGGGTTTTGATGTCGTATACCATGAGAGAGGAAGAGACAAGAAAAATCTTCATATAATATTGCAGCATTTATAAGTATGTGAGAATGTTCTCCGTCCGCGCTAACTTCACATTATCGAGTCGTATAACTTACGTCAACGGATTTTCAGGTTAGTTCCTATATTTGTGTTGGTTAAAAAACTTGCAGTGGTTATACAAATAAATCAAACATAATATGCGCTATGCGTGAATGTTCAAATAAGACCAAACAAAGATTATAAAACATCACTTTTCAGAGGTATTTCAACAGTTTTAAATATTTTTGGATGAACATTAGCATTTTCACATTTTAAAGATATAAATACATGAAATCAATAAAAAGCTTCCACCATTATTTGGGCAAACCTTGTGTTATTAGTGTTTGTGTGATGTTTTGACTTTATAAATCATTTTAATGGTGTATTGATATTGTTTTGTTTAATGTGTTCAAATATGTTTATTAAAAATGACCGAATTCCATGTGGGTGGTAACTAACAGGCTATCCAACATCCTTTAATATATCTTTGTCTCTTTCTACCGAGTCAGTATAAAGTCAACAATACTGACTATACTGTTTTGCAAAGGTACCTCTCCATATATATTCTTACTTCAAGAGACAGATATGATTTTTTTTTTTCAATAACTCCACACAGGAGGCCTTGAGGGAAATAATTTACCTCAGGGCCTATGTCATCTTTGGGGATGCTGTGTGGAGGGTCTTTTTGAGGAAAGGAAGGAGTGAACTTGGGTCTTGAAAATACCCATGTTGAAGGAGGGAGGAAACACAGAGGCCGGAAAATCGACTTAATCCATAGCCGAGCTGTTGAACATAAGAACGAGTCATAAAAGCGACCCGTTCTCATGTATAGAATGTCAACCGTGTACAAATGTTTGGCGCGCGTGTGACGAGTTTCCCGACTATGCACCGGTGCCGAAGGGATCCATGACGCAAGGTCCTTATTGTATATTCTAACTCCAAGAATATATCCGACCAAAAATTCCAATTCAAAATAATTACCGACAACGTTGTTGACAAGTAATACTACCTTCTAGAAAACATCAATTTCCACTGTCCAGTACGAAACACGCGCTCGAACAAATTAATCCACATCCCACACTCAAAAACTAACTACACACAACATTAATTTTTCAAAAGAACATGCACAAAATAAATACTCTACCATAATTTCGGATGCTTTACATTTTCAATTTATCCTTAGGTCAATTTACTTCATGTATACTACAAAAAAATAAATCACAAGGTTGATTATGAACTGTTCACCCCTGCTGTTAACTTTAAGCTAATTTTAATTATTTTTTTATCTATTTTATTGACATTAGGTTGTGTTTATAACACACATAAAAATACCAAAGTGAAATATAATCTGGATTTTTTGTCGCAGACATCAAGAGGGTAATACCCCGACGTGTACCTAATATTACTATTTAAAGATATTTAACCAAACCACCAATGTAAATAGACCTTCTGGTATGTGCGGTAAAACCATGTATGACCGTATTAAAAATGTGGATATCCGGAAAGAATGCAAGGCTGATATAAGCGTAATAAATAATATCGAGAAAGGGACGCTTAGATGGTTTGGACATGTAGAGCGAATGAATAAAGAAAGGAGTGGGAAAAAAATATACGATGCGAAAGTGAATGGAAGAAGAAGTCGAGGACGCCCGAGAAAGACATGGCACGATCAAGTAAATCGAATACTTGAATCGGGTCATGTGTTGAGTCAGAATAACAGAAGAGTATGTATGAGACGATGTATGAATGTGAATGAAGCAAGGAATGTGTGCCAAGACAGAGTTATATGGTGGTCCGTCCTCTCTGCCTACCCTTGCGGGGAAACGGCGTGACGGTTAGTTGGTTATTACTACGAGCATTGTATCGGTTAGTAGCTGAGTGGACAAACGCGTCGGATTTCCATCCGGGCGTCGTGGGTTCAATTCCTCTGCTTGCTAAGTCCTCCATCGTTGCACAAGCAACAACTTCCGCTTATTTTTATGGCAGTAGGAGTTTTTCAAATATTGTCTGGTTATTCGTAACCCGGGAATGGTTTTCTTAAAAAAAAAACACACACACAAGCATCGTAGTGACGTCCATAAGGCGTTTTATTACATGATTCATTACACGTAACGCACGCCTTGACTCGGCATAAGGTATTTGTGATACCAGCGCCGGATCTACCATGCGTTCAAATTGTGCAAAAAACATAGGCGCCATCTTTAAAGGAGCACCGTGAAAATAAAGATCTTATTTAAATTTACTGAAAATAGTCCCTAAATCATATAAAAATTCCCCTAAATCATTTGAAAATTACTCAATACTCAACATAATGATGTTTTTTATTGCGCTGGCAACATCACGTGCATTCAACGACTATCTAAAATATATGGAAAAAAGTTTTTGTCACGGAATTTTTTTACGAATTGCATGATAGTTATTTGGACGTAACGTCTATTTTTCTATGGTGTGTCGTACGTTAAAATCGATGCGATCTAAAGTCTATAACCAATCAGCGTGCCCGTTTTTTCTTCCCGGGTGGAGGGGTGGCGCAATCGGTACTTACTGCACAGGGCGCGAGATGTCGCGGAACCGGCCCTGTGTGATACCTTTCTTTAGATTATTTCCAGGCTTCAATATAAGGCTGTTGCGAGCGAAACTCGTTGGCGGCTGTCATTTATCTAATAATAAAAAACCGAGCGATGAACTTCTTTATTTGCTTTAGTAACGGTGAACGAAGTTCAACTAGTTGTCTTTTTACCAGAACGTCAAATGTATCAATGGCCAATGCTCAAACTCCCGTGTCGTGATACTGTGAACAATGAAAAGATAAAAAAAGTTGTTTCGCTTGGTTTTAATGTCTTATTTTAACTAATTGGGCAGATTTTAATGTTGTGAGACAGTGGGTGATGGGCAATGAAAAGAGAAAATAATAGTTTGTAAGTAGGTACTTACCTAAATGGTCAGCTCTGTAAAACTTTAGTGTCGTTTTTTGTGTCGACTTTACGAGCCCTCCGAAGCCTCTTTTACTCATTTTATTTCTTACTAGTTGTTCCTGGTGAAAAATCACGGGATGAAATCTTGACTTGTCGTGATTTTTTTGTTGTTTTAAATATCGAATAATGTCAGCTAAAATACATACAGGTAGGTACTTTATTAGGTAGGTAGGGGTTTAAAAAGTTCACACTCGTACGATCGTACGTGCTCACAAAGAAAATGCTTTTTGTGTCAAATATCGAGAAACATTCGGAATTGAATCATCCTAGTTTTATCGCAATGAATTTTCTCAGCTAAGCAATTTTTTTGAAAATTATTTTTTTAAATTTTAGTTACATTGTACATTCAAGTTTACAAGTAGCTAATTATTTCATTTTCTTTTTGACTTTATCAAATTTTAACTTATATACTACTTATTTTTTGAAAATTTATTTGCATTTTAAATAATTTTTACAGGCCATTTTGAATTTATTGAATGGCACAATTTTGATGGTTTCCGGCAGCGCATTATAAGATTTCATCCCTTTGTATAGTAAGCTATTTTGTGCGTTGGCTTTATTCTTTTCTGGTAGTCTAATTTCTTTGCATGCCCTTGTATTATATTTGTGAATACCAACATTGTAGATAATTTTGTCAGAAGAATATTTTGATAACAGGTTGTCCTTCATTTTCTGTATAAACATCAATGGGTTTAATGTTGGCATCTGTTTTACTGTTAGCCAATTTTGTTCCTTTGACATTTTAGTTACTTTTGAGTATCTTTTTCGCCTAAGTATAATTCTCATTGCTCTATTTTGGAAAATTTGAAAGCTGTTTTGTTTTCTGTCATTACACAAAAAAAGAATCGTTGAACAGTAATAACAATGTGGAGCAATAATGGAGTTGTAAAATGTGGTTTTTCTGGAATTTTTTAATGAGTTCTTCCCAAAAAAGAGATCTTCTTCCCAATTTCCTTTTGTATATACCCAGCATGCTTGTTAAAGGTTAGTTTTGCATCTAATATAACTCCTAAGTATTTTATATCACTTACATTTTCAATAATTTCATCATCATTTTTAATTTAATGAATAATATCTTTAAAATATTTAAATCAATCGAAAGGGTTACTGATTTTGTAAGTCATTTTGAAATTTATAACATTCTTGCGTGTGCAGTGGGCATTAAAAGCGTTTAATACAATACACTTTTGATCAGATTATTTACATTCCAATACATTATAAAAGGCGTTCCGTAGAAGATTCACGGAATAAAAGGAGTTTCAATTACAAAAACGATAGAATGAAGCATCTGTTATAAATAATGAGGGGGTAATCGAAATATTGAAAAAAATCAAGAAATGTTTCGAATTGATCGCTTGGACACTGATGATAAAGCAGATTTCAATAAAAGGTCACTAAATAAAAAAATAAAAATCAAACACCGAATTTCAAAATAACCTCGTGAATACCGCACAAGAGTCTCAACTGCTCCCAACCGTCTAGAGCCAGTGAGACTATGGCATCTTGAAATAGGGTATGTTGTGAGGCTGAAGGTAGTGGGAAGGGGAAGAAGATAGGGAAGAGGAAGGTTTGGAAGTACCTGGCTATTCAGATCTGGTCACCAAACACGGCCAAAGCCATTTCAAGCAACGTTTCAATTCTGAATGGTGGTCTTTCACCAGGGCGATACTTAGAGTATCTACCACTCTGACTCTTGAGCGATATAAACTAAAAAAAAATAGTACGTATCGACGCTGGAAAGGCAAAAGGGTTTAAGCGACACTTTGGTCAAAAATGAATTAGTAATGCAGTTTTTTACTGCATCGAATGCTCTGACTATCGTTTAGGCATCTAAAATATATTTATTATTTTGGAGAAAGATTAACTCAAGCGAAACAAGCTTGGGACCTTTTTAAAGCTTTTTGTCGCTTCAGGTTACTTAATGAGAGCATTAAATATTTATTTTTTAAATCCAACCAGGTACTGAAGACTTATGCATTTTATTGTAAAAAAAAACTTTAAAGTGCTTTGGTGTAAACTTTCCAACATGACGCTACAGCCCTTTTGACATTCCGGTGACGATTTATATGGTTATTATGGCCATGAAATATGACAGCTTCGGTATTGCACCAACCATCCAATTCTGCTGGCATAAAAAAAAAATAAATAAAAAAATATATAAAGCAATAAATTGTCGTTTGAACCGAAATATTGAAAATTCATTTGATTAATGAATGGAATGGGGATTATTAATATGTCGATTTTTTGTTGATAATCGATTATAATCGGGTATAACAACTATGGCCATCACTAGTTGCAGCCGCGACATTGGAGATGACAATAATTTACGACTGTCAAGACAAGTGGCCATATAAAGATGTCTGAAAAACTAAAGGTAGACACCAGCGTAGTTGGACATTATAACTTGTATTATTTCCATAAATTCTTTACAAATAATCTTTAAATGTACCGATCTTTACGGTTTTCCGTTTTTAAGAATCTGCCAGCAAGAAGAAATAAAATCAATTGCACCTGGAAGTGATTTCCAAACGTTTTTCAACTATAGCCCTTTGGTCTACAGAGTCATCTCCAGTGATTCTTTATGCTGATCTAATCTAACAGAATAAAAAGAGGTTATTTTGTTAAAAAAATGTATTATCTTCTGTTTGTTATCATCAAACATAGTTATTTAACTCTTCAAATATTCAGAAAGTGTACCAAGTATCTTATTATATCTTTACAAACCGATTGCAATATTTAGAGCCCAGACGTCGGGTCCTGTTCTACCGGTATTTCAATGGAAGATGCCAAGGAACTTGAGTCATTGATTCCTTCAGCACCGTTGCACAGTCGGGAAACTTTCCGAACGCGCGCCCAACATTTGTACACGGTTGACATTCGATACATGAGAACGAGTCGCTTTTACGACTCGTTTTATGTTCGATAGCTCGGCTTTGAAACGATTTGTGGGCTTTTTCAAGATCTAGGTTCATTCCTTCCTTTCCTCACAAAGACCCTCCACACAGCATCCCTAAAGATGACATTAGCCCTGAATACCGTACAAGAGTCCCAACTGCTCCCAACCGTCTGGAGCCAGTGGGACGGTGGCATCCCCGATTGGGGTATGTTGTGAGGCTGAGGGTAGTGGGAAGGGGAAAGAGATGTGGAAAAGGAAGGTTAGGAAGTACCCGTATTTTCAGATCTGGTCATCGAATAAACGGCTAAAGCCATTTCAAGCAACGTTTCGATTCTGAATGGTGTTCTTCACTCCAGGGCGATGCTTAGATTATCTCTAATTTAGGTTTAGACAAGGGGCGCCAAAAATTTTACCTGCGCCAGGTGCCGTTCGGCTCAGGGCCGGGCCTGTTTATAATGTTGTATTTTGTTACAATAATGTTGTATTATGCTGGCATTTATGGACATAAACCAATAATTCCATTACTTATTATTTAGCTGGAATATTTCAATCACTTCTGAAAAGCTGGCACTCACCTATAAATGGTTTGCTGATCCTGCTTGGTTTTGGCATTATCGTCTTGCTCCAAAAGAAGCTGGAGCGCCCTGCTCTGCTCCAGGAGCGTCAGAAGTTCCAGTTCCTCCCTGCCGAGCTGGTACTCTAACTCAGCTTGCTGAATTCTCACGTCTATGTTGCTATGGAAATAATATATATTTTTTTATAATCATTTGTGGGAAAACTGAAGGAAGTGTATCAAGCAAAGTGTTAAAACATTAAAATAGTTATTTAAAAAATCAACTGAATCATTTCGGTGGTACGGATTAACCCTTAGTGTGCCGGAGGTGCCAATAGTCACCGAGCATTCATCATTATCTTTTCACGAGTTTTTTATTATTTAAAACCTGTTGTTTGCATATTCAAATTAACCGTAATCACTTGTCAACGAAATAATCAATCAATATAGATATTTTGCATTGCGGTAAGTTTGGTACAAGTCGAGTAATAAATATTTGAAGTTTGCTCACGTCAGTACGGCTGAAATAAATCGATTTGAGTGACATTACTGTATATATTTACAGGAAAATCTCATGCAGTTTTTTTTTTGGTTGGAAGGAAATATATTCAGCCACACAAAAATACAAATAAAACGAAAAAAAATCTCCAAATTTTATTCTTAAAAAAAAATGATGCAGCGAGTGAAAAGACATATTTCTAAAGTCTTCTCAAACTTTCGACAAACTGTTTTATTTTTATTTTTTTATATAAATGTGTAAGTTCATTATGTGTCATTAAATCCACAATTTGTGGATCTTGCCTCATCTCAGTGAAATTTTGAAAGTACCTACATGCCCAGTACACAAAACAAAAGACTGGGAGTTTCACCGAAATTAAATTGGATTAGGCACCGAAAACATAATAGTTTTTAACTGTTTAATTGCGTATTGTACAGAATAAATTGCTCGCACAATAATAAATTATAATGATTACGATGGTAAAATTCCTCAAAGGTGGTGATCTGATATAGATATTACATGCAAAGTTTAATTTTGGAATGAAAAATAATAATTATTTTGAATGAATTACGGGATGGTAATTTAGCTTGTAATTTTGGTTGTTTTAGCTAATGAATCAGAAATTGTTCGCAGGTACTTTCATGAGAGAGCAACGGACCGCTGGGTTGATTGAGGTTGAACTTTTGGCTTGTTTTGTAGTAAGTTATAAACTAGAACGGAAATCAAACCATAAATCATTTCGAAAGATAATAAAATTGGAAAAAGGTTTATGGTTCCTACAAATCACTTAATCAAAAATAGATTTATGGTACAGGTTAATAAGAGGTGGTGAGAATAGGTATTGAGGTGAGTTAAATAATAAATGAAATATTTGTTTGTAAATTAATATTGGTCACCATAAAAATTACCTTAAATAATTTACATTCTCTATAACATCAGATGAAACTTTTGAAAATATGTTTTGTGATGAAGCAAAGGTTTTTTTTTCGAGAGATGTTTTGTGTATTTCCACGTGCTTAAGAGATATTATTTTTTGTGTATATTTTGCTGAGCAATGTTGCTTTGGGCGTAATGCTTATATTTTTAATGAATATTTTACGGTCGTTCACTTATCAATGTACATATTTTTATTTATGAAATAGCATATGATGTTTTTTACACTAAATTTTCATCTTCGTTGTGAAGGACTTTTTTCAAAAACGAAAGATTTAAGGATGTTGTCAAAATAAAAAAAGCAAACAATGATATAAAAAATCTAAAAATAAATTAAATTAATTCAAAACATAGTTACCAGATAATAATATTTCCTAATTTTTTTTTGGGGAAGATAATATAATTGTAGAATTTTGAGAGGTTATGTCGTAAAATAAATTTTAAAAATAAAGCTCATTTGAAGGTGTTATGAAAAACAAAAATAACAGCCTGTTAAGAGGAAGTTAAATCTTAAAGTGGGGCAGTTAGGAAAGCGATACACAAATGTTGTTTTTTATTTATTAAATTTAAAAAATCTGTAAATATTTCAATATTCAACTATATCAAATATACGTTTAATTTTTTTTAAATCTCAAGCTAAGTGAACAATATTTAAATATATCATTGATACATACTATGTATGTTAGGAAATAATATTAAATTGGAAAATAATAATGTTAGTTGAGAAATAATATTATATTGGGAAATAACAATGTAAATTAAGAATTAAAATTAGATTTAAAATAGTAAATACATAATTCTAAAAATATGTAGTAAGAGGTGATACAACAAAAATATTGATTAACTAAGGACCTGTTTTTTTTATCAATTAACTAAATGCATATGTAATAAACTTTCTGAAGAAGTACTTACTCGGTTATGTCGAGTTTCTCTAGCGCCCCCTTGAGCCCCTTTATGGCAGCCCGCTTGGCCTCCATGTCCCCGCGCAGCCGTCCTATGCGGGTCTCCGCTCCCCGGCGCTCCGCCTCCGTCAGGGGCGGCGGCATGGCGCCCCCGCCGCCTCCGCCCCCGCAGCCCGTAGGGGGGCGAGAGCAGAGCTGCTCCTTAAGACTGCAAGGCAAAGGATGATAGATTATTATTAGTTTGATGATGATAACTAACTAACTAATCATCATGCCGTTTCTCCAGAGATGTAGGCAGAGAGGATAGACCGCCATACAACTCTGTCTTGGTACAAATTCCTTGCTTTATTCAAATTCATACAACGTCTCATACATACTTTTCTGTTATTCTGCCTCTTGACATGGCCTGACTCAAGTATTTAATTGACTTGATCGTGTCATATCTTCTTTGGGCGTCCCCGAATTCTTCTTCCATTCACTTTTGGATAATATATTCTCCTTACACTCTTTTCTTTGTTCATCGGCTCTAGATGCCCAAACCGTCTAAGCGTCATTTTTTAGTTAAATTCATTACGCTTAAATCAGCCCTGCATTCTTTACGGATGCGCCCTTGAGGTGATTTTTCACAAAAACGGCGCTATACAAATCGTCCAAATATTATTATTATTATTATCCACATTTTTAACACGATCATTCGTGGTTTTAGCACGTACGCCTCAGCGATCTCATTTCTACAGCACTCAGTCTACTTTCAGTTTCCCTGCCAATTCCATGCCTCACTGCTATGCATCAGGGTTGGTATAATCACTTAATTGTGGACTGTTAGCTGCTGTTATTTGGAGAGTTAATTGGAATAATGTTTACTTTCAACTAAAAGTTTGGATATGTGCATGAGCGACCAAAATTTGTCCAAAAAGGAATATTTTTTCGACAAGGTGTGTATATATATATATACACACCTTGTCCTTTATCCATTTCATATATATATATATAATTGACCCTCCTCATACAAATACGTGCCAAGTCTCGCAGATTAAAACACGATTATTTCCTAAATCATGGCACATTCCGAACTAAAACTCTAAATTTTGTGCATAATATGACATTATGATTATTAAAAGCAATCAATGGAAACCTTTAAAAAAAATTTGAAAAATATTTTATTACAGTACCAGGTAAGTAAATCAAATTAAAATATGTATACCTTTATAAATAAATATAAAATAACTCTCTATTGGTGAAAGCGAATATGGAAAAAGATACGTTTCTTTAAGTGAAAAAGATCAATGCATTCTAAGCACGAAACCTTAAATGACAACATATGGATCTCCACGCAACTCTGTCTTGGTACACGTAATCGTACGGAATTCACATAAAAAAATATAATAAAAGAGATTGCTATTCTCCGTGGGGAAGTTTATTAATTTGAGGCACTTCTTAGGGCTTAATTATTTTTTAAGAAGTAGAGATTCCACCACTATGAAAAAAAATGTAAGGCACTTTGAAACTGTGGTTACGTAATATTACATCTTTATATTTAAGAAGATAAAACAGATATAAACAGTGATTAATATAATAATATAAATTTTCTGCAGAATTCGCCTGCACTTTTCTTATTTTTCATGAGCATGAGAACATGAGTAGCAGATAAATAAACTTTTACACAAATTTAAAGGGAAAATAAATACATAAAGGATTGTGTTACACAGAAAAACTAGAAAAAGTGCCTAACGTATAAGCAAAGTAGTAGCAGATAAAAATCTTCACAAACATATTTTATAAGAATGTAAAGGAAACACAACAGAAAAAAAACATTCAAAATAGTGTTACATGCAGAAATGATAAAAAGTACACAATGTATTAACAAAGTACGTCAAAGTTGTTTTTTATCAGCCGGGTTTGCTTTTAACCAAGATAAGCAGATGGCAGTAATGGCTTTGTATCTTTATTATCTTACACCCTAAGTTATAGCCAAGATAAGTTGAGAGTCTGTGACTGGAATACCAGATGGGGCACTCTATCACGGAGCTTCTCAACAGTTCATTGTGTGACTCTCATTATCAAGAAGCCGCCGAAGAGTGATTTGTTATAATCAAATGAATAAATATGACATGCCGCCATTAACGGCCAGTTTTGCAATAGTGCCAAACATTAATCTTGCATGATGTTTTTAAGTATTAACGGTGCGTTCATTAGGAAAAATATCACGTTTAAAAATGTATTTTAAACCTAGTCTGCAAACTGTAATTTCTACTGCGATATTCCGTCATATTTATTAACTAACGGACTATTGTCTAGTAACAAAAAAAATACACAACACGAAATGGAAAAAAAGAGCAACAGAGAAAGAACATCACATACATAATACTATTATGAAGCAATGACAAAAATAAGACAATATATACATTAGAAAGAACGTTCAAGTCAAAGCCGTAAAATGAAAATCATTTGGACTGGAACCAAAAATTTCAAGACCATGGCTTGAGTTAAGTCTCGACATTCTGGACAGTGGAGAATGATACCCATAGTTAGTAAAGTGATGATTGAGGAACAGCAATTGTTTATATATGTTTATTATATGGCAAGGAATTTTGAGTTGGATGAGTTGCAACAAAGAAGGTGAGTCAATAATAAAATTAATCATTTTGAAAATGCCAACTAATTCAAAGTCTTTCTACGCTTTTTTTTATGAATAATCTAATATTAAGATTTTTGCTGTACATAAATATCGAATATTTTTTCCAACTTTAAAAGCTTTATATTGGATCGGATCTTTTATTTATTTTTCTTATTCAAGAGCATTTTATTAAAAACGTATTATTTTTTAAATATCAAGTATCTGATAATTTTTGTACCAATTTTCAAATTTCTTTCATACTTTAAGTTTGTTTTCGGATGCTCAATGTATTTTAATCAAACCTTTAATGAGTGAATTTGATTGTACAAATGATTAATAAAAATAATAATAGTGAATTTATATTGCGCAGTTTTGTGATAGTCCACAACAAGAGCGTTTTACAAGAGAATAATACATAACAGATATGTATGCAAATTAAAACTATCTAAAATCATGATCGCATGGTGGTTGTTATAAATCATGAAAGATTGTTCGGATATGGGTATAACAGTGCGTGTGTACATAAACAGATTAAAAACAATTTACTAAAGAGAGAAAGAGACGGGATAATTTACTGCGGTAAAATTGAGATTGGCGGTTGGAAATTTCCCATTCTCAAAGATATTCATTTCCTGGGTTCAAATTTTTATTTGGAATCGAACCAAGAATGAGTATACTACAGATTTTAACGATTTTCAGCAGATCGATAGATTTAAAAAAAATCGATTGATTTCAAGGAATTTCGGTAAAAAGGTAGAGTTCAATGGAATTTTTTATTTTCATTTATTTATATTTATTGAAGTCCATCAAAAAAAAATGATGGACTTCAGTAAATTTAAGTAGATTTCAGAAAATATCGGTAGATTTAAAGATTTTTGTGAATATCGGTGAATTTCAATGAATTTTGGTAGATTTCAATAATTTTAGGTGGATTTCAATGAATTTCGGTAAATTTCAAAGCGTTAGAATTAGTTTGAAATCGGTAGATAATGTGAATTCTTACACTGAAACTGAATCTACTATAAAACTTCATATTTTTTTTATTCCACCCACCTCTGAATCATGTGCTCCTTGTCCTTGAGGTGCGCCCTGAGGGGGTCCACAGGGTCAGGGTGCTGCGGGGGCGGTACGGGCACCTGCGGGGGCAGCGGGGCGCAGCGCCCCAGCAAGCTGCTCTTGCGCCTCCGGGGCGTCATCGACAGCGACACTTCTATGCTTGCCATCTGTTGGGGAAATAATACATCATTAGAATTAGATATTATTGGAGGGTTGTGATAAGTAATTCACGGGAATTATTTGAAAGTACTCGTATATAATATATATGTTGACTAATAACAATAGTAATTACAAATTGAACGCTTATTTTTTTACTTTAATCATTCAGATCCATACTTGAGCCAGGCTCGTCAGATGTCGCCTGAGTTATCAAAGCGCGCTTACGTTGCCTATATTCGCGGCAGTAATGCGTGTTGGTTTTGGGTCCGGGCCTGGCGTTTTCGAGTTGAAAATCGTAGCCTCACTTAGTGCGTGAGCAGCTCGTGACGTTCGGTCGACGAATGTTGTACTAGTAATGTTTTTTCTTCTTTAAAACGAGACTAAGATGGGGGCCGATTAATAACCAAGTTATTGAAGTTTGAAATTAATTCGACAAACACTGTCGCTCGTTTGAGCGTGATTGCCTCCCCGCACCTGGCATCAATTCTAAAGACGTAAAAAGTGAACAATACTTTTTTTATTCGTAAAAAGCATTTACTTTGTGGCTGCCATATTTACAAATAAAACAGATAAACTTTGTTTATAACCACTTTTATTATTCAATATTATGTCTACCGGTTTCGGAAGTACCCTTCCGTCACCAGGACAATATTAAAATTAAAATTGATTAATCAATAAAGTGGTTTTAAACAAAGTTTATCTGTTTTATTTATAAATACTTTTTTTTTCATTTATAGAAAATAATATAACAAAAAAAAATCGAAAATATTTAAAAAAAAATACTACACTGGCTACAGACGATTGGCAGCAGTTGAAATTCTTGTGCGGTATTCACTACAAACAAGAAGACTTAGTGGGTTAATAATCATATTAAATTCATTGATATTTTTTTAACATTTAACTAAATACACCTAGACCAACAGATATATCTGTATAATATAAAAAAGGCCGTGTTAATGAAGTTACATTTCAAGGTAAATTGACATTCAGAAAAATCAGATATAGGTTTCATAATCAACAAAAAACACTCCAGCATTCATCTACGCGTAAGATTACTACAATAGCTTACAAATATAGATAGAGGATGAAGTGGTATCATCGAACTTCCGTGACAACAACCTTCCAACAAAGAAATGGAATGAAAGAGACACAAAAGCATTTTGTCAAAGCCTTGTACAAAAAAGATACTACTCAATTAATAAACGGCGCTTTATAAAACGTACCATTTATAAGAATAGACGTATAATAGAATAATTAAATTTTAATAAAATCTGTTACAGTACGTGTATCAAGAGATTACATTAAAACAATAACAATGAGTTGTTTATGCTTTATTCTTATGGGAAAGAGATGAAATCTGTAAAGGCGGCCTAAGTTATATAGTCGTTCGTTATGGAAGAAGTTAATCAAAACCACTCATCTTGGTACATAAATTGCAAAAACAAGTTTTTGTTCAATAACTATGGGAAAAAGTATACAGGCCTTACTTTATCTGTAACGTCAATAGAAATTATCGGAAATTGTAGCGCTAGGCGCCACACTTCGTGGGAAATCGACGAAATAATGTTAGTAAGGCTGACCACTTTCAGATATTTCCGCTTTGTGAGGCAACTTTTTAAAAAGGGAGGCTGGAATACAGTTTGCCAGATAGATATAGATCAGTTGCAAAGCCTCAAACATCGTCCCCCTAACTTATAAACGAGGTGTAAATGTTACGCGTGTTATAAGGTCGGAATAGCGATAAACTTGCTTTAAAACCACGGCTTATCTGTCTAATTTAATGGCCTACGTCCGGTGTAACTAAACCAACGCTAAGTCGGCGCGTAAAAATCTAATGAGTAAGACGGCATGAATATATATAATTTATTCAATAACATGAATTTGTGTAATGGTGTACCATACAATGTTCTATAGTTTATATATTTGGGTATTGGGTTTATATAAAAATAATACATACATATTAAAGTAAACCCTTGAGTGAACTCGAATTAAGTGATTAATATGTTAGAAATTAACAGTCTTCGTATTAGAACAATTTAAACATTTCTTAACGTGAACGAAAATTCTAATGTCTATTTAATATTGTGTAAACATCAAGTTATTAATTAACTTCAGAGTTGGCATTTTAAGGAAATGTATCAATTATGATTATCTTCTTTGTCACCATAAATTATTAAAATTATCTGAACGTAAAATAATTACTGACTTTACTTGCTTATATAAAATTATAAATTCAATGATTAACAGTCCTGAACTATTATATTAAAATTGCATTTCATGTTCCTGGCAGAACAGTTACAAGACAGTACCTACAATATTATTGTGACAACTCTAATTAATCCTCACAATATTACACTATAACATCTGGGAAACAAAAACTCCGATGTTGTTGATATATTTAGCACGTCAATATCACAATATAATACAGTTTTTTATTCATATATTAGAGCTAAATTAATTGTAGAAACTATTTAACTCTGGATATATCTGCCATACAATACTATGTTTTCTTCCTTGTACAATATTTTTTGCACTGTTAATAAGTATATCGTTTTTTTTTTAATGTTAATATTTGTGTAAAAAGCCTTTAAACAACGTAAATAAATTTAAAAAAGATAATTCTCAAACACAAAAAAAGACTTCAACGACAATGATCATCATTACAAATTTTAACCAAATTCTGTACTGTACGACAAATTCAGAAAGTCCGTTTTTTAATCTCGTTCCCATGCCCTAAATCAGAAAAAATAAATAAAATAAAAATCATTAGGAAAAAAATAAAATGAAAATTTTAAGTTAATAAGTGTGCCTATCTGATAGGACCTGCCAGGTAAGTATGTTCCTGTATATTTTCTTATTTAAACTAGGAATTATTATGTAATAATAGAAATTAAGATCTGTACAGCGCCCTTAAGGTGATTTTTCACAAAAACGGCGCTATACACATCATCCAAATATTATTATAATTATTATTCAACTTGAAAGCTTCTACCGAACACAATTTTCCGTTCTTTGAAAAGATTACAAAAGCAGATTCTATACGCGGTATCAAGTAAACAAATAATTCCTATAATTTGCGAAATAATCTTCCTTATTTCATTGTATTGCAGAAGCCACATTCAAAGTATGATTACTTGGGACACGCGAGGTCCTGGAGTGGTGGGAGGCGGCGGGTCCTTCGGCGGCCGTTAAACTAAACTATCCTTTTCCCCATTAAGAACGAAATTGGATTATTACAATCGGGTAAACGATTCTAGGGAGGAACACAAATTCTTAAAAGGTATTAAAGTTAATTATTAAGCTTAAGGGTCAGCACTCAAGAATGACGATAAACGTTACTTTGTAGCATTCTAGTACAAGCAATGCTACAAATTATTTATCCGTATATTATCTATGGTTAGTTAGAAAACTGTCTGAGGCTTCCTTCATCGGCGAATACAATTTCTTAATCGTAATCCTTTAAATTCTATGAAAAACATACTAAAATGTCAGTAAAAGGTGCAGTTTGAAAACCGGCAAAAGCATTTTGGAACGTTTTACCTAAAATTTCAGTATGCATTGAGCAAAGAGTTTAAAAGATATCTGCTTAAGAATTGTATTCATTGGAAACCTTGGACATTTTTATAATTACCGCTATGGAATTAACAGATAAATAGTTGGTAGTTTTGACTATACTAGAAAGCCAAAGAAGTGTATATTTTTGGGTGTTGACACTTAACATAATGCAATGACGAACATTTTGATTTTTAAAGGTTTTGGATACCACGGATCCGGTGTTTAAGGTTTTGTTTAATAAATAAAAGATAATTAGACGGCCTCCATGACCGAGTGGTAAGATGCTCCATTACGAATACAGAAGTTGTGGGTTCAAACCCGGCATGCGCAAATAAAGTTTTTTTTTATTATTGTGTGTCACAAGACATTTGATTCATATAAAATAATATATAGTATATTTGCGGCACGTTCCAGAGTGGTAGATACTCTAAGTATCGCCCTGGTGAAAGACCACCATTCAGAATCAAAACGATGTTTGAAATGGCTCTAGCCGTGTTTGGTGACCAGATCTGAATAGCCAGGTCCTTCCCAACCTTCCTCTCCCTATCTCTTACCAACTTAACCTCCCCACTACCTTCAGCCTCACAACATACCCCAACTGGAGATACCATAGTTTAACTGGCTCTAGACGATTGGGAGTAGTTGGGACTCTTTGCGGTATTAACTATAAAATATACCAAAGTGGTAGATACTATAAGTATCACCCTGGTGAAAGATTACCATTTAAAATAGAAACGATGCTTGAAATGGCTTTAGCCGTGTTTAGTAACCACATCTGAATATCCAGGTGCTTTTCAACCTTGCTTTTCCCCATCTTCTTCCCTTACTCACTACCTTCAGCCTCACAACATAATTAGGGATGCCATAATACCACTGCTTCTAGACGGTATTCACTATTAAAAAAAATCCAACCTAAACAACAAAAAAATATTTGTAAAACTTCAAAAATAAAATAAATATAATTTATTAATTAATAATGGAATTTCGAATTTATAGGAAAATGGCGTCTTCTTGTATATCGTCGTCAATGGGAAAATACCCCTCATGTGGTCAACTCTACAAAAAATGAGTCAAATATACCGTAGAGTTTCAATTTGTACTTCAAGTTTCAATGTTTTATTGGTGAAAATACATTATTGCATCTAAAACTACCAAGAGTATTTTTGATGTCTCAAAAAATAACCTGAAACTCTCAAAAATCAATTTTTAATTTCCTCCTGAACAATTACGCTTTTGACACATAGGAGGTATTTTCGCGTTGATGACGATATATTCAAAAGGAAAGGATTTTAACTTCGAAAAACTTCAGTAAAAGCAATAAATTGAACTTGAAGATTCTTTTACTTTACATATAATCTGAATCACATATTAATCTAAAATACCTTACCAAATAAATTTGAATAAGATTACTTTCTTAAATATGAAATTCTTAACTTTGAGTGGGTTTGTAGTTTTGTTTTTCGGGTATTAATAAACAGGAAACCGCCTAACGGTTTACACCATAACACAGATTTTTAAATTTTAATTAGCGGTCATAACTTATTCAAATTGCATCAACTATCAGACAGCCAGTGAATGTTAAAATTAATCTGAACATCTAATAATATTTTTTTGGTTGTGTGGGCTTGATTTAAAAATTTGGCTAAGTGTTTCGTTGGGCTATTAAAGATTATTCCTAGTTTGAATTTCGTAATGAAATCACTTAAATCTATTAAAAATTCGAACAAAATATTACCGACAGGTTCCCCTAGTTACAACTATAATAATTTTTTGAAAAATGCAATATTTAAAGAATCGATAAGTGTAAGGAACCTTAATTATACATATAAAATATGTTTTTTGCATAAATTAAAGATTGAAAAGCAACAAATAAGTTACTAAGAAATAGTGAAATTTATCGTGTAGTCGCTAAATGGATTATGTTATAATATTTATTACAATATAATAATAAAACTCATTTGTATATAATTAACGTTTTTTACTTAGTTGTAAAAGTAGGTAATATATAAAAACAATGAATTTATAATCTAATTTAGTATGACCGGTTAGTAGCTGAGTGGACAAACGCGTCGGATTCTCCCACCCGTGCTTCGTGAGTTCAATATTTCTACGAGCTAAGTTCTCCATCACTGCACAATCAACATCTTTCGCTTATTTTGATGGTAGTAGGAGTTTTTTTTAAATATTGTCAGCTAATTCGTAACCTGGCAATGTTTGTCATTTAATAAAAAATAAAAAAAACCTTTTAATGTCTAGTTTGTAATAACTACCTCCCTAATTGAGAAAATTCTCATGCTTAGAGAAGGAGTGTTATGACTAGTTACATATACTTTAATTTCAATGATTAAAAAATGTTAATCATATTAATATACACATTTAAAATTAGTTTAGTAATAAAGTGTATTTTTTTTTTGTAAAAATTTCGTAGTTATTCTCATCTCTTAACATATGCATTTAGGAAGATTGTTAATACACTTAATGACTGAGAATGCGTAATGATGTTGAGCCTTTATCGCATTAAGTTTAGGGGTTAGTGTTTAGCCTATCGTTCTTGGGCTTTGTGGACTTGTATCAACGCATTAAAAACAAAAACAAATCCAAAACTTTAAAATCGTTGAACAAATCATGAGTTGAATAATATAATCCATTTAAAAATAAATAAAAATAAGTCTTCTTTGTAGATGCGTAGTTACTCTGAGCTTTTAGCAGTAGGTTCTGGTGGGTACGTACATTTTAAATATATAAAGAAGCTTCTAATTAGGAGCAAATAAAATTGATTGCCCAGATTATTATTTAGCATTACCCACTATGCGCTGTTTGACGATCGGTTTACGAATATATGATTTTATCTTCAAGGATTCGCACACAATGTTTGTGCAATATGCAAATCTGTCATCATCCCACATTTGAATAAGGAACAGCATACAAGGTTTTTAGGTTTTGCAATAATTTCACATTAGGATTGCACGGATCACCGAAGAGGTGCAATCATTGATTACGAAATTCACTAACGCTGAAATCATTTATCTTGTGAAGATTTAGCACTTTTCAATACAAATTCATATTAGATATATGAGCAAATTGATTATTCTGAATTGTAATTTGACTCCGAATAACGAATCTCATATGCTAATAGAACTGACTAGAAGGAATACGTAGGGACATTATAAAACTTAGAGACTACCTAATAAAGACAGCTTGAAAAATATTTGTATTTATCAATCTAAAATTGTATAATTCCTATTTGTTCCTAGTCAAGTTTAGCCTTTATAATATATGTGTATTTTGGCTTATAAAAAGTGATATTCCACCTGAAGTAATTTTACTAGAGCAAACTATGAACTATCTTTTTCTTTTTTTACAATAACTCCATACAGGAGGCCTTGAGGAAAACAATTTCCCTCAGGGCCTATGTCATCTTTGGGGATGCTGTGTGGAGGGTATCTAATGATAATTTAGGTATTAGCATGAAACACATTACACCGGTTATCGTCTTAACCCTTAGGTGTCTGAAGAAAATTACACCTTCTCAAAATTGAAATGAAGATTTATTTTACAGTATATCATTTGCTGAAGTTTGCTGGACCACTTTTATGACGTAATATATTTCAATCAGTCTAAAATCGTATAATTCCTATTTGTTCCTAGTCAAGATTAGCCTTTTTTAATATACGAGTATGTATGTTATGGCTGGTAAAAAATGCATGCGTGTATAAGGTGAGTGGGTACATAGGTACATTTATGTTAATATGAATTCATACGTTTCATCTGGATTTTTATACTCTTAGCTTCTGGTAATTTTTTTTTTTTTAGTCTTTTGATGTATATGTGATCATGATTTTAGATAGTTTTAATTCGTATACGTATTATGTATTATTTTCTCCTTGTTAGTTAATCTTACTAGCATAATTAATTTAGTATGAAGCACCCTTGAGGTGAAATATCACAAAACTTGGTTACATAAGTTCACTTCTTAAGAGTATGAGATTTTTTCACAAAATTATTTTTCAAACTTAATTTCGTATTCTCCGGTGAACACGGTCGAGAGATAACTGACGGTGAATCCAGGCCTGTTAAGTACTGCCCCCTTTTGCAGAAAATTAAAGCAATTTATACATAATTATATGAATTAACAACTATTACACATATTAACAGTTATAGTCATCATTGTAACCTTACTAAGAAGTGAAAAACTTATTTCAAAGAAACAATGTGAACATGTAGGTATGCGTGTAATGTATCATTATGATTTGCCCGCGAGTATGTACAGCAATATATGATAACGAACAATGATGAAAAAACCTCACGTGGGAAAGAATTCATTAGGAGTTATTAGAAATACAATCGTAATTGGGTTTATAAACGTAAAAGATATTATCACATTTACAAGCTCCAATACTCGTATTCGTGATCATTTGATGAAATGGAGCGTACAAGATGTAATGCTGTTAATTAAGTCATTAAAAAAAATGATATTCGTGGCAATAATATTATGGGTGTACGAGTACTTCAAAATTAAAGCATCAAGTTAGGTGGTTACAGTGTGTGCCGAAAGAAATTAAAATTCGCGTGTAATCTATGAATCTATGTATCTTTGTCCTTGTTTTACCGGTATTTTAATGGAAGATGCTCCGCGGAACTTGCGTTATTGATTCCTTATAGCCGGGAAACTCGCCAAACGCGCACCCAACATTTGTACACGGTTGACATTCAATACACAACCTAAGCAATATCTATAAAATGCAACCTCCATGTAATAACTTTGTTCTAATTTTCATCTAATTTTAACCTTATTTCTTTTCTTCTTTCTCCTTTTTATTAATTTTAATTTTATCTTTATTAATATTTACTATTATATAATTTATGTACACTACGTCTGTCTCGACACAGGAATATCCCAGTGAGACAGACATGGACCAAACCCATGTATTATTTAAATATATTTTAGCAAGAATAAATAAATAAAAATAAATACGTGAGAGCGGGTCGTTTTTACGACTCGTTCAACTGCTCGGCTGTGGAACATTTTGCCGGCCTCTGTGTTTCCTCCCTCCTTCAACATGGGCCTCTTAAAGACGCAGATTCACTGCTTCCTTTCTTCAAAATGACCCTCCAACCAGCATTCCTAAAGATGACATAGGCCTTGAGGGAAAATTATTTCCCTCGAGGCCTGCTGTGTGGAGTTGATGTAAAAAAATCTGATTTCGGTCTGTATTATTCTAAATGTAAATTAATCAAATTCACACTCCATAATAATGAGTAGAAAATTTTATTCAAGATATCTTACAGTTTAAAACTGGCAAAAATCTGATAATAAATAATCCAATCTATGCGAGTGGGCGAAGAAAATCAAATGTAATACAAAAATTTTCCCATTATTTTGATTCTAGAGAATATCCTATCTTAAAACGTTATTAGAATTTCGTGCTTACGAAGAAAACGACACTTCGCTCTAATATAGTGCATCCTTTGGAATTTGCCTACAAAGAAAAGACTTCTAATAGAAGGATGTTTTTCTCCAGGGTGGAGCGGAGCTATGGTATTAAAATCACTAGCTGGTAAAGGCAGGTAGCTAACTTCCATCTATTTTCGCCTTTCTAAAGTTAAGCCTCAAAATGATTCTTTAGATTATTAAGAACTTAGGACGGTTGTATGCTAAGATACTTTGAAAAATAAACAGTAATGCTGACATTTTATAATAGATTCGGTGAGTTTTTTTTTAACAAAATATATCATAAAATCTTATTCACATTATTTAAAAAATGCTTAAAGTGTAATTATAAAGGATTTTTCTAAGGATTCTTTAAAGGAAAACTAGGCTGTACAATAAATAATTCAAAAAGGTTATAGGTTTTCATTTTACAGCTTATAAAACATTTTAATGGTTCACCAAGACATCGATTTAAAGGCATTTCACTATTTCAGTTGATGTGTTAATAATTGAACAATAGAGGGACTGTAATGTCTTCGCAGGTCTCCGAGGATTTATTGTTTCCACGCGGACAAAGGTTTTTAAGGTCAAGGCGCTTTGTTTCGCAACACGTTTGTTATACGATATGAACCACAAAGTCAGGTATTCATATAATAATGTTGTACTTGTGACTTAACATGATTGTTGTAAAGGTGTTGATTTATGATCGGGCTCACCTTAGACATTCCTTCGCATTCGCCTACTGGCCAGGGGTGAGCACAATTCTAAAGCAACACACTCCGTAGGCTATAAATAATTAATTAACTTACACAAGAGGCCTATAAACATTTCACAGAATAAACCACTGTGTCTTCTTTACTGCCATGCAAAAAATAACGCTAGTATTGACACCTTTGAATTATTAAGAAAATTAAAATTTTAAGTACCTACGCGTTTCACGTGTTATTGCAACCGTTTTTCTAACATTGCAACACAATTTCAAATAAAATAATCGAACTACACATCACACTGTTGAAGAGTGTTCACCAGTTTACTCTTGGCGCACATCTAAGCTGCGTGACGTCACGCAAGATGACATTAGCGTCGTCCAGACAGTCCACGGCGACGTACGTGAGTTATTACTAACTGGCAAATAAAAAATGTATTAGTCAAAAGAGCAAAATTAAGTGTATGAAATCAATTGTGACTATAAAAAATATATTCAAGCTTTTCCATTAATGTCCGACTATTTACTAACTTATATGCTAGTTTGAAATGGCTCGTGCGCTAGGCTCGCAGTGTCTGGACGAATTATGATAGTAATTACAATGGATTTATATAGCTCAGTTTTGTGATAATTCACCTCATGTACGCTTTACACTAATTTACCTAATCTAATATAACAACGAGAAAATAATACATAAAAGATATTTGCTTACAAATTAAAACTATCTAAAATCATGATCGCTATCATGAATCTTGAAAAAATGTTCAGGTATGGGTATAACAGGGTATTTGTACATCAACAGACTAAGAAAAAAATACTAGAAGGTAAGGGGGTGTAGTTATTGAACAAATCTCTTCGGACAAAAGATGCTGCAATAAACTCTACTTACCAGCTGTAATTTTTTCTTTGCTATGGTAACATTGAAACTCTTTTTTTTTCTTTTGTCTTCAGTGTCCTTTGATTGATCGCATCGAATATCATTAACTATAAAAATCCGATTCGCAGAAATTACAAACGTAAAATTATTATGGGCGAAAAAAAAATTCGGAGAAGAGTTGTTTTGAGTTTCGAGGCTCTTGTATCTTGTCAATTCTGTGTTTGCTTGTAATGCCACTGGTGCCGCACTATATCTAGTGTACATTTTGTATCTGCTTGGTGCTATAGTACTCTCTCGTACTGTATAATAATCTAATAATAGATAATAGCGCCCCGTCAGAGAGAACGCCCCGGGGCCGCCCCACGCACCGCCCCCGCCCCTGAATTTCTTGATCAGCTCTTACAAATTACAACATCTACACAGCCCGCTTCATATATTCACGATTGTTGCGAACTAAGAAACCGTACTGGATGACCTGACTTTTTGCAACGAAGAGTAATGCGTTTGATTATATGAATTAATAATACAAATTAATGAACGTATTCATTCCGTAATTAATCAATCGCCTATATAATTATATACAAATTAATTGATGGGAAAAGATAACATTTTCGAGTGCGCCATCTCTGGAGGGCGGTTGTGAACTAATGCAAAGTTTGCCGGTTTATTCTTAACACACACGTCAACAGGGACATAGTGAGTAAACTGTGGAGTAGCGTAATCGGAATAAATTTTCTGACGTTTTTACGTATGAGCGAAAATTATCATTTACATTTTTTACAGTGTGTCGTATGTTTTTGCAGACATTAGCGCCTCACACGGTGATTAATCGAATCATGTACGATAGATTTTTGCTCTATTAATACTATCAGATAAATATTATTAACTAATGTATTGATATTTAGAGCGCAAATAAAGATTGCTTATTAACTTGTATTATTTCTCATAAATACATTAAAAATAATATATAGTCTGTTTACGGCACGTTCCAGAATGGAAGTTGCTCTGAGTATCGGCCCGATAAAAGACCACCATTCAGAATCGAAACGTTGCTTGAAATGGCTTTAGCCGTGTTTAGTGACCAGATCTGAATATGCAGTTACTTTCGAACCTTTATCTTCCACATATCTTTCCTATCCCCACTACCTTTATATACCCCATGGTCCCACTAGCTCCACGCGGTTGGCAACGAAACTAAAACGAGATTTCAAAAGATTTCACCGATGTATTTGCCGCATACTTGTACTTGTATATCGCCCAAGGTTAAATTCCTTTACCGATGTTACCATAGCCAATGTTAAATTCCCATGCATCCTCACCAACAACTCAATCACATGTTTACCGCACAAGCCACTCATTTCCGATAGATCAGTGCGAAAACCAGTAAGACAACCTGTGATCACTAATTTACGTAGTTTAGTCTGTGAACTTAGTATTATCCATCCATCGCTTATTACTTCGATCATTACGAATTAGGATTACAATTAAAGAATAAATTTTTCGTTGAAAAAAGTATGAAGAATTTAATAAGATGAAAATAACAGCATTTTTGTGCTTCATTATAATTTGCTGATACAATACTACCAAATGTCAATTGTCTCTAACAGCTACTTAAATTTCGTTAGGGCGTCTTAGCACCCAAAAACGAGGGGTTTGCTCGAGAGTCACATTTAAATTGTTTCTGATTAATCTATAACAAAAATATCAAATGTTTTCCGGTGATGTACTTAGGATGTAAGTAATTTATATTTTATATTTATTTTTCTGTACGATGAATTAGTTACTTTCTGAAATGTTCATCGGAAAACATTTGATATTATTTATTTCAATTATATACGCCCATCTGGACTTTTACATAACTGTGCAATAGAAAGTACAAAATAATATTGATAAGAAATAATGATAATAAATAACAAAGAGTAAAAAATTATTACACAAAAGCATAATTGAGTTACTGGAGATATTACAATGGCTTAAATTAACATTAGTATTTTTGGAAGATGTATGCTATTATAGCCTTCTTGTAACTAAATTCTGTGCAATTGAGGTAATATATTATTTCTTCGAAGGAATAACCCACTACATGCAATCTAGATAAAAGCGAGTATCTAAATGGCTCAGTCCTGATATTATTGTTACACTTAAAAATAATTTTGAATCGAGTAATTCTGTTAGGTACATGGAAGGTGATTAAGGTGAATAAATCAGGGCTGTCTATAATACCATATGGTAATATGTTCATCAGAATGAATTAAAATTCAAACCTTAAAACGTTTGATTTTCTAAACCTGCTACAGCAAACTCAACCTTGTACCCCCTCTGCCGTGCGCCCGTTTTGCCGTTTGCGTTTTCGACTGTTCCGTCCTTTATGCATTATTCGCCGCTTGAAAGTCGGCTGGTACAGACGTGTAAGCTTGACCAATGTTATGGTGCATTTAAAATTAATTTTAACGACTTATAAGTAAAAAAAATATGTTTTTTAACACTTTGACTTTACCTACCTACAAAAAAAGTTCACTGTATTTTTCCGCAACTCAATATTAAATTAATTAAAGCAAAGTAATTTGTTCTATTTTTAACACTATCTAACACGCCCAACCCATTTATTTCTAGGGTAACGTGTCCTCTTAAGAACTGTGTTCATCTAATACATGGGATGGAGTCTTATAAAAAATCTACCTACAAACTGAACTAAATAAATACTAATAAATAAATAAATCATTTTTTGCCGTTCTTAGGGAACATATCATCTCCGGAAAGACAAAAGGGCTGAAGCGCCATTTTAAGGTAATTTACACCAGAGCACTTTAAAGTTTTTTGTTTGTTTTACAATAAAATTCATAAGTGTTAAGTACCTGGTGGGATTTAAAAAAAAAAGTTAACTCAATGCTCTCACTGAGTTACCTGAAGCGATAAAAAGTAAAAAAAAAGTTCCGAACTTGTGTCGCTTGAGTCAAGCCTTCTCCAAAATAGTAAATATATTTTAGATGGCAGAAGGGCCACAAAAGTTTTCAAAATCAAACGAGAGTCAGAGCATTCAATACAGATTAAAAAAATCAAAACTGGATATTTAACGCATATTTTACTAACGTTTAGCGTTTAGCTAACACGTTCATTGCGAACTAAAAATCCCACATATTAATGCCATTTGAATGACGAATCAATTCAAACTGACGAACAGTGACGGGTTTCCCTGTGCGCGTGGCGCGTTGTGCGCATAGCGGTCACATGAATGTCAACGCGCCACGTGCAGTGTCAGCAATGAACGTGGCCTTACCAGCAACGATATTATGATAAGGATTAATTTGAATTCAAATCCGTAAAATTAAACTAATACAAAGCTTAAAATATTTTAAATTTTTTGATAATCATTTAGAAAATCAACTCATTACGATGATCTTACGATTCACGGTTACAATGCATCGGAATCATAATCGTTTCATCACTCCTTGATATTAATTTAGTGTTCGCCATCCATCAATGTATGCGAGTATACACGAGTATGCTCGTATCTGATTTCACAAAAGACGATTCAGTGCAGGTTATACATTTCTCGTTTTTTAAAACGATTCTTGGCAGTTCGATCTCGCCTTCGTATCCCCCGCAGGGCTGGTTTGCTGGCGAAGATTATTACATTCCGCCTGTTCCGCCTCGAGCTTTCAACCAGAGCTTTTTTGGACAGTGGTTGTCAAGATAAAATAAAAGGTTGTATGCCGTTGTTGAAATATGCAGAAAATACAAGTATAAACACCTCACAAAATACATTATAGATAGATAATGCTTGGGAAAAGCAAATGCAAACACTATGAGAGAAGAGACTGAGCTTGTAATAACATGACAAACTAGAGCAGCTTTATAAAATGCCCGACCCTAAAAAATTACATTTCTCTTACATAATAACACGATATTATTTAAATATTGCATCATAATTCTATAATAATTCTTTTAACTTCAATACTATTATGCACTAGTTTAAAATATGCATTTTTTCTTTCTTTATGTAATGTATTAACTATCAATAATAGTAGGATTGTTACGATGTAAAATGCGCACATATTTGTATCGTATCCACTGTCATTAATTATAGGATTAAGTGCCATGCAAATTTACCTACGGTCAATGTATCTTATATGGAATAATTAATGTATCGAGAGGGTTTTACGGTCAGTGTCTTGTTGTATCATCTAGCATTGTGTAACAAATATCAACATATTTTATATTATTCTACTTGCACTCGCTGTCATCTACCTCAAAACAGGTTCTAATGACTTAGTGAGGTAGGTAATGTAAGAAAAAAAAGTTATTAGTTTGTAAGAAAAGAAAAAAAAACCAAGGCCACCGAAGTTGTGTATGATAAAGAGCCCTAGAGACCCTTTGCCGAATCTACGGTTGTCCGAACAAACAAAGGGCATTAACATGATAGTATTTGTATGGTATTGTTTCACATAAGTTTATTTTATTTTTTTATGGTTTACTGCATAAGAGTCTCAACTGCTCCCAATCGCCTAGAGCCAGTGAGACTATGGAATCCCCGAATTGGGGTATGTTGTGAGGCTGAAGGTAGTGGGGAAGGGGAGGAGATGGGGAAGAGGAAGGTTGGGAAGCACCTGGATATTCTAGATTTGGTCATCAAAAACGGCTAAAGCCATTTCAAGCAACGTTTCGATTCTGAATGTTGGTCTTTCACCAGGGCGATACTTGGAGTATATACCACTCTGAAATGTGCCGCATTATTTTATATGATTTAAATGTGGTATGACATGACACGCCGGGTTTGAACCCGCAACTTATGGATTAGTAATCGAGCGTCTTACCGCTCGACGACGGAGGCCGTCAAAGTGTATCAAATAACACGTTTCTGTTCCGTAGACCTAATTTATTCAAAATTTGCTCTCATTGTGTGGTCTCAAGATAAAAAAAATGTTTTGATAGCTTGACAACGATTTATCCATTCAATCAAGATTCCTCGATGAATTAATCACTCCCCTCATTAACCTACTGATTGACAGTCATCAATCAATCTGTAATGAAGCTGACAGTCGCGACAATCAAATACCTGGCATTCCCATTGAACTTCGCAAACAGGTTACCTCTACACAAGCTCAGTTAATGCGGTAAACTGTAAACATAATCACGTTATATCGGGGTTTTGACGTTATGGTGTTAATGCTTTGTTTGATAAGAAGATCATGGTGGTAATCAAATGCTTATTCTATTAAAATGTCAACTTATACTTGTGACGTTGGTCCGTTTTAATGTCACTTCGTTTGTGATGCCGGTTGACAACCGAATTTTTTTTTTTTTTTAAATACCCTCAGAGCAATAAAATACAGGAGGGAGCGCTTCTGTAGTCAGTATTGATGATTTTTGCCTGACTCGGGCGTGGCGAGGACTAGGGCTAGGGTATTTATACATCCATTCATAGCAAATGTCGACAAAATGTTTTTGTTTATTCGCATAATTACTTTTTCACAGTATACAACACAGGATATAACCTAAAAAAACCGTTGAGTTATGTACTGTTATGTCGCATAATAAAAAGTAGTGGGCGGAGTCGCCGGAGACGCGGGAGACGGCAAACATGCATTCATACCGATAAGTGGTGCCATATTATGCGAGAAATTGTCATATCTCTTTCTCTCTCACGGTTTACGACGTGAAAACCCGGAAAAAGTGATTTATCGTAAATTTGTATAGGTCAAGTAAAAATGTTTGGCTCTCTCTCCATATATATTCTAACTCTGACTTAATACCGCACAAGAGTCACAACTGCTCTCAACCGTCTAGAGCCAGTAAGGCAATGTCATCCCTAATGGAGTTATGTTGTGAGGCTGAAGGTAGTGGGGAAGAGAAGGAGATGGGGAAGAGGAGAGTTGGGAAGTTCCTGGCTATTCAGATCTGGTTACCAAACACGACTAAAGCCATTTCAAGCAACGGTTTGATTCTGAATGGTGGTCTTTCACCAGGGCGATACTTAGTATCTACCACTCTGGAACGTGCCGCAAATATACTATAAATTATATGTGTTATGACACTATGTACACTCTTTACACTCCTGTAGGAGGAAGAAAGAGTCCGGTAAATCGTCCCACAGCCGAGCTGAACATAAGAACGAGTCGTAGAAGCGACCCGTTCTCATGTACCGAATGTCAACCGCGTATAAATGTTGTCAAGTTTCCCGCCTATTCACCGGTGCAGAAGGGATCAAGGACGCACGTGCCTCGGAGCATCTTCCATTGAAATACCGGTAGAACAAGGACAGCATTCACACCTGACGCCTGTGCTCCAAAGATTGCAATCCGTTTGTTAAGATAAGAGAATTTGTCAAACGGGCCGCCCGTTTCTGCGACTGAGTCTAGGGTTTTTTCAGGTATTCAGGAGCTCCAGACCAGAGGTGACTGTCAAATTAAGCAGTGGGGCGCACTTGGATGTGGACATAAACACAGAAGCACTGCTTGTATAAAGCATATTTCATACTAATTATTCTAGTTCAGAAAATAAAATACTAGTGAAATAAAAAAAAGTTAATTTTTAATATAATAAACGAACACAATTTAATTTATTTAACTTTTTGAATAGCTGTAGAAATAAATAAATATATATTCAAATTCAAACAACGTATGCACTTTCTGTCGCTTTTGTAACATGCTGTTTCTTAGTGACGTTTCACAGGGACATCTCTGAGGGAAGCGTATATATATATGCACACATGAAAAACATTCCCGGGTTACGAATAAACTGATAATATTTAAAAAAAACTCCTACTACCATCATAATAAGCGTAAGAGTTTGCTTGTGCAATGATGGATTACCTAGCTAGCAGATGAATAATTGAACCCACGACGCCCGGGTAGGAATCCGACGCGTTTGTCCATTCAGCTACTAACCAGTTGAAATATTAATCGCTGCTTTGGCATATAAAAGTAATTACAGAGAAAAGAGTTGATGAGATAAGATAGGACGATGATTAATGTTTCACTCTCCGCCTGGACCAACGCAATTTAAAATACGTACGTACTAAGATACTTAGATAAGATTTTTTTTTATATCGCCTTCGTAGTTTTTAACGATACGTCCGAACTTGACCGCATGAACCAGGAGAACTAAACGTATTTTAAATATCGCGTAATATATTATCACATACGAGTATTTATGGGCATTTTTCCGTTTTTTGGCGATCGTTCGTTAAAAGTTTGCTGTAAACATTATGTGGTGAATTTTTATAATATTTTTAAAATAAAGGAATAAAATTGAGTATTTAATCCAGGTGATAGATCAGCGCAAAGCATATATCCTTGGAGTAAGAATATATATGGAGAGAGAGCCAAATATTTTTACCCAACCTTTACAAACATACGATAAATCACTTTCTCCGGGTTTTTACGTCGTATAACAAAAGGGAGAAAGAGACAAGAAAAGTCGTCACATAATATCTCAGCACTTCCAAGTACGAGTATGAAAGGATGTTCTCCGTCCGCGCTAACTTCACATCATCTAGTCGCATAACTTACGTCAACGGATTTTGGTTTTTTTCCTGTTTGTGTTGATTAAAAAACTTGCATTTGTCACACAAATAAATCAAACATGATGGTGATATGTACTATGCGTGAATGTTCAAATAAGACCAAACAAAGATTATAAAACATCACTTATCAGAGGTACGAGTATTTTAACAGTTTTAAATATTTTTGACCAAACTTTAGAATTTTCACATTTTTAAGACATAAAATCAATAAAAAGCTTTCATCATTATTTAGGAAAACTTTCTGTTATTAATGCTTGTGTGATATTTTAACTTTATAAATCATTTTGATGGTGTATTGATATTGTTTTGTTTAATATGTTCAAATATGTTATAGGGAATGGATGGTCTAAGCATAGAGGAAACATGGAACCATATAAAAGTGAGTCTATGCGAATCTGCTAGAGAGGTTTGCGGAATAAGCACGCAAGGTAGGAAGAAAGGTGACGCATGGTGGGATGACGAGATTAAAGCACTGGTCTCAGAGAAGAAGAAAGCATGGTTATGTCTGATAGCGACAGGCAGTGCTTCTAGCGCGGAGAGGGATCGAGCGAAAGAAGTATACAAGGAATGCAAGAAAAGAGTAAGTGTTGGAGTGAAAGAACGAAAGAAACGCCTGGAAGAAGAAGAGGGAATAAAAATGACAAATCACTTCCAAGAAAACATTAAATTGTTTTGGAAGGAGGTCAAGAGGTCCCGAAACGGCCCAGAAAGCGGATGCGTGAAAGTTGTAAAATCGAAAGATGGAAAAATGTTGACAAATGAGGAAGAAATAAAAGAAAGATGGATGAAATATTTCGAAGAGGTTTTTGAAAGCACCCCAAGCGACAGTGTTCCCAGTGTCGAATCAGGTATGAATGATGATGAAGTGAATGTTGTCGAAATCAGCATGGATGAAATAAAAAGATCGATTAAATGCATGAAGAATGGTAAAGCTGTTGGATTCGACAATCTCGCTGCAGAATACTTTAAAGGAGATAGCCGTGTAGTTCTCACATGGCTGTGCAAACTTTTCAACCAGTGTTTAGAGGAGGGTTACACGCCATTAGATTGGAGAAGGGCTGTGATCATGCCTCTGTACAAAGGTAAAGGGTCACGCATGGAATGTGGGAACCATAGGGCTATAAGCTTACTAAGTTCAGTTGGCAAGCTGTATGGTAGAATATTGATTGAAAGGGTAAGAATGAAAACAAAAGACAAAATTTGGGACATTCAAGGTGCTTTCATGAGTGGAAGGGGGTGCATGGATCAAATTTTCTCATTGCGGATGCTTACAGAGAAGTTTTTGGCAAAAAACCAGAAACTTTTCTGTGCTTTTGTCGATTTGCAAAAGGCGTATGATCGAGTTGATAGGGACAAATTGTGGAAGGTATTATCCATGTATGGAGTTAACACAAATCTTATACAGGCAATCGCGTCCTTGTACGAGGGAAGCGTTGCATGTGTTAGAGTGAACGGTGATTTTACGAAGTGGTTTAACATCACAAAAGGTGTAAAACAAGGCTGTGTAATGTCACCGTGGTTGTTCAATTTGTACATGGATAATTGTATGCAAGAATTGAAAGGTGTGGGCTTGGGCGCGAAAATGAACAGTGTGAAAGTATGTTGCCTATTGTATGCGGATGATGCGGTGCTAATTGCTGACAATATGGAAGATCTACAGTTTCTCGTGTCTAGGATGAACCAAGTATGTATGCAAAATGAGTTGATGATGAATGTAAGTAAGTCCAAAGTGATGGTGTTTGAAAGAGAGAGTACGAGAACAGCGTGCAATATAGTTGTGAATGATGAATACTTGGAGCAAGTGGATGAGTTCGTGTATTTAGGAAGTATGTTTACAAGAGACGGAAAGGCTGATAAGGATATTGAAAGAAGGGTGAATGCAGGAAACTCCATTAATGGAGGACTGAACGCTGTTGGGGCAAATAAGAAATTGTCCAAAGAAGCGAAGCTAGCAGTCCACAATGGAGTGCTTATACCAACCCTGATGTATGGCAGTGAGGCATGGAACTGGCAGAGGAAGGATGAAAGTAGACTGAATGCTGTGGAAATGAGATCTTTGAGACGGATGTGCGGTAAAACCATGTATGACCGTATTACAAATGTGGATATCCGGAAAGAATGCAAGGCTGATGTGAGCGTAATGGATAGGATTAAGAAAGGGACGCTTAGATGGTTTGGGCATGTAGAGCGAATGAACGAAGAAAGGAGTGTGAAAAGAATATATGATGCGAAAGTGAATGGAAGAAGAAGTCGAGGACGCCCGAGAAAGACATGGCACGATCAAGTGAATCAAATACTTGAATCGGGTCGTGTGAAGAGTCAGAATAACAGAAGAGTATGTATGAGACGATGTATGAATGTAAATGAAGCAAGAAGTGTGTGCCAAGACAGAGTTGTATGGCGGTCCGTCCTCTCTGCCTACCCTTGCGGGGAAACGGCGTGATGGTTAGTTAGTTAGTTAGTTAGTTAAAAATATCCGAATTCCATGTGGGCGGTAACTAATAAGCTATCCGGCATCCTTTTATATATCTTTATCTCTTTCTATCGAGTCAGTATAAAGTCCACCGTCCTGACTACACTGTTTCGGAAAGGTACGTCTCCATGTCTTCCAAAGATGTATTTATATAACGATACTACTGTGGTTCGAGAATTCTTAAGATAGTGATCAAGCCATTAAAGAAACGTGGGCAGTAAGCATTAGTCTATACGATGGGAGTAGACATATATAATGTACTTCATTCGATGAAAGATACTTGGAGTGTCATTGTGTTTAGGCAGTCCGGGAGAGATTAATTAAAACAGTAATATCTTATACTGTAAGAATACTGTGGTTTTAATGGTATGATTTCTTCATTGTGATCTTACGTCCATTACAACGCATTTGGCACTACTTGTTTTTCCCTTCCCACAGGCGATAATCCGTTAGTTTCAGATTCTACAAGGATGTGGGATGAATATTATGTCAAGAAGCTGGCGGTTATTTTATTATAATTATTAATTATATTAATATGATTTTATTTAAAATAACAAATCATGCCAAATATTGAATTTCCACTGCTGATGATAAATACTATTAATACGAAGCCTGTTCAAAAGAAAAGGTGAATTTTGAATTTTCGCGGTCTGTGTACATTCAATTATCGATTTTTTTTGTTATGTTGGTACACATATGTTAGGATTATCAGCCATTTTGGATTAGTGTTTTGTTTTTGACAACTAGAAAGATTAGTCACCGAGAAGATGTTAATGACGATAAGCGTCCTGGAGTTCATGGATTTTATTCTTTGATCCATTTTTTTCAGAAGTAAAAAAATCGAAGAACACACAAAAACTTGACTAACCTTTCTAGTTGTCAAAAACAAAACACTAATCCAAAATGGCTTATAATGCTAACATATGTGTATCAACAAAACAAAAAAAATCCATAATCGAATGTACACAGCCCGCGAAAATTCAAAATTCACCTTTTCTTTTGAACGGGCCATGTATAATGTGACTATATAAAGTTTTATTTCAGTTAGCTTAACTAAGATGGTGGGGGGAGGAAAGGGTAGAGGAGAACATGGGATTGGGATAAAGGGACGAAGGACGAGAGAAAATGGAAAGGTAGTTTAGGTGGGGTCGTGTAATGGATTTTAGTTCAATGTCACGTATAGCCGAGTTAAAAATGTCAATGTGGGAATGATTAGAATTGAATAAATTATTGAAAGGTTAAACGACAGATAGATACGATTAGTTTGAATTGTTTCGAACTTTTGTCACATCGCTATGGTTGTTTAGCTGCAATAAAACACCGAAGTGTTTTCAGCTTCAGATGAATTTGGAAAATAGTGGACTGTAAAACGATAAAACTATACTACTTGATGGAAGTGTTAATTATAGAAGTGGACAGATTAAAGAATGAAGAAAGTAAGGAAACCAATTCACTCACCGATGAAGTTGATGTTTAAGCTCTTAATTCTTCTAACACAACGAATCATAATTCTTTGCCCAATTTTTACTTGAAAAACAACGAAACTAAATGACGACCAAACGAGACACCAATGAACGAACCAAACACGTTTTTCACTTCTATTTTTTGATTGTCAATTGTTTTCGAACACAGTGTTGTTGAGTAAGGAAATCAAATAGCGAAATGGTAGGAGAGGCATGAACTAGATGAAAAACACGAAGGTAAGAACCTATTAAATTATCATTTTGAAATCCAACAGTTACAATTCACTGCTTAGCGCTATTTTGTTTTTTTTTAAACATTTTTATAGTTCTTCTTAAACGGCGATTCTAGACCTGTTTCGGCATTTTAACAAATTGTGGTCTGCTAACAAGCATAACAACATAGCCCTTATGCTTTTCAGATGATCACAATTTGTTCAAAAGCTGAAACGGACCGACAATCGGTGTTCAACGAGGACCGGTCAAATGTCAATAAAACAAAATGGCGCTAATCATAGAATTGTGACAATGTCAAATGTGACGAAAGTTTGAAACAACCTAACCTAAGTCTATAGACTAAACATGACGTTGGTGAAATTTTATTGTTGTTGAATTGTAATGTTAAAATAAGTGTTAATCACCCGTTGGCTTCTTTAAGTAATACATACATTGATTCATACAGAGTGGTAGATACTGTAAGTATCGTCCTGGTGAAAGACCACCATTCAGAATCGAAACGTTGCTTGATTGAAATGGCTTTAGCCGTTTTTGACCGGATCTGAATAGCCAAGTACTTCACAACCTTTCTCTTCCCATCTCCTTCCCCTCCCAACTGCGTTCAGCCTCACACCATACCCCAATTGGGGTATGGTGTAAGGCTGAACGCAAAAAAAGGCGTGGATGTGAAAATGATTACTTTAAGTTCGGAACAAATATAGACGAGTCCAAAAAATGGCTGTTTTTTGCAACCTTGCTGATTTTTTCCAAGCGTAATTAATTACTCTGATGTACGAGCCTGAGATTAACATAACATTTCTATTTAAGCAATGTTAGTTTGACCAATCAAATAACCGTTATATTTCTAAAGACACAACTTATAATACTACAAAGACCGGTAGGTGAACCAAACAAAAAAGCTGTAAGGTAAAACCTACTACAGCCTATTTATATAACAACTACCAACGTCGTTGGATGAATCAATCGACATAAAACCCATAGACATAAAATTTATTAAGTATTTTGGTTATGGTACCTAATAATCCACTGGCTTGTATAATATTATATTAACTCTGAGTTCGTGAGAAAAGTTAAGGTATACTAAAGGGATTAGAACGGCCTGAATAAAAAAGATTCAATCTTCGTGATCTCTGCAATCTCTTCCAGAGTGGCAGATACTCTAAGTATCGCTCTGGTGAGAGACCACCATTCGGAAATGAAACGTTGCTTGAAATGGCTTTAGCCGTGTTTGATGACCAGATCTGAATAGACAGGTACTTCCCAATACTTCCTTTTTCCCATCTCCTTCCCCTCCCCACTACCTGCAGCATCACAACATACCCCAATCGGGAATGACATAGTCTCACTAGCTCTAGACGGTTGGGAACAGTTGGGACTAAATAAAATAAAACCACTATAAGTACTTTAGACGAATCTATCGATTAAGTATTTATTACGCCAACATTGTAACTAATGACATCACCATGATCGTTAAAAGAATCCATAAAATAATTACTCCGGTTTAAAGGCTACACCTTATTACATTATCAAGCCCGATAAGTGAACCCTTTACAAGGAATAGTACGTGCAAAAGCTAGTTTATGTATTCCGCGGAGAGATTTGTTCACACCCACATCTTAATAGTTTTTTATTCGTAATCTCCAACGGGGGGTGGTGAAATGGCCTCGGCTTTGCACTTAGCATAAAACTAGATAGATTATCCTATGCACTGAAGGCTGTACTACGAGAATGTCGTTAAATTTTACGACCAAAATACCATTTAATCCGCCGATAGAGGGAGGGCCCGATAAATCTACAGCCTCCATTTGAGCAATTCGTTGAATATTTACCACTATCATTAAAATCAAACCAGTTGGGCGACTAAAATGTTGTGTAACAAATTGGTTTAATTATCAATTAAACGGTGAATGAAAAACAGTGGAAAAGGCTTAAAATTATTTATATATCTTTTTTTTTTTTTTTTTTTTTTTTTTTTTTTTTTTTTTTCTAACCAACCACTCCTTGAATAAGACTACGGGAATAAACCTCTTACACAAAAATGCGTCGGGTATCAGGTTAAATAATTTGGAAATTCTGGAAATTAAGAAAGCAATTAATAATAATTCAGACCTAATTAATAAACAAACCAAATTTATAAGTCCAATATTTGATTTGTTCAGGTAAAAATAAATTTAAAAAACCCATTTCCCTGTACTTGTTCCACCGCTAATTACCTTTATTATACCTATATCTCTCTGTCTCACTCTACTATATCTTGTATCTCTCTCTGCCATTCATTTCTGTCTTATATGTACCTCTCTATATGTAATGGTGTCTCTTTCTACTATGTCTTGTATCTCTCTCTTTCATCACTGTCCTATATATATCCTGTCTGTATGTAATGTTGTTTAGTTGATGTAAAAGCCCTGAAGAAGCTTGAGAAAAGCGAAACCTGGTTGGTGATTAACTCTAATAAAGTGGTGTTTTACAAAGTTTATTGTTTTATTTTATTTAATATTTATATATCGTCGCTGGAAAGGCAAAAGGGCTTAAGCGATCCTTTTTTTAATAAAAAATGAGTTAAATGTGCAGTTTTGATCAGTTTTTTTTCTGCATCGAAAGCTTTACCTGTCGTTTGATTCCTATGACTTTTTTGGCCCTTCAGCCATCTTAAATATATTTACCGTTTTTTCATTATTATATGAATACCGCACAAAAGTCTCAACAGCTCCCAACCGTCTAGAGCCAGTGAGACTATGGCATCCCCAAATAGGGTATGTTGTGAGGCTTAAAGTAGTGGGGAGGGGAAGGAGATGGGGAAGAGGAAGGTTGGGAGGTACCTGTCCATTCAGATCTGGTCATAAAACACGGCTAAAGCCATTTCAAGCAACGTTTCGATTCTGAATGGTGGTCTTTCACTAGGGCGATACTTGTATCTACCACTCTGGAACGTGCCGAAAATATACTTTTTATTATTTTTAAATGAATTAAATGTGTAATGACACATATTCATTAAATAAAAGTTATTGGCGCACGCCGGGTTTGAACCCGTGACCTTTGGATTCGTAATCGAGCGTCTTACCACTCGACCATGGAGGCCGTCATAGTTTGGGAGAAGGCTTGACTCAAAGTTGACTTTGGAACTTTTTTAGCTTTTTGACGCTTCAAGTAACTCGTGAGAGCATTAAGTTGCCCGAGTTGACTTTGTTTCATAATCATAAGTGCTCTGTTGTAATTTCCCAAAATGGCGCTTCAGCCCTTTTGCCTTTCCGGCGATGATATTATTATTAATTCGACGGCTGTCACCAGAATTAAAAGTCGACGAAATTCTCAATAAATTTACAGTTATAACTAAGTAATAACCAGAGTTTAAATTACAATTGTTAAAAACAATATCAATAATTTTCAATTAAATTTTAGTGAAATATATGTCGTTTATATTAAAAAAAAAAAATAGGTTGCGACCGAGCATTGAACTCGGAAGCTCTACTCGTCCTAGAGTAAAGTCTCTGCCAACTGAGCACTGAGCTAACGAAACTTTTCCATGTAATTTTTATCAGTCCCATATTTATATGAAAACTATTAATACATACTTTAATACACTTTTTGTATTTATTTTGGATTTTCTTTTGATTAAATTGACAGGTGATAATGGAAGATAGGTACTTGCCTTAGCCTCTAGGGTCTCCAGTTGGGCCATTCTCGGGATGCCCGGGGCCGCACACTGCAACAAATTAACCACATCAATTTGAATTACAATTAAACATTTCAGGCTCTACCAAAAGTAAGTGGTTAATTGGCAGCCATTTATACAATTAATTGAGACGTAGACATGTAATTGTGCTGGACTTGTTAAAAACGAACACAAAGAGAGAGACGAATCATTACAATTATAGTGAAACTTTTTTTATTTAACCCTTGTGTGACTGAAGAAAATTACACATTTTAAAAATTGGTATGAAGGTTTCTTTTACAGTATATAATTTGCTGAAGTTTGCTGGACCACTTTTATGACGTAATATATTTCGACTCAGTTGAATACTTGGGGAAGTAGATAAGAATTTAATCCAGTATCATCTTTTCTTGGGGTTTTTAATTAAATAGGTGATTAAAAATAGTACAAATAATACAGGTGATGTATTTTAAACACAACAGTACATCATATTTATCATTTAAAAAAAATCGATAATCGAATGTACACAGCCCGCAAAAATTCAAAATTCACCTTTTCTTTTGAACAGGCCATGTATATACTATTAATGTCCGGAATGGACGCTTATTGAGTCTATATAATTGTAAACATCTGTGACTTAGGAGTTTGTTTTATTATTGAAAAGGCGGCTTTACAATTGTATACATACATAATGTCACTAATACATATATAATGTCACAGATGTTAATTATGAAATAGAATCAATAAGTGTCCATTCCGGACATTGATAGTAGATATACTAGGGGTGGCCAAAGCGTCAACCGCATAACTATTCATAGTAGCCCTCTATCTGAAGCCGCGTACAAACATATTGTTTTATTTAACAACTCTTTTTATATTTGTGGAGAGAAATCATTAATGTCTGTTATTAAAACAATATGAATTGGTAATATTTATGTCTATATAAAATTTAAAGTTATTTTTGAACTTAAATTTTTACTTTTTAACGGAGACGCCTGAGGAAGACATGGCACGATCAAGTGAATCAAATACTTGAGTCGGGCCATGTCAAGAGTCAGAATAACAGAAGAATATGTACAAATGTGAATGAAGCAAGGAGTGTGTGTCAAGATAGAGTTGTATGGCGGTCCGTTCTCTCTGCCTACCCTTGCGGTTAAATGGCATGATGGTTAGGTAATTAGTTAGTTACCTACTTGAAAATGAATATTTCTAACTTGCCCATCAATAACGCGCTTATAAGTTCTGAATTTCGAAACACACGTACAATTGTTTGGCCGAGGTGACACGCGCCCATATCTCGTTATAAAAAAAACACGAAATCCTAAGGCCTTAGAAAGAGCGAAGCGTGAGCGTCAGACAGATAAAATGGCGCTCGGTGCACGCACGAAATGTATCATACGTTAACATTGACAACGTAAATTACACGGAGGCTTTCGTTTTCCGTCACGAATCAACGCTGCCTGCTCAACCAACTAAAACTAACTAACTAACTAACCATCACGCCGTTTCTCCGCAGGGGTGGGCAGAGATGACGGACCGCCATACAACTCTGTCTTGGCACACACTCCTTGCTTGATTCATATTCATATATCGTCTCATACATTCTTTTCTGTTATTTTGACTCTTCACATGCCTCGACTCTAGTATTTGATTCACTCGATCCTGCCATGTCTCCCTCGGGCGTCCCCGACTTCTTCTTCAATTCGCTTTCACGTCAAAAAATCCTTTCACACTCCTTTCATCGTTTATTCGCTCCACATGCCCAAACCATCTAAGCGTCCCTTTTTTGATCCTATTCATTGTGCTTACTTACTTTACTTGCTTTGCATTCTTTCCGGATATCCACATTTTTAACATGGTCATGCATGGTTTCACGCACATACGCATCAGGGATCTTATACAACAGGGTTGGTATAAGCACTTCATTGTGGACTGCTAGCTTCGCTTCTTTAGCCTTTTTATTTATTTGCGCCAACAGCGTTCATTCCTCCATTAATGGAGTTTCCTGCATTCACCCCTTTTTCAATAAAATTAGAAGAGAAACCTAAAGTGTAACGACAAACTGAGGAAGATGTAATTATTAAATTACCACACGAAAATAATTCAGAATCCTAAAATAATTTCTTGTAACACTATCTGGGATATAATTTCTACATCAGTTAGTCTCACTTGCATCCTTCCTCTACCAGTTCAATGCTTCGCTGGACTCAATGTGGACTGTAAACTTCCCTTCTTTAGACAATGTTTTATTTCAGTCCTTTATTAATGGAGTTTCCTACATTTACACTTCTTTCAATATCCCTATAAGCCTTTCCGTCTCTCGTAAACATACTTCCTAAATACACAAACTCATCCACTTGCTCCAAGTATTCACCATTAACAACTATATTGCCCGCCGTTCTCGTACTGAAACAGTTGAAGCAATAAATAATTTATAGCAAAGCTTAAACATGTGTATAAAAAATATATTATATGCCTCGTAATGAGATATTTTTCAATATCCCAGTATACGAGTATACGTGAGAAGGCATTTTATCACCCCGGTTGTAAAAGGCTCACTAGCGAATCAAACAGACAATAAAACCGATTCAATTTAATCAGCCGACCACAAGAGCTTTGTGGTTCAGCAGTTTTGCTCGTGTCGAAGCTTTCGTGTGGGTTAGTGTGTAGTATTCTCCATTATAGTGTGTATTATGATCTACTCAGAGAACTGATTAAATTGAAAACTAAAGGTCTTAAATCATATTACCAAATTTAAACAAGAATAAAACATTGGATTATTAAAATAGGTCAACTTAATATTGCAAAATACTGTAAAACACCTACTTAGACGTGCATATTTCAATTGTCAATCTATCTTTATCTCTAAGCATCCTATTTTTATTTTCTATATTTACCTTTACCTAGATCACAAAACATCCAAAAACATTATACGAGTATATATATGCACCTTATGCACAACCTCTATACTCCCAAACAATATCTACAAAATGTAACCTCCATGTAATAACTTTATTCTCATATTTATAAATTTTATCTTTTCTTTTTCTTTTTTCTTTTTTATTACTCTTTACTTTTATTAATATACCGCACAAGAGCCAGTGCGATTATGGCATACCCAGTAAAGCCATGTTGTGAAGCTGAAGGTAGTGGGGAGGAGAAGGAGATGGGGAAGAGGAAGGTTGCAGAGTACCTAGGTATTCAGATTTGGTCACCAAACACGTCTAAAAGCCATTTTTAAGCAACGTTTCGATTCTGAATGGTGGTTTATCACCAGGGCGATACTTAGAGTATCTACCACTCTGGAACGTGCGCAAATATAATTTTTATTATTCCATATGAATTAAATGTGTTATGACACATATTAATTAAATAAAAGTTATTGGCGCACGCCGGGACCCGCGACCTTTGGATTCGTAGTCGAGCGTCTTACCACTCGACTATGGAGGCCGTCAACAATGATTGAGCTAATTATATTATGTATCACTTTTGTTTCTCGTTATTTATCTTGTTTTTATTTTTGATTTTTTATCATGGATTGAGTTTTTGTAATTTTATACTTGATGTTTTTTCTATGGCAAATATTCCCGGGTTAAGAATAACCTGACAATATTTGAAAAAACTCGTACTGCCACTATAATAAGCGGAAGATGTTGCTTGTGAAATAGTGGAGGACTCAGCTAGTAGAGGAATTGAACCCACGACTCCCGAGTGGGAATCCGACGTGTTTGTCCATTCAGCTACTAACCGGTCAAAATCTATCCATCGAATTTGTAATTTTTTTATAATTGTTGACTAACTGAGTTTTTATAACTGGATTATTCTCGCGTAAGCATTTTTTAAAACCATATATAAATATATAGTGCATTCAAAAAGGCGTGATACCAATCATGTATTAGTTTTATAGAAAACAATGCCTAAAATCCTACATGATTTGTAATGCCCTATTTTAGTTATTTTTTAAAATAAATATAAACTTGAATTATCTATGTGAATCCTACATGATTTGTGATGCCCTATTTTAGTTAATTTTAAAAGTAAATATAAACTTGAATTATCTATGTGCTATTGACTATATTTGTTTCACCAGTACATTTTTTCTTTACTAAAAAGTATAACATAATTTACACAATCAGAGCCGTGTTGTATGCGTTCTCCCAAAGAGCCTACATAAAGCAACCATCGTTATAAAATCTTTCCATATCGATAAATACTATAACTATCATAAAAAAAACTCTTATTTACATGATTCAAAATAGAGGAATGGTCTTTAGGCCAGTAGAATCAACAAGATCATTTGATAGTATTAATACGATAAGCGTATATCGTACATGGTTCATTCAATCGCCGTGTGGAGCGCTGACGTCTGCAAAAATATTCGTATATGCTGATAAAATTTACTGTCCAAATCATTAGGAAAATTATATCCCGAATATTATTTTTTGGCACGTCTCAATGTGGCGTTATTCTTTTTGCAAAAATATGTTATGCCTAATATTCAAATAAAATAAAACAACACGTGTATTAATAAATACTTTGAAATTTATCGATTGGCCCGAAGGCCGTAGAGACATTGCATTGTTTCATGACAGCTAAAGCAAGCTGTGAATTTTTATAATGACATTTATATCGCTGCCTATACACAAATTACAGGACTGCAGACAATCTGCATTGCTAAGTTGCAAATCTAGCGAATGCATTAGACTTATGAACAATAGAAGTGTGTTCAGAAAACGAACAAATGTTGCCATAAACAAAATGAGTAGGCACTGTTTATCATATCAAAATTGAATATTTTCCTCAGAGCAAAAATATATATGGAGAGAGAACTAAATATTTGTACCCAACCTATAAAAAATTACGATAAATCTCTTTCTCGGGGTTTTTACGTCGTACACCGTGAGAGAGAAAGAGACAATATAATAACTAACTAACTAACCATCACGCCGTTTCCCCGCAAGGGTAGGCAGAGAGGACGGACCGCCATACAACTCTGTCTTGGCACACACTTCTTGCTTCATTTACATTCATACATCGTCTCATACATACTCTTCTGTTATTCTGACTCTTCACACGACCCGATTCAAGTATTTGATTTACTTGATCGTGCCATGTCTTTCTCGGGCGTCCTCGACTTCTTCTTCCATTCACTTTCGCATCATATATTCTTTTCACACTCCTTTCTTCGTTCATTCGCTCTACATGCCCAAACCATCTAAGCGTCCCTTTCTTAATCCTATCCATTACGCTCACATCAGCCTTGCATTCTTTCCGGATATCCACATTTGTAATACGGTCATACGTGGTTTTACCGCACATCCGTCTCAAAGATCTCATTTCCACAGCATTCAGTCTACTTTCATCCTTCCTCTGCCAGTTCCATGCCTCACTGCCATACATCAGGGTTGGTATAAGCACTCCATTGTGGACTGCTAGCTTCGCTTCTTTGGACAATTTCTTGTTTGCCCCAACAGCGTTCAGTCCTCCATTAATGGAGTTTCCTGCATTCACCCTTCTTTCAATATCCTTATCAGCCTTTCCGTCTCTTGTAAACATACTTCCTAAATACACGAACTCATCCACTTGCTCCAAGTATTCATCATTCACAACTATATTGCACGCTGTTCTCGTACTCTCTCTTTCAAACACCATCACTTTGGACTTACTTACATTCATCATCAACTCATTTTGCATACATACTTGGTTCATCCTAGACACGAGAAACTGTAGATCTTCCATATTGTCAGCAATCAGCACCGCATCATCCGCATACAATAGGCAACATACTCACATTGTTCATTTTCGCGCCCAAGCCCACACCTTTCAATTCTTGCATACAATTATCCATGTACAAATTGAACAACCACGGTGACATTACACAGCCTTGTTTTACACCTTTTGTGATGTTAAACCACTTCGTAAAATCACCGTTCACTCTAACACATGCAACGCTTCCCTCGTACAAGGACGCGATTGCCTGTATAAGATTTGTGTTAACTCCATACATGGATAATACCTTCCACAATTTGTCCCTATCAACTCGATCATACGCCTTTTGCAAATCGACAAAAAGCACAGAAAAGTTTCTGGTTTTTTGCCAAAAAACTTCTCTGTAAGCATCCGCAATGAGAAAATTTGATCCATGCACCCCTTCCACTCATGAAAGCACCTTGAATGTCCCAAATTTTGTCTTTTGTTTTCATTCTTACCCTTTCAATCAATATTCTACCATACAGCTTGCCAACTGAACTTAGTAAACTTATAGCCCTATGGTTCCCACATTCCATGCGTGACCCTTTACCTTTGTACAGAGGCATGATCACAGCCCTTCTCCAATCTAATGGCGTGTAACCCTCCTCTAAACACTGGTTGAAAAGTTTGCACAGCCATGTGAGAACTACACGGCTATCTCCTTTAAAGTATTCAGCAGCGAGATTGTCGAATCCAACAGCTTTACCATTCTTCATGCATTTAATCGATCTTTTTATTTCATCCATGCTGATTTCGACAACATTCACTTCATCATCATTCATACCTGATTCGACACTGGGAACACTGTCGCTTGGGGTGCTTTCAAAAACCTCTTCGAAATATTTCATCCATCTTTCTTTTATTTCTTCCTCATTTGTCAACATTTTTCCATCTTTCGATTTTACAACTTTCACGCATCCGCTTTCTGGGCCGTTTCGGGACCTCTTGACCTCCTTCCAAAACAATTTAATGTTTTCTTGGAAGTGATTTGTCATTTTTATTCCCTCTTCTTCTTCCAGGCGTTTCTTTCGTTCTTTCACTCCAACACTTACTCTTTTCTTGCATTCCTTGTATACTTCTTTCGCTCGATCCCTCTCCGCGCTAGAAGCACTGCCAGTCGCTATCAGACATAACCATGCTTTCTTCTTCTCTGAGACCAGTGCTTTAATATATTTAATATGACAATATAAGTTCTCACATTATATAGCACCACCATTCGGGACGTAAGCATGTTTTCCGTCTCCCGCGTCTCCGGCGATTCCGCTCACTACGTTCCGTTATGCGACATAATAAGACATAACAACGGTTTTTTAGGTTATATCCTATATTTTTGTATACTGTGAATAAGTAGTTATACAAATAAACAAAAACATTATGTCGACATGTGCTATAAATGGATGTATAAATACCCTAGTCCTAGCCACGCCCGAGTCAGGCAAAAATAATCAATACTGACTACAGAAGCGCTCCCTCCTGTGTATTATTTCACTATTAACAAGTGCTATTTCACATTAAATTTATATAAAATAATGTATGGTAAATTTGCGACACGTTCCAGAGTTATAGATACTCTAAGTATCGCCGTGCTGAAAGACAACCATTCGGAATGGAAATGTTGCTTGAAATGGCTTTAGCCATATTTAGTGACCAGATCTGAATACCCTGGTACTCCCCAACCTTCTTCTTACCCATCTCCTTCCTCCCTTCACTACTTTCAGCCTTACAACATACTCCAATTGGGGATGCCATAGTTCCACTGGCTCCAGACGGTTGGGAGCAGTTGAGACTCTTGTGCGGTACTAACTATCAAAAAAGGTACCCTCCTCTACGAAAATAATCGTATTTTTATCAAACAAAAGATTTGACAATACGAGTACATGATGCGTATATAATTTTGTGTTAATGACTAATATTGTCTATTCCAATAAAGAACGATAATTTTGTTCCTTATGATAGCCATGATTGAACGAATTCTTTTCCTTTTTATTCTCCTCTCAAACTTCATCCTTTTCAATTTTCTTCCACATCACTTATTTACCGTACAGGGGCTGCAATAGTCCTGTTGGCTCCGAAAAGGGAATTATTTTGTGGCACTTTTAACAATTGAAATAATATTTTTATACCAAGAACTTAAAGGTTGAACAATGAAATAAGTAAATATCACGACATTGTCAATTTCTCAAATTCCATAAGTTCATATAAGGTCTTATTAGAAAAAGCCATGATTTTTTAAAGATTCTTTTGTTTCTGCATATTTAAAATTAAATTAAACCAAGTAAAATCTTTTAACTTTTTTTTGTGATATTATTTTGCCTTCAACATAAAAAAAATCGTTTGTTTGGCTGTCGTATTATTATCATGTTGTTGCATGCACCGAGAAAAAGCATTGTTTTAAAGTTAACTAAATAATTCATAAGCTTTATAGATATATATATATATACCTCGATTGTATAAATGATATATTAAGTTTGATGCCTTTATGTAAATATGTTGTTTGTGTTTGTATAATAAAAACATAGGTACTCTCAATCAATGTTTCCCACGATAGCCGTACAGCACTTAGTTAAATGGTCTCTCATACACGAAAATATTTAAAAAACATGTTTTTTTATTATTACTAAGCAATAATATATTGCCTCCAAGAAAATGATCTCTGACCTCTAGGTGCTAAAATAGGGACATTTATTCAAATACCGGTATCCTTCCAACCAAGATCCTCCCCAAACATGAAATCACAAGCACCATTTTACAAATTACTCAGCAAACAACGCACACTAACATCAAACTCTTTTACAATCAAGACATTCACCAACATAACACACGAAATAACAACGAAATTCACATCTTACTTACAGACACCACAAAGTATAAGATAAAATCTTTGTAATATATTGACTATACATTATACGCTTCTAGATAAATTTAAAAACAGTCAACTTAATGAAAAAATACCAAAATAAAGCTTTAAAAGAACATTTTTAAAATTCATTTAAAGACACACCTAATCTCCAAAACAGTTTTCTTTTCCCGGTAGAGTAAAAACATTCTCATTTACTGTACTTCAAGGTTTAAAAAAAAAAATTATATAATAATACTAATTACCAATTTTTTTAATACTATTTTTCTTATTATGTTATATTGTTTGATTTATTATGATTTATGTTAGTTAGAATACTCTGTATTTTGTCTTTTGTTGTAACTCATGTAGTCCTTTAATTTTCCTTGTTCCAGAGTGAGTTTTTATAACTTATCGGGATTGCTATGTATGTTAGCAAGATATTTAATAATAAAAAATAAAAATAAAATTGTATCCTTCGCAACGACAGAAATTGAGCCCGCACCATTAAACTCACAGACTTATATCGCTACAGAAGACGTCTGTGCAACTATCTATGTTTTACAAAACTTTAAGTTAAACTCAAGTTTTGAATTGCACACAGAGGAAACAGCAGATTGATGAGTTTTAAACGAATTAAAAAACAAGTATTTCCTCACATTCTGTTACTGAAGCAAAGGCGTGGGAACTTCAGTAATGGGTCACTCCAAGCAACTGTTTCACAAACGACAAATCATGCCAACAGGCGCACCCGCTTTGAGTGATCCAACAGAAACCTTATGTTGTTTTTTCTGTTTTTTTAAAGCACGATACTCGGAGCCCAGCAATGTCAGCCAAATTGCAAGATATCACGAATAATAAATGATACATTATTAAATAAATTACTCCCTCTCTATCAACAATGAAATTGCAGACTGCAGTAATTCGTTCTGCGGCGACTCCCACGGGACATTGGCAAACTAGAAGGGTTAGTGGCAGGGGCGTAAAAGCCGCGCGCCTGGGTGACCTCAATCTGGTGCAAATACAAATAATATTAGAAGAAAACTGAGTAGGTACTTTTTAGTAATATATTCTTAGAGCAATAATATACAAGAGGTATAGCTGTAGATCGATCTGTAGTCAGTTTTTACTAGCTTTTACCTTGAAGTAACTGACTCGGTTGGAAAAGGGCGTGGCTAAGACTGGGGCTACGGTATTTGTATATCCATTCACAGCACATGTCGACATAATGTTTTTGTTTATTCGTATGGCCACTTTTTCACAGTATTTTATCAATAAAAATATAGCATATAAGCAAATAAACCGTTTAGTTGTGTCAAGTTTAGTGCCATAATAAAATATGTGGGCGGAGTCCCGCGGTGGCCCAGTAGCTTAAGATCATTGCGTCACTACGTAAAAGCGGGGAATTAAATTTGTTGTCTCTTTCTCTCTTATGGTGTACGATGTAAAAACCCGGAGAAAGTGTTTTTTCGCAAGTTTGTGTAGGTTGGGTAAAAATAATTAGCTATCCCTCCATATATTGTTACTTCAAGAATATATTCCTTAATATTTAAACATACGATTTTTGTTTAAACAAAAGAAAAAGAGTTTTTTTCTTACAGTGAAAACCGCACAAGAGTCCCTATTGCTCCCAACCGTCTATGTAATACTATGGCATCCCCAATTAGGGTAAATTGTGAGGCTGAAAGTAGTGCGGAAGGAAAGAAGATGGGGAAGATGAAGGTTGGGAAGTACCTGGATATTCAGATGTGGTCACCAAACACGGCTAGAGCCATTTCAAGTAACGTTTCGATTCTGAATGATGGTCTTTCATCAGGGCAAAACTATGAGTATCTACCACTCTGAAAGTAAAGAAAGACAAACATTATCGGGTAACAAATAACCTGATAATATTTGATAAAATCTTGCTACCATAAAAATAAGCGGAAAATTTTGCTTGTGTGATAATGGAGGACTTAGTTAGTAGTGAAATTGAACCCACGACACTCAAGTGGTAACCCGACGCATTTGTCCACTCTGCTATTAACCGATCGCTTACTTCGACAGATGGATTATTTTAGAAAAAAATAGAGTTAACGGGGAAACGCAGGACGAAATAGTAAGGAGTAAGAGATATGGTGAAGACAAGGAAAATCAACCGGAGATATAAAATAGCGTAATATTATTATCGTGATTAGAACAACCGTCCACCGTAAATAGGTGCCTAACAATACACGAGAGATACAAAAAATATCCGCCTGCGGCGCCATCTTTCTTCACTACTTAGTGAGTAAATATGCTGCGAACGTTTATTGCGCAAATGTGACCCAGAAATTTTATCTTCGGTGCTTTATTTTTTCTCCTTGCTTGCTCATTCACCGCCTAAATAAATTTGTTTCTTAGCCGGACGCTTTATTTTTTAGGTAAACGAAACCTTAAATATTCGCCTTTGGCGCAGTGATCGTCTGTGTTACACCCTTAGAGTATACAAGAGGTAGCCCAAGCCAAAGCCAGTGAAGTCAGTTTTGGACTTGTTTTTGATGATTTTAACATGACTCGGCGCAAATGGGCGTGGCTAAGACTAAGGCTACGGTATTTAAACATCCATTCATATCACATATCGACATAATGTTTCTGTGTATTCGTATAGCCACTTTTTCACAGTATTTTTATCAACAAAAATATAGCATCTAACCTAAAAAACCGTTTAGTTGTGTCAAGTTTAGTGGCAAAATAAAAAATATGGGCGGAGTCTCGCCGTTAACCAGCGAAAATAACCAGCTTAAGATCATTATGACAGTTAATAGAAGCCGTCCAAGAAATTTGTTGTCTCTTTCTCTCTCATGGTGTACGATGTAAAAACTCGGAAACAGTGATTTATTACAATTTCGGATGGGTTGGGTAAAACAAATTAGCTATCCCTCCATATATTGTTACTTCAAGGTTACACCCTTGGAGTAAGAATATTCATGGAGAGGTACCTCTGCGAAACAGTGTAGTCAGTATTGTTGACTTTATACTGACTTGATACAAAGAGACAAAGATATGTTAAAGGATGTTGGATAGTCTATTAGTTACCGCCCACATGGAATTCGAACATTTTTAATAAACATATTTGAACACATTAAACAAAACAATATCAATACACCATTAAAATGATTTATAAAGTCAAAATATCACACAAACACTAACAACAGAAGGTTAGCCTAAAAACAGTGGGTATAATATAAATTGAATACAAGTACAATGTCTAGTTTCTAGTTAATGATATTTACCTCCAGGGAGGAAAATGAAAATTAAGAAAAATCTCGTGCTTAGGGAGGAAGTACTATCATGGATTTCTTGAAATTATTTTTGTATGATTAAAAATTTAATCTCATATAAAAAAAAAAAATCTAGATTATTTTAGTGAAAAGTGTATTTTGAGTTAAAAAAAAATATATATATCATAGTTATTTTCGTCTATTATGTCACTAGGAAGTTTGTTGAATATCTTAATTTCTGAGTAGGAATAGTGATGTTGTTGTATTGAGTTGTGTAGAAATACCTCTGAATAGTGATGTTTTATAATCTTTGTTTGGTCTTATTTGAACATTCACGCATAGCACATGTCTTCATCATATTTGAATTATTTGTATAACCACTGCAAGTTTTTATAATCAACACAAATATGGGAAATAACCTCAAAATCCGTTGACGTAAGTTATACGATTCGATGATTTGAAGTTAGCGCGGACGGATAACATTCTTACATACTTAAAAGTGCTGCAATATTATATGAAGACTTTTCTTGTCTCTTTGTCTCTCATGGTATACGACGTAAAAACCCGGAGAAAGTAATTTATCGCAAATTTGTATTGGTTGGGTACAAATATTTAGCTATCTTTCCATGTTTGATCTTACTCCAAAGTTACACCCGTATGAATATTACATCAGTATGTAAAATATTATGATTTATCTCACATCCATTGACCAATACTGCCTTACTAGGGTGGGGCCCGGCTAACAGCTTTGCCTGGGGCCACAAATTTTAAATTGGTAGGTGGTATATATGCTATCTGTCCAGAAAATATCATGATGAAGTGTTTATGTTTATTTTTACGTAATAGAGAATAGAAGAACTGCCGGTTTAATTAGCATTCGTAATAAAATAACATTGCCACCAGATAGGCATCTTCTGACACAATCCAGTTTTATGATTTCAAAATAAGGTCAGTTTATAAAGCACACAGTCGTGACGAGGAAAGTGAAATGAAAAGACCGTCAATCATCTCCAGTAATAAATAAAGTAAATAAATTATAGCGCAGATTTTAAAGGTCACCAATTGTATTGGTCGATTTTACAAACTTGTCACAATTACGAAATATAAAGAGGAATATGGTAAATGGGCATCGAAATCGGCAAAGCACTACTGAAAAAAATAGAATCGTTTTCTTTCGTTGGTAGAAATAATGCACTCATTTTAAACGATCAACAAATAAATATTGATTTTAAAACCAAAAACAATATAAAAGCAACCTATGGGTAACCGATTTCAACAACTGATTGTAATTTGGATAATTAGGTTCATATTTAAATAATAAGATATTGTAACTAGAAATCATGTCAATTTTTATTGTCTAACCAAGTTTTTTTTTCAAAGCTTACACCCCACAAGAATCCCAACTGCTTCCAACCGTCTGGAGCCAATGAGACAATGGACTATGTCATAAACATAAAACGAAATTGTATTCATTGTGAATACATATGACATTCCCAATTGGGGTATGTTGTGAGGCTAAAGGTAGTGGGTAGGGGAAGGAGATGGGAAAGAACAAGGTCGGGAAGTAAATCGCTATTCAGATCTGGTCACCAAACACGGCCAAAGCCATTTCAAGCAACGTTTCGATTCTGAATGGTGGTCTTTCACCAGGACGATAGTTAGAGTATCTACTACTCCGTAACTTATTATTTGGTGTGAACTGAATCTGAAATGACACAAATTAATTAATAACATTTATTTGCGCACCTCGGGATTTGAGCCCGCGACCTCCAGATTCGTAGTCGAGCGTCTAAACCACTCGACCACGGAGGCCGTCAATTATTTATTAATAAAATCAAAGATCCCGATGATTACTAACATATTAATAATAATACTAATAAATTATTTTTGTGGAGCATTAAATGTAGATATTTTAAATAATAGCGTTCTGGTAAGTACTCATTTATGGAATTCGAATATTATTAGGAGACCGATTTCTTAAATTATTTTTAACAAATTTATGAAAAAAAAGTTGCTCTTTCACGTATTTTCTGAAATAATTAATTTATCTAAGTTTAAGGAAAGGTTTAAAAATAAATATGTACACTCTGACATCACTGTTTCTCTCCTTTATACTTTTCTCTACGGAATTCTTCGATGTTCGTTTTTTTATAGTGGCTAATTAATGGACCAAAAATCATTATTAACAACGCCTAAAAGTGGTAAAACATTCCAGGATAAGGTAGCGTAAATAATAAAAAAAACAACCATAGCATTTCAATTTAATAGCGATTATCGTCTTCTCTAGAGAAGTATTTTTATCGCCTTGTGAGACACAGCAAGAAACCTCATCAGACTCTTCTGTTAGAATTTATAGCTTCGTATCCCATATTTGGAGGGTCTTAATTGGCAAATTACACGGACAGAAGCCGCCATTAGATTCGACTAACGTGGATATAATGATGTTCACGAGCTGTCAATTCGGCGCTTTTATATTTCAAAATTTAAGTAACGTATACGTCACGTGGCGATGAAATTTCTCCGGACCGGCATAACATCATTTGATCATTGTAAAATATGCAGTAACTACCAATCATTTTTCTATAAAATACGTGTTTGCGTGATGGCGAAATAAAAATTAATATGACCATGTTGATGCCATTTTGTAACGTGCCCTATTGGACAATGACTTTTGACCCTTTTTGAAGAGTAGTAAATAATAATACATAAAATAATCCACATCCCACACTCAAAAAACTAACTACACACACAACGTTCATTTTTCAGAAGAACATGCAATACCATATTTTCAGACGCTGATATTTTCCATCTATCCACAGGTCAATTATTAAAATAGATAAAATTGAATCATAAAGTTAATTGTGAACTGCCTACCCCTGCTGTGTGTAGTAGATCTTTAAGCTTCCTACTTTAATTGGTTTTCTTTATTTTATTAACATTATGTTGTGTTTATTTATTTTATTTTGTTTATATTTATCCAACAAAATATTGAAATCAACATATTAAATCCGTACAACATCGCTTCTTACGCGGTATTGCATGGGGATTAGGGCGAGAAAGAGGCCATTATTTATTTGATGAAATTGAGCAATTATTAAAAATGTATTCATTAGAAAAGCGCAGGAAAGACTTTGATTTAATTTTCATTTACAAAATTATTAATTGTTTTATTGACTCACCTTCTCTGTTGTAACTTATCCAGTTCAACATTCCTTGCCGTAGACTTAGAAACTATGAATTGCTGTTCCTCAATCATCACAATACTAATTATGGGTATAATTCTCCAATGTCCAGAATGTCAAGACTTGTTAACTCTAGCTATGGTCTTGAAATTTTTGGTAGCAGTCTAAATGATTTTTGTCATTCTTTACGATTCTACCAAAACTTTGACTAGACCATGGCTTGAATGTTCTCTCTTTTGTTTATTTTGTCTTATTTTTGTCATCGCTTCATTTATTATTATGTATGTGCTATTCTTTCTCTGTTGCTCTTTTTTCCATTTCGTGTTTATATGTCTTTTTTGCAATTGGACTTTAGTCCGTTAATTTATAAATAAATAAATTTATCACTTAGATCCCTGAGACGTGTGAGCTGTGCGGTAAAACCATGTATGACCGTTTTCAAAATGTGGATATCCGGAAAGAATGCAAGGCTGATGTGAGCGTTGTAAATAGGATCAAGAAAGGGACGCTTAGATGGTTTGTGCATGTAGAGCAAATGAACGAAGAAAGAAGTGTGAAAAGAACGTATGATGCGAAAGTGAATGGAAGAAGAAGTCGAGGGCGCCCGAAGAAGACATGGCACGATCAAGTAAATTAAATACTTGATAAGAGTCAGAATAACAGAAGAGTATGTATGAGACGGTGTATGAATGTGAATGAAGCAAAAAGTGTGTGCCAAGACAGAGTTATATTGCGGTGCGTCCTATCTCCCTACCCATGCGGAGAAACGGCGTGATGGTTAGTTAGATAGTTTATCACTTTGTTTACAAAATTTTATGACGTATTATTTTCGACACAGAAATTTTCTAGTGAGACAGACACCAAATCCCTTCAATTTTGTATTGACCAATACAAACAAAAAAAAAAATATTTTCACAGTTAAATTTTACTTCAAATTATATTTTTATTTTATTTTGTTTGTTTTTGGGAAAATTAAAATTTTATTTAATTAGCATGTGTTATTTCACATTTAATTCAAATAAAATACTATACACTCTGTAAAGAGACCCACCCATTCGCGCCAATTGTGCAGTTAACCCATGTCAAAAACCATTCATACAAACGTCCTTTTGTATTTCTTAATTGCTTCTTTTGATGTCTTTCTGTCTCTTAAATTGTATTGTAAGGGCCAATTTCTAAATTCCTTCAAACATGAATTATCCCTTATACCACATGTTGGACTATGACCATTTTGCTACGACTGTTCTACCCTCAACCCATTTCATCTCAGCATTACTATCCAGATCGCACTGCCGTGCGGTACATAAATATCTACAGTTAAAGGTTTAATTATTGTACTCCAAAAATTCTTCCAATAAAAAATATGCAAGTAAAGTGATTATATTTTATTCTACATCCCCGAACAAAAGCGCGCCTTACCCAAGGAGCATCTGTCGAGTTCGTCAGCGAACATTACAACTGTATTTGCGGCACGTTCCATAGTGGTAGATACTCTCAGTATCGCCCCGGTGAAAGATCACCATTCAGAGTTGAAAAATTGCTTGAAATGTCTTTTGTCGTGATTGGTGACAAGATCTGAATAGCCAGATACTTCCCAACCTTCCTCTTCCCCATATCCTTCCTTTCCTCACTACCTTCAGTCTCACAAATACCCTAATTGGGGATGCCATAATCCCACTGGCTTCAAACGGTTGAGAGCAGTTGCGACTCTTGTGCGGTATTCACTTTTTTTTAAATAACGTCTAAGAGCAACGTAAACTACGAAAGATATTTTCTGAACTAATGAAGCTCATTTACTATTACTTAGCGGAAACGAGGTGTAATTATTTGCCGTGATGGCTAATTTATTGATTGTCTTAAAAGATTCAACAGTCAATCATTCTGACTGACTGTTGAATCACGAGTCTGATCCAGTAATTGGATGTAATTGCCGGTGATTCGGGGTGTCTAACGGCCGCTTTCAGTTTCCAGCGTTCAACGGTTGCCGCACTGTTTTTACCCGCTAATGGCTAGAAGATTAATAAATTATTATCACATGGCTTTTCTCGGTCCATTACTCTCCGCCTACGCGAGAGAGAGAGAGAGAGAGAGAAGATCCATGAAAACCAATAAACATCCGTAAAATCGTGAACATTCAAGTTTGTTTCACTACTTAATGCATTGATGATAGGCGGGTGTAATAAATTACTTTTAATTATAAAATGTTTTTGCTGTGAAAAGTAAACAAAAAAACTTTAATCGGTCTGATGAGTGATTGATTCATTGCATTAAACACAACATGCTTCATTCCACGATTCCGCTAAGATTTTATTTTATTAAATCGAAACTGATTTGTAATGGATTTTATGCGATTTATGATGTCAAATCGTTTCCCAAACTTTTAAGTTCAAAGATAAATAAAATAACATTTGAGAAGTATTTAATTTTGTAGATCTGCAAGTTATTATTATTGTTATTTTAATTATGATTATTTCAACCTGTGAGGGGAGGGAAGTCGTTTTGATTCAGGAAACTTTTTTAAAAATTTATATGTCATACCCGTATAGATGTTTATCAGAGAGGCAAAAGGGCTGAAGCGCCGTTTCGGAAAGTTTACATTGCATGTAGAGCGAATGAACAAGAAAAGTAGTGTGAAAAGAATATATGACCCGAAAGTGAATGGAAGAAGTCGAGAACGCCCGAGGAAGACATGGCACGATCAAGTAAATCAAATACTTAAATCGGGTCATGTGAAGAGTCAGAATAACAGAAGAGTTTGTATGAGACGATGTATGCATGTGAATGAAGCAAGGAGTGTATGCCAAGATAGAGCTGGATGGCGGTCCGTCCTCTCCCTGCGGAGAAATGGCGTGATGGTTAGTTAGTTTCATTAGAGCATTTTAAAGTTTTTTTTGTTCAACAATAAAATTTATAAGTCTTTAGAACCTGGTTAGATTTTGAAAAAAAAGTTAACTCAATGATTTCACTGAGTTACCTGTAGCGATAAAAAGCTTAAAAAGTCCCAAATTTGTGTCTTCTCCCAAACGGTAAATATATTTTAGATAGCCGAATCGCCACAAATATCTTCAGAATCAAACGAGAGTCGAAGCATTCGATGCAGAAACAAAAACTGATCAAAACTGCACATTTAACTCATTCTTGACCAAAGTGTCGCTTAAGCCATTTTACCTTTCCAGCGACGATTTATTATTACTGTAAAAAATACTTTAAATGGTTCTTAGACGTGGTTCGTGTTGGGCTATTAAAATAAGCAATAAGGATACTTCCCAAAATTTCATACTTCCTCAATAGACTTGTCCACAATTCAAAGTTAATTGAGTGAATTCAAAGCTTCAGAAAATCTCCATGAAACGACACCTTAGTTTGAAAATATCCCCGCAAGACAAAAAAATAATTGACCCAAATAAATAAATCGAAAATCGTATTTGATTTAACCAAAAACGTCAATAATGAATTATGATGAATAAATTAATATGAACGAATGATGTACACAAACGATAAACCATAGAAAAAATAACAAGACATACATATATTTTACAATACCAAACATCGATATAGATTTTATCGACAATGTCGGTAAAATCTTTAAAGCTCACATCGACTAAATTAAGCATGTTTAGTTTTCGTTTGTTCGTTGGCGATCCGCAGTCAGGCTTGGGAACGATTCCAAATCACCGACATTGTCGATAAAATTTGCATCGATATTTCGTGCCAGGGTCCCAAGTCAGCAAAATAATTTATCTTTAACCCCATGTGATGTAGAACCGAGAGTTGATAGTAATAATACTAAGGTTCAAGGGCGCTCAAATTATTCGCGCATTCGTTAGTTTTAAAACGTTTTACATGTGCATAACTGCACTGAATTATTTCAATAGATTCAATCGGTCTTTCTCCCCCCATGACTAGTGAACATGCAAGGATCAACTTACGTTTGATATACCATTATTCTAGGTAACATTTAACTAGGCAAGGTGCTAAAGCACCACGTACCTGTACGTTTGTTATCAAATACTTACTTTGAATTATCTCATGGTCATTGTCGCCACCAAGACGTGCTCGCAAGAATGATACGCGTTGCTGGATATTCCTAGGTGCTTGCGGTAAACACGAAACAAGGCTGAAGGCAGAGGCGTTCACTCCATATAGGCACATAAGCACTGCCTACCCTGCCGTATTGGCATAAAAATATTATTAATATTGTATAAAACAATATGAAATTATTGCAAAAAATAAATCTACACTTAAACAAATACGCGCGAAATTCAACTGATCGCACCGCCGCGAGCGCCCCACTAACTGCCAAACTATAACGTGTCAAAAGCAGTAACTACATATGCTCGAACGCCGCCAATATCTGAGTAGATTATTCCATGTTCGACTACACAAAATATGTATGAATGTATGGTGTGAGCTGTGCGCGAGTTCAAGTGGCTCGTTTGTGTTAGTATCTTTGTTAGTGTCTAGGCAGTAGACGCGGAAGACGGAAAACATGCTTACATACCGAAAAGTGGTGCTATATTATGCGAAAACTTGTCTTATCTCTTTCTCTTTCATGGTTTACGACGTAAAAACCCGGAGAAAGTGATTTATCGTAAATTTGTATAGGTTCGGTAAAAATATTTAGCTCTCTCTCCATATATTATATTCTTGCTTTGAGGTTGGTACCTATCTCTATTACCAATTAATCCGCTGTTTTTCCTATTTCCTACCCTGATCAAAAACTCTGTGCGCGCCACTGGCTGAAGGCTATACAAATATATGGAGCAGATCGGCTCGTTTTATTTATTTATTATGTTTGCATGCTCTTGACGGGTCCAATATTGAAAAGATAATTGCAAAGAAATACCATCTAGTTATTATGCAGTAGGTATGGTTCGACTTGACAAGAAAATGGCATGTTCGTGTTTCTAACAACAGCCAGAGGGGTTTGGAAAAAGGCCTTGACGAAGGATATACACCTAGACAGATAGCCTTTAACAATGGGTGGTAACCAAATATTTGTAATGTGATATTTATATTATGATATCTTGACCTTACGCGATACTTAGTACACATTTCTATGGCCTTGTATAAAAAAGCAAACAAATAAATACGCTTTATAATATGATTAATTGCAAGAAAGATAATAAATAATAAATACTTGGATAATCACAGTATTGTGCCTAACGCTATCTTCGTGGGAAAATTTAAAGAAGGAAACTGGAATATTACGTTGGGGTGAATGGTCAGTCTTCTTTGAAATAGTAAAAATAATAATTGTTTTTTTTTTTTTAAGAATGACAAACATTCCCGAGTTACGAATAACCTGACAATATTTTAAAAACTCCTACTCCCATCATAATACGCGGAAAATGTTGTGTGTGCAATGATGGAGGACTTAGCTTGCAGAGGAATTGAACCCACGACGCCCGGGTGGGAATCCGACGCGTTTGTCCACACAGCTACTACCGGTTAAATTGATAACTATTTTGCTTATTTATCATTTTAGAGAGTAAGCTCATGTGCTTTACTCTCCAAAATTATAAATTAAATTGTTTTTAATGAAAGTGTACTTAATAAATATAAAACCAACTGCCTACCTGTCAGTATTCGAAAAACCTGAAAATTTGTTTAACTTATTTATTTTTGACCAAATTAAAACAAAATATCGAATCACAAATGTTCAATACTATATAGAGCCAATATATATTTATTTTTTTACGTGAATACCGCACAAGAGTCTCAACTGCTTCCAACCGTTTAGAGCGAGTGAGATTATGGCATCCACGATAGGGGTATGTTGTGAGGCTAACGGTAGTGGGGAGGGGAAGGATATGAGGAAGGGGAAGGTTTGGAAGTACCTGGCTATTCAGATCTGGTCACCATATTAATTAAATAAAGTTTATTTGCGCACGCCGGGTTCGAACCCGCGACATCTGGATTCGTAGTCGAGCGTCTTACCACTCTACCATGCAGGCCGTCAAATAGCGTCTATTCCGGACACAAAAGGTATATACTCGTTTACCATAGATTCACTTTAAACTGTACCAGTCTGAAGATGCCCGTTATAATGTGAAACCGGTCCGGTCAAAAATAAATAAGTCATAAAAGGTATTTTTAAATCAAAAATTCATGTCATCAGTTAAAAAACTAGAAATAATTACAATCGATTTTTTTCCTTCTGCAATGACGGAGGATTTAGCTAGCAGAGGAATTGAACCCGCGACGCCTGGGTGTTATTAATGAGCTATTGGTTCGGGCAAAATCTCAGGATGGGCTAACCTCGTATAGTAAATATGTACATTTCACGAACGTGGAGGTTAACAATCTTCAAGAATTCACTTAAAAACTCTTTGCCACGAGCGGGTACATGTTAAATTTCACGATGAACATTTGAGTAGAAGTAAACAATGCCGAAGCATTTTGTAATTATTATTAAAACCAGCGGCCGACATCAGTCGGTTTGTTCCCACGGCGGCCTCGCAAATGCTTTTTATTTAAATAATAAAATTATCATTACACATCTGAGTTATGTAGAGTTCATTCCTTCGGTCGGTCACGCTTCGCTTCCCTAAATCTATGAATCAAAAACTAACGCCATTTCAATACAATACATGCGCTCATGATTCAACACGATGAATCTTGAGCGCACTTGTCTTTTTGCACTGTTGGATAACGACTTCCCCTAGAATAATTAATGATTAACCTGATCGTTGTTTTAACTCCTCTATTTATTAACACGATAGACTTTCATATCAACTTTTTGTACACATTGTGACTTTGTTTTAAAACAACTACCCACTAAGGGTTAGCACTCAATAATGACGCTAAACGTTACTTTGTAGCATTCTAATATAAGATATACTACAAAAGATCTATCTGCAAATTTTCTGTGGGTTGTAATTGCCCATAGAAAATTTGCAAAAATATGTCCGAGGTTTCTGGTGAATACATTTTTTTAACTGTAATCCTCCAAAGTTCTTTGAAAAATATAATAAAATGTGCAGTTTTTAAACCAGAAGAGGCATTTTTGAACGTTTTACTTAAAGTTCTACTATGCTTTTCTTAAAGAATTTAATAGAATATGATTTAATGATTGTATTCGTCGTCTATCTGATGGGACCTGTTAGGTAAGTATGTTTCTGTTTATTTTATTATTTAAACTAGGATTTAATATGTAATAATAGAAAATAAGATCTGTACAGCGCCCTTGAGGTAATTTGTCACAAAAACGGCGCTATACAAATCATTCAAATATTATTCTTATTATTATTCACCGGAAACCTCAGATATTTTTCTAATTACTCATATAGAATTTACAGATGAATCGTTTGTAATATTGTTTGTACTAGAAAGCCGAAAAGTGTCTATTTTTGGGTGTTGACCCTTAACCATAAAAATTATCTGCTTTTTGTTTACGTACCATACTTACGTACGAGTGTAAACTTTTCGATTTTAGAACTGATGTTAATTGAAATGATTATATAATTTAAAAAAAAACACATTTTTCAAATTTCTACCTACCTAATAACGTACCTACCTATAATGTATTTTAGCAGACATTATTATATATTTGAAATGGGTGGATAAAAGCAGTTCATATTTTTTCTTGGCAAGTCAAGTTACATTCCATGATTTTTCACCGATAACAACTAGTTTATTAATATTTTAGACGAGTTAAAACAATGTGACTGTAAATTGATGATTATTTAAAAAAAAAAAATGGTAAAAATGGCATGTTAGAACAATGTTTTACTCATTATTAGAGCGAAGAATGGTCACAAAGATTCTCTCCAGTTGTACAGCAGGGTCTACACACACACACACAGCACGTAGCTAGATACAGCGTAAGAACGGCGTACGTGTACGTGTACAGTGTACATCATACAATGTTGTTAGGCCACAGGCACCACACTGCCAAGGGTCTGGGCCGAGAAGGTCTGACGAAAGGTTACGCAAGCGAGAGCGGGCGGGCAGGCCCGTGGACGTATAACATAGCCTATAGAGGGCAGGCCGCAGAGGTCAAACTCGGTCTCAGCTGAGTAACCACTCCCAAACCTCAGAGGAGTACCGGAGAAAAAGATGGAATTGTTGAAAAAACAATGCTTATTTTTTTATTAGACTTCTGAATTTTCGTTCATGCCTGCGTGTGGGTCTTCGTTGTCTTGCCGAGTGAGGCCCTTCTCACAGGGAGCAACTAAAAAACAGTTTGCAACACAATTAGCCAATTCAAGAGCCAGTGAGAGTATGGCATCCCCAATTGGGGTATGTTGTGAGGCTGAAGGTAGTGGGAGGGGAATGATATGGGGAAGACGAAGGTTGAGAAGTACCTGACTATTCAGATTTAGTCACCAAACACAGTTAAAAGCCATTTCAAGCAACGTTTCGATTCTGAATGGTGATCTTTCCCCAGGGCGATACTGAGAGTATCTACCACTCTGAAACGAGCCGCAAATATACTTTTTATTATTTTTATATGAATTAAAATGTGTTGCACATATCAATTAAATAAAAGTTATTGGCGCACGCCGGGTTTGAACCAGCGACCTTTGGACTCGTAGTCGAGCGTCTTGCCACTCGACCATGGAGGCCGTCAAAGGGCCGTTCTCTCCTGTGTATTTAAATGCCGACCCGCACACGACGCAACTAGTTTTCAACGCCCAACCAGTCTCTCGCAACTCGCCGTGCTAGTCGCTCGCGCATTGCAGTTTCCAGTTGCGCCGTATTTGGGAGCTATTTTAAAGAAAATTGCAACGTATCCGAGCAAGAAAATATTAAATTTGTTCGGGGGGTTGAAAAATATCCTTGTATTTATGATTATGCGCATATTTATTTTTTAACAAAATTGAATTACTATTACACCGTGCACTGCGAGATTTTAACTTTAATTTTAAAAAGAAAGATTAATATTCCCGGGTTACGAATAACCTGACAATATTTGAAAAACTCCTATCAACATCATAGTAGTAGGAGATTTTCATGAGATAGGGATTTTAGATGAGATAATGACTGAAATCGTAGCAACTTGAGTAGCATTGTGAGCGAATCTCGGTCTCCAAACAGTTTGCAAACGCTATTACCAAAAGTAATATATATATATAAACAAGAATATATATGGAGAGAGAGCTATTTTTTGTTACCCAACCCATACAAATTTACGATGAATTACTTTCTCCGGGTTTTCACGTCCTAAACCGTGAGAGAGAAAGAGACAAGACAAGTTCTCACATAATATAGCACCACCATTCGGTATGTAAGCTTGTTTTCCGTATCCCGTCTCCGGCGACTCCGCTTACTACGTTTTGTTATGCGACATAACAGGACATAACTCAACGGTTTTTGAGGTTATATCATATATTTTTTTTAAAACAATACTGTGAAAAAGTGTTTATACAAATAATAATAATAGTATTTGGATGATTTATTTAGCGCCTATTTTGTGAAAAATCACCTCAAGGGCGCAAACAATCAAAAACATTATGTCAACACGTGCTATGAATGGATGTATAAATACCCTAGCCCTAGTCCTAGCCAGGCCCGATTCAGGCAAAAATCACCAATACTGACTACAGAAGCAATCCCTACTGTATGTTATTGCTCTGAGGGTTTAAGTTAGGTTTCAGTTGCCCCGTGTGCGAAGGGCCTAAAACTAGCGTCTGACCATTGCCCTGGGCTTTAAAAAATGATAAATGTGTTTATTTGAATAAAAAAGGTTTAATTAGATATGCATAAGTCAATAAGAGAGATCAGGCCTACAATTAAACGAGGCCACCAAAGTAACGAAAGAGCCTAGAGGCGTTTTTTTCGAAGTAATGGGTCCTCGACCAGATTATTAAGAGTGGGTGAACATAATTTTCTTTCAGATAGATAATTAAAAAAAAAAAATAGACACCATCAGAGGTTCGAAGCCGAGACACCTGGGTGCAAACCCGGCGCTTTGGACCACTCGACCACAAACCGATTAAATCAACAGAGGTAGAACATACTCCTTCTTTACTTCTGTTTTTCAATATTTTTTTAAACTTTTCATTGTTATATTTTTCTTTGTATTTATATTTTGTATTACTGCATTACTATATTAAATATGCGTACCGTACTGATAAAATTACAAATGTTTAAAGCCTAAGTTATGGGCGTAAATTGACGGCCTCCGTGGTCGAGTGGTTAAGACGCTCGATTACGCATCCAGAGGTCGCGGGTTCAAAACCCGACTATAATAATAATAACAATGAACTTTTATGGCACAGTTTTGTTATATTTCACCTCAAGTGCACTTCATACTAAATTAATTAAGCTAATAAGACTAACTAACAAAGAGAAAATAATATAAAATATGTATATAAATTAAAACTATCTAAAGTAATGATCGTTATCATAAATCATGAGAAAAAAGGGTCAGATATGGGTATAGCAGTGCATGTGTACATCAACAGCTTTAAAAAAAAAATACTAGAAGTTAAGGGAATAGAAATCCAGATGAAACGTTTGAATTCATATTAAAATATTTGTTAAATCAAAGAAAAGTAAATAAGATTGAGTACAGTTAACATGTTGGTACTTTAAAACCTTAATATTCAAGTATTATAAGTAAACGTTTTTAAAGATGCAAACAGTGTAAATATAACAAGTAACAAAAGAAGAATAAATATTTTGTGACAATGAGTATATGGTTTTCAGTAGACAGTAAGGACATTTAGGTGTAAGGATATAAGTGAGGAGAAAACCGAAACAAATCAAATTAAGGACGTTTTTAAAGAAATTACATTAGAACCCCCGTTTGGAACGGGAGTGTTAATATAAGAGAAATTAAAATATCTGGAAATCAAATAGAAAGCTGAATAAAGTTTTTTTTTATTATTCAACATTATTTTCTTCTCTTTGTGCTATGCGGCTCCAGGAACTTCTACGAGTAACCCTTGACATCCACCCTTTCCCGTGAAACACCCTCCAAATATCAGCGGCCTTCGTCCATTGGAGACCCAGCCTCTCTTCGTGACCATGAATGTATAAAATAAAGTGATTAGAGGGTGTTTTATGCAGTTCCCCTCCGCCCCTGGACTTCACCAGCCAGAACGCCGAAGATGTTAGTTGGCCAGCACAGGTAAGCATGCCCACACACCTGCACGGATATTAGCTATTATTTACTCCTAGCGTGTTATTTCCAATACAAGATTAATTTTTTATTTTGTAATGCGTACGTGATTGAATTCTGACAAATAAAGCATGAGAGTTATGGTTAGCCTGTTAATTTATTAATTTATTAACGCGTAGATAGCCCCGAAAACAAGAATAATTTTTAAAAAGGTAAAAGATATTTAACTCCCTTATTAACTTATCAGAATTACCTACAAGCTTTACTACCCGGGGTAGCCCGAAATACGGATTGAAAAATGTGGAACAAATAATATAGTATCTTGTCTTATTTTTTTTTTACAGTTACCCAAATGCTTAACAAAATTAAAAGCTCCATAGCTTATGATTGAAATAACCTATCAAACTGAAACTAATTCTCTGACGTAAGAAATTAAAAAAAAAATCTTTGTTAACATTTCATTACGCCAGAACTCACGGTTAGAAAATGTTTGCTGTTCCAGACATCTCTGATGATTCGTTGAGTCATCATATCATGCTATCAACTCTAGGTGTACCTGAGCGAAACCGGTAGGCAACATATATATACCTAAACATTTGTGGTTTTAAAAAGTAATTATTTAATCTCAGTATATTTTTTCAACAACTTTATAAATCAGTGAATTATCCTTTCTGTGAAACCTTTATCTGTGTAAATATCTGTCTTAACGTATTTATGATGTTTAATAATCTTTATGTGTACCCTTCGTTTGTACCCTTTTCTTTTGTACTCCCTTTAAAAATATGTATGCCTTTGCAAAAATATTATTCCTTTTTGTCCTTCCCAAAATTAGTTTTTTTTAACTACTTGGGAATAACACATCATCATTTTAATAAATAAAAATTATAATGCCAAACCACACACTCTTTTTCAATTATTTTTCATCTTAAACAACACGGAATAGATTGTGTAGGTTTTGTCATAAGAAAATGAATCAATTAATTGACAGGTATACAAAAATGATTAAACAAGATCCAATTCAAGTCTCGTCAATCTACGTCAATATAATATTGCATTAGGCATCAAAGTAAATGTCAGTACACGCCTCTTTGTGGGTAGACTTATCTAAAGTTTATCTATTCAATTATATCGATAAATAATCGATTTAATATTTTTGTTAAGGCTTAAGATTGATTGACTGACCACTGATAATTATTTGTGTGGTAATTGATGCAGTATACACGAAAAAGGCTTGGTTTAATAGATGGAAGTAAACACAGATTTATCATTAAAAACAGCTTTTTTCACTGCTAACTTGTATGGAAAAATATTAATAAACATAATCTTTTACTTGAAAAAGTTATACCTTGATATTTGTTGTCATGCAAAGTATTGGTGTTTCGAGAAAATTCAAACCAAAACATTTTTTCATGAAAATTACTAATTAATTTATTTCAGGCAGATTTTTAAAATAGTGAATACCACAAAAGAGCACAACTGCTCCCAACCGTCTGGAGCCAGTGAGACTATGGCAACCCCAATCTAGGTATGTTGTAAGGCTGAATCTAGTGGGATAAGAAGGAGATGAGTAAGAAGAGAGTTAGAAATTTCCTGGCTGTTCAGATCTGGTCATCAAATACGGCCAAAGCCGTTTCAAGTAACGTTTCGATTCTGAATGGTCGTTTTTACCAGGGCGATACTTAGTTTATCTACCACTCTGGAATCTTATCGACACTTTGGTCGAAATGAGTATTTTGTGGAGCTTTAGCCATTTAAAATAAATTTACCATTCGGGAGAAGGCTTGACTCAAGCGACACAAGTTTGGGACTTTTTTTTAGCTTTTCGTCGCTTCAGGCAACTCAGCGAGAGTTACCCGTGCTCTGGTGTAAACTACCCAAAATGGCGCTTAAGACCTTTTGCCTTCCCGACGACGATATATTATTTTATATGATTGAAATGTGAAATGCTACATTACAATCTAATAAAATTTAGTGCGCACGCTGAGATTTGAACCCGTGACCTCTGGATTCGTAGTCGAGCGTCTTAAACACTCGACCACGGAGGCCGTTTTTGTCGTTTATGTCTTTTACACCCCTGTGTTAATTAATTAGGATGAGTGTAAATTAATTTCCATATTTACCTAACTGACTGACCATCACGCCGTTTTCCCGCAGGGGCAGGCAGAGAGGACGGACCGCCATATAACTCTGTCTTGGCACACACTTCTTGCTTCATTTACATTCATACATCGTCTCATATATATACTCTTCTGTTATTCTGACTCTTCACATGACCCGATTCAAGTATTTGATTTACTTGGTCGTGCCATGTCTTTCTCGGGCGTCCTCGACTTCTTCTTCCATTCAATTTCGCATCATATATTCTTTTCACACTCCTTTCTTCGTTCATTCGCTCTACATTCCCAAACCATCTAAGCGTCCCTTTCTTGATCCTATTCATTACGCTCACATCAGCCTTTTCGGATCATTTCGGATATCCACATTTTTAATACGGTCACACATGGTTTTACCGCACATACTCGTACGTCTCAAAGATCTCATTTCCATAGCATTCAGTCTACTTTCATCCTTCCTCTGCCGGTTCCATGCCTCACTGCCATACATCAGGGTTGGTATAAGCACTCCATTGTGGACTGCTAGCTTCGCATCTTTGGACAATTTCTTATTTGCGTCAACAGCGTTCAGTCCTCCATTAATGGAGTTTCCTGCATTCAACCTTCTTTCTAGATCAGATATCATCACTTCAGGTTATATACCTACATATACGTTGGTACAGCTTGTGAAAGCAAACGTGAGAAGGTTGTTTCGCGTTTGCAAAAATATGTAGATTATGCTTTACATAATGATTATAAACAGTCTACCTTTGCGTAATTCAAAGTTTCTAAATCAAACAAAAAAATAATATTTACTTTTTACCTTACTAGCTATTTTCACGTCCGTATTATTGATTTTTTCTATTCAACAAAGAAGGTTCACATTATTTATGTACCCTATCTGTTCAAGGTATTTTGAGATTTTTTTATAATTGTAATTACCGCGTAGAAGGCCTAACTGCCCGGAACTAGTGAGACTAGTGGGACTAGTGGGACTAGTGGGACTATTGGTACTATTGGGACTAGTGGGACTAGTGGGACTAGTGGGACTAGAAGGACTAGTGGTACTAGTGGGACTAGTGGGACTAGTGGGACTAGTGGGACTAGTGGGACTAGTGGGACTAGTGGGACTAGTGGGACTAGTGGGACTAGTGGGACTAGTGGGACTAGTGGGACTAGTGGGACTAGTGGGACTAGTGGGACTAGTGGGACTATGGAATCCCTGAGTTGGGGTTGTGAGACTAGAGGAAGTGAGAAGAGGAAGGAGATACAGACGGAGAAGAGTAAAGAACATGACTCAAGCATCAGGGAACATTGTAAATTAAAAATATGTATATCCTTTTTGAGAAGTTAAAAGATTCCAATTTTAGAAACTCCACGCAGGAGGTCTCGGGGAAATAATTTCTCTCGGGCCTATGTCATATTTGGGGATGCTGTGTGGAGGGTTAGGGGTACAATATTATAGGAGGGAAGAAACACAGAGGCCGGTAAATCATTCCTCAGTCGAGTTGTTGAACACAAGAACGAGTCGTGGAAGCGATCCGTTCTCGTGTGACAAATGTCAACCGTGTACAAATTTAGTGCGAGCGTTTTGCGTGTTTTCCGGCTGTCCCCCGGTGCCGAGTGGATTAATGACGCAAGTTCCTCGGAGCATCTTCCATTGAAATACCGGTAAAACAAGGACCGCATTCTCACTTGACGTATGTGCTTTAAATATTGCAATCCGTTAAGTTAGCAGAATCCATCAAACGAACCGCACGTTTCTGCACAGAATCACGTGTTTTTTTTTTTTTTAATTTTAACAGAATCACATTTTCGAATAGGTGCAAGTCAATACAACTTTTACCGTATCATGAGAACAAGTTCACTGCTTAAGTATAATGGATATAAGACAGATAAATTGCATATACAGACTCCCCGCAAGTCGCGAGCGCCGGTGACACACGCTTGACAAGTCAGTGACAACACGGCCTTTGTTATTCTAATTCTTACGACCGACAATGAAGCATTGTGTTCTTGATACCAATAGCGATTCACCACTTATGCGAAAGGTTTTTAAAATATGGTTATTTTTCTCTATATTTTTCTTCTTTTACAAGCTTAAGCAAAAAAGATATAAACCAAAATTCTAAAAATTCTAGCGGCCGCTTTCAATGAAACTACGACTTCCCCAATTCGACAATAACATAGTAACATTTGGAATTACTTGGCTTTTCAGATCTGGTCACCAGACATAGCTTAAGCCATTTACTAATTCTCACAGTCTTAGTATTTTTAGCTCTGGAATGGGGTGCTTACGAGTATATATTTTTATGCTCTCGCCACACCTAGGGCCAGTCCTGCGCAGGCGCAATTGTAGCAGTCTACTTTAGGCGGCGATTCGCCAAGGCGTTGATAGTACCTAATCACATTGCTTTATATTTATTTATTTATTTATAAATTAACGGACTATTGTAGAGTTACACAAAGAATACATAACACGAAATGGGAAAACATACTAACAGAGAAAGAACAGCACATACATAATATTATAATGAAGCAATGACAAAAAAAGGACAACATATACGTAAGAAAGAACTTTCAAATCAAAGCCAAGGTCAAGTCAAAGTTTTGGTAGTGGTAAAGAATGACAAAAATCAATTGGACTGGTACCAAAAATCTCAAGACCGCTTGAGTTAACAAGTCTCGACATTCTGGACATTGGAAAATGATACCCATAATTAGTTAAGTGATGATTGAGGAACAGCAAATCATTGTTTCTGAGTCTGGGGCAAAGAATGTTGATCTGGATGAGTTGCAACAAAGACGGTGAGTCAATTAATAATTTTGAAAATGAAATATATAAGATATAAAATGAAAAAAACATACCATTCATGGACGGCAATTGAACCCATATGTTCCCGGCCTGACGGCACGGAACAAAAACCCGCGTCTCTCGTCTTATTCTTGATACGAGTTGGTACCAATATTCTGTTCGGTCGAAAATTTTACCTGCGCCAGGCGTCGTTTGAATCCGGGCCGGGGCTGGCTGCAACGGGTGTTGAACCCTCAGCCTCTGAGCCCGGATTCCATGGGATAATATACTAAGCAAACTTTCCATGGCTGTTTATAAATAATAACCATCTTCCCTTTCCTACGACATATAATTAGATATATCTAAACTTCATCATAAATCATCGATCGAAATAAATAAAATGCTACGGGAATAAAACATCAAAGCATCCAACCAACCCATCGGAGTTAAATAATACTCAATTAATAACAGACCAGACTGTCATTAATTATAAATACTTAACCAAAAAGTATTACGGGTAATAGCGGCCCGGCTTCCTATTAAATTACATAATATTATTCCTTGAGGGGCATCGACCCAAAAATTACGAGATTCAATTAGAGTCTTATCGATATGATATAATTTCATATGGAAAACAGCTGGGCGGAACGGGATACAAAATTAAATCGAAGGGAGCAACGTAGGAGCGACGGTCTCAAAGCCAGGTGACCATTGTGTGCATGAGTTAATGCAGAAACGATCCATAAACTGGAAGGAACGCAACATGGAATGAATGCAAGCGATGCGTACTACCAAATAAAATAAAAATAATAGATAAGGATAAACGATAAGGATAAACGAAAGAACCATATATAATTGAATAGGTAAAAAAACACATTTGTAATGGACAAGACACACGAAGGCCCTGCCGGACGTAAAATATGAATTATATTGGATTAAATCATATAAAATTATTGCAAAAAATAAATCTAGACTTTGAAAAATACACGCGAGGTTCAGTTAAACGCACCGCTGGTCCGCGAGCGCCCCACCGACCATCCTACTATAACGTGTCAAAAGCAGTAACTACATATGCCCAAACGCCGTCAACATCATAATAAATTATTCTATGTTCACTTGACTACACAAAATATGTGTGCATGTATGCTGTGAGCTGTGTGCGCGTTCAAGTGACTTGTTGGTGTCAGTATCTTTGTTGGTGTCTAAGCAGTGCTTTTGCAGAACAAATTCAATAATAACCAGTGACATATGTTGGGACCTTTCTGTATTATGAATTAATCCGCTCTTCTTCCTACTGTCTACCCTGATCAAAAACTCTCTACACGCCACTCAGGACACATATACCGGATGGCAGACAACCTATGAATAAAATGCAGTGCTCGAGGGCCCGCTGGGCAATCAAAACCAAACCTAAAACCGCTGGATAAATTAGGTTAGGCGGAACACGTGGCAGCGTAAAGCACGAAACCGATAAGAGTGGAAGCATCCATTGGATATAACTGTACGTGTCAAAACCATCTAATTTAAACCATGAAAGCACGGTCTTAAGATATTGGTTGTAGGTAATTAATCGAAGAACAAAAAATATTCCACTAACATTCCCGATTAAGTTTGATGGTCACCTTACTTAATGAACCTCGCGCGGCCACCCGTACCATAAAACCGAACGAAATGAAACAAAGATAAAAAAGTTAAAAAACAAAAACAAAAACCCAAATGATACCCGCGGTCCCAACACACGCGGCTTAAAGAAATAACTTGAAACGAAGTTCTTACCCAGACAGCAAGAAAATCGCTCAGGTGGAACTGGTCGTCGTTACACCGCGTAAAAAGGTACATAGCAAGCCTTAAATGTGGAAATTTTAGGGGAAGAAAAGGATGTTTTGTTTACGTAAGTGATGATTTAAATATATTTCCTGATGGAACGAGTAATAAAAACGAAACGAAAGTAACCGGTGCACCATGCTGTCAGAATGTTAAGGTCAGTTCGTAAGGGATATCGAATAACGTGGACTCCGACATTGGACTTTCGAACGTGGAAATAAATGTCTTTCAAGAAATAATGTACATTTGCATATTGAATTTAAAGCCCCCTCGTTTTACGAACTCTTTTGTGGAGACAAACATTAATATCCCTTTGTGAAATTAAAGGCATAAATTCGTGTGTGAAAGGAAGAACGGAATGAGTAAAAAAAAACAAGTTTTGAGTTAAGTTTGCAGAATTGTCGCTTAGATGCATATCTAGCAAGGAAAATGAGATGAGTCAGAAAATAAAATAATGTGCTATTTTTTTTTTAAAAAGGACATGTGACATAAATGACATAATTACATTTAAAAAAATCCTAAATTTTGTTTTGGCTTTCGTGAACATCTGCGTTTATTGACCCATTCCGTTCTTCCTTGCGCACACAGAATTTATAGGTCAGTATTGAGAATTTATTTTGATTTTATTAATTAATTAAAAAAACAATGAAAATCGTTATTGAAACGAAAATCAATGTTAGAACTCTTAATCGATATTTATATTTATGAATAGTAATGCCTATTCAGGTTTTATTCCAATGCGTTCTGTGGATTTGTATAATAGAGTAAAACAGTGTTAACGGTCTCCGTGGTCGAGTGGTAAGACGCTCGACTACGAATCCAGAGGTCGCGAATTCAAACTCGGCGTGCGCGGATACATTTTATTTAATTAATGTGCGTCATAACACATTTAAGTCATCTGATATTATTTATACCGTAAGCCGTCTTCTGCCACGTTCGATGGAAAAATTGCTCATATATACAAAAGTTTGAAATTTTCTTCAGATTACGGTCCTTCACGATTTACTCACTATGTTCCTTTTGATGTGTGTGTCGTGACTAAACCACGCGGGAGCGGGTTTTTATCTGCTAGTATAAAATAATATATAATATATTTGCTGTTCGTATCAGAGTAGAAGATACTCCAAGTATCGTCCTGGTGAAAGACCACCATTCAGAATCGGAAAGTTGCTTGAAATGGCTTTTAGCCGTGTTTGGTGACCAGATCTGAATAGCCAGATACTTCTAACCTTCCTCTTCCCCATCGTCTTCCCCTCCTCATTACCTTCAGCCTCACAACATAAAATTATGGAATATTACTTGCCTTGCCAAGAAAAAATATTAGTTGCTTTAATCCACCCATTTCAAGTACAGAATAATGTCTGCTAAAATACATCACAGGTAAGTACTTAATTAGGTAGGTAGGAATTTGAAAGACTGTTTTCTAAATTTGATCATTTCAATTCACATTAACTAATCCATTAATCAATTCACACTCGTGCTTATGGACTTACGTACTCACAAAATAAATTATTTACAGTTATCAAAAGAGATGTATTAGAAGAAAGTGCTACTTCATATTTATGAAAGAGATTTATATTAAACGCAATCCAACACTTGACTTTTCGTTTAAAGCCCGTCTACAATCAACAGCTGTGTAAAATAATTTTCGTAATTATTAAAAGATGTATTTATTTGTCTGAATGGGAATATGGCACAAGTGTACTAGTTAAAATTTTATTTCCTTCCATTGGTATGATTAATACCATTCAATATTTTATAAATCAAAACTCAATTAGAAACACCTTTCTAACAGGTTAACTTGTCAATTAGCTTAGCGTGTGGTTAGGTTAAGTTCATTGAATTCATATAAGTATGTATATATCCATTTTAAAACGCATAAAGAGAAGACATAAATTAGTTGAGTCTATTATTGCTAGCGAATGAATATTGTAATATAGAGACCAGAGAGGAGAATTGTATTCAAGTTGACTTCTTACAAATGAGATGTATTATACTCAAAATCAAACGCATTTTTATTACTTTATTCAAGTATTTTGTGCAATGTTATTATTTAATGTATTATAAAAGGCACTTACAGTTAATAATAATAATAAATTAAGTCAAATATTTTTCAAGCGATGGATTTCTGAGTGGTGGGCGATTCAGAGAGTTTATTTAACTCTGGAAATAATTGGAACAGACATAATGATGATAATTTTAATTAAATAATGAAATTAACATTTTGTTGGTCAGCATCTTAATCAAGCAATGACAAATACATGAGTAATCGCTTGTCGCTGCAAATTATCATTACTTGCTGTCGCATACCTTGTACCATATTTGCATTTTTTTATATCAACTACACGCAGGAGTCAATGTAAAAAAAATATGTCATCTTTGGGTATGTTGTGAGGAAGGTCTTTTTGAGGAAAGGAAGGAAGTGATTCTGGAAAGTGACCCATGTTGTAGGAGGGAGGAGGCACGGAGAACGGCATATCATTTCACAGCCGAGCTGTTGAACAAAATAACGAGTCGTAGCTAAGTCGAATGTCAACCGTGTACAAATGTTGGACGCGCGTTTGGCAAATTTCCCGGCTATACACCGGTGCCAAATAGATGAATGAAGCAAGTTCCTCGGAGCATTTTCCATTGAAATACCGGTAGAATAAGGACTGTATTCCCACCTGACGTCTGTGCTTCAAATATTGCAAATACGTTTGTTAAGGTATGTGAATCTACCAGACAGAACGCTCGTTTCTGTAGTGATTCTAGGGTTTGTTAAGGTATTCTGAGGCTCCAGACCAGAGGTGGCTGCCAAATTCAACAATGAGGCGCACTTGCCACTTGTACAAGGTCAGCAGTTGTGTACTATTAAAGTATCTGCAGGCCCTGTACAGTACGTCCAACTTCTGAGAGGTTAACTTTACTGTGGCTTCGATGGAGCCCCCGTGCCTTAGCTGGTCACTTAAGGTTACACCAATCATGTCAGTGGAAGGCTTGTTGGAAAGATTGCTTCCGTTGTAAAAGAGAATAACTTGTCATTACGATCCCTTTTAGTCGTAATCAGACACGATTGGATCTTTGAAACATTAAATTCGACGAGGTTATTCTTACCCCAAGAGGAAACTCTATCGAAGTAATCGCCCATTCTCTGCTTCAAAGCCCTCCGAGCCGTTGTAGTTTCTGTGCCCTTCGGGAACTTGTCAAACAAAAAACTATATTCACGTTAATGTTCATGTTTACGCGTGTTAAAAGATTTAGATCAAGGCCCGACAGAACATCTGTTAAATAGTGTACATGGCATTCTAATGTGTGGTCAGATATCAAGATAATAAATTAAAAAAAAAAAACACATTTTAACTTAACGCGTTCATTGCGGACACCGCGCGTTTTGCGTTGACAGCCATGAGACCGGTATGCGCACAACGCGCCATGCGCGTAGTGGCACTTCTTCGCTTTGAACCGTTCTAAAGCAGACCCAGCTGTGTGGTTTTGAGTCGTTCCACAGGGCACAAAGAAACCTGTCACTGATCGTCAGTTTAATATGGTCCGTCATTTATATCAGTCGATTGGAGCGTTTTCCGATTAATATGTACGAATTTCAGTTAGCAATGAACGAGTTAACTTTAAAATAAAACGTGCTCAAACGAATCTTCAACCCATATTCGAGCATATAGAGTGCCTCAACAAACAACTATCAGCAATCCGCCAGTCATGCCAAAGCACATTTTATACCCAGACTGGATTACTCATCATCACAGTGTAATATTATGCACATGGTGATAATGACGATAGCGTACATTTGTATTTTTAAAGTAGAGCGTATACGGTAAACCGCTGAAATAATTAGATTAACACCTATGAAAGGTGTAAGTAGATAGCTGTGCTGTTATACGATACTTTTTGTACTCTTATTCTGCTGATCATTATTATCACGAGTCAATTCGAGCCGAGATGAAGGCTGGACAGATGGGCCGAGTCATGAAGAGATCATTCATTATTTACGCAGCTGTTTTGGCATGATGTAAAATCATTGTAAATTGAATGAAAACAAAATTTTGGTGAACGTCAGAATTGAAGTACTGTCGGGAATGGAACAGTTGTTGTACGAATTCATTATTTAGAGCGGTTGCATTATGATTAAAAAAAAACAAATGAAATAAATATGGCCCAACTAATTTAATCTAGATAAATGATCAAAGAACGAAATACAAAAGCGCTAATTGAAAATCTTTAATTTAGACAATCGCTGTGAAAATAATTTAAATTTGTATTTTACCGACATTGTTTGTACTATTGGGGGGGCGCTGAAACATTTTATTTATTGTGAATACCGCACTAGAGTCCCAACTGTTTCCAACCGTCTAGAGAGCCAGTGAGACTATGGCATCCCCAATTAGGGTATGTTGTGAGGATGAAGGTAGTGGGGAGGGGAAGGAGATGGGGAAGAGGAAGGTTGAGAAGTACCTGGCTATTCATATCTGGTCACCAAATACGGCTAAAGCCATTTCAAACAACGTTTCGATTCTGAATGGTGGTAATTCACCAGGGCGATACTTATAGTATTTACCACTCTGGAACGTGCCGCAAATATTGTATTTATTATTTTAAATGAATTAAATGTGTCATGACACATATTAATTAAGTACAAGTTTTTTGCGCACGCCGAGTTTGAACCCGCAACCTTTGGATTCGTAGTCCAGTGTCTTACCACTCGACCATGAAGTCCGTCATTTGGAAGCTAGTCAGAGATTCCATCGAAGTTGCGGAATCTCAAAGGCTTAATTCCAGAGATTCCTATTTTTATAATGGCTACTGTTACGTTAGGCCAATCAAAGGGGCAACCGTCAGGTGTTTTGACCCTTTAAGAGAAATGTTTTAATTGCCTTCTCTTTGCACGGCGTGTTTTCCCGCATTCTGCTGTTGCAGAATACTGTTCATTGTATTCAGTGAGGTGTAAAGTAATTAAGCCGCCATATGATATTATACTAAAGTACATATTTAATTATGAACACACAACAGATGTACAAATAACGAGAGGTACGTTTGTACCGTTTAAAGGCGAACTTAAGGCTAAGAGAACAGAAACACGTAAAGCAATGTAGGTACGAGTATATTATTAAACAAGGAGTATATTGACGATAACCGGGTACTCTATGTCCTACGTCCTATAATCTATGTACCTATGTCACGATTAGATATGCACCAGGATGCAAATACATACATTAAGGTTTCATCTATTGAAACAAACAAATTAATTACGTGATCTCGAATATTAAATAAACAAAGTGATAAATCAAAAAAACTAATGATCAAATCAGTTGTTTTCAAATATGAACTCATAAAGTATACTTGTAGCTACTGAACACACATCAGGGTAATTTCATAAGAATGTGTTATTAAAACATTACGCCGTCGATGTTTTGAAGTTGTCGGTTCGAATCGACAATCTTGAATAAATGTCACCACATGACGAAGAATGAGAGATCTCACGGTCACGGAAAGGCTAACTTTGTTGCGCGAGTCGTTGTAGAGAATTGCAGCAGTTGTTAGAAGAATACAAGATAATAAACAAACACGTATATTCCAAAGGAACGATTGCTTTGAAAGTGGTTAACAAAGACTAAACATACAGTAAATGCTTAGACATCGATTTCCAACTACAAACCATAATTTATTTCTCACTAACCAAGAGCAATATTGATTTTTTCGAAGACCAAACGAAGTCATAAAATTTTGTGTGCGTCATTTTATACTAATTAATGCCAAGTAACAAAAATTAGTGGCAGCAAGTCTCTTTGTTCAAGTTATCCACAAAACATCGACACGGTTGTAGTTTTGCTAAGTAACCAGTGTTTACTCGCTGCATAAAAGCCTGTTTTATGAACTAGATTACGAAATTGAACATAATTTCTGCATAATGACGACCGTTGTGGGAACTCGTCTCCCAGGAATAAGGTCAGGCGATAACTGGCATTTTGCTAATGATCGACGGAGGAAGAATATGTAAGATGAAGGTTGGCAGTTGTCACTGAAGCAGAAGGCTAATGATGATGTCCATTACTAACTCTAACGGTCATTCAACTCTCCGAGAGACACAGCTTCATCTGTTGGATTTCAATAAGTTCTTCACGGTCAGTTAGTGGCTCACCAAGTCATAAGTGCGAGCCTAGTTTAGCTTTTTGATGCGAGTAATCTAGAGCCTTGAGTTTGTCAAGAATTTGTTTTTAAGTCGTTTCTGGTATAATTTTTTAACACATTATCGTAAGGAACTATTTTTTACCGCCTTTAAGCAAACATGTATTTTTAAATTGATACAAATCAATGAATCCGATTTTTAATAAATATTGAAACATTGATAAAAAAGAAAAGGGTAATCATTAATTGTTTGTAGGTACTACCCTATACACACGTGAGCTCTGGACTAATTTCAAGAAGAGTAGCATGGAAATGCTTCGGGTCTAGTACAACAACGCCTACCGCATGATGTTCAGTCTTCCCAGGTATGTTCACAGAGGGGCGAGTTCCCGGATATGCAGCCCTTATGAGAGCCAGGGTAGCAGGAATGAGGGGAAGGATCAACAACTCTAGAAATGACCTCATTATGGAATCCTGTCAGATCCCGAATTCTAGTATAGAAGCTCATTGAAGTAAGATATTGGCCCCATTAATCTTAACGCTGCCTGGATGGACTCTTTCTTGGTGGCATTCTGTAGACATGAGACCTAATATCCTCCATTTATAATTTTTTACATTTATTATTTATTTTTTTCTTAAGACTTTATGTTTTGTTTTATTTCTTTATTATTGTGTGTATTACAACTTTTATTTTATTTTATGTATTATTGCATTGCACTACTCCTGCATACTTTCTGGAATAAAACTTTTTTATTACTATTATTAAAAAACCAATCGAGAAAAATTGATATTTTTGCCATCAGGATATTAACAATTTGATTGGCAAGTTTTTCCTACTAGAACAGCTGAAGATTTATAAAGCAGATCTTCTCGAGTTGGATTCAAATAGAATGTGTTGACAATAATATATCGTATTACCTTTTGACAAACTGCTTTCTCGCCGAGAAAACATTTTTGAGCTTTCGGAAATATTAACACACCTGCTTCGTTCGCTCGACAACCCCAGCCAAACAGTCAACGAACCAAAACGAAGTGCATTTAAAAAGCACCTTACAAGGCTACTTCACCCCACCTTTGTAAGCATTAGCGTGTAGGAATGCATGCATCATGGTAAATCAACTAGGTTATGAAAACCTTTTTTTTTTACCAACAAGAGTTTAACATCAATAACACGATCTAACGTTATTTATCTCACGATTTGAGTTTAAAATCAATAATAATCGATTACTAGCTATAAACAATAAGAATAAATTTAACAATACTTTGTCTTAAAACACTATGTTCATTTCAACATCATTTAACCACTTTCCAGAGTGGTAGATATTCCAAGTATCGCCCTGGTGAAAGACCATTATTCATAATCGAAAAATTGTTTGAAATGGCTTAAGCCGTGTTTGGTGACCAGATCTGAATAGCCAGGTACTTCCTCTCCCCACTAACTTCAGCCACCTTAATTGGGGATACCATAGTTCCACTGGCTCCAGACGGTTTGTAGCAGTTGGGCTTGTGTGCGGTATTCACTTTTAAAAAAATGAAAAATTCGGAAGAAACCTTCCTTTATTATTTAGGATAACTAAAATAAATGCTGAAAGAAGGCCACCGAAGTAGTGCAAGATAAGGACGCTACGAGGATATTAAACCTTTCCCCAAACTAACTAGGAAAATAGTATGAACATGATGATAACCATTAATTTGTTTACGTATATGAAGTGTTTGTTTTACAATCATACTTATTTATGGAACCTGAAAAAAAACTTGCATTCACGCCGTTTCACCGCAGAGGTGTGCAGAGAGGACCAACCGCCATAAATCTGTCTTGGCTCACACTCCTTGCTTCATTCACATTCATACATCGTCTCATAAATACTTTTTTGATATTCTGATTCTTCACATGACCCGACTCAAGTATTTGGTTCACTTGATCATGCCATGTCTTCGTCGGGCGTCCCCGACCTCTTCTTCCATTCACTTCCATGTCATATATTCTTTTCACACTCCTTTCTTCGTTCATTCGTTCTACATGCTATGGAACCTTAAAAGGAAAATTGGGTGTTAAACTCACCACCCAAAATTCACTCTTTTTGGCTTTCGAATGCAAGCAATACTACAATCGAAATTAGGTAAATTTCTACGGTTTCTTACTCATGAAATGTCTACTTGAATTTTAGGTAAAAAGTTTTAAAAAAATCCTTTGCTGGGTTGCAAACTGTGCCCGGTACAAACATTTTAGTATACTTTTCACAGAATTTAAAAGATAAAAGATTAATAATTTTATTCATCGAAAAGAAAATTTAAACATTTTCCTAACTACCCATAGAAAACTTAAAGAAACATCATTAATGTGTAGTATTGCTTGTATTAGAATGCTACAAATCGACTACGTTTAGCGCCATTTTTTAATTGCTAAGGCTCAAAGCATTGTTATTATCAAAACCTTGATTTCACTCTTTGTTAATTTCAAATTCTCCTCTGACTCACCATTACTATATATTATCATCATTATACCACACGAGTGTTGCTTAATTCGAAAACCAGTTTAGAGTTCACAGCACAGCCATTATTATTTGTAGCTGCTTTTTCGCGATGCTTTGATTTCCAATGCGTCTGCGAAGCGAATCAACACTTGGCAAATGTTACAAAATTGGCGGAATGCTAATTGTGACATTGGGCATGGTTTATTGGCAGCTTATTATGTTAATATAAATGAATGGGTGATACTTACAACTGAAGAAGATCGTTGACCTTCTTGGTCTTGACTCTGCGTTACTTCGGGCTCGTCAAAGTCAGATTGGGCTGATTTCTTTAGAGCGCTGGAACAATGAATAGATATTTTGGTTTAACAGAATAAAAAAATCCAAAACTAAGTGTAAAAAGGTGAATAATATAATATCGTTGCTAGAAATAAAAACGGGTTAAGTGACACATTGGTCAAAAACGAGTTAAACATGCAGTTTTGATCAGTTATTTTTTTTTTTGCTTCGAATGCTCTGACTCTCGTTTGATTCTGAAGATGGCCCTTCAGTCTTCTAAAATAAATTCACCATTTAGGGAAGGCTTGACTCAAGCGACTTTGGGACTTTTTAAAGCTTTTTGTCGCTTCAGGTAACTCAGTGAGTGCATTGAGTAATCTGAGTTAACTTTTTTCAAAATCCAACCAGCTTTTTTTTATAGTGAATATTGCACAAGAATCCCAACTGCTCCGAACCGTCTAGAGTCAGTGAGACTATGTCATCCCCAATCGAGGTATGTTAAACACGGCTAAGGCCATTTCAAGCAACGTTTCGATTCTGAATGGTGGTCTTTCACCAGGGCGATACTGAGAGTATCTACCACTCTGGAACGTGCCGCAAATATGCTTTTTTTTAAAATTATTTTATATGAATTAAATGTGTTGTGACATATATTAATTAAATAAAAGTTATTGGCGCGCGCCGGGTTTGAACCCGCGACCTTTAGATTCGTAGTCGAGCGTCTTACCACTCAACCATAGAGGCCGTCAAAGGTCAGGTCAGGTACTGAAGATTTCTGAATTTTATTTTAAAACAATAAACAACTTTAAAGTGCTCTGGTGTAAACTTCCCAAATGGCGCTTAAGCTCTTTTGCCTTTCCGGCGACTATTGATATGATCCGACTCAGGTGTTTTATTCACTCGATCGTGCCATGTATTCGTGGAGCATCCCCGACTACTTTTTCCAAACGCATTATCGGCGTTTTAATTCAGAGTGGAAGATACTTTCATTGTGTACCATTCTAATAAGCAACATTCAGAATCTAAATGTGCTTGAAATGACCTAAGATATTTTCAGTAACTAGATCTGACTAGCTAGGTACTTTCCAACCCTCATTCTCTTTTTCAACAGCATTCCCCATCTAATTTTATGAAGATTTATAAAATATTATCAATTTATTTAACCGACCATCAAACATTCCTAAGGGGATGGTAGGTTCTATTTTAGCATCGTTTGAACACCAATATTTTTAGGACATTTCTTTAAGGATAAACTATCATCATTCTGTCCTCAGATAATATGGCATTATGTTGCTCGTAACTCATACGAGATATTTATCTTTTCATTCTTTTTTGCATTCGCCTTATATTTTGTGTTTACGGAGCCGAATTGGAATTTGAAAAAAATGCAGGTAAAAGCTGGGGTTCTAGATTAGGTATGTGTATCCTGTCAAGGGACTGTTAAGGACATAATGCTTCACCCATGAGCATTTCACAGGTGCATAGGTATAAACCTAGATGTTGTATTAATATTCAAGATAGATGTGTCGGTGACTACCTTGCAGCAAGATGCATACGTATTGAACTAGTTCAGTTTGTTCATCAATTTAGATCAGTAGTTCCTAACCTTTTCAGTATTGTTACCCCAGTGACCTATCAGGGAAACTTATTTCACCGCCCTTTAAAATGTTAACGAAGAAAACAACACATGCATACAAATAGCCTTTATCAATAATAAAATTGCACAAAAATATACGTAATTACAATTGAAATGTACTTCCTTAATAAATTAATGACAGTTAATGTGAAGGTTGGAATTGTTTTGCATTTGCAAGATTTTTATGTTAGGTTTAGTTTCACTTAACGCGCATCTTAAGTCATGTTCCACATTGAGATGGTTTTCGGCCTTTGTTTTGACTGTTACTAAAGTTGAGAAACCACTCTCACATCTATAAGTGGTAGCAAAAGGTATTTTCATTCTTAGAGTTCTGTCAGCCATACTAGAATATTCAGCACCTACTTTTCACCAAAATGTAAGGAGGTCATAATTTTGAAGTTTCACTTTGAAAGTGCTATCCTCGCGTAGTCCGAGAAATTCTACATTGGCTGACACATATTCGTCTATAAAATGTTTATCATCAGTAGAAAATGGTATTAATATGTCTGTAATTCTATAATCTACATACCAAAGCTTACCATAACTATTACCTCCGCAGAATAGCTGTTTTACCTCCGCAGGGGTAATCACCCCCAGGTTCGGAACCCATTATTTAGATCATAGATTCTCAACCTTCTTTTGCCCCACCCCCACTTCGAGCCAATTCTAGAGCCCTCCCCCCCCCCTCATTTTGTTTTACTTATCATCTGTCGCGTTCGCGGTTCCAGTTACCGGTGACCACCGAGGAATCGGTTATTTATCTAGTTCTTTTTGGAACCGGTTTTGGTGTTTTTTTCGAAAAGTACTAGCAAATCGACAAAAGTTCCTCGCCAAGAACAAAGGATATCGACCGTTCCAGTGACCGGCTATTTTTTCTAACGCCCCCTAATTTTCTCTGGGTCTTCTACTGCCCCCCTGAAAGTCTCAAACGCCCACGTTAAGAACCTATAATTTAGATTTTTCATTTTTTCACGTTTTCACAGCCATCTGATTATGTTATAAAGTCAAAATATTGTTTCTCTGCCATGGAAATAATTAATTTAATTTTATCATTTATTATTGTTGAATCAAGTTGAAATACAACCCTGCAATAGATCCGCCATTATTGTTCCATGAACTCTGTGATCGATCGGCCAGATATTACACGAACTCAGACGCTCTGGACGGCCATTATCCGCAGCATCCACCCACCTCCCCCGCCCCCTGCCGCCCTGGTACCCGGTACCTCTGGGTGGAATGACACTCACGAGATACGAGGCTGACCTCTCTGGTTTATTTACTTTATAAAGGTAGCGTGACAAAGAGTCGTTTGAAAAAATTCTGAATCGATTACAACGAATGTGATAGATGTTAAAACGATTAGAAATGGGGTAACTAATTTTATTGGACTCGATGTAAAAAAGTGTTGATCTTACCGCGAAAAATTCTAATGACGTATGGAATTCCAATCATTCAACTTTTGTAATATCAATAACTCTTAATTGCCATTGGTTAGGCGTTTTTTTAAGTGTATACCGCACTAGAGTCCCAACTACTTCTAACCATCTAGAGCTAGTGTTACTATAGCATTTCTGATTGGAGGATATTGTGACGCTGAAGGTAATAGAAATGGGAAGGATGTGATGAAAAGAAAGGTTGGGAAGTATCTGGCTATTCAGATCTGGTCATCAAACACGGCCAAAGCAATTTCAAGCTACGTTTCTATTCTGAGTTATGGTCTTTCACCAGGTCGATACTTAGAATATCAACCACTCTGGAAATTGGTCAACAGTTGAAATAAACATAGTTTTTTAAGACAAAGTGTTGTTATCGATTATTATTGATTTTAAACCCAAATCGTGAGATAAACTTTCGATCGTTTAATTGATATTAAATTCTTGTCGGTAAAAAAGCAGCGTTTCGATTCTGAATGGTTATTTTACACCAGGGCGATACTTAGAGTATCTACCACTTGAGACTTAGAACATTATCTTAATCTTTCATTAGTTTTCAAAATTTCTTTTAAAATATAGCTGTAAACTGATGCATCTAATCAAGTCAATCAAAATGAAAAATCAGCAATCAAACTGGCAGCATATTCTTAGGGTGAGAATCGAACCTGACACTCCCCGATACAGTGTGTACAAATGCGTGGCAAACACTCGCATCTGACAAGATGACTCTGATGTGAAAAGTTACTTTAAAGCTATTAGCTTTATATTATATAAGTGAAGTCACGAGAAATGTAAAAAACATAAAAATATAAGACATTTTATCATAAATTACATTAGATACCTATGTTGCAAACGCCGTATCGTAGAGTCATTACAATCATAAATAATTTAGAAGTTACGGAAGGAACTGTAATTTATACGGGTATTAACTGAACGTTAACATGTTCGAGAAAATCCATTTGAGATAATTTATCTAAATGCCTTAGATTAATTTATTGAATTTAGTACCTACCAGGATCTTCCGATGCGGAGTAATATTATTGAAGAACCAGTTAGTTACCTGTTACAAACCGAGCACAGTTACGTTAACTAACCGATAGCGAAACGTTTATTAAATAATTTATTTTCGATTTCAACACGACGGTAGTTTTTCTCAAGGTATTGTGAGAGCACTATCGTGTAATGAGTAGGCAGCTTTAGTCATTCTAGGTATAATAACAATCGCAGGATCTACGCATCTATGGTTTTACTGCAAGTGATTACCGTTCTTTGTAAATTAAACAGGATTTTGTCAATATTTTTTGTAGCTTAAAGGTAAAAAGAGACAACACAATTTAAACGGCTGCTTTCGCAAATCAAACGGTTATTTTAGTGATTTGTTTGTTGCGTAAAAATATAATAAACATAAATGAAGTGTAATACCTCAGAGCAACAATATGTAGGAGGGAGCGCTTCTGTAGTCGGTATTAATGATGTTTGCCTGACTAGGGCGTGGTTAGGACTAGGGCTAGGATACATCCATTCATAGCACATGTATACATAATGTTTTTGTTTATTTGTATAATCACTTTTTCACAGCATTGTTATGAACATAAATATAGGATATAACCTAAAAAACCGTTGAGTTATGTCCTGTTGTGTCGCATAACAAAACGTAGTAAGCGGAGTCGCCAGAGACGCGGGAGACGGAAAGCATGCTTACATATCGAATGGTGGTGCTATATTATGTGAGAACTTGTCTTCTCTCTTTCTCTCGCGTGGTTTACGACGTAAACCTAATACCTACTTCAAGTAGAATGTATTAAATAATTATTTTAAATCAAAACACTCCTTTAAAAAATGATATACCCTGGATTAAAAGTAATTATTACGAACATGCACTTCATAATGTAATGTACGAGATATTTCATTGTTTATACTCGTAAGAATTGCAGAATTGCCTGGCGTTATTGTAATTATTTTACTGGTAACATTGAATAAACGGAGGTAACTCATTTTGCGGGGATTCAATTGAATTATTAAAAAAAAAAAACATTTCAAGGGATTTCAATAAATTAAGAGTGTGAAAGTGTATTACAATGTATTCAAAAAGTCACAAATAGAAACAATCAAACAACTCGAAGAAATGTTGATCAGAATGAATGTAAAGTAAGATAGTAAAAAATACAATTCAAACATAATATTTCATAAAAATGGTTTTTAAAAACAAAGCTATGATTACACAAAAAGCAGCAATGCTTGTCGTTTGAACCAGGTTTCATTTATGCAAAACACATCGACATCCGAAGTGATTCAGTTAAACAACAAGATTGTCCTCCCCACCGGCATGACAATTGGCAGGTTAGTCCTGCAGGCCGGGAGACAAAACAGTCCATGTTGTCGATGACGAAGATAACCATCGCATAGAAATGAATGCTCTCCAAGATAGCTGAGTTTGTGAACCATCCACAAATCAATCTGAAGAAATGTACACATCCCTTCTGACCTAAGAAAAAGTCGGTAACATAGAGACACGGGTAGTAACCATACTCCCTCAAGTAGAGAAATCTCATAAAATCTCAGGATGATCTCGACGACACGCAGAATAAATTTAGGGTACACCGACTGGACAGAGGTTTCAGAGGCGTGTAATGAAAAAATAAAATTAAAAAGTTTAACCTGATTTTTTAAATTTACACTACTCTTCCATCACGGGCTCTCTCGTCGCTTAAGTGACAAGATAACCCAAGTCCCACCTACTACTCTACATCTTTCACACATTTCCCGAGTCACTTTCAAGTGTAAACTAAATAGGCACTTTGCTACGGTTCAATCTTACGTTTCCTTACCTAAGCCACGTTTCCTTACCTAAGTAATATTTTGTCCCTTGATTGCACTCAAGGACAAGTTATAACAACCTTTTAATACCAAACTATGGAGGGAAAGAGTTGGCTGTTTTCACCAGATAAAAGGGTAATTTCCATAAAATTACAAAGATGTGCGCATATAACATTTAATATATACGAGTATACGCTCACACGGTTTTAATATTACATACTCAAGTAAATAAATAGAATAATTTGAAACATAGGTTAAAAGAAAAGTAAAACTATTAAGCCGTGAAAATAAAGATCTAAAATTTACTCAAAATATTCAATAAGTCAGATAAATAAATTCTCTACATCATTAAAAAAACTACCCAAATCATGGGAAAATTATGTTTCCATTGCGCTGGCAACATCACTGTGCATTCAACGACTATCGAAAAAGTATGGAAAAAAAATTTTTGTCATGGACTTTTTTTACGAATTGCATAACAGTTATTTGGACCTAAAGTCTATTTTTCTATAATGTATCGTACGTTAAAATCGATACGATCCAAAGTCTATAACCAATCAACATGCCCGTTCTTTCTTCCCGGCAATCGTAATGAACCGTTACAGGGGGGAGGGGGGCATTCGGTACTTACTGCACAGGGTGCGAGATGTCGTGGAACCGACCCTGAACATGACAAAGGTTTAATCATTATACCATACGTATAGACTATAGAGTGTTAAATAACAAACAAAGAACTTGTGGTATTTTTAATGTCTGATTTGTGTTTGACTCCCCCACTCCACTGCCCAGCACTCGGGCAATTAAAGTGCCACTCTCACTACGTTGCCTCTCTATACACTTCACGAAATAATCAAATCAATAAAATAACCTGTCAATATCAACCACGTTTACACACTTCTATCGTCTTAAATATATTGACTTTTATCGATTTATAAAGAATTATTGGATGATTAGAAATATTTGTCGCCGTGAACAAACCGGTCTACCATCAAAACCACACTTCGATATGAATAAAAAAACGTATTAAAAGTTTTGTGGTGCTTTACAGAAATAAAGTACACAATATTAAATTGACATGTGATTCAACACGACACGCTTGTCATAATTACGAGGTAATTTATGCCAAAAACAAGAAAATAATTTTATAAATTAGCATTTAAATTTCGTATTCGATAAAATATACATGTGCGTGAAGGATTAAACTAATTTTACGATAATCAAAAGATAAATATAAATACCTTTGGTCTCTTCTCAACGTATGCAGACCTAATTTATAGTGGAATTTATATGCTTTCGATAAGAAAATAATTAACCCGGACGATAAATGATTATAAGATATTCTATTTTTTTTAATATGTTATTTTATTTTAGTGCAAACAGAAATCATCCATTGGCAATATAGAGGAACTTTTTTAAACATTTGGTTTTAACACCGTAAAAAAAATACGTATCAAAAATTCTGAACACCATGGCTGAAAACGATATTTCATATACCTTTGATGAATTTTAATAGATTATTAATTGGACGTAGTTATGCACAAAGCATCCAACCCACAATTTGCCAAAAGCGAGTTTTACATGTTTTTCTGTGGATAAATACGAGATTTCCATCTGCTGAAACATCCAAGATGCAATAGATTTTTGGTAATTCATTTTTTTTTACTGACCCACACTGCAGATGATATTCACAAGTATAATACAAGGGCATGCAAAGAAATTAGACTACCAGAAAAGAATAAAGCCAACACCCAAAACAGTTTACTATATAAAGGAATGAAATCGTATAATGCGCAGCCAGAAACCATTAAAATTATGCCTATCAATAAATTTTAAAAAGCCTGTAAAAATTATTTAAATGCATGTAAATCAAAATAATAAGTAGTGTTTAAGTTAAAATATTATTAGTCAAAAATAAAATGAAATAATTAGATACTTATAAACTTAAATGTACAAAGTAACTAATATAAAAAATAAAAAAATTAAAAAAAAGATATTTGACTTAAATTTAAAAACATTAAAATGTAATGGGATAACCTTAGAGTATACAAGAGGTAGCCCAAGCCAAAGCCAGTGAAGTCAGTTTTGGACTTGTTTTTGATGATTTTAACATGACTCGGCGCAAATGGGCGTGGCTAAGACTAAGGCTACGGTATTTAAACATCCATTCATATCACATATCGACATAATGTTTTTGTGTATTCGTATAGCCACTTTTTCACAGTATTTTTATCAACAAAAACCTAAAAAACCGTTTAGTTGTGTCAAGTTTAGTGGCAAAATAAAAAATATGGGCGGAGTCTCGCCGTTAACCAGCGAAAATAACCAGCTTAAGATCATTACGACAGTTAATAGAGGCCGTCCAAGAAATTTGTTGTCTCTTTCTCTCTCATGGTGTACGATGTAAAAACTCGGAAAAAGTGATTTATTACAATTTCGGATGGGTTGGGTAAAACAAATTAGCTATCCCTCCATATATTGTTACTTCAAGGGGATAACATAGGAAATACAATTATTTTTTTAAATAAATATAATGATAGATTATAAATGACACATTTATAATAATTCTCACAAAGAACAAAAAAACACTGATATTCATTTTACAATTGCCGTAATATGGCTTTATATAGTCATATTTTCAAACGTCTTTTTCTCAGTTATTCTTTTTGGGGTTGGATGCTTTCTGCATAACTTCGTCCAATTATAGATATCCTCTATGCCTAAACGACATTAACCTTTCCGTACCTGAAAGTAAAAATCAAACTTACGACCCGAAGGGGGGTGACATAATTGCCCAATTTGACTTTCCTTATTAAAGCGTTTTCGTGAAATAATCTAAAGTAATTTGTTTTTGGTTATACTTAGAAAGACGTATATTATTTCAGTAATCTTTGTCTAAGATATCGCATAAAAATCTCCTTCGGGGTGATATTAGAACCCCCCTTCGGAACAGGATTGTTAAAAACAATTTTATTAAATTAAAGTATTAAATTAGAATATCTTGAAAGCTTTTACGCTTATTATTTTGATATTAATTATTGAGATAATATCAATAATCTTCAACGTAAATATGAAACAGGAAAAATAACGGTCGCGAAAAAAGTTAATAATGTTTAATTGAAGTATGAGATCGATTAAAAATGCCGGTTTCTTATAAGGTCTCGGTGGTTCAATTAGCAGAAGCGTTACTGCCGGATACAGTAGAGGTTCCGAGTTCGAGTCTCGGTCGCGACCGTTATATTCTTTGTTTCGTATTTACGTTGAAGATTATTGATATAAACTAACTAACTAACCATCACGCCGTTTCGCTGCAGGGGTAGGCAGAGAGGACGGACCGCCATATAACTCTGTCTTGGCACACACTCCTTGCTTCATTTACATTCATACATCGTCTCATACATACTCTTCTGTTATTCTGACTCTTCACATGACCCGATTCAAGTATTTGATTTACTTAATCGTGCCATGTCTTTCTCGGGCGTCAATATAAATTAAATTCGCTTGTTAATGATGCTTCATACTAACCAGACAATTTAACGTATGAAAGTGGGTAGGTACTCCCTTTTCCGTTGTATATTCATGTGCCTTTTGAAGCAGAGTAAGGTAAAATACTCCACCGCCATACGATGCGCCCGCGAGACTTGCTGTTTGACCTTTAGCTGCGCCTTGACCGCGACAAAGATTACCTTCGAGCAAAGTTTCATTGTGTACATACATACAGGTATATTTATTCAGTTTACTCGCTAACAATGAGGGTTCGACTTAACATTTGTTATGCATTCGTGCTTTCATAAATAAGTACGTATTTCATATGGAAGATAAAAAAATAAAACATATTTACGATCGATATGAAATTAATTTAGATTTTTAGTTTGATGACTTCAATAACTGCAAATACCTCCTAAGTCGCATTTTTGTTGCATTTTGTATGCCGCTATTGAAATACAACCCGTGACAATGTTTGGTAAATCCCAATATTAAAAAATGCTAATATTTACTTTATACTAGGTGAATGCAGGAAACTCCATTAATGGAGGACTGAACGCTGTTGGCGCACATAATAAATTGTTCAAAGAAGCGAAGCTAGCAGTCCACAATGGAGTGCTTATACCAACCCTGATGTATGGCAGTGAGGCATGGAACCGGCAGAGGAAGGATGAAAGTAGACTGAATGCTGTGGAAATGAGATCTTTGAGACGTATGTGCGGTAAAACCATGTATGACCGTATTAAAAATGTGGATATCCGGAAAGAATGCAAGGCGGATGTGATCGTAATGAATAGGATCAAGAAAGGGACGCTTGGATGGTTTGGGCATGTAGAGCGAATGAACGAAGAAAGGAGTGTGAAAAGAATATATGATGCGAAAGTGAATGGAAGAAGAAGTCGAGGACGCCCGAGAAAGACATGGCACGACCAAGTAAATCAAATACTTGAATCGGGTCATGTGAAGAGTCAGAATAACAGAAGAGTATATATATGAGACGATGTATGAATGTAAATGAAGCAAGAAGTGTGTGCCAAGACAGAGTTATATGGCGGTCCGTCCTCTCTGCCTGCCCCTGCGGGAAAACGGCGTGATGGTCAGTCAGTTAGGTAAATATGGAAATTAATTTACACTCATCCTAATTAATTAACACAGGGGTGTAAAAGACATAAACGACAAAAACGGCCTCCGTGGTCGAGTGTTTAAGACGCTCGACTACGAATCCAGAGGTCACGGGTTCAAATCTCAGCGTGCGCACTAAATTTTATTAGATTGTAATGTAGCATAAGTAAATCAAATACTTGAATCGGGTCATGTCAGAATAACAGAAGACTATGTATGAGACGATGTATGAATGTAAATGAAGCAAGAAGTGTGTGCCAAGACAAAGTTATATGGCGGTCCGTCCTCTCTGCCTACCCCTGCAGGGAAACGGCGTGATGGTTAGTTAGTTTACTAGGTATAGAAAATATTGAAAAAATTAGTCATTTATTAGAATGAAAATTAACGTATCAGTAGTTCTAGTTCATTGAACTACTAAATCCAACATCCAAATCATTTCATTCGGTTGGCAAAACGACTGTTTCCTTTACTTGACGCGAATTCTTTACAAAACCTAAGATTAATGCAATGAAAATGCTAGTTTATTGATTGAGAAACATTCTTTCATAAATAATTATATTTTTCTAAAAACGGGGACGGAAATTAAGTTTAGGTTATCAATAACAAATTAAATACAGTGCTTGTTGGATTTGAAAGTGATAATTTTTTTGGTTCTTACCTTGATGTTTTTTCACCTAAGTTCCCTTCCTATCCTATCATTTCGCTGTTTCTAGTTCCGTATTCAACTTCACCGTATTCGAAACAATTGAATATCGAACAGAAGAGTTTTGACGTAAAAAAACGTGTTGATCGTTGGTTTTTCGTTTGTTCGTCGGTTTTGTTATTTTGTTCTCCAAATAATATGAAATAACTGTGGTTTTTTGTGAATAAGAAGACTTAAATCAGTGTGGTGTATTCGTTTCGTTAATAATAAAATTGTGTAAAAAGACTTCAAGAACTTTCAACTTCAACTTCTTCGGTGAGTGAATGGTTTCCCAATTTTTCTCCATTCTATAAATTTTCCACAAGCTACAATTAGACACTTTCATCAATTGGTATAGTTTATCGTTTACAGGCCACTATTTTCAAAATGCATCTGAAGATGAAAAGGCATTCGGTGTTTTATCACAGCTTCGGATCCAACAGTGCTAATAATATTTTGTTGGCAATTACGAGTTTAAATACTACATTATTATTCTTTTATGGCTTTTTGTACCCGACGTAAATCTAACTATATGCTAGAATCTAAAACCTGGAAACGAGAGCATAGAATCTAGAATCTAGAGCCTCAAGCCTCGAGTCTCAGGAGTCTAGATTGTATTGTGGATGGAGAAATGAGGAAATAAATATGTGCCTACAAGGAAATGTGCGAAGGCGAGAACCGAGAGTACCGTAGAGAGAACTTCCTCTACCTACTCGATAAGATGGAAGATAAAGAACGAGAAACCAAGGAAGAAGTCTGAAGACACAGAACACATGGCAGAGGTAAACTAAACAAACGGCATATATTTTATCTGAATTTATTTTATTTTTTTTACTTTTTTAAGGAAAACTTAAATAATGATGAAAGATTCACGGATGAGGAAGTAGCGAAGGTTGTTGATGGAGGTACCCCTCAGTCCACCCACGCAATCACGGCATGGTAAAATATTTAATTTACAATAATGTGTTTAGGAAGAGAAGCCTTGGATGATGTTTTGAACCATAAAAAAGGTCTTTATATTATTACTTTTAACAGAAAACTATTAAAAAATATATATTTATTAATTTTTAGTTTCATTTTATTCCCTCTCTAACGAAAGAGAAATATATATTAACTGGAATTGCTCAAAAATTTCTACAATACGAAATATATACGAGGCCTGTTCAAAAGAAAAGGTGCATTTTGAATTTTCGCGGGCTGTGTACATTCGATTATCGATTTTTTCTTGTTGTTATGTTGGCACACATATGTTTATCATATGTTAGCATTATCAGCCATTTTGGATTAGTGGTTTGTTTTTGACAAATGGAAAGGTTGGTCACGTTTTCGTGTGTTCTTCGATTTTTTACTTTTGAAAAAAAATGGAAAAATTAATGATTAATTTCTATTAGTTTTTAGTATATTTTACTGTATTTATTTGTGAAAAAGACGATTTTTTTTCAAAAGCATTATCAAACCATCTAAGCGACACAAAGTCGACTTGTTTATACGTAAGTACTTATTTTATTAAGTATTTATGCATTATTTTGTTGTTAGTAATGCGTAAGTTTTGGCATGTTCGTAGAATATCCTGTTAAGCAATGCTTTTTTTAACCTAACATAAATTAAGTAAAAACGAGTCTTTGAATGTCGAAACGATCGTCGTGCGTAAAAATAATTAAACCGGAAACAATCAAAGTGAGTGTAATAATTATTTTTCATTCTCTCTCCGCATGTATTAATCATATATATTTCTCTCAATCAATTGAAAGTCATTAAATATTTATAATTTATGTAGATTGATTTATCGCGGAATCGATCGGAAGATAATAAAACAATAATTGAGTTGTTAAAATCGTACTCGTATGTACCTACATTTAAAAGTGCGCACACACGCGTGAAACGTGTCTACATCGCTCAGTCATAAAAACTTCAGTAATAAACGTGTATATAAAGTATTATGTAGTTCGCTAACCCTGGCTTTGCATTGAGCTATAAATCAAGTGGAACAATGTTGTCAATATGGCAGCGCAGCATTATCCTCGGGAATACAATGCCCAATGGTTTCAGAAAACAATAAGGCAAGAAAAAAAAGAGTATTATACAGCGAGGCTCAGAGCAATAATATACAGGAGGGAGCGCTTCTGTAGTAAGTATTGATGATTTTTGCCTGACTCGGCTAGACCTGGGTGTGGCTAGTACAAGGGCTAGAGTATTTATACATCCATTCACAGCACATATCGACATGATGTTTTTGTTTGTTTGTATAACCACTTTTTCACAGTATTGTTATAAACAAAAATATAGGATATAACCTAAAAAACCGTTGAGTCATAATTATGTCGTGTTATGTCGCATATCAAAACGTAGCGGGCGGAGTCGCTGGAGACGCGGGAGATGGAGAATGGTGGTGCTATATTACGCAAGAACTTGTCTCGTCTCTTTCTCTCTCACGGTTCGCGACGTAAAAACCCGTAGAAAGTGATTTATCATAAATTTGTATGGGTTGGGTAAAAATATTTGGCTCTCTCTCCATATATTCTTGCTCTGAGCAGCGAAGCATAATATTTTGATCAGTGGTGTAGTGACAAACTCCCGGACACCTCGTAAACTGACTCATATTTTTTTCAAGGTTCATTACCACAGCTGTAAAACCGTTTTGTAAAGTTCATCAGACTTAATAGACAGCATTAAAGCCCCAGACATGGCAGTGTCCCATTTCAATGTATTTTTGGGATGCACGGTAATTGAAGTCATGAACTCCCCGGCCTAAAAAGTCAAATGTATAGCCCGCTAAGCTACGGAAATAGCCCAAAGATGGCGGCCTCCGTAGTCGAGTGGTGAGACGCTAGACTACGAATCCAGAGGTAGCGGGTTTAAGCCCGGCGTGCGTAAATAAATTTTATTTGATTAATATGTGTCATAACACGTTTAATTAATATAAAAATATATATAGTAGATTTGCGGCACGTATATACTTTCAGCATCACTCTGGTGAAAGACCACCATACATAATCGAAACGTTGCTTGAAATGGCTTTAGCCGTGTTTGGTTAGCAGATCTGATTCCATCTCCTTCCCTTCTCCATTACCTTTAGCCTCTTAACATACCCCGATTGGGGATGCCATAGTCTCACTGGCTCCAGACGGTTGGGAGCAGTTAGGACTCTTGTGCGATATTAACTATATATATATAGTTAATATCGCACAAGAGAATTTATATATATATATATATATATATATATATATATATATATATATATATATATATATATATGTATTCTCTTATTATTTTAATGTACATTTAAAGTAATGAATTCGGCACTGTAGTGTTTTTGAACAGGTCATCCCCAGGCCCGGCCCTCGGCCAAACTGGGTCTGGCGTAAGTAAAATTATTTTTCACGCCTATAGATGTCTCATTTTATACTGCAATTTTCTGCATCGTTTTATCTTGACCGGTTAGTAGCTGAGTAGATAAAGGTGTCGGGTTACCACTTAGGCGTCGTGGATTCAATTCCTCTACTACCTAAATCCTCCACCATTGCACAAGCAATATTTTCCGGAGTTTTTCAAGTATTGTCTGGTTATTCATAACCCGGGAATATTTGTCTTTCTTTTTAAAAAAGTTTTTTTTTTTTTTGTTCAGACCCCGTATGAATTTTTTGTTCGAACAATAGATAAAATGAGAGGGGTGAATTTGTATTCCGTGCCGTCGGGTCTGGAAGTTACGGGTTCGATTTCTGCCCTTTTCATATAATTTCAGCGCCATGGCAATCGGCCGCCTGTAGCACACCGATTGCGCCTGCACAGGACCGGCCCTGGTCATCCTTCAACACTATCTTTAAGAAGAGCTTTTGCCCATCTTAAACATCAGTCCAATGAAGAATGTTCTTCAGACACGAAAACCTCCCATGTCCTACACCTCTTTAGTCCTTCACTTAGTCCACTTATCATTTTACAGAAAATTCTGTTATCTACGAGTAGCACTTTTTACTTCATAGCATGACTATTGTTGTGTCCTCCTTTGGTCAACCTTCCTATACCTGAAAGTAAAAATCAAACGTACGATCCAAAGGGGGGGTGGCGTAGTTACCCCATTTGATATTGCTTATTAAAGTGTTTTCATGACAACATTTCTGGTAATTTATTTTTGGTAATACTTAGAGGGAAGTATATTCATAATATTTCAGTAATCTTCATCTAAGATATCGCACAAAACAATCGTTCGGGGTGAAATTAGAACACCCCATCGGAACTATTACTGTATCAACATATAACATGCCGTTGTAAATAACAGCTAAATGCCGTCAACATTCAACGCTATTGACAACAATTTGCGCCAACAGTTGGATATCAATAATTATATATGAGTATTATTCAACACAACGAAGTCTCAACACTCACTGAGTATGTACCTATTGTTTTAGCTTTAGCGGAAAATAAACAAAAGGTCTCTTACACTTCGTGAACGATATTATCCGTAATTTGGAATTATATTTTTGGTTGTATACCTACCTACGAGACGTCTTTGTAGATTTTCCTATCCGAAACGGCCTTCAATGGCACCAAGGATCTAACTGTTTCAACCCTCCCAACAGTAGATTATTATTTTTGAAATCAATATAGTCGCGTCAACGTTGGCGTTATTTCCAACGGTTATATTCAACAATTGAAAATTGCCAACGATAACGGCGTTGAGGTTTTTTCGAATTATCGTCAACGCCCATCATTAATCGGAACGGAAATGTCAACTAAACGACTCATGCAACAGAAAGAGAGATAACAATGAAGCTGTGAGTGACAGGACCATAAGTACCGTTCTTTCTTAAAAAATTTCTAACCAATCGAATAAGGAATTTTGTATTTTTAACAGTCAGTATAGCCATTAGATGTTTGATTTTGAAAGTAGGTTATATAGATTTAGTTACCTTTTCCTTCCGTAACGGTGGCGAGGACTGGAATCACTTAGTACCGCAGACGTACTCATCACTGAGTGTGTGTCGCATCACACCGGATGGCAATCTCTGTGCACCATTTCACTCGTAATGACAATGATCACCGCTGTCGCTAAACAACCACCATCATTGTCGTTTGCCACATTCCCATTGTGTTTAAACACCACTCGTCATTATTTTGCGATCGCGACCAACCTGGGAACAAAAAAAAAAACACATTTAAAAAAAACATATTTTGTGGATGTCATCGGTAAAATATCGTTTAAACTAATGATTATTTTAAATGTACGACTGAATACAATTAGCCCTCTCATGGTTATGTTTAAACTTGAAAGAAGAAACGAAGGAATTAAATTTGAGTACATTTATTTTAACATTTGAAATTTTATTTTGAAAGAAAACAGTTGCTTTGCAATTTATTTAATTAGGTAAATAATAGTATCTAGCGTTATTTTGGCAATAAAGGTAATATATGTAATAAAATTAAAGATAATATATGTAAGATTAAGAACTACTTTATACAAAAAACACGTATACGTTATTTTTTACTCATTCAAGATACACTTATTTGAGGTACAGTGTGTTTTTAAACAAACGGAAATCGGATATGATTATTTATTTGATTCTTATTCTGAACAACAATAGATGATTATAAATCACATATTTAGAATAATTTTCATAAATAAAAAAACACTTTACAAATGCCGATTACGCATATTAATTCTTTTGTATCGTCATATTTTCAAACGCCTTTTTCTCGGTTTCCTCTCTTTGGGGTTTGATGCTTTCTGCATAACTACGTCCAATGCTCACTAGGGGCTAGCCCATATTAAGAAGTCATTAACTTTAAAAAAAATAAACATTTTAGAATATATAATCAATGATAAAAAAATGCAATTTTTTAAACTTTATTCCAGTGTTTTTTATTACGACCGGACCAGTTTCACCATGTAACGGGTATCTTCAGACTGGTACAATGTTAAGTGAATCTATGGTGTATTTATAACCGGAATAGACTCATATTGGGTCTATATCATATTGAACATTTCTGATTTAGTATTTTATTTTATTGCTGACAGGAGCGGCTTTACAATTACATTCAAATATACTTTCGGGTGGTTTTATTACCTTCTGGGAGATGAGTTACATAGTGATGAGTTGGATGAATTTGTATAATACAAAATTTTGGAACCAAGTAGAATATATGGTATGATTAAATCATTAAAATATAATTCCACCACGAATGAATAGGTTCAAAATTAGAAATAATACACAATTAACATTTAAAACTTCTTAAATTTTAAGCTTTGGCTTGTGGATAGAAGAATAATACTTATGCTTTAATATTAATTAAATAGTTAATTTTAATTAAATAATCAAATAGTTAATTAGTTAATTTTAATTAAATAATCAAATAGTTAATTAGTTAATTTTAATTAAATAATCAAATAGTTAATTAGTTAATTTTAATTAAATAATCAAATAGTTAATTAGTTAATTTTAATTAAATAATCAAATAGTTAATTAGTTAATTTTAATTAAATAGTCAAATAGTTAATTTTAATTAAATGATCAAATAGTTAATTAGTTAATTTTTAAAAATTCATTAGCTTTAACGTTGGTAATCATGTAATCAATCTTCCAAAAGAGCAAATTTTCTCATTCTGACACCCGATGATTTACTTCTACCGTGAGATTATTTTTCTTATCTATATCGCATCCCATTGGCTACAATGTACTACAAACTGGCACGTTCTTCAAGACCTAGCATCCAGTCTCAACTCCAACCAATCAGCCCTGGGAAAGACGCGGAAAAAACTCAAGATACAAAAAATACAATGTACAATGCAGCATGCGTAGGTTCTGGCCTGAAAACCTGACTGGTTAAGTAAAGTGCGAATGTTAGACAATGGAGGAAAACTACTAACAAAACTGTTGGGTTGGCAAGCTATTGAAAAGCTTTTTATCATGACAGTTGTGAGTTGAAAGGGCAGACGGACATCCGTGAAATGAGGTATCTACATCCATATAAATATATATTCATCAACACACAGTCATAAATGTAATTTTCTAAGAAAACAATTATATTTACTTATAGGCAATGTCAATGGAAGCTTTTTACCTTAATCTCTTTGATTGGGCGACGAATCACCTTCAGATATATAAATTTTAATTAAAACCCTGTACTGCTCAACAAATTTAGAAATCCCATTATGAAATTGGTGTTCATGCCCTAAAATCTAACAATAAAAAACACAAACAATTAAAATAAATACCATTAAAATACTATATTTTTACCAATATCGTGTCTTCTGGGTATAAAACTATATCTTTCTCCAAACTAGTGATAACTAAAATAATTGTGTTTATCTGATGTGACCTGCCAGGTATGTGTGTTTCTGTACATAATATAAATATGCCATATAATAATATATATGCATTATGTAGTCAGTAATAAGTTGGATCCTAGGAATTAAGACCGGTCGGTAGCTGAGTAGACAAACGCGTCGGATTCCCACCCGGGAGTCGTGGGTTCAATTCTTATACTGGCTGAGTCCTCCATCATTGCACAAGAAACAACTTCGGCTTATTATGATGGCAATAGGAGTTTTTGAAATATTGTCAGGTTATTCGCAGCCAGGGAATGTTTGTCTTTCTTAAAAATTAAAAAAAATGTACGGCACCTTTGAGGATATTGAACACAAAAATGGTGCTTTGTAAATTATCCAAAGATTGTTATATAATCCTTAAATAATAAAAATAAACAAACAAACAAAACTTTGAAGAATCTAATCTCGCAGAAAAAGTAGGGGACTCCCGAGGAAGACATGACACGTTAAGTGAATCAAATACTTGAGTCGGGCCATGTGAACAGTCACAATAACAGAAGGGTATCTATGAGACGATGTATGAATGTGAATGAAGCAAAGAGTGTGTGCCAAGACAGAGTTTTATGGCGGTCCGTCCTTTCTACCCACCCCTGTGGGGAAACGGCGTGATAATTAGTGAGTTAGAAAATATGTAACTCGTATGTTATATTATGATTTGTAGTATTTGTACCGGTTGAAATTCAAAACTTGTTGAGAAATTGAACAAATTGGCTTTACTATGATATACTCGTACTGATATAACGAAATTAACAAAGATATTTCCAAAGGCACCAGCGTAACAGCGAAGATTCGGATTCAAAATGTAACAGAGCTGTGAAATTAGTTATATGTTTTATAATATGAATCATTAACTTTTATGACATCAAATTACCAACTCGAAATGCGAACCAAACCGTTAATGTAATGGTCCATTGTATAGAAAAAACTAACACGATCCGACCGAGTTGAGGTCAAAATAAAGTACTAGCAGCGAAGCCCCATCCTAGACCGGAGCAAATTGGCCAATTTGACATTATTAGAGGTGTGGTACCCCGCGATACGGGTGATGGTCCTAATGGAGAAATTGATACAATATAATGAGAGATTATGCGAAATGCACCGTGGTTTTAGAAGGAGAGTTATGAACATAATTGAGTTCAAGACCCGACCAAGTATAAATATAATATTTAATTTGACTTATTTTTATTTTGGGCACAAAGAATTACACATTTATTAGCTTTGTTCCAGGGTGAAATAAACTGTTATTCCTACGTGGAAGACCACAGTTACTAGACACCTAATATTTTATTAAATGTTTTTTTTTAACATCTAATCTAATGGCCTCCGTGGTCGAGTGGTCAACATATCTCGAGGAGGGATATAGCATTACTGCTTTTTGCTCATAAACTCCTGAACGGTGTATTATTAATACCTGACATCCTGGCGGATATTGGATTTTATGTCCCTGATAATTTCACGCGAGGCCGCCAACACAGGCTTCTGTTTCTTCCCAGGTGCAGAACTAACTTACCAATGGTGATGCCCCTGGGAAGACTAACTAGGTTAATTAACTGCCTCGCAGGAAATATAAATATTTTTGACACAAGCTACAACAAGTTTAAGCAAGAACCAGCTATTAAGTTGTAACTATATTATGTACTTCTTGAAAACTTTTTTTTTACCTTAATCTTTGTGTTATTAGGATTACCATGTTTTGTGTTTTTTGCAATGGTTTGGTGTTAAACTGTTTTTGTAAATATAAAAATAAAATAAAAAAAAACAATAATGATAATAATACTTGGCTAATTTATAAAGCATCAATTTTGTGATTTTTTTTCAAATCAAGGGCCTTAACAAAGCTTAAAAACTTTACATAAAATTTTCGAAATTGTCAAAATACCTAAAACTATAGCTAGGATTACCTTGTATTAATTGAAAATAATAGATAGTAATTTTGCAGCAAGTTCCATAATGGTAGATATTTTCAGTATCACCCTGGTGAAAGACCACCATTCAGAATTGAAACGTTGCTTAAAATGGCTTTAGGCGTGTTTGGTAACTAGATCTGAAAAGTCAGGTAATACCAAACATTCCTCTTCCCCATATCCTTTCCTTCCTTACTTCTTTCAGCCTCACAACATACCTTAACTGGGAATATCATAGTCAGACTGACTCCAGATAGTTGGGAGCAGTTGAGACTCTTATGAGGTATTCACATATATATATTAATACTACAGAATCGTAAAGTTTCTTGAAATGGCTTCATCTATGTTTAATATCTAGTTAGGGTCTAGGTGCTTCCTGTCTTATTATATTACCCAGTCAAAGAGTATTTATCATATAATATTGTCAATATCTGTACAAAATTAATTAATTTATAATAAAACATAGGATAAACTATGTTTAATAACTCGATCTAAATCCCTAATTACTTCGCAAATTCCCATTCTTCTTATCTTTCTTTAACATTTTCCAACTGGGGTGGTATGGATCTACTGGCTGCGGGTATTGTGAATTTCGTATGGTACACAAAATGAAAAAATCTCGATAGTTAGAACTAGCAAACTCCAATAGTTTAAAGTACGAAATGGTTCTAGGGAGCACGATAATGAGTTCAGATAACATGGGCTCTGAAGTTTAACTTGCCATAGACGCAGGGGCCTTTTATGCTCTTGAACAAAGACATCGAGGAATAAAACCAAAAGTATAATTTTACACATGAGCGATTCTCCCACCATTATAAGGCTTGTTTCCGTTGCGTTGGCTTTACAATTTCCCCATACATCGCAAGGCTTCAAGATGAAACAACTCGATTGGAGAATACAGATTACATTATATACTTTATATGTACAGTTCTTCCTACACAGGAACGCGCGTATGATGTACTTTTCTAATTAAAAGTTATATTGTGATTTTATGTTTTACAACAGAAAAACAGTAAAATCATTGATGAAAGCTCCGTCGTCCGTGGCAACGAGAGTTGTAACCCGTCTCCCTGAAGGTAATAAAACTACCCAAAGGTATATTTGAATGTTATTGCAAAGCCGCCTCTGTCAGCAATAAAACAAAACTCAAAGTCACAGATGTTTAATATAATATAGACTCGCGTCTATTCTGGACATCAATATTTTGTATACCATAGATTCACTTAAAATTGTACCAGTCTGAAGATGCCCGCTAAAAGGTGAAACCAGTCCGGTCTTGAAATACAATTTTAGCAAGTTCTTCAGCATGTTTGATGTAGTACATTTTTTCACCTTTTTTTCTTGATTATATTTTTATCATACCTATACCATAAATATTTGTATCCCTTTTCTTTAGCTTTTGACTTTGACCTCCACAGTAGGTCTTTATAAAAGGGTTCAAGGATTTTGCTTACAAAGATTTTCTGAAATCCGTAATTCTGAGACATAGTTGGGTTGTGTTACTTCTTTTTTGTTAAGATCTGGCGTATTTTTTGGGAGTTGGTAAATCTTGCATGGAATTTGTGCAGAGATCCTGCTCCAAATTTAATTAAATTACATAAGAAAATTCCTGATGATAAACCGTGCTGAAATATTTATAGCAATCTTTCGAGCTCATATTTCCGTAAGTATATAATCAAAGGCGAACCTTTAAAAATTGTAGGTATTTAACACCTTAATTTTAATTTGTGACCTTTTTCGGCTTTGCATTAATTTCAGATGTGAAAAATATGCCAGAATCCTTGCTTCGTATAAATCATACACGACTACTATAAATGTAAATGCCCTAATGTTGTATTGTCAATCGCGACAATAGCGCAAACTGGTTGTTAAAAACGTAAAGAAAAAAAAAACATTTCCCGATATGACATTCAGAGATAGGTATCTTTAAAGTCGGTTTTATTTAAACCCACTTAATAATGATGAAATGACTCGCAGCGCTAAATTATATTATTTTTTTCCTGTCAAATCATCCAACTCATACACTTAAGGAAATAAATTCATTAGTAAATCCACGCATCCTATGAACCCACGTTAATCCTGGACAACATGCTGAGTTCTGGTACCTACACGTACTACACGTTGAAGTTAAACTCATTTCGCATTCTCGTGGTCATGTTCAATGTCCTAACGAGCGCATATCTCATTAGTAAAGAGGATTCAAGGTCGCTTGTCCAAGCTAGAGCGGCAATCTGACTTCTTAGGAATTATGTAGAGTGCCACACAATGATCAACGCATTTGTCAGGGGGTTGTGGGTTCAATTCCTGCAGCATTGCAAAATGAAAAGATCTTTTCAATTTCTATTTTTTTCAAATATAATTTATGGGCGCTGCTCGTCTGGATGTCTGATAAACCTCACGAACATGGTATTACAATTTATTATCGTAAAAAAAAAAAAAAAGGTTTTTTTAAGCCTCAGCACTCTGGCGTTAAACGTCACTCTGTAGCATTTTAATACAAGCCATGTTACAAATGATTTATCTGTATTTTTTATGGATTAATAGGAAAATGTCTAAGGCTTTCAGTGAATCAAATCCTTGAACTGTAATCTTTTAAATTCTATGAAAAAAGTACTAAAATGACAGTAAAAGGTGCAGTTTGAAAACCAGCGGAGGCATATTTCAACGTTTTATCTAAAATTTCAGTGTGCATTTCATAAAGAGTTTAAAATATTTCTGTTTAAGAATTCTATTTTCTTACTACCAGTATGTAATCAAGAGATAAATCATTTGGAGGATGTTTAAAAGCCAAAACTATTGGGTGTTGACCCAATTACGTTTATTACTATATTATTATATGTTTTAAAAAAGGTTTCAAAACAATTAAACATTAACCTTGGTAAGAAAGGGTTGATGAATTTTCCGGAGTATCAATTTTTTCATCGACTACCTTTTATTTACTTGTCGAACAAACATAAAATATTTAGTGTGTAAAATACAAGGAAATGGATTTTGGCGGCTTAGAGATATTAATACATTTATTTATTTTGTATTTTTTAGTTCAATTAGTATCTTATGGTAATAGATCATTTGGAAAGAAAACGCGTGGATATTACGTAGTTAGTGAAAAAAAAGACAAACACACTTAATTTTAGAAGCCCATTTAAAAAAAATAATAAAAAGGGGATGATATCATACGGGTGAGTAAACATTTTGAAAACATTCGTTAAAGAAAATAAGTCGAAATACTTGTTTTATAAATTTTAATCAAATCCCTGTTCTGTACTACAAATTCAGAAAGCCCATTGTGAAATTTGCTCTAATGCCCTAAAATTGGACAATAATAAACCTAAATAAATACCTACTATAATTTGGCCAATATCATGTCCACTGAGTGAAAAAACTGTATCTTTTTCCAAACTAGAGACAAATAAAACAATAGTGTTAATCTGAAGTGACCTGCCAGGCAAGTATGCTTCTGCATATTGTCTCTGTACATAATATTAATATGCCATGATTATATGTAGTTATTAATAAGATAGAGCCTTAGAATTAAGATTTGTTCAGCACCCTTGAGGGGATTTTTCACAAAAAACGGCTCTATAAAAATTATTCATATATTATTTTTATAAGTAGTAAAAAATTATTGAGATCAAAGCTGAAATCCATGAAAAATAATAAAGTACGCACGGAATTGAAAAATTTATCAACAAACAAAAATGTTTTAACATGTTTACTGTCAAATGAAGGTTAAAGCATTTTACAATGTATACCGATAATATATAACACTCTTTATCAGTTTCAGATGTAATTTATGTTATGTTTTATGTGTCTAGTTCTTTGATCAATAAACAAAAAGAGTTATTGTACGATCGTTTAATCCGATCTCTTTTTCACTTCAAATTCATTCACACGAATGGGTATTATAGAATTTCGAAAGTGACAACCTCAATATAATCAGATCGTGAAATAGAATACACGAGATTGGCCTTGTGCTTCAATAAATTACCAGATATTGAAAATATCGTTTTTTCCAACAACCGTAGCAATATATTTATTGTTTTAAAGTTTATTTTGTAGAACTCCATTTTAATTTTAGGTTTTTAATTTTTTTTTAAACAACAATTATTATTATTTCAAATTTAAAAAAACAATTTTTAGTCTTAAGTTCTGCCAGGTAATTATTTTTACGCGTGACAGCTAATTTGCCTTCCGAAGGCATTATCAAACCGTGGCAATACCCGATTCATGGCTGGATCTTCTTTAGCCTGGCGGATTTGGGCGTAATATAAAATGCCATTAAAATCATCAACCAACATCTCTTTTAATTACATACCACATTGTGGTTTAACCAACAATTTTTTTCTTCAGTTTTTTACAAACTTTATTTAATTAACTTACGTTTATTAGCCAATCTCTACAAAATTAAAGACACCTCTTATTATGTAGATACCTATGTTACCAGTCAATAAAGTTGTTATAAATATGCCATCGATGTGTTCAAAATTAACTATTGAAATTCGCAACTTCCAGGCTGCTGTAATGTCAGAACCTCAACTCCTCTAGTTACTGCATCACAAATGATTATTAGACGAACAAAAATATGGTTATTATATTCCCTATAATATTTCCTTGAAATCTAAATTTGAAGAAATCTCTTGAAATGACTTATTGGTCTTAACATTTGTACTCGATTAACATTGTACACGATTAACATTGTACACGATTAACATTGTACACGATTAACATTGTTCATCTCCCTCCTACAATATAAGCCTCTTCAAGACCCGAGTTCACTTCTTCCTTTCCATAAAACGACCCTTGACTCAGCATTCCCAAAGATGCCATAGGCCCTGAGCAAAATTAGTTCCTTCAGGGCCTCCTGTGTGGATGATACTTTAATTACGCCCATCAGAGTGGTGGATACATAAGTATCGCCCTGGTCAAAGACTACCATTCAAAATCGAAACGTTGTTTAAAATGGCTTTAGCCGTGTATGGTGACTGGATCTGAATACCCAGGTACTTCACAATCTTTTTCTCTCCCATCCCTTCCCCCCCTTACTTTCGACCTCAAAACGTACCCTAATTGAGGATGCTATAGTCTCACTGGCTCAAGACAAGTAGGAGCAGTTGCGACTCTTGTGCGGTATTCACCATAAATATTTTTTAGTTAAAATACAAAAAAATTGCATTACTTCGATTTTGAACGTAGGTCTCATCTATATGACTGTTTGTCTATGGGTGGGATACATCTAAAGCAATCCAGTGTTGCAACGCATTTGAATTACATAAGGTCAATAAAAACTTTCTACAGTGGTTTGAACAGCCTAATAATCAAATGAGATGAAGACGCAGCCTTAATCCTATTTTCCATCGGCGATTACGATCTTACAATGGTCTTACGGTGGCTTGTTGAACAAAGAAAACAAGGTCTTTCTCAACCGATATACAAGCGACGTCCCTTCTAAAAACAAAACATTTGCCAACTCGAATAATGAGGCTTGTTTACTTTATCAGACTAGAGTTATGATTGATGAATGCGAAAACATAATGTGTTTTTTATGCCAGTGTGGTTGTTTGGTGTGTGCAATATACAACCTGTCACATATACACACAATAAAAGGTTGAATAAAAAACCGTAATGAAATTTCATACGACTCCATACTCGAACTATGGACTCACTTCCTCAATAGGTAGGCAAAACTAAGGATGCGACCTATTGTATGACCTTGGCAAACATAAAATATTTTTTGGTTTTTATACTTCCTTGAAGAAGGCACAGTTGTAGCGGAAACTAGTTGACTCCCTCAACTATGTGGTTTATTTTATACTTATTTGTTTAATAAAGATCTCATAAAAATAGTTGTTCACCAAATACATTAAGAGATGAATGAGTTAAACATATTTTAGATACATTCATAGTGTAATAAAAGAAACTGAAATTTTATTTACACCCCACATATATACAAGGTATTATATATCCGAAGGATTTATATGAGTATAAACTGAAGTAGTGTGACGCATTATATATGATATAAAAAACGCAAATAATGTGAGCAATGAAAAATCAAAAGATAAGATATAAGAGAGGTTCACACTTATACACATGTTATGAGATAATCCTTGAATTGGCAAGTGTAAAAATGTGTGTAAAAAAATATTTATCATAAATAAATATTTAATATCTTCGATTTTTTACTTTTGAAAAAAATCGATCAAAGAATAAAATCCATGATTAACGTAACGCACTTAAAATGTTGACTGTGGCATTTGGCGAGTCTACTTTGTCTCAAAAAAGTGTTTATAAGTGGTACAAGCGCTTTACAGAAGGCCGAGAAGATGTTAATGACGATGAGCGTCCTGGACTTGTGGAAAAACAAATCACGGATTTTATTCTTTGATCCATTTTTTTCAAAAGTAAAAAATCGAAGAAAACACAAAAACGTGACTTACCTTTCCAGTTGGCAAAAACAAACCACTAATCCAAAATGGCTGATAATGCTAAAATATGATAAACATATGTGTACCAACATAACAACAACAAAAAAATCGATAATCGAACGTACACAGCCCGCGAAAATTTAAAATTCACCTTTTCTTTTGAACAGGCCATGTATAAAGCTGTTGCGTTCCAACGATCCAATTGTTTCAAATCTCTCCACAAGGGATTATTATTGTTATATTCAACTGTTGACAATTGCCAACGATAACGGCGTTGGCGTTTTTTCGAATTATCGTCAACGCCTAGTACTAGTCTGAATACATTGTCTATACCACATTTTGTATTCTCATTATAAACCTATAAAATATAACAATGATTATGACAGCAATTATCTAGCGAAAAACGACGCCATATGCATAACAGCTTGATCCCATAATTACACGGTTGGCAGCATGCGACTGAGTATGCGATGGTCTTCTTTATACCCATCTACCATTCTATTCCACAGTATATCATTCGTGTCATTTCTTTGACAGACGAAAGCAGGCCACACATTGTTGGTACTCAGCGCTTGAAGTGGTTTTTGTTTGGTTGTTTAGTTGGTATTTGATTGATCACGTACAACGCACCCAATAATATTACCATGTTATGATAGCAAGGCAAAATAAGACGAGATGAGAACAAGCGGTCAAAGAAATCTCGCGGACAGAGCTATCTACTTATCTTTAACGGGTATGTTACTGAGATTACCTTGAAGTTATGTGGTCAAGTTATAATTTGACATGCGGTTGATCGCCTTTTTAAGATTCAATTATTTGTATTTAGTGTCAAGATTTTCAACTTGATTGCTCACAAGATGAATAAATTCAGTTTGATCACACAGGATCAATATATCGGCGCCGAAAAGACAAAATAGCTGAAGCGCCATTTCGGGAAGTTTACACCAGAGCACTTTTATTTTTTTTCTTTTACAATAAAATTCACAAGTCTTCAGTCCCCTGATGGATTTTGAAATACATAGTTGTCTGAGGTAACTCATTTCTGATTTTAGTAATACCATTTTTTTTAAACTTTATTCCACTATTTTTTCTAGAAATTATAGAAATATTTTATTTTTTTTTTAAATAGGGGAATAAAAATTTAAAAAATGGTATTAGTAAAATGGAGTTTCACACGAATTAACAGTTTCATAATTAGAAATAATAACTTAATGCTCTTACCGAGTTACCTGAAGCGATAAAAAGTTTGAAAATTCCCAAACTTGTGTCGCTTGGGTCAAGCCTTCTCTCAACGCTCGAAAAGACTACAATCGAATCTACACTTGAATATGACAGAATTTGAGGCATTGAGCACAAGAAATTTGTCCCCCACCATCATCACGAAACATTGATAATAATGAATGTTCATTGTTTTATTATCTGTTTAATACATATTTTGTGATTTACTTTCATCCATTGTTCAATTTTATTTTTCTAAATATTATGTTTAAATAAATCATATTTCTTTCTTTCTCTTTCAATTTCTTTATGGAAAAATCAAAAATAAAAAGGCAGTTGTTTTACATAAATTAATATTTTTATATATTCAACCGTTGGCATTTTTAGAATCGTTATCTTATAATACTTTGATACTGATGTTTTTAAGTATCAACATGTTAAATGTCTTCAATATTCACATCTTCCTTTGCTTTAACAATTTTGTTATTATATAATAAATATATTTTTTATGAATAATACTTTATTTATTAACGCTTTGATGGGTTTTTACATAGTAATTTAACATAAGTAAGTGCATGAGTACAGTTTAAAAAGGATATACATTAAATAATACAGTAAAACGTAATATATTGAATTAATAATATACGAGCATATGCAAATACATTAACATTTATATAATATAATATAGTATTCTTTCATTAGAAGCAAAAGCTATATCTTCAAACAATTATTTTTTTTACTGTATTTTTCACCCCTCTTCTAGTAAATTGTTTTTTTAATCTGTTGATGTACACATGTACTGTTATACCTATATTTGAATATTTTCTCATGATTCATGATAACGTTCATGATTTAAGATAGTGTTAATTTGCATACATATCTGTTATAGGTTATTTCCTCGTTGTTATATTAGGTTGGGTAATTTAGTGAGAAGCGCACTTGAAGTGAACTATTACAAAACTACGCTATATAAATTCATTGTTATTATTATCTGGTGTGTGATTTAACTTTAGTTTAAAATTTCAGAGAATAATACATAATTATTGTGGAAACTTCCCGACTCAAACGCGCAGATTATTAAACTAGACACTATGCTATGGGGTGTCAAATTCAAACAGGTAGATGCACTCGCTTAATTGCCTCCTGTATATACCAGCAAATGTACAAAAAAATTTGACTTTAGCATTTTCTCTGATACAACTCTGTTTTGGCATACACTCCTTGCTTTATTCACATTCATAATCCTCTCATACATACTCTTCTGTTATTCTGACTCTTCACATGACCCGACTGAAGAATTATTTTAAACTATAAATAAATAAAATAATTGTGTTTATCTGAAGTGACCTGCCAGGTAAGTATGCTTCTATATATTATCTCTGTACATAATATAATATATAAATACATATATTCCATAGATTATATGTAGTAAGTGATAAGACAGTCTAGGAATTAAGATTTGTACAGTGCCCTTGAGGTGATTTTTCACAAAAACGGAGCTATACATATAGCGTAATGAATAGGATCAAGAAAGGGACGCTTAGATGGTTTGGGAATGTAGAGCGAATGAACGAAGAAAGGAGTGTGAAAAGAATATATGATGCGAAAGTGAATGGATGAAGAAGTCGAGGACGCCCGAGAAAGACATGGCACGATCAAGTAAATCAAATACTTGATTCGGGTCATGTGAAGAGTCAGAATAACAGAAGAGTATGTATGAGACGATGTATGAATGTAAATAAAGCAAGGAGTGTGTGCCAAGACAGAGTTATATGGCCGTCCGTGCTCTCTGCCTATCCCTGCGGGGAAACGGCGTGATGGTTAGTTAGTTAATTACTATTGCTTTAAAAAAAATGTTTTTTTATAGTGAATACTGCACAAGAATCCCAACTGCTCCAAACTGTCTGAAGCCAGTCTGGACATGGCATCCCCAATCGGGGTATGTTGTGAGGCTGAATGTGGTGGGGAGAGGAATTAAATGGGGAAAATACATGTTGATAAGTACCTGGATATTCAGATCTGGTCACCAAACACGGCTAATTCCATTTAAAGTAACGTTTCGATTATGAATGTTGGTATTTCACCAGGGCGATACTATAAGTATCTACCACCCTGGAACGTGCCGCAAATATATAATATCCTGTATGTTATTTTGTATGAATTAAAATGTGTTATGACACATTTTAATAAAATAAATAGGGATACAGGGGTTAAAGTTCTTCACTGTTGTAATAAAGGGAAAAAATTAGATAACTTAGAAGCATTAGAAATTAGAAAATCATTAAATAGTAAATGCAATATTTTGAATAGTCAAATTAATTTATCTTATAGTCCTATCCTAGATATATTTCCAGTAAGCCGCTCTGTTATTCCCATAATCCCCTCAATTACCCCTTCTCCTTCCAATTCCAACCCCTAAATGTATATATATATATATCTCAGCATTTTGTATTTTAGGTTAATTTTAATATTGTCCTGACGATGGAAGGGTACTTCCGAAACCGGTAGACATAATATTGAATAATAAAGTAATTATAAATAAAGTTAATCAGTTTTATTTATGAAATAAAATGAATTTGCGCACGCCGGGTTTGAACCCGCAACCTATGGATTCGTAGTGGAGTTCGTCAATTACTATTTATAAAGTGAAAGAGTACCCGAATTATATCATAGTGTTAAGGTGTCTACCTATAATTCATGTTTTACCACACCTAGGTATTGATATTAACATTAACAATGGAACGTAAATACTTACAAACAATCAAACTCCCAATAAATAAATAAAAATAATAAAAAACACCCAACTAAAACTACGATTGCTATGAAATTCGTATTGAAGGTTACGGTTAGTGTTTTTTCTACCAGAAGTATAATAGTAAGAGCGTCGCTGAATTCGGAAAATCCGGCAATTATTTATATTTTCATGAACTGTGTTTATGGAGCGTGAAATGTTATACAATTTGAAGCATTCGTAATTCGTATTGCACTTAACTCGGCTTAACGAACTACTCCGTACGATCGTATTCGTATTTATAATGGAATTTATTGGGCTAAATAACGCTACACATAAAAGCATATTCATTTTAAACCTGCCCTCAATATATCGCACGTACGTACATATATATACATACATTTGATCCCGAATATTTAAAAATGCAAGTCAGCAACATAACCTCAGAGCAATAATATAAAAGAGAGAGCGCTGCTGTAGTCAGTTTTTATTAGGTTTGCCTAGTTTGGCTAGACCTGGGCGTGACTAAGACTAGGGCTAGGGTATTTATACATCTGTTCATAGCACATGTTGACATAATGGTTTTTTTATTCGTATAACCACTTTTTCACAGTATTGTTAAAAATATATATTTAGCATGTAACCTAATAAGCCGTTGTTGAGTTACGTGCATTTATTTGGAGTATCCAAACGTGTGGGTGGAGTCAACGGAGACGCCGGACACGAAGAACATTCTAACAATACTTTAAAGCGGTGTGATAATTTGGGAATTTTTGTTGTCTCTTTCTTTCTCATGGTGTACGACGTAAAACCCGGAGAAAGAGTGATTTATCCCAAATTTGTATTTGTTTTAATTTTTAAAAATTTTTTTATATAATTTAATTGAATTAAATTTAATATTATTATTATTGAGTTCTGCTATTTTCGGTTTTTTATTTTTAGTGACAGCTGTTTCGGCGTTTAAGGCCATTGTCAAACTGTCGGACAGTTTAGTTTAGTTTTTTAGTTTTCTGAAAATAGCAGAACTCAATAATAATAATATTAAATTTAATTCAATTAAATCATATAAAAATTTAAATGGAGTTCTACAAATTGAACACAAAAACTATTAAAAAAAAATAATAATAAATAAAGAAATAAATAAAAAAAACAAATTTGTATAGGTTGGATGAAAAGAATTAGCTCTCTCTCCATATATTGTTACTTCAAGAATATACCAAACAAACATACAGGTGGCAAGGTAGGTACCTACTTACCCACCAAATTTATTTATTTTTAAATAACGAGTTCATACTTCACAAAACTTGCGTACTTGCCTTTCTTTAAGTGACATAAGTCTTTATGTATAGCAACTAATTTTCTGTATATCTTCGTTTGTGAAAATGTATTTTTAAAATGATATTATTGTACACATTTTTAACATTATTATTAGAAAAAAAACTCATTCCGGGATGGACAAAATTATTTAAAAAAATAGAACAATATTTTTACAAAGCCTTTTTAAATTTTAAAAGGGAGTACAACATAACAGGAAACAAACGAGACATAATAAATAAACAAACATTCTCGGGTTACGAATGACCTGTCAATATTTTTAAAACTCCTATCACTGTCGTAATAAGCGGAATATGTTGCTTGTGCGCAACAACGATGGAGAACTTAGCTAGTAGAGGAATTGATCCCAAGAAGCCCGGGTGGGAATCCGACGCGTTTGTCCACTCAGCTACTAACCGGTCAAATCAAACATCATAAATACACTAAAAAAGATATTTACACTCATAAGGGTTTTACAGAAAGGATATAAGATTCCCTTTTTTATCCCAGGATATTTGTGAAAGTGTAAACACCGAAATGATTTTTTTAACACCTTTTCAAAATAGACATTGTTTAGTGAAACGGGAATCATACAGGTGTATAAGGAAAAAAAAAGCCCAGATCGTAGGGAATGAAATCAAAATGGATTATTTCAAGGTCATTTAGGTTATTTTCTTGATTTGAAAAGAGCATTTTTTATATATTTATTAAAACACTGCCTGGCGGTAGCTATTTCAGGAAAAAAAACATTCAAAGGGTTGAAATTTAACACTAAATCTTCACCTCAAAAATACCATTAATTTTTTTTAAGTGAATCGCGGAAATCCTTTTGATATCCGAGTATCAGTTGGACTTAGGTATGCAGAAAGCGTCCAACCCACAATTTGCCAAAATCAAGGTTAAAATGTTTTCCTATAGATATGAGATTTATGTATTCTATAAACATTCAAGCTCCAAATGCAATGGATTTTTGATAGTTCTTTTTTTTTTTTGCTAACGCAAATTCCAGATATTTAACTTAAATTGAAGTTTAATGACACTAAAATGTAGCATAACATAGGAATTACAAATATTTATTTTTTAAATACATTTTTAACCTATTATTATTAACCTATTTATAATAATTCTCGTAAAGAAAAAAACACTGCCGATTACGCATATTTACGATTTTGTATCGTCATATATTTTAAAAACGCGCGACGGCCACTAAATTTTGTTTAATCAATACTTATCATAACACATTTAATTCAAATAAAAATAATTAAAAATGTATATTTGCGGCACGTTCCAGAGTGGTAGATATTCAAAATATCGCCCTGGTGAGAGACCGCTACTCAGAATTAAAACGTTGCTTGAAATGACTTTAGCCGTGTTTGGTGACCAGGTCTAAATAGCCAGGTACTTCTTAATCTCCTTCCTCTCCCCACTACCTTCAGCCACACAACATACCCTATTTGGGGATGTCATAGTCTCACTGGCTCTAGACGGTTGGGAGCAGTTGATGACACTTTTGTGCGGTATTTATAAAAAAAAGTCTTTTTCACGGTTTCATATTTTTGGGTTTAGATGCTTTTTGCATAACTACTTCGAATTAAAAATCTTTGAAAGTCGCTAAAATCTAATCAAAAGCCACGACACACCACTGTGTTATGTAGCACCCGTCAATTGGCAGGTAGGTGCTGCAAAGATTCTTTTTTTCAAACCGTTTTTTACAAGTCACTGACCCGATTCGTTTCCCCTTTTTGGGTCGCCGAAAATCTTGCGCTAAGCCCCAATCAAAGGTGCCATAACTCTAGAGATGGTTGATATCAGAATTGGGTGTACCTGCGGTTCCAGTTACCGGCGACCGGCGAGAGACCGGTTATTTATCCAGCTCTTTTTGGAACCGGTTCCTAGTGCCAGAAAACTTTCACGACGGCGATTTTTTCGAAAATTACTAGCAAATCGACAAAAGTTCCTCGCCAAAAAAATATATTGGTCAGTAGAGATTTTAAAACGAAAGAAACTGGAACTGGTTTGGAACTCGCCCAAAAAAAACACGAAAAGGACGGACAAAGGATATCAATATTTTTATTTACAAAAATTTGGAATCGGTTCGTCGGAGAAATAATATTGACGGTTCCAGTGACCGGCTGGGAACCGGTTCCTTTTAACTGGGATAGGAATATCGACCATCTCTACATAACTCGATATCAAAAGATTTCGGGCGTTACTTTTCATTTATAAAAAGCTCATAAATTTTAAAAAAACTTACTTCAAACAAGCAACAAACCTTGGAGGATATGGAGAGGTAACTTTGCGAAACAGTGTAGTCAGTATTGCTGACTTAATACTGACTCAATAGAAAGAGTCAAAGATATATTAAAGAATATATAGGATAGCCTATTAGTTACCGCCCACATGGAATTCGGACATTTTTAATAAACATATTTGAACACATTAAACAAAACAATATCGATACATTAAAATGATGAATAAAGTCAAAATATCACACAAACAATAATAAATTAATTTCAGAGTGGTAGATACTCTAAATATCGCCCTGGTGAAAGATCACCATTCAGAATTGAAACGTTGCTTGAAATGGCTTTAGCCGTGTTTAGTGACCAGATCTGAATAGCCAGGTACTTCCCAACCTTCCCCTTCCTTATTTCCTTACCCTCCCCACTACCTTCAGCCTCACAACATACCCCGGATGCCATAGTCTCAATGGCTCTAGACGGTTGGGAGCAGTTGAGACTCTTGTGCGGTATTCTCGTAAAAAAAAAAACTGAAGGTTCGCCTAAATAATGATGGAAGGTTTTTGTTGATTTTATGTCTTTTTATCATTAAAAATGTGAAAATTCTAAAGTTCGGTCAAAAATATTTTTAAACTGTTGTAATTCCTCTGAAAAGTGATGTTTTATAATCGTCTTATTTGAACATTCACGCATAGCACATATCACCATCATGTTCGATTAATTTGTATAACCACTGCAAGTATTTTTAATCGACACAAATATAGGAATTAACCTAAAAATCCGTTGACGTAAGTTATGCGACTCGATGATGCGAAGTTAGCGCGGACGGACAACGTCCCTACATACTTAGAAGTGCTGCAATATTTTGTGACGACTTTTGTTGTCTCTTTCTCTCTCATGCTGTATGACGTAAAAACCAGGAGAAAGTGATTTATCGCAATTTCGTATAGGTTGGGTAAAAATATTTAGCTCCTCTTCATATATATTTTTACTCCAAGCAACAGACAAATCCAATGGCATTTCCGTGTGCTTAAAGTGCTTAAAAATTAGTCAAGTAATTACCTACCCAAATAAAATAATATTTCAATTAACGCATTTCGTATTATTTTCCTCCTTTCAAATGATTTTATAAATAGAACAGCCGTCCTAGACCCTAGGCCCTAGTGTTGCCAGCATCAAATAAATCATAAAAAAATAATTGCACCGACAATAGACGAGTAAGCGGGGCCCTACTCGCTCACAATACAACGATCATCCCCTCGACGAGACGTACAATAATAATAGACAGTGCTCGTGGGCCGACAAAGCGAAAATATGCGGTAGGACTTTTTCCAAGTTTATCAAACAGAAGAGTAACTTGATTAGTGCACAATACACGGTCGGGTGTGTGCTTTACAATATTATATGCAGCACTCAAAGCTCGTATAGATGGGGTGCGTCCCCCCTCTGATAAGTCATCATTACAATAGAAACTGGAACGAATGCTTGTACCGCGGATTTTACAAATGCAAACTGTAAGAGTGGATTTGTTTTCGGCGCGACCGTTAAAACCTCGTCACTGACAGTATGCTATGTCGAGTATGAACAATTAAATGAGTTGACTTTACATTAATTTATTATGCATGAATCCTAACGGATGTATGTGATTTAATATAAAAGCTAACTGCCTTAACGTACCTACCTACTTCTTGTTTTCAAGTTTTTTCAGGTCTGATTAAAACGTTATTTTAATGCAGTTGTTTTGTTGTCATTAGAAACTCTTCATTATAAATTGTGTGCTAGTAAACGGAAGAAGTCGGAGACGTTCCAAGAAAATATAGGATAATAAATATAATCAAATTCTTTAGCATTGAAATCAGGGGGTAGATGCTGTAAATATCTCCCTGGTGAAATACCACCATTCAGAATCAAAACGTTGCTTGAAATGTCTATAGCCTTGTTTGGTAACCAGATCTGAATAGCCCAGTACTTTCCAAATTTCATCTTCCCTATCTCCTTCCCTTTCTGGCTATTTTCAGCCTCACAACATATTCCAATTGTGGATATCATAGTCCCCCTGGCTCTAGACGGTTAGGAACAGTTGGGGTTAAATTTATTGTCAATGTTCGTGTAATTAAAAAATATATTTATACAATTTAATTCAACTGGTTTTTGTTCAGCAGTGGAGAAAATAGTATACTAGAGGGGGAATCTGTTTTATTAGACCTGACGAAAGTGACTTTTGTCTTCAAATGTGTTTCCTCCCACGTTTATCACGTAGGTATCTACATTGTAAGTGTCGGAAAGAATCACACAGAAGGTTAAAAACCACTTGCCTAACATATTCTACCTACCCACTTGGACGATTCGTATTCGTTTTTTTTAAACTCATTTCATTTTCGACTTTCTTGTTACACTATTGCATTTATCAAAAAGATATCTAGCACTTTTCAAGACAATTTTAATAATACATTTTTTAAAACTTTATTCCACTATTTATTTATTTATTTAAGATCTTACCGGTTTCACCTTATGACGGGCATCTTCAGACTGATGCAATTTTAAGTAAATCTATGGCATAAATACTATTTAGTGTCCGGAATGGACGCTTATTGAGTCTCATAGTGAACATCTGTGACTTATGGTTTTGTTTTATTGCTGACAGAGGCGGCTTTACAATAACATTCAAAAATACGTTGAGGTAGTTTCATTACCTTCTAAGAAAGGGGTTACATGGGATGCGTTAGATGCGTTTGTGGGTTTTTAAAATAAATATAATGTTTATAGTTGTCAGCTTTATTTTACTATACTTTATTATACTTAATTTTAATCTCGTGTTCGTGAACTTCATGCTTAACATAACACCATCTTTTCCATTGCTAAAGTTTTTTTTTTGTATTTTGCGATGTGCTTTAATTTGCAGTTAACGTTCTCGGAGCGCGCAATATCAATAATTTTGGAACACTTTAACATAAACACGTTATGGGTAGGTTTAAAATAAAATAATGTTAAGTATTTTTTTGTAATTTACGCTCTGCGTGTTTTGATTATGTATAATATGTACGCCGTATAATTATTTAACACCAATGGCTTAAAGCACAGAATTCATACCTACACGCTTTGACGAAATGAGTCAATAGCCGGACTATAATTTTACGTTTTAAGGCTTAGCAATCAAAAATGGCGCTAAAGCAATACTGTAAATGATTTATCTATAAATCCTACACGGGTAGTTAGGAAAATGTTTAAGGTCCTAAATATTTAAATCCCATGAAAAACACACACGAAAATGACAACAGGCGCAGTATGAAATCAGTGAAGGCATTTTCAAAAGCTTCACCTAAAACTGCAGAATGCATTTCATGAAGAATTGAAAAGATTGCAGTTGAAGAATTTTATTCACTGGAAACCCTAGACATTTTTTTTAACTAACCGCATAGAATTTACAGATAAATAATGTATAGTATTGCTTCGTATTCAAAAGTCAAAAATGTGTATTTTTGGGTGCTGACCCGTAAAAAATATAAAATCTCTAAATCACACTATTGCTAGGATATTTTTTTTTACATATTTTATTACATAAATATTATAATACAATTGGGTTTACAATTTAAGTTTTCTAAAATTATTATGTCGACTATAAAATTCATGATACAATTCGGTTTTTCGTTTAGCGCAGCTTAAGATTTATTTGAAACGTACTATTTGTACCGCAGTAAAATTTCCGGAAAAGCATGCTTGATTAATCTAGGACAGAATAAATTAAGGCATCTATTAATGTTTACAACGGTTATGGAATAAGAATATAATTGGTTTTATCCTGTTATACAAGTTTTAATCATTAAAATAAACCCAGTTCTTTCAACCTCGGATCAAGTTTAACCGTAGGTTATAATGGGTTTTGTACATTTATAATACAGGGGTTAGAATGCTATGCTATTTACCAAACAAGTTATAATATAAATTCATATAAAACATATACGTGGATAGATGTACAATCATTGCACTAAAAATATATTCGTCAGTTTTTTCAAGCGAAATACATCAACGGGCGGTCAAGCGTGCATACTGCTGGCAATATATACAATGTTTAGGTACATTTTACCAACTAATTTAATATGATTTTCTTGTTTCAATTTTACACAAATTATTTATGATTCATATTGTATGGTAAACAATTAACAAACATTTCATGTAAATAAGATTTTTTAAATATAGTTCAGTTTCCGTATTTCTATTTCTAGGAAGTCGGCGTTATTCAAATCTAATATAAGTATGAAACTTTGTTCACCGATGTACCGTATTCACCCAAACGTAACAAGATTTTTTTCTTATTATATTGCGCTGTTTTGTGTTGCCAGTTCTATAAAAAGGCATTTGAGAATCTTCCGGGTGGACCAATTATAATTTCTATGTTTTTCCGTGGTGGGCGTAAATTCATAGACAAAAAGCATTCCTACCGGTACGCATTGAAAGAAGTAGATAGATCGGAATCTTTCTCAGAAATGTAAATTTAACGATTTAAAAGAAATAATAATTTAAATTAATGTACATTGAAAACGAAACAACCAAAACGTTTTATTAAATATTTGCATTCCTTCGTTCGAAATCGATCTAACATGACGATTTCGTAGGTTCGACGAACGTTAAATGAGGTTTGGATCTCAAGGCGTATTCCTATGCTATTCTGACGATCGTGTCTATGTAAGAGCGAAATGTAAATTTTATCCCATGAACCACCCATAGATCTACCATTTATCAGCATCATGTCCTGTATAAGTGACCTTCTATATGTAAGTTCGCACCATCAGCTAGTCTACGAATTCCTACGTAGAAATACAGAACGTCGATTGCATGGATATTTGCATATTTTCAAAAATGGTAAACTTCCACCTTCACTTCGCGCCATAAACAATTCAAAAGAAGAAGGACGCAAAAAATTGCGAGGAATTCTTCCGTTGTAATTATGATCATTTAGGAATACCTACCTTCCTTTAATCCCACGCTATAAGTCATATAAAAATGATTATACACCTTAATTACCAGGTATTATTGCGCCAATCTCTGCTTTATTCGGATGTTGTACACATATTATAATCGTTAAGGCTCAAGTACCAAGCAGAAATATTAAAACAAAACATGCAATTACCGGTGTCGAGGACATCCAATGCGATTTCAATGTCTTTAAGAGATTTATAGCAAATGAATTATCAATGGTTAGCAAGGTAGATATCCGTAAGGTAGTAGAAGTTTAAGTTTATTTGGGAATGTTTTCCAATGCATCAAAAAGCGATATGTAATCCTTATTTTATTAAAAGCACGGAACCCTTTGTTTCTCGTGAGTGTTGAATGTTTTATTTTATGAAACTAACCGTCTATGAAACAACACCAAAAATAGGTTTTCGAGCAAATAAATGTTTTTTTCACATGATGTGCAACTAATAATTGAATCTTAATAAATAATATTTATACTATTCCAACAATGGGTTTAATTGTAACTGCACGATATACTCGTATAGCGTCTCACAAAGATTTCGCCTCCGGCATTCAATATGTACCCAAGAAGATGCCAACTTCCCGAGTTCCTGAATTCTTAAGATATATTTATACTTTTTAAAACATCACGATACACGCGCTAAACAAAAGGATATAAATGTAAATTTAAATTGAACGTACCTCTCAAAGCCATGTTTTCTTTTAAGTCAATTGTATTTTATGTTTTGAATCATAACATATAATATTTTCTTATAATTTCTCGATTTAAAAGAATATGGGTTACACTAGTTTTTTTTTTTAACTACTCCGTTTTACATTAATTGTTGTAGAGTTTATTTAATTGTTCAGAAGATTGTTCGCATTTCATTTTTTGTTAAATTCTAAACGTTGCAAAGTTGTTTTTGTGATTTATTTATTTGATGACTGATTTTTTTTACCATACTTCGGTCTTTAATTAAAAATATCACAGATTTTAACACAAAGCAATTGTTACTATTAAACAAATAATTAGTCTAAACCCATAAAAAAAATATTTGACATGAAATATGTCCCTTATTGTGGATTTCTAAAATACATACATTAACTCTGTAATAATACAACTTATATCTTAAAGCTTTTAAGTCCACGAGAGCTTTCGTAAGCAATCATACAATAATGTTTGATTGTAATTTGTTAAGGAAATATATTCGATTTTATTTCTTAATTTACAACATAATATACCCAAACATGATTTTTAAGTCGAAGGTAATAATCTTGATCTTCATACGATAAAACTGTTCATATTACATTCTGCGATAACAGTATGTAACGATTTTATTTAAAATGAGTGGTAGATCCTCTTAAGAATCGCCCTGGTGAAAGACCACCAATCAAAATCAAAACGTTGCTTGAAATCGATTTAGCCGTGTTTGGTGACCAAATCTGAATAGCCAGGTACTTTCCAACCTTCCTATTTCCCATCTCTTCCTCTCTTCACTACCTTCAGGCTTATAACATACCCCAATTGGGGAAGCCTCAGTCTGACTTGCCTTAGACGGTTGGGAGCAGTTGGGATTCAATAAAAATATCATGCGTAAAAACGTACCTTCGAAAAATTGAACTGTTTTTGCTTTACCATCCAAGACTGGGAGTAGGTCCTGCACAATCCAATTTCAAAAACACTTCACTTCAATAAATCACACTGTAATAAAAAAAAACGCAAAAAAAAAACTACACAGTCGAGCACTTTACAAAACGTAAACAAAAAACAAGAGCTTTACGAGTCAGTAAAAAAAAACTACATCATGACAAAACCGAAGTCCACGGTTACGCACGGGCGTTTAAATTTTAAATAAAAATAACATGTTCGATTTTCGAATTCGTTGGAGAAATGACGCGGGGTATTTATTGCACCGCGAAAAGCGAGCTACGTGCTCGCGGCGAGGCAAGGCCGCGTCACACGTGTTGGTGTGCGGACGCGCTGAGGTCGACTGGAACTGAAGTAGGCACCACGAAAAGCAGAGGTTGCAATTTAAGGAACTCGCGGTCGGAAGAATCGGCATTTGAAATGATGTATACATATATATATCGACGTCGGAAAGGCAAAGGGGCTGTAGCGTCAGTTCGGGAAGTTTTACACCAGAGCACTTTTAAAGTTTTTTGTTTTATAATAAAATTCATAAGTCTTCAGCACCTGGTTGAATTTTGAAAAATATATATTTTAGCTTAGGTATCTCAATGCAAACTAAAAGTCCCAAGCTTGTGTCGCTTGAGTCAAGCCTTCTCGCAAATGGTATAAATATTTAAAATGCAATTTACCAACCAATAAAAAAATTTATGTTCAAGTAAAATACATAAATATAAATTTTGCAGATGGCTAAGGCGCTATAAAACTGTCAAAATCAGAATCAAACGAGAGTCAGAGCATTCGATTTCGAAAAACCGATTAAAACTGAACATTCAACTTATTTTTTGACCAAAGTTTCGCTTAAGCTCTTTTGCCTGTCCAGTGTCGATATGTATATTAGATTTTTAATTATTTTTTAGAGTGAATACCGCACAAGAGTCCGAACCGTCTGGAGCCAGTGGGACTATGGCATCCATGAATGGGCAATGATGTGAGGCCGAATGCAGTGGTGAAGAGGAGGAGACGTGGAAGAGGAAGGTTGGGAAGTACCTACCTATTCAGATATAGTCACCAAACACGGCGTAGTCTATTTCAAGCAACGTTTCGATTCTTAATGGTGGTCCTTCACCAGGGCGATATTTAGAGTGTCTACTACTCTGGAACGTGCCGCAAATATACTTTATATATATTTTTTTTTATATTAATCAAATGTGAAATAACACATATTTTTAAATAAAATGTATTTACGCACACCGGGATTCAAACCCCTATGCGCGTTTAAATAGTAGTCGAGCGTCTTAGCCACTCGACCACGGAGACCGTCAAATATATACTCGTCTTTAAATAACATAGTCATATTGTTGTTTGTACAATAATTAAAATTGTTGTTTCAGTTGTATTTTAGTGCAGGTGGTCTCAGTGTCAATAAAATAGTTTGAAACATATTTTCAAGACTAACTATTCTAATTAACATTGAATTAATTATCGATATAACGTTCACTAATTGTTAATTTAGGATAAAAACACTAATAATCTGTTCCTACCATAAACCTAAAATGACATCAACAATATTCACAATATCTGAAAAAAAATGATCAGAAAATTAATTTTACTCACCTTAAAAACTATGTTTAATTTAGTTCTTGATATGTAGATTCTATATCTTTAAATTTGTCATTTACTTATATTATTTTTATTACGTATGTAGAATATTTTCGATATTTACATGTTACTATGTAGCTAGCAAACCACTTATGCAAATTGCCATCGCAACACAGGCATACCTTATAAACACACGTTTATAATGTTTCTTAAAACTAAAAAAAAAACTTAAATCCTATGCACTTATTTATGTGTACACAAGTAATGCTTTTACATGATCTATATTTATATGCACTCACTGTCACCTACCTCAGAACAGGTTCTAATAACCTAGTGAGCTAGGTAATGTTAAAAAAATAAACAAAACGTTAGTAAAAATTAAAATTAAATATTTTTAAAAGTTAGTTATAAAAAATATTTAAAAATACAAATTACAACCCACAGTTGTGTACCTTATTATCATATTGTCGCCTCCCAAGCGTTCATATAAAGTAATCCGTATTGATTCATTAGAATCGCACCATACTTTTTTGCTTCTCATAGACATTTGGGTCCGTTATTTTCCCCAGGTAAATCCCCAGCGGCCGTTGATTGCGCAACCCTGGATTAAGTTCGGCCGTTAGCCAACCCGGCGTTTCGTCGGTAAAAAATAATAAGGGCGTTTAATATCAACCCAAGCTTCCTTTCGATTTAGGAGGCCGGGAACACATTGTTGTGCTCGCTAGGTAGGTACTGGCCATCGAAATACAATACAACAGTAGAGCCGCCTGCCAATAAGATCGAAATAACGAATTGTATCACTATTACTTTGTTTTATTTTTAACACGTATAACCCCAAGGTTAGAAGGGTAATATTGTAAGTTCTGAGCTGAAAAGTTGAGGGTTTCAACCAAGAAAAATGTAAATAAAATGTGCATTGAGGTTTCTTAAAGGTGTAAATCAAATAAATATCATTTTAGGGTGGAAGATATTTTAAGTGTCACCCTGATGAGGGAACACGATTTAGAATTAAAAAGTTGTTTTTATACCCATTGTTATGCTTAGTAAATACCAATAATGGTTTATTTTTCTCGTTTAATCTAAATACAATTTTCAATGTATTTAAAAATATATATTCTAGCTGTGTTAAGCGTCATTAAAAATAGATAAGTTATATATTTTATTATTTGCACTCTTAGAGCAATAATATACAATAGAGAGCGCTGTAGAGAGAGCTGTAGTCAGTTTTTACGAAGTTAGCCGGACTCGGCTAGACCTGGGTGTAGCTAGAACTAGGGCCAGGGTATTTATACATCCATTCATAGCACATGTAGACATGATGTTTTTGTTTATTCGTATAACCACTTTCTCACAGTATTGTTAAAAAAAATTACATGTAACCTAATAAACCGTTGAGTTGTGTCAATTTATTTCGCGAATCAAAACGTGTGTGCGGAGTCGACGGAGACGTGGGAAACGAAGAACATTCTAACAATACTTTAAAGCGGTGTGATAATTTGGCAAACTTTGTTGTCTCTTTCTTTCTCATGGTGTACGACGTAAAAACCAGGAGAAAGTGTATAGGTTGGGTAATTATTTAATTAGCTCTCTCTCCATATGTTGTTATTTCAAGTTTGTACCCCAGTCTACCCTTCAGTACCTACTGTCGTAGTTACCTAAATTGCACCGATCTTGAATCGACGAGTTTTATGACGAAACGGTTACAATATTGAATCTAAAGTCAGAGACTGATTTTTTTCAAATTTAAGTTTTATAAATTTAAAAAAAAAAAACTGATTTTGTTTGTTATATTACAACTTTATCTGTTTTGTGTTGTGGAATTCTGAGATCTTACTTAATCAAATTTTAAGCTGCACTATGTCTTAAAGGAAAGTTTGTAAATAATATATAAACATACGAGGCCTGTTCAAAAGAAAAGGTGCATTTTGAATTTTCGCGGGCTGTGTACATTCGATTATCGATTTTTTTTTTGTTATGTAGGTACACATATGTTTATCATATGTTAGCATTATCAGCCATTTTGGATTAGTGGTTTGTTTTTGACAACTGGAAAGGTTGGTCACGTTTTTGTGTGTTCTTCAATTTTTTACTTTTGAAAAAAAAAGGATCAAAGAATAAAATCCATGATTTGTTTTTCCACAACTCCAGGACGCTCATCGTCATTAAGTATTCAGAAACTGTCGATCATTTGGTCATAATTACCTCCCCACACCCGGCATTTATTTTAAAGACGTTTCCAGTAAAAACTGGCATAGTTCTCCGTGCTTTTATGGGCACTGCCAGTCTGGGTGATGTGATATTAATTATTGATTTAACTAAAACGCATTCATATTTACTACATCCTGTTACATGCCTAGAATTGGCGCCGTAATGGCCAATCTTGTTCGTTTTATATCCATGGATCTAGGCAGTTGCTTTATTTACGAGGGGAGTCCGACCGGACAGGGGTAGATGCGTTTTATTGCCGTCCCGAGATCAAGGGTGACTAAACTTGTTGAACTCTGATCGAAGTTGATCGAGTGAATCGACCGATTGAAGAACTTGTGCCTGGCTTTTTGCTCGACTTTTTTTTAGCAATGCAATGAAAATAAATACAGTAGCGTTTACGGTTACTGCCTTTAGGTAGGAAGTCGAAATCCAATCATTTTTTTTTCCATTTGAAATATATATTTAATGAAGTCGTTAAACTCGATGGTATTTAAAGTTGATTATTTTTATGTCTGCTTTATGTTTATTCACGCTGTGTCTCGGAGGAGTGGGGGAGGGCGGATTTGAATTATATGGTGCACGATTCAAAACACGAGCACGCACGGTACATTTTTTAACCTTTCATTTTCTCAGAACCAATTTCGCATTTATCGGTGAATTATTTTAATTTTAAAGAAATGTATTATATTTTGACGAACTTTTAACTAACTGTTTGGTCGATTATAAGTTAGAAAAAAATTAATATTTCTTTGAATGCATGCATCACTGAGAATTAATCAAAATGCTAACATGTGTCGGACACAGCAGTGTCTTCTTCAAGCAATATAAAAAATAAAATAAAAAATGTTGAACACATTACCTCAGACAGCTATTTTAAAATAATAAAGTAAGGTAAAAATACGTGTAGGTATATGTACATTTACACTGTACAGTGCAATAAAAAAGCTGAAAGTATATATCTGTGTGCGAAAGGAAGAACGGAATTAGTTAAAAAAACAAATTTTGAGTTAAGCATGCAGAATTGTTCCTTAGATACATATCTAGCAAGGGAAATAAAGAAAATATTACAAAATAATGTGCTATTATTTTTTGAAAAAGGACATGTGTCATAATGACATAAAAAAACCTCTTTTTTTGGCTCCTAAACATCTGCGTTTATTGACTCACTCCGTTCTTCCTTGCGCACACAGATTTTTAAACCCCACATATAATAAGATAATGTATACCCAAAAGAGATATATTATGAATATAGTATATCACTTACCTCAGAACAGGTTCTTATGACCTAGTGAGGTGGTAATGTAAAAAAAATAATGGAAGAAACAAAAAGTTAAAAAATAAAAAAATTTATACAGTAAGAAGTAAAATAACATATTATATATCGACGCCAGAAAATCAAAAAGGCTGAAGCGCCATTTTAGGAAGTTTACACCAGAGCACTTGTTAGTTTTGTTTTTACAATAAAATGTATAACTCTTCAGTACCTGGTTGGATTTTAAAACGAAAAAAAGCGTTAAAAAAGTCCCAAGCTTGTGTTGCTTGAGTCAAGCCTTCTCCCAAATGGTACATATATTTTAGATGGCTGAAGCGCCACAAAAGTCTTCAGAATCAAACGACAGTCAGAGCATTCGATGCAGAAAAAAACTGATCAAAACTGCATGTTTATCTCATTTTTGACAAAAGTGTCGCTTAAGCCCTTTTGCCTTTCTAGCGCCGAATAATAATACGACTAATATGATAAACTAATACACGCATGCTGGTTAAACCAATAAGGAACCAGCAAAAACAGAAAATATCGGAAATAACCATAAACATAAAATACAAGGCACATCGTATTCATACAAATCTTATGAAAAATGTAGCACCACTAGTACCGTCTTGTTTTCCGTTTCACCTGCCTATGAAAAGGATAGCCATTCAAAGAATATGTGTGTACGGATGAGATAGCTATAGGTACGTCCCACGCTACTGTTATAATCGGCTATTGCGCTACTAGCTCTGGTTGTCTTTTACAGACTTATGTATTTCTGCATTCGCTATCTCACACCGTTTTCGTGAACCTTTAAACTTAGTGAATAATTGTATTTATTGAATTGAAAAAATAAGTTACTTGTGGGTAATAATGAATGGAAAGGAACTCCGTGAAATATTTTTTTTAATCCCGAATGATTTTTACACCTCTCAAGGCATTTTTTCTCAGAAAGGAGCCTACAGCGACGTTTTTGTGGCAGCTGGTGACAGATTTTCTGTCGAACGAATGTTTGTGTGAAACTTAACGCAGTAAATCTCAGGTATGTCTCGCGGACTCGGTCTAGTGCATCCACGAGCGTTGTCTCAGTAACGTATCTACATTATTTAGTTAATCTAAGGAAATAACTAACATATGTGGGTAGGTAGGTATACAACATTGACTGTATAACACCACTTTGAACGTGAAACGTTTATCTATAGTATTAATACGCTAAGCCGTCTTCTGTATATGATTCGTTAGATCGCCGTCTGGGGCGCTAACGTCTGCAAAAATATGCCACTTGATAAAATACACGGGAAAAATTACAAACGGTAATTTTCACTCATACGTAAAAAAGTCTGATTTTTTTTGCCGATTACAGTACTTCATGATTCACTCACTATTTCCCTTATGACGTATGTATCAAGTCTAAACTGTTACCTAGTTATTAATAATACGCCCCAAGCGATCAAGATATAGCAGTGCATCGAGTGTTTCGTCATTTAGTCTTGATCCAGTTGAGGTAGTTTTCACACTTCCCGGAGGTATTGTCACAAGATACTCGTATTACCAGTTCGAGACGATGACCACACGGGCCTCCGTTATCAAACTGCATTTCTTGTTTCATTACAGGTTTGACGCACAATTTTAAACCTTTCGTTTAACTATCATCGTGCTATTTGCGGTTGCAACGCTTAACTGCTGGTTAGTTATTATAGATCATTCAATGAGCATCTTGAATGATGGTTTTTTTCTTGGCTTAAGAAGGATTTCTAAGCCTTTTTTATTGTATTTTCAAAACGACAACATTTTTTTTTAAAATATATCAGTCTGTATTATACTCTCTTGTCCCGAAGAAGGTTGGATTCAATCGAAACTAGTAAATATACTCGTATATATTTGTAATAATAAAGTGGTTCAAAACTAAATAATTTCTTATTTAAATTTAAGTAAATATTAGAGTAAAAAAACATATCATATCCTTAAAAAGTATGGATTTTTCAGAATTTTTCGAACACCAAATTATTAATCATTCTTTTAATAGAGATACAGTGGTAAACGTTTAACATAAACATACAATATTTTTGCGCCTTTAATAATTTAGAAGCATTCGAGATAAATAAATCAACTAAGAATGATGGTGAAATATATAACTCAAAAAAAAATATCCAATGGTCCAATTTTAAAGTTGTTGCCTTTCACCCCGATGTAACCCCTCCTCACCCTTTCAACTTCCTTTCATTTGAGGCTCTGTCACACTCTAATTTGTTATCTTTCTCTTCATTTTTTGCCTTATATAAACGTATCTGCACTTTGGTTAGTTTATATTATATTGTCCTGAAGAAGGTTAGCATTATAAACGATACTAGTTGACGCATGTATTTGTATAACAATAAGTGGCTTAAACAAAATATATTATTATTATTTTAATTATAATCTCGGGCCACAATGTGTTAGCTTCCTTTGAAAATTAAAAAGTATGTATTTCATTTTTAATACCTTCGAAATAGAAGCATATTTTTATTGACGTTTTCATGGCCATTAAACTTTAAAATAGAGCCCACTTGAGTCTACAGCTGTAAAATTACGTAACTGAAATCTGTTTTTTATATATTTTTTAAATGGATATGAATCTAAGAGTTTGTGAAGTAGAAATAAATAAAATAATTACATATTAGTTTACAGTTTTGTTAAAACAACGTGTGCCAGCTAAAATGTCAATCTCATATTAGTAAGACCATGTTATCATTAAAAAAATTATCCGTTCTGTTACGTGTAGCAAAAATTATGATTTTCAATAAGATTCAAACCCGAATCCTTCCATTTTCAAACGTGGCTGCTGGACCCTCAGTATGGACCCCCTTCGCCTCCGTCCAAATTCTATCTTATTCCCTTCGTAACCTTGGTGAGTGGGCTTAAATAAAAGATTGCTATAAGCACACAAAACACAGCCTACAAAATTTCACTTTAAGCACTTGTATATAAACATATACACAAAGTACCCCTACAGTATCAAACGGCAACCGCTCACCGAACACCGGATAAAAAAGATTATCTCCTCATGAATGCATCTCTAACCACAATATTGACACAGGAAGAGGGACAAATATTCCCTGGCACTGTTCAAAATTTCTACAATACGATTATATGTCAAGAGTTAAAACACGTATTTGTTTAATTTCTTTAAAATAAACTAACTAACTAACCATCACGCCGTTTCCCCGCAGGAGTAGGCAGAGAGAACGGACCGCCATACAACTCTGTCTCGGCACACACTCCTTGCTTCGTTGGCATTAATACATTGTCTCATACAAACTCTTCTGTTATATTCTGACTTTTCACATGACCCGATTCAAGTATTTGATTTGCTTGATCGTGCCATGTCTTCCTCGGGCGTCCTCGACTTCTTCTTCCGTTCACTTTCGCATCATATATTCTTTTCACACTCCTTTCTTCCTTCATTCGCCCTACATGCCCAAACCACCTAAGCGTCCCTTTCTTGATCCTATTCATTGACGATATTTACTGTACACCCACATTCGCGGTAAAAAAAATTCACATGATTTTTACTACCCAATTGAAAATGCATGCATCAAAATGGTACGAAAGTTGTTGTTGCGAGGGAGTAGAACAAAACCAACAATAATAAAAATTATGACTTGAATATTTCAAATGCGTAATGCCAACTATGCCTACATCTTAGATGTTGGTGAATCATTCATGCTGTTGTCGAATCGCATAGATACAAACAATCATTCAGTTTCCCTGACGTCAGACGATATATGATACATCAACATCTCAATCGAAGAACTTGTTTACCTGCTATTCTGCAGTAGGTACCTAATAATTGACCTTGCATCGTGGAAAAACGACTGTTTTATCACATTCGACTTTGAACCCGGTGCATTAGCGTCATTCGTCAATAGGATTGGTGCCACCCAGTGCGGTCGCCATGGTGTTACTCTGATAGCCCTATTCTCTATGGACCGTCTTTTGGAATTTTTAAAATAAAACATATCTAGCTAGGTGTACAAATTTTGTTTGCAGTAATTGTGATTTTTACTCCATTTTCGGAGAGGAAGACTTTAGATAGTACCGGATGAATATAGGCTCCATCATTCATGGTAAACGTATACACAGGCCAATCGTTAAAAAGTCTATAAAATAGAAAAATGGGAAATAAAGGAACCGAAAATTTTCAATTTTGAATTCACAACGCCACTAAGCAATTAAATTCTCTGCCCAGCACCATCAGAATCATACAAACCAAAAGCTTCTTTGAAAGCAGTATCATTACTCACCTTAAAAACCAAGTTTAATTTAGCTCTTAATATGTACATTCTATATCTTCAAATTTGTCATTTACTTATATTATTTTTATTATGTATGCACTATGTTTTCGATAATAACATGTTACTATGTAGCTAAAAAACCACTTTTGCAAATTACCATCCGAACACAAGCTTATGCCTAGTGGGATGGGCAATTTACCAACTAATATAAAAATGTATGTTCAAGTAAAATAATAAATAAATAAAATAAAATAAATAAAACTTATAATAATGGAAATTTGTGCTTCTCTAATTTTAGAGATTTTTATTCGAATTAGTAAACAAGTATAGATACACGGCCTCCGTGGTCGAGTGATTAAGACACTTGACTACGAATCCAGAGGTTGCGGGTTCAAATCCCGGCGTGCGCAAATATATTATTTTAAATTAATAGGTGTCATTTCAAATTTAATGCACATGAAATAATACATAGTGGTAGATACTCTCAGTATCGCCCTGGTGAAAGATCACCATTCAGAATCGAAACTTTGCTTGAACTGGCTTTGATTGCATTTGGTGACCAGATCCGAATACCCAGGCACATCCCAACCTTCCTCTTTCTCATCTCCTTCACCTCCCCACTACATTCAGCCTCACTACATACTCCAATTGAGGATTTTTTTTTTACAATAATTCCACACAGGAGGCCTTGAGGAAAACAATTTCCCTCAGGGCCTATGTCATCTTTGGGGATGCTGTGTGGTGGGTTTTTTTGAGGAAAGGAAGGAGTGAACTTGGGTCTTGAAGAGGCCCATGTTGAAGGAGGGAGGAAACACAGAGACCGGCAAATCGTTCCATAGCCGAGCTGTTGAACATAAGAACGAGTCGTAAAAGCGACCCGTTCTCATGTATTGAATGTCAACCGTGTACAAATGTTGGGCGCGCGTTTGGCGAGTTTCCCGACTATGCACCGGTGCCGAAGGGATCAATGACGCAAGTTCCTCGGAGCATCTTCCATTGAAATACCTGTAGAACAAGACAGCGAGGATGCCATTGTCCCACTGGTTTCAGATAGTTGGGACTCTTGTGGAGTAATAACTAAAATAAAATTGAAAAAAAGTAAAATAACTATAAATAATTTCCTTTGTGAGTACGTACGTACGATCATACGCAAGTTGTTTTTTTTTTTAAATTGGAATTGACGGATGTGTGTCCAGAAAATAATCAAATTAATAAAAGAATCTTTTCAAATCTCTACCTACTTAATAAAGTACCTACCTTTAATGTATTTTAGCAGATATTATTCTATATTTTAAACGCGTGGATTATTTATTTTATTTAAAGTTTTTATACGAGCAGAACTAGGTAGTTGGTGTTATGCACAATCTGACAATTTTTTAATCAGCTAAAATAATGTTAAAAAAAGATAATTATGATAATTAATAAAAATAAATTAATTAAATAAAAATAACTTAAATGAAACGTGCTTCAAGGTGGGCTATCGAATCATTTGCATTCATCTCTTTAATATACAGATTAAAGCAACTTATATGTTCAAGTCAAGTTACATCCCGCGATTTTATTATGGGTAACAACTATTGTTGAAAATAAATTATTGAATAATCGACGGTTAAATTTAAAAAAAAACGACAACAAAAAACAACAATAAATTGAGAAGCTAATTTGCAATAATTTTGTGAGATTAGCATATTTAAAAAGGTTATAAACTTTATTAATCATCACAATCAATCCTCATTGTGTATTTTTTACGTTTTAATTTTAATTATTGTTAATTAAATGATATCTTTAAAACGTATTTTTGGAAGTCATTCCGATATCAAAGAATACACCGATTAACTAATGATCCTTTATAAAAAACCCAACCATTTAATTTTTTTAAAATATTTTTCACATTATTTTGATCGTATTTATGACCGTGTTAAAAATGTGGATATCCGGAAAGAATTTAAGCGCAATGAATAGGATCAAGAAAAAAACGCTTAATTGGTTTGGGCATGTAGAGCAAATGAACGAAGAAAGGAGTGTGAAAAGAATATATCATGCGAAAGTGAATGGAAGAAGAAGTCGAGGACGTCCGAGGAAGACATGGCACGATCAAGAGAATCAAATACTTGAATCATTCCATGTGAAGAGTCAAAATAACAGAAGAGTATGTATGAGACGATATATGAATGTGAATAAAGCAAGGAGTGTGTGCCTAGACAGAGTTGTATGGCGGTCCGTCCTCTCTGCCTATCCGTGCAGAGAAACGGCGTGATGGTTAGTTAGTTAGTTAGTTTCAGTTGGTTAATTTTAAAACTTGAAAAAATGTGGTCAAGTTAAGACTGGGTGGTCGATATTATAAGTAGTAAATACTCGAAGTATCGCCCTGGTGAAAGACCACCATTCAGAATCGAAACATTGGTTGAAATGGCTTTAGTCGTGTTTGGTGACCAGATCTGAATAGCCAAGTACTTTCCAACCTTCCTCTTCCTCATCTCCTTCCCCTCCCCACTATCTTCAGCCTCACAACATACCCCAATTGGAGATGTCATAGTCCCACTGACTCAAGACGTTTGGGAGCAGTTGGGACTCTTGTGCGGTATTCACTATATTTTTATCTGAAGCTGATCTCGAACGGTGAGCTCTGGCGTCATGAAAATTGCACAGCATTTTTTGTCTGAATTTTTAAGATAGTCAACAGAAATGTTTTCAGTTCGCAAGGTCATTTCCATTGCAGGTTGTGGAGGTGTGAAAAATGTTTTTTTTTTGTCTCAAAAGATTAGACAAAACATAATATTGTTTTTACCATATTTTTCAAAAATGCCATTGCGAATAATTCGTAAAATGAAAATAAACTGATTATATAAATCAAAACAGGATCCGGTCTTAGTTGGGAATTCCATGGGACGTTCTATTAAACACTTAATAATTTTGTTTTAATAATTGTTATTGACTTTAAATCGATTGTTACATAAGGCGTGACGGTGACTGTACGCAATAATTAATTGAGAATTCGTAGAAAAAATAGATTCGCAATAATATTCATATTGTATCCTTGAACTTTAGGACAGACACCTGTTGAAAACGTCCTCTGATACGGTGTAATCATCAAGTGTAATATCTACATATTTTTGTCTCGGCTGACCAGCCACTTCTCACTTCCGCAAAACGGATCGCGGTTTTTTTTTTAAGCGACCTTCAAGCCTCCTACATAACTCTGGTCCACTAGCAGGGCTTGGCTAGTGGACAACCGGACAGAAATTTTTACAAACTTTAATGTTCTCAGCATCACAAAAAATATACACAAAAAATGCTCTACTTAATTTTAAAAGAAAGAATGACTCCCTTACTGACCAACACACTCACACTACAAGAACAAAAATCTTAAATAAAATCAACATTCCAAGATTGAATTTTTTTATATTTTTTTTATATGAATACCGCACAAGAGTCTTAACTGCTCCCAACCGTCTAGAGTCAGTGAGACTATGGCATCCCCAAACAGGGTATGTTGTGAGGCTGAAGGTAGTGGGGAGGGGAAGGAGATTGGGAAGAGGAAAGTTGGGAAGTACCTGGCTATTCAGATCTGGTTACCAAACATGGCTAAAGCCATTTCAAGCAACGTTTCGATTCTGAATGGTGGTCTTTCACCAGGGCGATACTTAGGGTATCTACCACTCTGGATATATCTTTTGGACAGAAAAACCACAAGTTTCATGCTGCCAAATTATATAATGCTCTCCCAAAACATATTAGAGATGCCACCGACATGCAAATGTTCAAGAGCAACATAAAAATGTGGATAAATAACTATGAAGTCGAGGAAATTATAAAGATTTTGAAGTAATCATAGAACCAGTGACATCAACGCAGTAACCTACAGTCCCCCTCGGAACAGGAATACCTAGTGAGGAGGACTGTGAATAAAATATTATTGTTTTTCAACGCATCTGTTTTTAGAAATGTTATATTGTAATTAACAACAACAAAAATATGTCAAAATAAATAAAAAAAAATGATTTACAAAATAGGGTACAAATTTGTACATTTCTATTTAATTCACATTAAAAAAATCATTGAATAATGAGCTTTTTATAAATCTAGACCTAAATTAGTTGTCTGTGTAGTTGTGGCGTCGCTAATGTGGATATTATAAACACTAATGCAACAACAAAAACACAGATTCATGAAGTCCACTCTCGTACCTGAAAGTAAAAATCATTTGATTTTACTTATTAAAGCGTTTTCGTGACGTGATCTTAGGTAATTTGTTTTGGTAATTTTTATTTTATTTTTTTACATGAATGCAGCACAAGAGTCTCAACTGCTTCCTAGAGCCAGTGAGAATATGGCATCCCCGAATAGGGTATGTTGTGAGGCTGGAGGTAGTGGGAAGGGGAAGGAGATCGGGAAGAGGAAGGTTGAGAAATACCTGGCTATTCAGATCTGATCACCAAGCATGGCTAGAGCCATTTCAAGCAACGTTTCGATTCTGAATGGTGGTATTTCACCAGGGCGATACTTAGAGTATCTACCACTCTGGAACGTGCCGCAAATATACTTTTAGTATTTTTATATGATTTAAATGTGTTATGACACATATTAATTAAATAAAAATTATTTGCCCACGCCGGGTTTGAACCCGCGACCCTTGGATTCGTAGTAGAGCGTCTTACCACTCGACCATGGAGGCCGTTAGATAATATATATATCGTCTGGTAATACTTAGAGAGAAGTATATTCATAATACTGGTTAGTAGCTGAGTGGACATACACGTCGGTTTCCCACCCGGGCGTCGTGGGTTCAATTCCTCTACTAGCTAAGTCCTCCATCATTGCACAAGTAACACTTTTCCGCTTATTATAATGGTAGGAGAAGTTTTTTTTACATATTTTCAGGTTAGTCGTAACGCGAGAATGTTTGTCTTTCTTTTTAAAAAATAAATTTAAAATACTTCAGTAATCTTTATCTAAAACATAGCATAAACTCTCGTTCGGGGTGACATTAGAACCCCCCTTCGGAAGGGAAGTGTTAACAAAGAAGGCGGCCAAAAGTAGAACCAACGACCAAAACGAACTAAATTTTAATCCATACCCTTTTTGCATACCCAGATATCTACAGTAGTGAAACCCCGCTAGCACAGATAAGTTTGTACAGGTTGACATACTCTGCGAGTCAAACTATTTTTCCAAACTATCGGTTTTTTGCATTCACAAAATCTACACTAGCGACACTCCCGACCGCATATATAAGTTTGTCGATCTGTAGATTTGATGTTAGATAATAATATTTCATAATATTTGGATATTTTTTATAGCGCCGTTTTCGTGAAAAATGACCTCAAGGGCGCTGTGATATATCCTTATTTAAGTATTTACCTACCTTATAAACGCTTATTTTCTTTTCATATGATGCCTTGCTCTTGCTATGAGAATTTTCTATCAACGGCTGGTTTTTGAAAATTGTATAATTTCTTTTTTAAGTTTCCATCTTCTCCTTGAACATCTTACGAATGTACTTAGCTCTATAAAAACAGATATTACAGTTAGCTTAAAAATAATGACATTGGCCGTTTTGTATTTTTGATGTAGAAAAGTAGTTTACAATCAACAGAATATTCACAATTTATATTGTATTGCCAAAGGCTAACCTAGAAGGAACGTGATACCCAGTGAACAGTTAGTAAGATTAACATTGAAACTAATGTAGTTCCTAGAGCAAGTTCTTTTATTCAGTCGATAGTTGATATAAAATTTAATAATAGCACACCGAAGATGCCCCAAAGCGTTTTTATACAGTATCAATATATTATATTATATGCATAGATTGGTAATTGATACGTACTTGTAGTAAATAATCCGAGAAACTTCTTGTGTAACTTAAAACTGTGCTTATAAAATGTTTATTTATATTACAGGTAGATTTAATTCTATAACTTCCAATACAAGTCGGTTTTTTCGTGTAAAACGTGTAAAGATCAAACGTCAACGGCGCTGAAAAATTCAAACTTCGAAGATGTCAAGAAAACCTATGATGAAAAGGGCGGGAAGGTGTGTAGTTAGGTACTATTTTTTGTTGAAAAAATTAAGGTAGGTACCTACCTTCCTGCGTATTAACAAAAAAATAGTCAAAACCAAATACATTTATTTAAAAACATATTACTTGAAAAATAAGGTACGTTTTTTTTAATTCACCCACCATGTTGATTCACTCACTTTATTTGCAAATGACCTATAATAAGAGATGAGAGTTATATTAACTTTTAGTGTAATAAAGTTTTCTTTGGGTTTTTCACGTGAATAAGAATGCGATTGTCTAAATAGACTTTAAATCCAAGAGGACGCTAATTCTCTTAGAATGTAGTTTAATTCCAATACTAAAAAAATATTAAATCTGCCACTTATTTATTACTTTATTGGTATTATTTATCTTAAGTTAGATCACATCATTGTGTGTTCTAAGTTCTAATACAAAATATTAAATATGTATTCAAATATGATTATTTTAAACACATATTGACGACTTTGGAGTACCCATTTAATTGTGCACTGATTCCCTGTTGTGTTATATCAAACCGAAATAAATAATGTTATACGTAGGTACCGCATCTCTTCCTAATACAATAATTAAATTATTTTCAGTGATAGTGTTGTAAATGAACGTGTAAAAACTTTATTTATTTACAATGAGTCACCAACATAAAATAATTTTAAGAATTTCCGAAACAAAAATTAATTGTACCATTGACCCTAATAAAATAAGAAACGAGGAAAACGTCACAGACTTTTAATAGTTTGGTGATGTAAACCCTTGGAACCAGTAATTACTAACCTGGTTTCATCGTAAAAACGTTATTAGTTATTATTCTGAAGAATTTTCTTGGAAAATAAAATTCCAACGTATTACCATTTCGAATTCGTTCTGAGAAGTGAAGGTAGGTACGAAGTAAATTAATTCTCGCAAACGTGATCCGACTCACGTAACCCGCGTATTCCAGTGTTCAGCCTGAGTTTAACGTGTGCGGTGGTGTTTTCTTATTCTTCGAATAAAGTTTTCGTAAGGTTTTCTTTTTAAAACCTTTATAATATAGTTAGGGAGTAAGTCTCCATTTCAAACTTCGTTCTTCCGGATATTTGCAGTGACAGCCCTGAGTAAAATAGTTTTTATCAATACATTTAGAGGTTGGTTCACAGATGACGCTAGTGACTGTTTGTGTTAGAACTGGTTGTGATTGGTTCAGCGAGCTGTACGAACTGTTGGGCAGCGAATGAGGTTCATCGCGAACGCTTTGTGACATTAGTGACACTTTTTCACAGTATTTGACAGTTGTCCGCGCATTTAGCGCGTTCTGCCGCAGGGTGCGTTTGATTTGGCGATTTTATACTTTTACCCCACAAATTATTCAATGTTTACTTAGATTATTATGTTCCTCGTGCAGTGATATTATTGTGCAATACGTCGATGGTGGTTATGTGCCCTGGTTGATTATGAATCCCTTATCAAACACCAGTTTGTGAAGTTCAATATGCGTGTGTTTAACTTTCGTTTTTTGAGTTTTAAATATTGACTTAGACGCTTAATGACATGTGCAGTGCGAGTACTTAACGCAAATTGAAGGTGACAATGGCTATGGCCACATGGGTGTCCCATATTCCCTTTCTGGTGGCCCTTTTTGCTTCTGGTAAGTTTAGAATTATTTTATTCTTCGTATTGATATTACGATAGTGTGCTACTTTGCGTGTTTGCTGTATGCGCCAGCGAACGTTTGACCATTCGATGAGAATAAATTACGCCTCTTTGCGAAGAAACAATTTATCAGAGGTTTGCCAAGATACGTTGCGTTTTAGTTAGATATTTTAAACTTTTTATTTTAGCGGTAAAGTTTTCCGACTTTGGTAAATCCAAGACCATAATTGCATTTAATGATATACTGACGTTATGATTTCATACCAACTTTCTCCGTCTTCGTAATTATGATTACATACCTTACGGATTACGTGTGTACATCAAAAAAATATTATTCCCCATTATTTACAATTTGATGACACTATACGAATAATTAGGCAAGTTCCGTTTTTAATTTAAAATTACACTACCTAACTTATGTTAATATTAGAAATTGGACACCTATTCACAAAAACGGCTCACTATTTAGTAATTTTCAAATTTAACACTATTACTTTTAATATTAAAATATGTTTAAAGTATTATTTTAAAAAATAATACCCCCATCACGAGAAGTTATTTTATATTAAGTTCCGATTCTTTTTTCTAAAAATTATTGACCCTATAAAAATATATTACTCCGAACTGAATAAGGGAAACTTATAGAGGTTTATAATTAATACATTATATCTAGTCATTCTTTATATAATAACAAATTACTTAGCTTGCAAGACAGACATATCTACACTCTCAACTTGAAAATAGGCATCTTGTTTATAAAAATACATGCAGACAACTACAAGGATCGCAATGGTTGCGCAAGAATCTTGCCTTACTTTTATGGTTTAATAGCTTAATGGTTGAGAGGTATGTCATGCCCTCTACCATGTCTGGCCATACTCATTAATTTCCATTACCACACTTCAATAACAATTTATATTTACAAAAGTGTTAAGCCTATATATTATTTACGCTTGAATTTGCAAGCAATCACATTTTTTTATTGTGTTTCAAAATAATAAAAAAAATTCTCATGTATTTATGTGCACGCTTTATCTACAATAAAAAATGAGTATATTTCTTTGCATGTTTATCGGTTGAATTGTTGTAATTATAATTATTTCCATTCTTTGCAAATACATTATTTTATGCCAATTACTTTTTGTCTGACTATCCAACATTCACCATTGAAATGTTACGAGCTGTATTTTCTGTGAGAGATATCAGAAATAATTATTCTACCAAAGCTAGAAACAGCTTATTATTTGGGTTATTCAAGATATTATTTAACAATTTAATAAAACCCAGCTGCAAAATGATGCGAGTTCTTTGTTTCTACTATATTTCTAAAAGATATTGATGGCGCCAATATCCGGGTAAAAAATCATAGCATATCAACCATTGGGTTGATTCTAGAATGCCGTCAAATGACCATACAATTATGTGATTTATTTCATTCCACTCAAATTGTGCAGATTATCAGCTGTCTCCTTAAAACAGTAAACACAATGGTGCATAGTGTATTATCAATTTAAGAAATGACAAAGTATGCATCATAATGTCCATCCCGTGGGAAGAAGATTAGAGAAGTCTGGTGATGGTAATTGCACCAACATAATGTCAAGTAATAACCCATCATCATATTAAGGTCCTTAAAATATCAATGATAAATGCTCTTTAAACCAGGGCGTTGAATCGGAACACAACTCATTTGATTATTGCCTGGAGCCAGATTACAAAAGCTTTTACTGCTACAGTCCTTTTTAAAAATTTTGATACCTACACAGGTACATACATTTATTTTTATTTTGATAAAACTACACAACTATATATGTAATTTTTTTTTTATTGTAACTGCCCCGCTTCTTTTCATATCACTATTTGGATATATTTTAGAGAATCCTAGGGTTTTTTTTTTTTTCAATTTTTGAACATTGGTAAGTTTACTAAATAAATTTACATATAGCAGGGCTATAGAAGGTTTCTGATCTTGGATTGGAGGAATTAAAAAGTTTTCTTGCTTTAAACCAGAATAAACCTTGATTTAACTTTGTAATATATACTGAAATAAGAAGCATAATAATATAATTGAAATTTGGCTGTTTGTATTTTTTACATTAAAACACTCTTGTATTGCCTCTTGAAAAGCATATTGCAATCAGTGGCAGTTTTCTCTAAATAATGTGTGTGTAGTAAACTCCCACTAAAAAAGATAAGAAAATAAGACATTTTTATTATAATATTATCACACTGTAAACAGCGCACTGTTCAAATTCCATCCTAAAAAATCCATCCGTTTGAATATAACTGTCCAAGAGCGAGTCCGAAATAAATCCCATACGTGCTAATTCAATTCTACTCCTATGGGCATTCTGTTCTAATAAATACTTCATACAAAAAAAAACCAAAGCATACTAGTGGAACTAATGGTAGAAATTCAAACTCGGTCTATATTCTACCCAGCCATGTGCGCCGCACCTACTCCATATTTGAGGACACGTGACCTAAGAACTTTAATGGAATGTAAACTGTGATTTTAGGTAAATTACTGTAGATTTTTTTGTATTATTGTTACATTTCTAGAATTAACTACCATTGGCCCTTACCAGAAAGCAAACAGTTATGTGAATCTTAGTTTTTTTTTGCATTAAAGACTATTATTTTACTAATAAAATTATATTATTTGGCCACAGAGGTTTGGACTCTTTTTAAATCATAATCTCTGATTGAACTCCTAGTGAGATAGACCACGAACCGCTACTGTTTGCAATAGCAAAGAAAAGTAAATCATTTAAATATTTCTCATCTTATGGGACACATTAATTTATAGTAATTATTTTTTAAATTGCAAAGCTGTATGTTAATCTTAATTCAGAGTGATGAAATCTTTAATCATAATCTTGATAAATCCAACTCTATGATGATTTGATGAAGTTACTACGCAATGCTATGCTATACTTATTTGCGTCTAAAATGGGGCTTGCATATAGCATTGAATCAGAGATGAAAATTATACTTGCAAAATGACCTAGTATTAGTTTGTAAGCATCAGTGCCCCATTTAAAAAAATTCTATTCTACATTCTTAATACGTTTGTAATCTGATGATGTGCTCTTGCATTGATAATTAGATAAAAATCCATTGTTTCTATGAAGCGTGAAGTGTAATACTCATTCATGTTTGTTTCTATCAAGCCAAATATACTTACAAATATGTAATACTATGCGAACACGTGCCCAACTTACACAAACAATATTATTCTTCTGCATCAGCAGTATGTACATCTCCTTTTATGCCGGTATGGTGATTTATCTTATTGCATGGCTCGCAATAATTCAGTTTACATTACCATAAGTTCGATTATCGAATTTAATATTAAATCTGTATTTAATATAACATTAAATCTGTAATTAAGTTCATAAATCAAACACTACATTATTTCATTTTGGTGTTAAAAAACATATTAGACAGTGTCGGACACTGCCGCAGCTATTTTCGTGAAACGAAATCCACATTCATACGTCTTGCCCCAGGCTCGACAGATGCCGCCTGAGTTGTCAGAGCGCGCTTACATTACCTATATTCGCGGCAACACTGTGCGTTTGGTTTTGGATCTATTGGCGTTTTTGGTGTCATTCTCTGAAGAATTTTGTGCTCTACGCATCCATGCCCGACTTTTGCAATTCCGTTTGTACTTTTCCCTCATATATCACAACATTTTTAGAAAATTTCAAACTTTTTCAAATTCACAGCCTCTTATCTTTTTTGAGTTTTCAAGATACACACTCGTAGCCCAAGATTAGTTGCCACATATACACTTCTCTTCAAAACAACATTTGGTTCACTTGGATCGAATAATTAGTCTCTAAGATATGTTCCTGTTTATGGGCACGTGTCGAACCCCGAAATTCTAAAATCGTGGTTTCACTTTGCACATGAGCAGTTCACGATATCTGGCCGCCACTAATGTCAATAATGGCAAAAATTTTCATCCTTCCTTTTAAACAAGTCTAAGATGGCGGCGCTATATCTATTTTTAGCCTAGTTATTAAAGTTTGAAATTACTTCGACAGAAACTGTCGCTCATTTGTGCGCGATTTTTCTCCACACCCGAAATCAGTTTTTAAGACGTTTCACGTCAAAATTTATCTGCCATAAGCGGATCGCTTATTAATTTTATTTATCGGAGTGTATCTCACATTAAGTCGTGTGTAATGCTATCAGTATATTTTGCCTAGCAACATCAATGGCGCTAAAGTAATGTGATGATTCAACTCTAAAAGGTTCAAAGTACTTGTTGGACCTTTTTATTAGTTTCGAGAGACGTATTAAGCCTCGAGCAACGATAGGGATACCTTATTGACGATTTAGGTCCCTGTCAATATAAAAGAAAAGGAATATAGAAAATGACAAGAGGCATAATTTATTGAAAGTGTACTTAAAAAAATTCTTTATGTACTTGTCAGTTTCATGTTCTAATGCAAACAGTCTTTGGACTCTACCAAAGCAATCCGGTTTCATGAAATCTGTGTTCCACTCTGTTCCAGTTCGTGAATTCGATCAACCAAAAGCAATTTACTGTCATCAATTTGAACATGCAATAATGAAATAAAAATGAAATGTTTCGGCTTATTATTCTGTAAAAGATACGGTACAAACAAATTGCTGATGGAAAGCGAACCTCTTGGCTCATGGACATCTTCGTGGGTAGTTTGGCCGCAGCATGTTTTTATTTTGAGTATCATGTGTTAAGTTATCAATAATGTTGTCCAACCTTAAATAGCAGCAGAATATGAAAATATGTCTAAAAGATTAAACAACTGTATTTCTTATTAAAGTAATTGCTCTGAATTATGAAGCATTGAAAATTGAGCACTGAATGTAAATTTAAATTTATATCACAAAATTATTTTTGCCTCTTTTCGTGTTATGTGCTGGCATTTCCATGTCATTTAGTGTTTCAGCACGCAAACTGCTTATATATGGATGTGGTAATAGTCTATAATAAAATAGCACAATTATAAGATAATTGATAACGTACGTGTTTTTATATAATAATTCAACTTGTAACAAGTCGCATCACTATTTCGTCAAGTTGTTCCTTGAAACGGTTTGCAGAACCACGCATATTTATCTTAAAAATTATGTATAATTTGATATACCAGATCTCTTATTCGGGCGACCGGCTGAAAAAAATATTGTATTCGGTTGGTCGGTCCATCTCGTTTCCTCATTACGATTCAGGCATCTGATGTTTGCTCATGAATATGTTGAATATTAGCACTTAGTCTTGGACATGTCCAGTATTTGCTAACAATTACTATGGGCTGCCTCTTTCTAATCATGTAAATGTCTACCAGAATCTTTATTAGTATTCACCGGCTATATTCACTTGCGTTGCCGTATCGAATTATTAATATCCGTTCTCTTTAATGATTCAAAAACCAATGTGGATTTGTTTTGTTGACACTGACTAGGATCAAGAAAGGGACGCCTAGATGGTTTGGGCATGTAGAGCGAATGAACGAAGAAAGGAGTGTGAAAAGAATATATGACACGAAAGTGAATGGAAGAAGAAGTCTGGTTGCCCGAGGAAGACATGAATCAAATCAAATACTTGAATCGGGCCATGTGAAGAGTCAGAATAACAGAAGAGTATGTATGACTGTGAATTAAGCAAGGAGTGTGTGCCAAGACGGAGTTGAATGGCGTTCTACCCCTGCGAAGAAATGGTTAGTCAGTTTGTAACAACTTTATGGCACCCTACCAACACTACCCCAGTTCTAACTATTTTCCTCTTATTGTTGAAATTTCTATAACAAGACATGCATTCCAGAGTTACCGATGACTTACCAATTTATTGATTCTTCTTGTTTCCATTGTTAAAAGCTGTAATATTTGTGGCTTGTTGCTTACTGAAGATGGACCAGTGACACTTTAGTGCGAAACCTGACACTTTGTACATTCTAACTTGGCCTCAAATGGTTATCTAACGTTTGAAGAGATACAACATTGTTGCACCTAGACAAGAGATTACAATAGTACTTGTAGTATTAGTAAAACTTGTGTTTGTCACTTTTCAAGTAAAAACATATTAATTCTTCGTGTGTTTTTTTATACGTTTTCTCAACAGCTTAAGGTGGTAAAAAAACAGTTGCTTCAACTGTATCCTTAGCAGTTATAGGATGTGTTTTCGTATATATTTTATATTCGAACCATGGATTATGTTGATTTGTTTAATCAATTTGTAAATGAATTTAGTCTTCGCTACAAATAGCGCCGGAAAATGGCCAGTGTTTATTTTAAGAGGCAGTGTCCACGCGGAATTTCGTAACACCTTCTTTGTTCATATAAAACACAAACAAATTATGTATGTACATACCGTCACATAATGACATGTTTGTAAGGATACACAGAAAGAATGTCTATATTTTTTTATATTGTACATTTTAATTTGTTGTACTGCCATACATACTTAATTGTATATTTAAGTAAATAGATTAATCAATCTTCATACTTGCTTTTTTTTCTATCACCATAAATGTGAATGTACCCTTCTAATTTTTAATTTTGGTATCATTACATGCCTATTTATAAATGTCTTAAAATTTATTCAATATATAAACATTATCAATATGTACCTGCTGATAAACTACAGAAGTAGTTTAGCAAGATTCAAATGTGAATAAAAAAATAGAAATGTGCCGTAGGATAGCTATGAAGCCATTGTATGCTTCAAACAACAACAAAAATTGTTATGTTTGAGTGAAATTAGTTTCAACTTATTTTTACTGGAAATGACCTCATCATGGTATCCCGTCAGATCTCGAATTATAGCATAGAAACTCATTGGAGTAAGATGTTGGCCCCATCAATCTGAATGCTACCTGGATGGACTCCCTCTTGATGGCCTTCTGTAGACATAATATCTAATATCCTCCATCAATAGTTTTTACACTTATTATTATTTTTATTTTTTTGCTACGATTTTATGTTATTTAAAATATATATATATTGTTATCATTGTATTTATTTATTTTCTTTATTATTGTGTATATATTTATCACAACTTTATTTTATGTATTATTATCAATTATGAAATGTATTGCATTGCACTACTCCTGCACACCTTCTGGAATATTTTTTTTATTATTATTATTTACACTGGTGTTGAGTCAACAACCTGAGAACACACTAAGCACAAAAGTTATGAATTATTTACTTTAGGCTTCTTAAATATTATCTTCCTTAACCTCCATGGACACTTTAAATATTAGACCCTTCTTTGTAACACACTTTTTTTGGTCCTGAATATTCATAGTTTTTGTTTTTTTTTCAATGTTTAAATGGTAGTAAAAATAAAGATGTTTCTTGGAAAATGGTACAAACCATTTAATTTCCAGAATGGAACAGAATTTTCTCCCATGTGACTGCAGAGAAAGTAGAGTAGGTTATTGGGACCACCCTCCGCTTTTCCGTTGCTCATCTCAACGGCTGATTATTCTGTTGTGATAATACCAATCAGAATCTGTCTATTTTCAGATGCTATAAAATATTTTCTTTAATGTCCATCGCTATTTTGCATTAAATGCCGGTTACCGTGTATAATAATCATCATAAAATATTCAATTATTCTTTAGTGGTTTAAAAATATATATTTGCTGCATTATTTGGGAAGAAAAAACAAAATAGCATTTTTTATAGTTAATATGAGGACTATCCCAACAGTATTTGTATTTTAAAAACTGCTCTTTTGTATTATTTTTCACTTTATTATTGTCGAGCTATTTTGACCGAGAGCTTGAATATCTCAATGTCAAACCAGTGTCATATATTATATTATCTTAGATATGTTTTGTTTACACTTAATACTGTTTTTACACGAGGTACATTATGCATAGCTTGGTGCTGCAATACATGATGTCTGGATGTATTATCTACAAATAAAAGAAATTTTAATGGAAGACCGTTATCCTGCATATATTTTCATATTTCGGGAACGAAAAGGTTGGTGAACCAGTCGATGGTAGGAGAACATGTTTTATCCAAATCGTGTAAAAACAGAATTCACTATATTTAGTTAACAAACAGATTTATTATTAAATTTCATTACTAGTTATTTTGATTTCTTGCAGCAAATATTATTTTACAAAAATGTTCTTTAAATGACAGAATAATTTACAATCATTCATTAAAAACTCATCCATTTTCGCGTGTCGTTCAGCCACTATAATCTCTTATATAGTACACACCCCTTTGGCCTTCCACTTCTTTCATGACCAATTTGGACTGTTTCGACTTGTTGCTCCATAGCATTTGTCCCAGGTACGCTGTTTTTCTTCTCTTTATATTTTTCAGGATATCTAACTCCTTGCTGAGTTCCTTTATTACCTTCTCGTTTATACCTGTGCTATCTATGGTATCTTCAGCCATTTCCTGTACAGCCACATATCATATTCATTAGCTTGCTTTTTATGTTTTAGTTTTGCTCGCGTACAAGACATTTTTCACTATGTAGCACAAGGTCTTTATTGTTTGAATTGAACAATAATACTTGAAATTGAATATATATATTAAGAAAATCTGCAGTAAAACAAAAAATAGGTTAATTTTTATATAAAAGTAACTTTGTTTCACACCACTTTATTAGATACATATACCAACCGGTTTCGGCTCTACCTGAACCTTCTTCAGGGTTGAACAAATATGTATTTTACTTACTTTACGTACTTTTATTTAAAATTTAATTAGGTCTTACCACAAAATGAGTGCTTCATGTCAAAGTTTAAAAAATAGGTTCTTCAACGAGCACCATTTTTTGTTTGCATATATTTTTTACAGTGAACCTACATACATTAGCATAGTTATGGAAATTTTCACTTAACACTTTGGTTAAACCTTTTGTTACTACACGGCTATAGGGGCGACCTTGGAGAAAATGTACATATTGTTAAATGAGCACTCTACTCCTTGCAGAAGGTTGTCTGTTAATTACTTGATAATTGATAACAATACGCCTATTGTCAGATGTTGACATGACCATCATGTTAGATAATTTATGGGTGATATTATATCCAATAAATCTTGCAAGTATTGTGACTTGTGCTGGTCCATTCCCTCTGCCCGCCAATTCAGAGATAATCCCTGAAAGTGTGTATTTACCTTTAAACCCAATGACATTGAATAGTGTTTAAAAATATCTGTTTATTCAGCTATGTATATTAAAGTTGTTTTCAAAAACATTCTGACAGCTAGTAAAGTTGCATGTAACAGCATTTAACAAATGATTACAGTTCAGCAACATTTGTAAAAGTAGAATTTTAAATAGGTGGCCGCTTTGATAAAGCGTGCATTTATCGTAATTGTAATTGCATTGAATGAACTTACTTGATATTTTTTGCATACCTGTTGTCTAAAGTAAAATATACTTATTATCACACTAGTTAAATACCACCATTTAAAATTGAAAAATAGTTTGAAACTTTACTTATTTACCTTTAGTGACCAAATCTGAAACTCTGCTTTTCCCCTCTAAGCCTCGTATCATTCCATAATATTGGTGGTGCCATAGTTCCACTGACTCCGGGCAGAATTATATCATATTTTGAACTTTTCGCTACACATTTTAATAAAATAATGTATGGAATGTTGTAAAATAATGTGTAATGAAAAATTAATCACTTTTTTTAGTGCTGTTTTTTTTAATCATCTGTGTTCTATATAATTAGGCAAATGACCCAAATAAACTAAAACTTTATCTATCTTACAAACTACCACTGAAATATATTTATTTTACACACAACTGGGCAAATAAATGTACTTCTTTAACACAAAATATCCGGAGGATCAAAACACATGGTGGTAAAAAAGTGAAAAACCTATTACTGCGTATTTTAAAGCATTCATTGGTAAAAATAAAATTGTACATAGTCTACTACCACAATCAAAATGAAAAAAAAAAAATTACTGACAATGGGATTTAAAGGCCACTTAAAATTAATTTCAACAATTCTAATGTATCATATATAGTTTCCGTTTGTTAATTTATTTATTTTTTAAATGTATTGTATTATATTATTGTATGCTATATTATTTATTAACAATATTTTTTAATCATTTTTATACATATTTTTACTAAGAACTGAATCATTCGAACCTGGTCCGATTTTATTTATTTGTATCTTAAATTGTGGGTAAACATTTGATAGAAGATTACACTAAAGGAAATGAGCCTCGACGAAATATCTTTTGTGTAATTATTATTTTTTTACAAACAATGGGTCAGGCTAGACCCACCACCGGAGTGGAGGTGTTATTAAATAGACTGCCACTTGATCTGAGAACGGTAAGAGACTCGACAGAGTTCAGAGGTTAACTCAAAACTCATCTTTTCATAAAATCATATCCATAAATAATAGAATTGCCCTAATTTGCAAAGCTAGTATTTCATGCATTAGTCGCCAAATACTCAATCTACTGCTAAACAAAAGGTCCAAAACTTTTTCACAGTACATATTATCAGGCTAATAGTTATACTACGAGCATAACTTATTTCTTACAACTAACTTATGTACAACCTATAGCAAATATCAATCAATACAATTTATATAAGGCATTCTCGATTGGCTGCATGATTCTTGACCACACTCACGAATTATAAATATTCTTTTCTTGAATATAATACCATAATCTGAATCTGGTTACAATAAAATTATATATTTCACATTTATTATGTCATAACTGCCAGACATGCAGTTCTTTAAAAACCTATAAACTGGTTTCTCATTGAGAATTACCAACATCTTTAATTAATACTTTTATAAATAGTTGTGTATGTATATACACACGAGTATACATAATATACGAGTATGTAGCCAAGTTATTGTTGTCTGCCAGAAGAGGGACTAGATATTCTTTGGAAAATTAGACATTGGTAAACTAGAGCTTTCCTTTTTAATTTAGATAACATACAATGTGAAAAATATATAACTATTTCTTTTTTAATACAGAAGCACAGGTTTTGAAATTTAACATAATTTTACAATAGTTACTAGTAGTAGTTATATCTTTGAAAGACTTTACCCCATTGTTCAAAGAATTTCTACAGTTGGTGCAGCATGCTATGGACAAACCTATCGCAAAATTTTGCATCAGTCGAAGAGGCCATCTTTTTGTTATCTTATTTTAAGAATATTTTACATTAGCAAATTATGAAAATAATCTTGTGTTCTGGAGTTAAAATTAAATTGTAGCATTTGCTGGTTGAATGAAAACCATTCCACCATCCGAATGTATTTTCTTAGAAAATTTGTATCTTTTCTTAGAAATAATAGGTTTCTCTGAATGTGTCCGTACAAAATTATAAAAAACAAACAAAAAACAAACTATGGCAGGAGTCAAGTCAAGGTTGCAAAAGTGTTCAAAGCTAATATATTTTTTTGAAGTATATAAATAACAAAACTACGTAGACATTACACATATATCCCTTACTCATTCTGGTTTTTCAACTTCTTAATTAAATATCATGTATGTACTTAGTTATGTTTGTATTCAATGTTTTGAATTCATTTGCATTTCTATGCACAGCGACTTGGTCAATCATTTCCAACCAATAAAGAATTTAATAGCCTTTTAGCATGTTTTTGTATACACTGTGTTTTTAGTTCAAAATGCAGGCCTTGAGTATTTTTTTCTTTATTATTTAAGTTCATTATCTCGATGCGAGTAAAATATTCATTGAGTTAGTGATAAATAATTGATAAAATGTTTATATTTTGTAAATGGAGGGCTAATAAGAATAAATTAGCATGTATGTATAATAGAGGACTGGATACAAAAGTTACTACATAGTAAATTATCGTTTAGCAGTCCACGATAGAGCTCTGATACCAACCCTGATTTGTATCAGTACCGCATGGAATAGGCAGAGGAATCTTACTGTTATATCACGAAATTAATTAATAAATATTAATACTAATGGGGGGGTTAAGGGGTACGATCAATTGTAACAGCAGAACCCTGACAGTATAAAAAAAACATTAAAAAATGTAATATAAACATCTGAGTTCATGCAACCATTTTACAGCCAGAACAGAGAATTTCGGGTTATATATCCTTCTACAAACACAAATAAGGTATTCTAAACATTTTTGACAGATGTTTGAAATAAAATAAAAAAACTTTACAAAACTCGGAATCCTAACAAATTAGATGCATTGTTTATGAATGAATTATTAATAAAATTAATAGCATTCATTGACAACTTTAAAATGATACTGTAAATATATGTCAATGTCTCTGCTATTATGTACATTTTTTCTGTGCATTCAATTGTACGTACCAATCTACCATATTTTTCATGATAATGTAATACATAATTGGTTTATCCACAATATGAATGCTTCAAGTTGCGTGTCTGCTATGGCGGCATGTTTACAGTCCTCTCTGTCTTTATTCAGAATCACTCACTTTATAGTTTCCAGTAATACTCAATGTAGTTGACTCAAGCCTAACCTGTTTATCAACATTTTGTCAATACGGTATTGACACCAGAAGTTGCATTTGTAATGCTGCTTTAAATTCTTCCTTTCTCAAACATATCATACACCATATGTCGTCTCCATCGGGGGAGGCAGAGAGCATAATTTTGCACACTAATAACAGTTAACTCCCACCTGGCTGTAATTTTTTTAATGTTTTTTAAAGAAAGACAAATATTCCCGGGTTACAAATAACCTGACAATATTTGAAAAAACTCCTACTGCCATCATGACAAGCGGAAGATGTTGCTTGTGCAATGATGGAGGACTTAGCTAGCAGGAAATGAAGCCACGACGCCCGGGCGGGAATCCAACACATTTGTCCACTCAGCTACTAATCGGTCAAAATATGGTTGATTGAAAATATAATTATTAAAAAATATTGATCATCAATGGTACATTCGGTTTAATCCTCCTGAATTTATATATTGACTTATACAATGTGATACAGTGAGAAATTTTCCAGTCAATATGCTATTTATTACCTGTTTTCATGACATAGATGCTTAAAATTTTTAAACAAGTAATAAATAAAGCAATTTGATGTTTTTACTGTGTGAGAATTCTCCATTCAACAAAACTGTAAGCGTTTTAAATTATGTTTTTACAATATTATACAATAATCTTAGGCAAAACAGGCACCATAAAGACATCAAATTTTGTTGATTCTTGATGGTTTTTTTTTGGAAATTTTGGATCATAAATATTTCACATCTACAAGGAAATGAGGAATCACCTTTTGTGTATCCTCCATCCTACAACATAGGGCTCTGTTAAACCCAGTTTCTCCCTTTCATCTCTCGAATACACCATTTTTTGAGATAACCTACGCCCTGAGATTTTTCTCAATAATATATATTTTTAATATGTTTTTCTCAAGGCCTCCTGTCTGGGAGTTAATATATCAATTTTAAAAATGACTAAACAGACAATAATATTACAAGGCTATTTTTTTAATTTGCTTTTGAAATACCGATATGACAAATAGATTTTTGCGATAGTCATTTAAAAACTTGCTTTTATAATTTGAAAAAAAAAGGTAGCGCACTTATTTTCTGTACTAAAATCTATTATATAAACATTCTTTGTTCTTTTTACTTAACAAGTAAGCCTTTTCTTATCTTTGACATGTACATAATTAGTAATGCCAACTAGACCACTATTCCGTACAGTGATCAAACTCACGTAGGCAGTGTCTACATAAAGATTCAAATCTGATATATCTAGTAACTTATAATTGTGATGGGAGGATGCTTCTAGGAATGCTAATTAATAACCTGCACGTGGGACTTGTATTACATTGACTTCGAAATGTCAGACAGAAAAAAGCTGTGCAAACTTCTTGATGGCCTAGCTCACTGTTCAAGATTTTTTTTTTTTAAATTTATAGTTTAGGTAAGAAAGGGTAGGTGGAGAATCTGGTTATCTATATCATGTCTTTAAACACATTATTTACAACTGTCCAATATCAAGTAGTGATGTATCAATTCTCGATGTATTTAAAATAAATGTTAAAATGACAATCAGAACATTGCCCTTTTCGTATCAATTTTTACTTTCCAGACTAAAAATGTAGTTTACAATTATTAAAGTTTGATTTAAAATAACCTTTCTCTTCAATGGGGTATTGCAATGGAAGTCATAATATGTTTATCCGAATAAGATAATTCTACGAACATTGCTTTGTTTATTTATTACTACACATTATTTTTCTAATGCATTTATTGTTTGCCTTGCTTATTGCAAGGAATTATAAAGCCTAAAAGTTAATATATTTATTATTGAAAGAATATTAACAATCTTCAAATAATATGAAAACAAAAAGATTAAGTTGTGACTATCCGAAAGTGGCGCATCTACCAACTCTGCCATCTCAACCTTTTATTTAACTTAATATAAGGTCATCTTAAATATGAATAGTGTGAGAATGGATACAATGGCGGGTTTGTGAAATTAATGCCTTTATTAAACTGTTTCCGCATTCACCTAGAGATGAAGGGAACCCCCTGATTTTTGGCAAAATATAACTTTTTATTTTATAATTCCAGCTCTCGGAGAGGGTCTGCTGTGCGGCCCCACGCAAGAGGTGAAGCTGCACTCTTCAGGTCGGGCCTCCGCACTAAGCCTCACACTGTCCAGCGGGGACGAGGGCACCCCCTCGGAGCCCTGCTCACTCAACATCTTCGCGCCCAATGTGTACGCACTGTCGCTTAGGATTATTGATGCAGAGGTGAGTAATTTAAAAATATTTATTTTACATCATTTCTGAGTAATTCCCGAGTCGTACTTCTCACATTTGAGACAATTGGGATAAAAAATGACAAAAAAAAATAGCATTTTTTTCTTTAATGACATCTCTAACGTGTTACTTTAAAATTTAATTAAATAAAAAACGAAACCCATTACAAAAAAAACACAGAGACATTGGTTATCACAATGACAGCTCAAATTTTAATATTTTTTTCTGTAAACGATGATGTGAAGTTTAAAATACTATAAATAGCTTGATTCTATAAGAAAAAATAAATCTTGGCTTAAAAATATTGTATCTCCTTTCATTTTTACAAAGAAATTGTCAGAATTGACAGCCTGTTCATTAAATGCATCAAAGGGCTGCTGTTGTTTCCGGTTGAGAAAAAACCCCAGATGTAACAATCTGCAATATTGTTCTTTGTCAAAAAATGATTTTAGTAGAATTCTTATTACTAGTCCCTCGAGGTGATTTTTCACAAAATGGCGCCATACAAATAATCCAAATATTATTAGTCCCAAAAACGGGACCTCATTTTTCGAGAAAAATAATTTAAATATAAAAAATAATACAAGTCCAAACACTTATTTTATTTTATTAGTATGAGCTAAAGACTAAACCTATAAGACCCAGTTTATCTGTTGCTTTTAAACCTCGGTTTAAGAGAATCTGGATTCTAAGAGCCACATATCAACAAGTTTAACGTATTCCAGGTTGCTCTTAGTACGATTTCTGACTTAAATTTACATATATCTTATTTAAATCATGGCAGCTATGAATCACATTTCCAAGCATACTGAAAAACTGAGCCTTAGAATATTGTTATTTTTTTTTAATGTTAAGTTAAGCTTAGTTGGACGTAGTTATGCAGAAAGCATCCAACCCCAAAAAGATGAAACCGAATAAAAGGAATTTGAAAATATGACATTAGTGTAAGCATTAATATACGTAATCGGCATTTATTAAGTGAATATCACTGTTTTTTTGCTTTATGAAAATTATTATAAATAGGTAATTTATAATCTATCAAGGTATTTATTTTAAAAATAATTGTATTTCCTAAGTTACCCTTCATTTCAACGTTTTTAAACATCAATTTAAGTCAATGATCCATAATGTGCGTTAGTAAAAAAATGAAATAACCAAAAATCTATTGTATTTGGAACTTGATGTTTTCAGCAGATAAAAATCTCGTATTTATCTATAGGAAAACATGTAAAACTCGATTTTGGCAAAATGGGGGTTGGACGCTTTCTGCATAACTACGCCCAGTTAAAGGGTATACTGTAAGTCTTAGGGTTCATAGCTTCTTTTTTTAATTATAAAAAACTTTAAGAGTAAAAGTTTAAAGTCTTTCTCAAACACCATGCACTAATCTAAAAAAAGTGTTTTGTATGTTTTTTTTTTTTAAATCTCTACAGTTGAGGCCCTATTTTTGCGATAAAACTCCAGATCCTAGTCACCGCTGATTCTAGGGTACTATCGTAGCACTTTGATTTTCTGCTCATGCTTGCTTTCTTTGTTGCTTTGCAATCATATCACTTATCGCCAACATACAATACAATACCTGCATACCAAATTAGTCACCGCAGTACCACCCACCTATTTACATACTTAATTTAAAGCGGTAGATATCATTAACTCGCCATTATTTACGGTGAGTTGCCGTAAGGTGAAAACTCCGCTAATTGATTACCAAGTATGAAACTATAATTAAACTTCATTAAAACTGCCCAACAACGTGATGGCATATTGATCATTAGTGGATCAATTAACTGTTTATTGTCACTATTTTATTGTAGGTAGCTGTTAAATTTGCACATTACATTTTTTATTATTATTTAGTGGTTATGAATTATTATTATTAAATAATGCAAGACATTGATATAAAAAAAACTACCTGAGCTCAACACTAGCATTTAATAACAAATTGTGCCCATTGATTTTTAACATTTTTGTACCGTATGATAATTGTCGATAATTTCTATTTTCCGACACTTTGTTGATTGTCAAGGAGTTCAATACCTCTCTAATCAATCTCAAATATACTATCATTGTTGCAATGATACTTTCTATTAAGTGACACATTCTTAATTATTCAGGAGTTCAGTGACACATACACATAATAGTTACAACTCATATTATAACATAGATTTTATTGTTGCTCAAAGGACAACTGCTTCAGATCATAAATTACCAAACTGTGATGACTGTTAAATACAATTTTTTCCGCAAGATATAATGTTCTGAAAATTAGGTCACTTAATATATTACTGGCGCAGCAATAATATGAAGGCCATTACAGTTACTACGCGTACACCAAAGCCAATCTCATGTGCCCTATATCATTGATGTTTTGTGACTGTTGGATATAATATGTACATAATTGATTGATTAATTTATTTTTTTATTTTATGAGTAGCTTTATCTAAGTATGTTAAATTGGTTAACACCCACATGTTCTTAGTGATGCAAGCAACTATTGCACATTCAGGAATGGATGATGTGAATTAATTGATTTTTTCACAATTTATACCTGCATATATACAATACATATTGATGGCATAAAGCCAAGATATTTTATCTCCATAAACCATTATTTCAAGATAAACGCAGTTGAAAATTCAAATTTGATTTTAATACATTGAAACATCTTTGGGATGATGTGATTTAGAGATATGTACCAAACTTTTACATACAAATTTTAGAAACTCATTTTTGCCAAAAAATGGAGAGTTAAAACATATTGGCTTTAAGCAATCAATATTATGTTTTATATTGCACCTTATTTTATTCATTTGAAAAATAAATAGAATAACAACAGCTACAGATTACATTAGTCAATCTTGAAAGCTAAATATACTAAAAAGTATTTAAATACGTAAGGATTACCGTCTGCGTATTGTGATCATCACACACACCAACCCGCCTGGGTCGCTATGTGTGTTCCACCCAAATCCTTCATGGAAAGGAAGGTGCATAGGGAAACCTTCATCGAGCAATGAATCGAGTATGGCTGATAAATTACAATAATTATCAAATTAACTTTAGGTTGACCTAAATGCATCTTTCAAAATTACTTACTTTTTTATTAATTGGATAGAGAACGGCATTGAGAAAATGTTCAAGTCTCATTTCTACAAATCAACAGGAAATATTTATTTTTTGAAGAAATGCTTATTTTTCAAAAACAATTGTGAAATTCATCACTGACCTACATATAACAACATGTGCATGATTTGTGGAAATGAAAATCAATATTCACATACACATTTCAGCACAAAATATCTGCATTTAATTGATATTAAGCCACCAGTATGTTATTAAATAAATTATTTTGCATTTATAAATTGAATTTTTTCTTTCTAGAATCCGTTTGAAGTCCTCAAGGATGAACCGGTTTCAAAATGGCGGCTAAGAAGAAAATCCGAAAAGATGTCAAATGCTGTTGGGAAAAATAAAACAGTTGACGATTGCACCCTTCAAGTTGTAAGTATAATATTAACTCGCACCATCAAATCTCTAACTTCACAGGAATAAAACCTTGAATATATTACCGAAAAATTAATATTCAATGTTAGTTTTGTATATTATTAATTAATAAATCCTTTTTTTCTGAATACTTTTTAACTAATAATTAACTGTTGTATCTCTGTACTTAATTATTAACTAATATAGATTTGCAGATATTATAGTGACTTCACCCAAATATATATATTTTTTTAATATCAATTTAACTACAACTTTAAAATCCCGCAAAACATTTGAAAATTACAAAGATTTTTTAACAAAATACCATAACTAGAATATCACTATCAATATAGCACTAGACGATAGAACACTATCCGACCAGAAATTCGTTGCAAAATACTCTCTTTATTGAAACCTGTTCTCACATTTATTATTCTACATTTTTTAAACTTTCATCTACATAATTATAATATGTAAATGACTTAACGTATTATGCATATACTTTTCCTTGTTTATTGTTGTTCTTTTATTGGTATTTTTTATATGTGAAAGTTTACCGATATGATTATGAAAAATAGTTGTTGGTCAGTGCAACGGATATATTATATCATACAGTTAAACTAGCTTACAATACATAGGAGGTTTTTTTTACAGATCCCTGAAAAAACCTTATAAGATAGTTTCACTGTACCACATTGCAGCTAAAGGACTGTGTATTTCATAAACATAATAAATTTAAACAAGATTCTCTACATGGAGACATCAAAAATAATTTAACCTTGAATATCCTTATGAAGCAGACACAAAATAAACTTGTCCTTTGAAAGTTTCACGGCTAAAATAAATACCAAAGCTCAATGGCCAGCACATTTACATGGAATGTACAAGGTCTTGGGTTCAAAACTTGATGCCAATTTGCAGTAAAACATTCAGTTGCAAATTAACCGCCCTCATAATAATTACGCTCTTACATTATTAAATGTATGTTTACTATTTTTAATGAATAATTAAAGTTTAAAACTGAAACAGGTTTGTAAAAATAAACAATGATTTAGTCAAATTCACAATGGGTCATCACATCTTTCTTCCCCATGTATTATTCATAAAACTTGTTTGAAAAATCGGTCGTTGCTATTTGAAATTCTCCGATTATTATTTCTATTTAATTATTCTATAAATTAATGAAAACTTCAGCAATGGTTTGTATGAATATTTGTGATAATACCTATATTATATCACCCTTTAAATATATCATATTGCATTACAAGATAATTCATTTGAAGGTGGAATGTTCTCTGAGTGGTTTTTAATTTGTTTGCTTTCAAAATTGATGTTAACTTTTGACATACTAACATTCTAAATATAAATCGCGTTGCCATGAGGGGTAACTGAGTTACCCCACACATTTTACCATTATAAGACTGTTTTAACCATTTGCTAATTATTTTTATTGCATATTCTTATGGACCACGCATTGAATTTTTTTTTTAATTAATTATAATAACAAAGTTATTTAAAAAAAAAACCCTTCAACCAACATGAACAATTTCACTATGTCAACATTGTCACTATGTACTGCATGCCTCGAAAAATAGATCGAAACAGGTACCTAAAAACTAATTAGTAGTGCCTCCGATGCGGTGTACACTCGTGACGAGTCTACTAATGTGCGAGTAAGACGACGCGCATTCACACATAAGCAAACTAATGTGCAAGTTTTCCAGTGCGCAAGAAATGGTAGCTATTAATTTTTCAAATATTGTCAGGTTATTCGCAACCCGGGATTTTTTTTCTTTCTTTAAAAATAAAATTAATGTGTGCATAGTTTTGTAGGAATTCATAAAATATCAATTCATCATTTAAGCTGATACATGTTGGATAGTAATTTCATAGATCGATGTTACCCCTATTAGCAATGGAAAGGTTAAATTTTACAATAACTGAAAATGACATGAGACATTAATATTCTAAAAATAACCCTTTTTGTGTCTACTATTTGTCAATTATCTATGAACCAGCTATGACTAAAACAAAATTAACGCTAATTGTCACATTTAATATGTGTTTTAATGACATAAGATTAGCTCAGTACAAGAAGCTATTAAAGTAATCTTTAGGAATGGATATTAGTTCGTACAAATTGTAGGCCTTGTACTAATAGGTATCTTTTACTGAAATGAAGATGTTCAAAAATATATAATTTTGTTTTTCGATACCATGGATTATGGCAATAATAACACCTTCCTTAGACACGCCTACAGTAAAACCATAATTTGTTGGTATTCAAGGTAGAATTTATGTCATAATTTTATTTCTAAAGATACTAAATAAACTGAAAATTGTCCATTTGTGATCTTTGTCCAAACACAATTCTTCAATTTTTATCCAACTGCCGTAATCAGCTGTTATATTTGTTCAACCCCAACACTATGACTGTCACAACTGTGTCCTTTGGCATACCCATGGTCTTTGTCCAACTGCCATAATCATAGCTGTGAACTGTGTCCCAACAGTCATAATTACAGCTGTGAACATTGTTTTGACAACAATTCTGAATTCAGTCCAACTTATTTTTTATGATTGTAGTTCTACATGGACGCAAAGCGTGGCAGCAGCGTGGGCGGGGCTGCCGTGACGGTTTCTCCATGCGCCCCCGGGTTGGTCCTGGGCCCCCTAGAGCTGCTGCCTCAGCCCATCCGCGTGCAGTGGTGGCCCCCTAAGCCACCCAAGCGGACGGAAAACCTGAGGCTGGTGGTCACCGCTGTCAGTGCAGGTAAAATCTTGTAAATGCATATTGATTTGATTGTTCAAAATTGCATTTGAATCAAATGGTGTTTAGTGCCTGAAATAAAATTATACACCTTTAGGTACAATGTCATCTTCTTATTTTTCCTGAATAGCCTCTATGTTATGGCCACTCTGCATTATAATGCTTAACCTAACACCGTTTAAGGAAAAGCTTTAGAAGAAGCCGAATAAAAAATAAAAATTAGTTCTGTTTCTCTTACATTATTTACTCAACAAAGTATTTTAAAGTCAAAAGTAGGGTTAAGTTTCTTATTACAATTTTTATGTATGGCCTTGCATGGGCATAATGTGTATTATACGTTCAAAGTATGTATTTGCAACATAATATTATGAATACAAAATTCCAACCAACATTGCTAAGTAAACAATTAACATTTAACACAAAACAGATAATAATGTCCCAAGATACATAATAATGTAACTAACACTCTATTTCGGCAACAAAACATTCCTTTTATTTCTTTATTGTTGTGCACAATGTTCTATTCTCAAGTAAGTTATCTGTAAATATTTATTTCCATGGTAAAAGTCGTGACTTCAATACGCGCCTTATCACAGAAAAATAATATATTATTTATTTTACGGCAAATCAATTGATTTCTTTATTGCTCAACCAAAGTTATGCCTTTATTTCAGGGCAAACAGAAACAGTTAATTTTAAATTATTGTGAACTTTATGTTATTACCTACTTTACATTTAAACTGGTGAACTCAGAGAATTTTTGAAATATTAACAAACAAGGGGAAAACCTACCGCTATTTTAATTGCTTAATTTCTTGGAATTTAATCGGGTATCAATTATTGCAATGACTAATAACAATTAATATATATCCTTAATTTTCAAACAATTAATAACATACCAACATATTTTGGATTTTAACATACATTAATAATATTAATATGCGTTCAAAGTACGTATGATATTTGCCGTGTGAGACACGCCTTTGAACCTATACAAATGAAATCGCTTGGCGTGTAATATAAGCCAAGTAATATTACCAATTTAAAATATATATATATATATATCTGTACCCTAGAAAGGCACGAATGTATTTCCTTTTATATTTACCATTATAATTATACCAGTACAAGTTTAGTGCAGATACTCGACTTATCTTGTGGTATTTCTGCTTTTACTCAGTCCAGCTCACATTTATGTAAATAAACCTGTTTTCTCTATTTATAAACGGCACCTCTAGTTTCTAACAATTTATAGTATATACTGGTTGATTATATAAAATAATGTGCATCCTACTTGCATTTTCTCTCTATCTTTGGACTGCACTCGGAAACATTCATTACCTTTTAAAATTCACATAATTTATATTTTAGTCAGTTCCTACCCATAGATGAAATTCAAATGATTTAACCAATGTTCTATTTTCGAAAGGGTCAAAGACAAATGAAACATTTGAGAACTGTCAGATGGAAAATGGGGGGAAATATTGAGAATATGTGTAATTGTCAATTTTTTTAAATTGTTATTTGTAATGTGAATAAAGACCGTTGCAGTCTCACTAGAATAATATAACGTTGTATTGTGAACACCTCCATGTAAGTTTTCACAATATTTGCATAACAATCTATTTTAAAGTCAATGTTATGCCACAAAAACTATAGTGTGTTTTTGATGTGTAATTCAGATATTTGAAGGTCACAAAAATGTATTACCGTGAAGTCGATAACACAAAAAAATTACTATTTTTAAGATTTTAGATATTATGAACTATATTTCTTTTTAAAAAAACTGGAAATATCCAATATCATGTATTATTTTATAATCATGTTACTTGTGATTACTACCTTGCTTTGCCTGAGTTTCAAGACTTTTTGTTTTAATTGCTTTTTTTTACATTAACTCCACACAGGAGGCCCCGAGGGAAATTATTACATCTCTTAAAAAGGCCCATGATGTAGGGCAGTGGAAACACAGGCCGGCAAATCATTCCACAGCCGAGCTGTTGAACACAAGAAAGAGTCGTAGAAACGACCCATTCTCATGTATCGAATGTCAACCGTGTACAAATGTTGGGCGTGCGTTTGACGAGTTTCCCGACTATGCACCGGTGTCAAAGGGATCAATGACGCAAGTTTCTCGAAGCATCTTCTATTAAAATACCGGTAAAACAAGGACAGCATTCCCTCTTGACATCTGTTATGTTTTGACAGTTAAATGAATATTTCAAAGCTCCATAGATCATGGTGTAAATTTGCGAGCATCAAATAGTTATGTTGTTTTAGAAATTACAGACAAAAAAAGTCGGGCACGTTTCATAAAATCAGAGTTCCTTGTTAAGAGTATTTGCTACTTCAGGAAACAGAGTAATAAATATACGAATAAGGACTTACTGTAAAAAATCTAATCTAAGACTAGATTAATGCGATAAAATAATGGTAGACTAATAGTATTTTTATAGATTGTAGACATGACACAATTGGACATAGTGGCATTTTTGAATCGCAATTATACTTAATTTAAAAATATTTTTTCCTTGTATCCCATCATCCCACGGTTATTATCAAATCTTTTTACTGTATTTTAATCATCGTTTCTTCGTCTCCAGGTGAAGACTGCCTCGCAAAGGACCAAGTAGTCTGTCTGCGTGTCGGCGAGGACCCCTTGCTCTGTGTGTCCGAGTCCCTGGCCTGCGACGGGGTGCGCCACTGCCCCAGGGGCGGGGCGGACGAGACCAGGGCTCTTTGCGACATCCGGAGAGCGTCCTGGGCAGAGGAGCTGGTAAAGCGGATAGCCTCCAGACACGGAGAGCTGCTGGGGCTGGATGATATGCAGTTTATACCTGAAGGTCGGTAGCTTGCCTGCTTAAATAATTGATGGTGTTTGTAAAAGGTTTCAGCTTTAATGTTAACACTTATAGGTTGCTCAATTAGAGTTGATGTAAACAATGCCCTCCTTTGACGGCCTCGGTAATACATTCGACTAAGAATCCAGAGGTCGCGGGTTCAAACCCGGTGTTTGCAAATAAATTTTATTAATTGATATGTGTCAATATATCCATTCATTTGCATCAGCCCAGCAGTGTCGCAAGCGGCAGATGAAATTATCTTACACATTTTATTTATATATTTTGTGACCTTTGGCACGACCTTTGAGGCTTAAGTTAGATATTAAAAGGTTGCTATGCAACTGATATGGGCTTTTAACATAAGATCTCCCTACATTACTTATAATAATATTGAAAATATCATGGTTATATCATTAACATTGCTAATATCATTTAGGTTTATATTCTACTAATGATACTAACCTACGCGTTCTTTAACCAAGTATAGATTGCACCTAATATTAAAGAGTTTCCAGATGTGACTCTGAATGTGTCCGTGGTTCCCAAGCGGGAGAAGAAGATCACGGCCCTGGAGGCTGCCCTGGCCCCCTACGGCCCCTGGGGGTACCTGCTGCTGGGGACCCTCATCTGTGCCATGATGATGGTTATATTTGCCATATGGGAGTGTTTCTACCATCACATCAAGACACCCCAAGCGCCCATACCCCCCGAATGTGAAGCCCCCGCGGCCGTGGTGCTCGGCAGCCCTCAGAGACCCCTTCGGCGCCCCACCCAGGGCCGGGGACCTCCGCCGCCCACTTACGAGGAGCTTGAGCAGCCTCCACCTCCCTACAGCGTTCTGTTCCCCCGAGCCAACAAGACGAACACCATAACTGAAGAGGACCTTAGAGATGCTACTACGTCTACAGGAGGAATATTATAATCACAATGTTGACTACATCGATTGTGAATTGCATTGCTTTTACCCGACAAGTTGACATGTTTGTTTCTTTTAATTAATTATTAAAATTACTATGTCAATACTGTTTGGTAGTAAACTAAAGAAAAGATTGTGCATTGCTAATACCTACACAGTAATTATTTGTCAGATTCTGATTGGTATCTTCTGATTTAATATGCCATGTTCCTGGGCTTGTTCATCAAATTACAAGTTCAAGTGACAGTGTTTATCTAGTGAATGCCCTCTGGAAGGGTAAACTGTAAACCGAACTATACCTTTATATTGTATATTTTTGATTATGCCATTGCAGCCAGCAGTTATTTTTCCAGGCGTTTTAGTTTATGATATAACAAACTTTGAAAGAATTACAACGAGTGACACCATTTATGGAGCGGTGGATGATTGTAACTTTATTTTACAATTATTTTTGTTACGATAAATGTTTTATATTACTGATGCTGTTGAAATTCTTCATACGAAACTAATTATTGAAATAGACGTATTATAACTTACACGGTTTTCTTAAGATCATGGGGTACACTAACCAAATATGTTTTAGCCTCAGACTTTAAAGTTTATAATGTTTATTGATTGACTATCAATTTGTATATTTTAGTGTCTGGGTGGTTGCAAGCTGTCATCCTTCTCAATCTTTTAGGATTTATCCCTACGTTGACAGAAAACTTATTCCTATCTTCATGCATATCATAAGACACCTAAAATATGCATGAAAATAGAAAAATAAAATATTTTTATAAATATCAAACAAGAATCTTCCAATAAATTATTCTAGAAAACTATTTACCCAAAATATTATACAATGTACTTTTAGAATCTTAGTACTCTTACTTAACATATAAACAAATTCTAGTGTACTACTTTACATTCTTAAAAAAATATTTTAATATTTAGATCTTTTTGAATATTCTTGTAAAGATACACACATAGTCAGTATTTGGGTTTAATTGAAGTACCGATGTTTTATTGTCACACAATACTTATGTGTATTAATTATGTTCTAAATGTCTTCCTGCATTTTATAATAGTTTACACTTTTACCCACTACTTATTTAATTGTATTATGGATGTCATAATTATTCCAATATCATTAACTTATATTTTTAGTCAGTATGAAAATCTCATTTTATGAATATCACTTGGAGTAGTATTGTTAGTTTTTAATTATAATGTATTATATTGGCAATGTAAACCCATCACTACATAGTTACATCATTGGGTTAGTTTTTTGGAATACTCCTACTTTGGTAGAAAATCAGTACCCTGATCTGTCATTTTTAATTATTAAGATCTCATGTAAAGAAAATAACATTTTCAACGGCAGCAATTTTTTGTTTATCTGTTTTAAGTCTTCTCCAGTCACACAAAAGTAATAAATACATATTGTTTTAAAGAGACATTTACGAAGTACATTTATAATAATTGATTTAGTGTAAGTAATCATTCATTATATGAGAATTACTATGTTTAATTTTATTTAGAGTGTAAGCTATTCAATTTAGACCAAGAAAACAAACTAAGTGGGTACTTGACGTACTTGTCCAAACATTCCAAAGATGCCTTGTCAATCGTCCACTTATATAATATTTTTAATTCCTGTAAGAAGGTACTACATAAACAAAAAATAAATAGGTACCTGCTTTTTCAAGCTCTTACATTGCAGATTTTTCCAAATTTATCCATGTAATTTCATTCTTATTTCAAAATATGCATCTGACATTCTGTTCTCATCAAATTTTCTATGGTATGAAAATAAAATACTTACCTTTCTGGCAATACTATGTATTTATGGACTTGATGTATTCATCAAATAATACCAAAATTTGATTGTTAGCAGCTAAATATTTTTTTATGAAATAAAAGAATTCTCATTGAATGTGTAAGTCACTCTCATGAAGCCAGTTTATTTACTTCTCAGCTAGTCTTACTTTCAGAACATATTTCAATCGTAATTTAAGGAGCAACCTATTTATTCAACTCCACACCTGATGGATATTTTATTATTACGACCTTTAGTTTTAGATAATTCTAGTTACAAAAATTCCGAATGATTGTGTTCTTTGTTCTAAGATTTGTGAATCAAATTGGGTGATTTGTTTTGGAGACTATATATTACTTAAAGCCATGCTCAATTGAATTCATATATTAATTATAATTTTATGACATCCTTACTATAATAAAATTTTATTTCAACAGTTTGGTAAGCTTCCAATTTAAAATTTTACTTGTAATCAAAATTTCCAAGGGTTTTTTTTTTGCAATTTCATTTGTAATTTAAATTATGTTTCAGGATAAACTTACAAATAAAGGCATTTTTTTATAAGTCCACCTGCTGTGACCTTAAATAAATAATGTGTATCAATGTTTTTTTTTTAAATATCGTGTAATGCCATCACGCATACTTTTAAAGCTAATATATTTTTAATGAAATCTTTTAATGAATAATGACTGATATGTAAAATCTAGATATTGTAAATTTAACATTAACCTATGTTAGAACATCTTTGATTTAAGTGAAATTGTGTAAAGTATTTTTGATACCTATTAAATTATTTTTAATGCGATTAGTTTTTTTTTTTTTTCACTGCATTTTTAATTTGTTATATTCATTACATTGTGAACAACAACAAAAATTATCTGCTGGTTATTACTATTAAATAAGTGCACGCTACCAATTTACTAATCGACTCATAAATACAATGAATTTGCTATGTTACTGCAATTAAAATAGGTTCATACTTGTTTAAAAAAGGATTGTCTTAGTTTTCAATCAAAACAAAACAGTGTGTTGACTAGTTGTCATGGATCATGCTATACTGCAAAATGTTACACCAATGTATTGGTTGGTGAATTAAAAATGTTTCGAATTGTTATAACATACGGTACTGTTGCTGTTGGAACAACTACCTCCGCTAGAGTTTGTCTGAAAAATGAAGAATCAGTAAGTAACATTCACAAGCAAATAAATCAATCAAAATCATGAAGTTAAATTCAATTCAATTTATAATTTTAATATATTTGACTGTTTTAGCATGATGTAAATTACACCTTTGAGTACCCTTGCACTAAATTGAAATTGGATTACGTTTTCAAAGTGGATTTTCCTAAATGTATTACCTTAAAGCCAGGAAGATGCTATGAATTCTGTGTTTCTTTCTCCCCTACAATAGCAGGACAGGATTACATAGATTATTATAACATAGAGGATAAAGAATTTCATAAGAAGGTGAACTTAATAGTTCAAGGAACTAGCACAGGTTAATTATTGAAAATGAATTTTAAGGCATTTTCATCACAATTTTCAATTGTATTTTTAGCTTAACTAAAACATACGTTATTTGTATATGAATGTAATTTAACTTTCTAAAGGTCCAAAAATCTCCTTCAATCCTAAAGAAATTCTGTTCTTACCGACTGAGGATGCAATCTATAAATTTAAGAAAAATATAAAATTAACCAATAATTCCATGATGATGGGATATTTCAAATGGTTTATTAATCCTGGTGGTCAGGGACCTTTTAAGGTAAGTAACAATGCATTTAAATATTTATTTAATCATTTTTTTTAGTTTATTCTTCACATTTATTTTCCTCCATTTTTATTTCAATAATCCTTTTTTACCTCAGATTTCGAAGCCATGTGGGATCATAGAACCATTTCAGTCCGTTAACTATTCTATTGTTTTTAACGAATCCTTCAATGGAACTTTTGAAGAAGATTTAGTCTGTATGATTCATCAACAAGTGAGTAAAACTTAACTTGGTAACTTACATAACCAATACCTTGGAAATAACTTTAGTTCTTTAAATAATTTTCTCATTGCCTAGGAACCTCTTATATTACGGGTAAGAGGAACAAGGTCTAAATTAGGTGTAACTGAATTTGAAGAAGAAAAGTATAAATCAGGAAAGATTTTGGAATCAAAATGTAATTTCACCACTGTCATGGAAGACACTGTAAATGTTAGAAGCGATATGCCGATGGTGTCTGTCTCCTCAGCATTTATAGATTTTGGATTAGGCAGTGCTTCCGATGTAACATGGAATATTACTCAACCACTAAGTGTTAGTAACCACTTGGATGAAGATGGAACTATATGTTGGTACCAAGGTATAATGTTATTCAATTAGTTTTATATTCAATATTGTTAGTGCAAGCTTGTTTGAATTAAATTTTTGTTTCTGATTTTCTTCTTCAGACAGTGAAGAAACCTTTACAAGCAATCCGGAACATTTAACTATTGAAGCTAAAGGTGTCAAAGATTTTGCTGTAAAATTCAGGTAGTATGTAAGCTTTGAGCCAAAGCACTGCTAAAAATCTGTGTCAACATCCAGACCAATTCTGTTCTGCCACTATTATTATTTTAATATGATCATGTATCAATTTTTTTCCAGACCAAGGCATTCTGAAAGGCGCTATAGTTCAATATTGTTTGGTGTTTTTATGACCGCCAAAATTGGTAAATTACAGAACGCCCGGCACACATTCAGAATAGCAGTCATTGGCCACACTTGTCCCGGGCCGTACCCCTTAAAACCAAAATGTCACTTGGCAGAGAGGATATTTTTCCCGCCCACTGTCCCATTTTTTGCAACATTCACTACTTTCATGTTGAATAATTGCGGAAGTATGCCCATTCTTTATAAGTTTATTCCTCCTGAAAAGTCGTGAGTGATAATTAAGTTAAATAAAGAAATTAATCACTGTTGGATATTCTAACAACATTAAACTAATTGGCTATACATTGTTTTAAGATATGTTACTGTGATGCCAATGTGTGGATTAATGGAACCAGAAAATTGGGCCATCATTTTGGCTGCTTTACATCCAACTTGTTCTGGTTTCTATATCGAAGAATGGAAAGTTTTAATTGATTTTACCACTGAGGTTAATTTTTTTTTCATATAGTGAACACCATATTTTTAATTTTAACAAAATAAGCCACCCGGAACTGCCCCGGAACAAAATTTTCAGCCACCCTGGTCGTTTTCTAATTACATAAACCCTTTCACAAATAAAAACCTTTCAAATTCAGGCTTTCAGCGGAAAAAAAATTAAGAAGTTTTCTGCCTTTGTACAGTGATGATATTTGAAAAAATGAAATAATTACTTTTTTTAGGTCAAATTCAAGTTTTATGGTTCTGCTGATATAATTCAGTATTCGGTTACTATTCAAAATCAACTGGACCTATTGGATGGTAACAATTATTTATCTAAAGAGGAAATAATTTACCCATCTTTATATGAAGACAGTGTTACTGTTTCCGATGTGCACTCAAGAATAATTAACAATTCTCAAGATATTAGGATGAAAAAAGAAATTTCATTTGATGTCACCAGTCCAGGGAGTGAATCCAAATGTGCGATAGTCATACAAAACCTTACTAGGAATTATTTGCAGTTAGTGGTCATTTTTTTATCCAACCAAGGGTTTATCCCATAATAATGTTCACCTAACAAAAGGTTACACATTGATTTCATTGACTTGGGCGCACGTTTTGCGCCTGTCAATGGTGGATTCCGCAATTTACATAACTTAAAAGTTATGAGGATTGCATACATGAAATACACGAGGCGTAAATTTTCAACGGTGTAACCTCTTTAAACTCTTGTGCTCCTGGTAGATTTTTAATATAATATCGATTTATTGAGTGCTATTTGACATGCATTTTATTAAAAATAATTGTTTTTTACCTCTTCAATGTTATGTGCTCCTGATATATTTTCTAATAATTTCCACAACTGAAAAAGGAATTATTACTAAAAATAACTACTTCTGCATTCTGTGCTCCTGGTACAAAATATCGAAAATTCCAGAAAAATCAATTCTCTCTAAGAGAATGTTAGTAATACTTTTGAAAAATTCTTATCTCACTAGACTTTATGAGCTCCTGGTAGACCAAAAATATTTTGTACAATTTTTTATTTACCGCTTCGGAATTTTGTTTGATCAAATGCTCAAAAGCTTAAAACTGAAAGTTCTGACAAAGAACCTCAATGATCTAACGGTCGTTGTTCCCAGTCAGAACTAAACTTAGCCGAGTTTAGCCGGCTTAGTTGAGCTGAAATTTTATACATGGTACAACTATGCTCCGTAATAATCTTAAACGTGTTTCCACTTTAAAGTATCTTCTAGCGTTGTGACCGCTTTGAAAGAACTACTTCTTTTGGCAACAGCTCCTGCTTCATTCATTGTTCATTTGAACAAATACTTCAATTGAAGTTGGTAGTTCCTTTAGCGTTCATTTATTTCATTAACTTCATTTCATTGAACAAATACTTCAACGGAAGTTAGATTACAAAGAACTACTTCAATTTGCAGCAGTACAGTTGCGAAGGAACTTCAAAGCCTATAAAGAAGTATTTCATTACAAGTACTTCAATTGAAGTCCGACTTCAAAGTACTTTGTGAAAGAAAGAACTAAAGGAATGTGATTTTTATTTTGGCAAGGAACCAGTTCTAGTTCTTTTCACTTTCAAATGTCTACTGACTAGTACGTGCTTTTTCGGCGAGGAACCGGTTCCAAAAAGAACTGAACAAATAACCGGATAAATTGCTTATAAAGATCTCTTCTAATAAAGATCTCTTTTTTGCGAGTTCGACTTCCATTGAAGTGTTCACTTCGAAGGGTTCATTTTAAAGAACTAACAATTCGTGAAGCATTCACAAAACGTTGAAGTTTTTCCCAACGCTAGTATCTTCGGATGGTGTATGAAAGTAAGCTTGCATTTTGTGTTCATATCGAAGGGGTGTGCAAATCGGCATTAAAAATGTTAAGATTTGTTCTCTGAATCATCAGAGTTTTTCAGGATACCCACACTCTGAGAATACTCTACTTCTCTTTGGTCCGCATTGGGCTGGAGAGTGGCTCGGTTATTTGGCACCCTCGTGAAGAGGGCTACTCCCTCATGTAAGGGAGGGTCCAGAAAAAGTTTCTACGATTTCTCTACATGAGGGAGTGCGACCACTATCCGTCACTCTACCCAACAAACTTTCTCCTGGGCACGCTCGGACTTCACTCCTTGCAGCTCAGAAGAGAGGGGTATGCCGCCACTCACCTTTTCAGACTGGTGCGAGGCTATATCGAGAACCCTGCTATTTTGGAGCATGTATGTCTCTATGTTCCTGATGACTATTTAAGCCAGCGTCATCATACATTATTCTATCTTCCACCTGTAGGACCAACCTGCCAATGATTTTGCGGGTGGGAAGGACTATATTGCTCCTGAAAAAAATCTCTTCCGATATCCACATATTCTACGTCAGTGAGGAGATTCAGAAGGGAAATCCTATTGATTGAAAAATTGAAGCAACACTATTTGGTTTATGATGGATTTGTGTTACTTTTGCATAAAAAAAGCTTTACTCTTGATGTAATTTTTGTGTCTATGGATTGCCAAGAATAGTGGGTGGAGCAATGAGTAGTAAGGGAAGATTCACTTAAGCTAAGAGAAGTTGAAAACAGGCAAATAAGACGTTACTTGTCTTTTCATTTAACCGAGTTGATGCTATGCATCGGCTAGCGAAATATTGGAAATGACAGCCATAAGTAAACCTAATGCTCAAAACTTTGACTTAGTTTTAACCTCAAAGCTCAAAACACAACAAGACTATTAATAATGTGAAATTACATATTGTGCTTAAAGTATTCGGCTACTGGGGAATATGGATTGGGTTTACGCTGATGGCGGTGAAGAAGTAATTATTCGACCCAATGAAGTGAACCCATTTTGCCTTATTTTCAAGCCTATGTTTCCTGGAATTTACAGTTCAGTTATAACCTTCTCTGCTATTGCATTGCATAAAGGGTAATTATTATTATTTGAAGAGTAGATAGGTAGTTAATTTATAAAACAAATAAATTTTAAATGTTAAAAACTATGTACTTGTTAATGTCTTTTTTTTTTACTATAAGGAAACCAATTGGAGTTCCACTGGACACTAGTTTGTCGATTAATGGACACTGCAGTGTTTTTGAACTACAGGTAATTTAAAGATATTTATTATTTCTAGAAAAACCTACCGGTTTTCAAAAGTTACATAACAAACGCACAGTTTTAAGTAACAAGAAAACATTGTTTGTCCAAGGTTTTACCAAAGAGTTTGGATTTGGGACAACTTGAATGCGATCAAAAGGTGGAAACCAAATTTTCCCTGATCAACACGGGAACTTGTCCGTTACACTTTCAACTGAGCCCTGTTCAAAGAAACTTGCGATGTGAAATAGTTGAAATTAATCAACTAATTTTACGACCAAATAGAGTATATTTTTCATATTTTTTGGAGTCATATTTTTCAAGCTTTTTTGATTCACATTCACAGATTAATTTATTTATTGGATTATTTTTCGACAGGGAACTCTTCTGGGCGGTAATTACTGCAACATAAATATTAGCTTTACGCCAGAAATACGTGATGACTTTTATGTTAAAATATTTTGCGTCCTACGTAAAAATATGTCTTCCAATATTCCGACCCCAACAGAGCCAAACAATATGATGATTTTTCACTTTCACTTTGAAGGAATCTATCCAACAGTTCAGGTAAATATAACATTGTTTGGGTTAATGCTTATAGCATTTATTTGTAACATTTATTGCATTTTGATGTTTTAGGTTCATGCTATTCAATCTATACAATGTGACAAGAAGTTTTCTGAAGTGATGCTTTGGCAAATGCTGAAAATTGATCAGTAAGTATTTAAAAATATAAACAAACCAATAAAGCGAAATTTCCAATAAAACAAATATTATATTCCTTTATTTCAGGCTTAACACAGCTTTGAAAACAGTAGCACTAGATAGTTCGATAAGAATTGATATGGAGGTCCCCGCCAGCCAAGTTAACTATTGTCCTACTCACCTGGGACTCGTCCTGAAGGGGAAATACTCGGCTCTGTGCAACTTCTCCTTGACCCGCAGTAAACTGTGCAACTGCCCTCTGCTGAGGCAATCTCGAAAGATGACTTTTGTAGAACATGTTTACAAATGTCCACATAGATCTATTTTGCAACTGTGTCCGAAAAATGGAGCAATTAACGTACGTCGACAATAAAATAAACCATTCGGATATTATGAATTATGTATAGGTTTTCTAGCCAAAATTACATTTAAACATATAAAAATTTGGGTTCTTATTAGTTTCATGTCAACCACTTCAGGTCCCTGCAACCATGATAAACTTGAGAGCATAATGCGCAAGTGTAGAATTGTTCAACTTTGTGGGGAGTTAGGATAGTTTTCGAGAAGCATAAAGATGTAGGCTGGCTGCCTGCTGATTGACGTTAAAACTATTTACTAGCCTTTGGACAATGTTAGATTTAACATGTGATATAGGCTCGGTGACCAAAAAGTTCCAGATTTTATTTCAGTTAGAAAAATACTGTCGTGTTTTACAGAAAAATAAGGTGTTTCTACTGAAATTGGAGATTAAATACTGTCTTACTGGAGAGCACCAGCTCGCTTACGATTTAACACTTCTTCCAAAAAGAAGAAACATTCTCCTACACTTCAATATAAAAGTGACAGAGGAAGTATCCACTTGGCTGTGGCCCCTTTACCATGCGGATGAATGGGATGAATTAAAGGAACATGACAAAAGCATCTTTTACCTCAATCTTGGCAAAGTTTACATCGGAAGTCAAGATCCCGTTTACAGAGTGAGTTTAGAAAATGATATGTAAATGTATTATTTTACACTGCCGGACACTGCATAAATATCACGAGTATTTTCTTCTCAAAACCGTTCATGTGAAAATGTTGTAAATTGTGAAATTAACTTTATAATTATTCCAGTGGTTTATTCTGCACAATACTATAGCAGAGGTAGTGAAATGGCAATTGTTGAAAGCGAACACAAGTTCTTTTGCCGTAATTCGCTGCGTAACAGGCAAATCTAGAGCGCTTCCAGATAACCCATTGTGTGTCATGTTTTCATTCAAGCCCATGGAATCCATCCATTATGAGGTTCAATCCTTCTTCCCTTCAAACTCTAATAACTAAAAATTACTTTGGTAGCGGTTCTCTTATTTTAATTTATTATATTGTGGTTTTTCCAGGAAAAATTTATGGGAATTTTAAATTATCGTAAGGTTTTTATTGTTGTGCACGGTGAAGGTGCTACTGGTCCTTCTGTGAATCCACCAATACACATTCCTAAGAATATTTTACAACAGAAGAGATATTTACCTACGGCTAATATGGCAAGTACTCATAATTTTTCTTTGTTTCTTTAGATTGTTTTTTTTTTTGGTGACATGACAGATTTTGCGCGTGGACTGAAAGCTAAAAATCAATAAATGTTTTCCTCGTTGCAGGTTAATATATCGAAAGACCATTTTATTATTGAGAACTTGATGACAAACAGAAGAATGACGAGAATGTTTGCAATCAACAACCCAACTTCTAAAGTCATACGGCTTACATGGGATAAGTCCGTTAACATTTGGCTTGTAAATCTGTATGGAAAACTTTTTTTTATGGATTTAAAATATGCACAATTTTTTGTTTACAGACTAATATTACCGTGTTCGCTAAAGTGCTTCATAACTCCAGATAAAGAACATATTATTCAGCCCAATGAAAGAAAATGGTTACTTTTGAATATATGCGCGGAAAATTTACCAACTCATGTCACGTAAGTATAACAGAAATACATAATGTGACAATGTTTACTGAAGGTGGAAACGATGTGCTTGCCACACTTTTTTTTTTTAATACTTGGATGTGGCTTGTATAAAAATAAACGCTGAATAAAATTAAAATCATGATTTAACACAAAAACATTTTTTAGACATCAAATGCGATGCAATTTATTGGACCTCACTGAAAGGCGATATATCAAGAAGAATCGAGACTCGTATCAAAAATATGAAGAGTTTAAATGTGAACAAGGTTCTGAAACTTGCTGTTTTGAGGAGGTTAACAAACATTGAATTAACAGTTTGTTATTTATACTAAAGCATTAATTTTGGCAATTAAACTCACTAAATTAACTGTTGGACATTTAAAATGCGTTATACATACTTATGTTTTGGGACAGGTACAAATAAATAAGAATTTGGAGAAGAAGTGTGTTTACCTAACACTAAGCATTAATACCATTAGTCCCCGCGATGCATCTAACCACACAAAAGGGTCCGATGCTTATTTTTGGGTGAGCAAAAAAAATAACTTTTAAATTTAACATAACAGATTCGAACGCAATACATAAATTTACTGACCTATTATTATGGCTTTAGAGTCCTTGTCAGAAAGAACCTGCATTCAAAAGATGCAATAATATAATGCAAATGAAATACGCTACATATATTATGGAAAAACTAATTTGGTGAGTTTACATCACAATAAATTCATACAATTTGTTTTTTTAAATATTGATCACTTTTGCATTATGCATTCAAAATAATAACCACTTTAAATATTAAAGGTCTGCTTTGAACTGTGAAATCATAAAAGAGAAATTGATGAATCTGAATAATTCTAACAATCCTACATACATGCAGTTTGTTATGGCCCCCAAAGAGAAATCTCATCCCACTTTGGACAATAGGTAAAACATTACATTATATTTTTAAAAAAATGGCTAAGATGCTTATAAAATATGGAAATCAGAACTGTTTCACACTTACTCAGTCAAACCTTAACATTTCAGAAATATTTCCAATATTTTTAATGGATTAATTTTCGAAACCTTACAAAAATACACAAAGCAAAGGGAATAAAGAGCTTGTGAATGGGTAACTACATAAGATCATTCACTAAATGAATAACTATCCAAAATGCCACTAAATGGAATTCACCTTTTTTTCACCATGTTGTGTATCCTGTCTATTAAACAACGCATACAATTTCCTTGCATAACAATGTAATATAGGATGTCAAAATCAAATGTCTTTATCAGCAAATTAATATACAAACATTTTATATGTTTATAAAGTTAAATAAAAATGTAGCTACCTACAAATTTTTCTAATTTTATTCCATTCTTAACTTTTGAAAATGGAATTAGGTGAACTCACTTTCCACCTGCACAAAATATCTTAATTAAACTGTTTTAAAAAAATACATTACAATATGTAGTAGGCCTTACTAAGTCAAAGGTTTTTGAAATAATTTTAACACATTTAAAAATAAGTAAACGATTTTTTAAATATTAACATGGAGATTCATAATAACAAACAAATTGTACAAAAATTTAATGAGACACTATAGTATTTTTAAACAAAAACAAAAATACTTGATAAAAAAAATGCAGCAAAAAACCAATAGAAATTCAATTTAATGTCAGAATATAAAAAAAAATAAAACATCATTTCAAATGATATGGATGCAAACGAAATATAATTGAATATTGGAATGATCTTTTTCTCACATAATTTTTTACATAATATGTGGGTTGATTTTTGGGGTGTTAGGTCGAGTTATTGCTTACTCCTTCTATCAAAACATAAATATGCCATGACGTAGACGATGATACAGTATCGCCAGCGCCAGCGCCGTATCCACTATACATTCAAACTGTGTAAAAAATACAGGCGCCATCTCTGAAGGGGGCACCGTGAAAATAAAGGTATTTAAAAAATACTAAAATTAAAATTGAAATTTAAAAAAAAAAAAAATCACTCTCGTCAGACCATCGCTCCAGGCTTCACCTTTTCAAGTCTCCGCTCCGCCCGCTGCAGCTCCCCGCCTGATCTGACCTTCTTCACTTGGCTACGCCCTGGACCCCGACTCTTCCCTCCTTTGGATCACCGACGCAGCAGCTCCCGAACAGGCGCATTTCGAGAGAGGATGCAGCAGCTGCTGCACGAAAAGCCGGGCTATAAACAGTCTATGTGTGTGAGACAGATGTCCCATACATATTGGTTCAAGAAGAAGGTAGCACAACATGGCTTAATACCTCAAAAATCAAACAACAATCATTTTTTTACATTTCGGAATAGGTATGTTACTATTACACTATTATCACTGGGGCTATTGAAATACTACATGATTTCGTCCAGTTTCAAGGGCAGTCTTTTATCAGTGAGGGGAGGTATCACCGTCACCATGACCCTCTCCCCCAGCTGTGGAATGCGTAAGCCGTTCATCTGGCTGGTGTGGATTAGACCGTCTCGCCCCACTCCACAGTCCACGAAACTGCCAAATGGTGTGACGTTGCTCACCACACCTGGAATTAATAAGGCCATTTATAATACTCATTAGCAGTTTAGTGTTAAAAAAAACTCACTTGTCAAGTCGAGAATCAAATAAAAAATATATATTGTAAAGCTCTCTTGACCTGACATGAGAGAAAAAAACCAATTCTCCGAATATAAGAAGCTATTCCAGAAAAGCCACTTATGTCATTAACATACAATTTGAAAAAATACATAAACACATTATCTGAGAAGATAGCATAATTGATAAAAAAAAACATCATTTTGTAAAACACAAGTGAGTCATTACAAAATTACAGTCAGCAAGGTACAACGAAATTTGTACCTTGCGGTAATCTGGCATTCTAGAGGTTAATGGCATAATTTTTAATACTTTTAAATAATTTTTAAATACCGTGTAGTAGAATCTTCCTAGAACCACATGACCCAAAGAGATGGATAGAAAACATAATCTTTCATGTTCGTAGCTAGTGGCTGACGCAGTATTGCTTTCCTATCATGATACATAGTACACTTAAATTTTAGTTCAAATTAAAAGGTATACAATTACCTGTAAGCTTAGCACCTTCCTTTAACTGGCCTATGTTATTGATTGCCACTGAGTAAATAGGTTTATTATTCCTAAGAGGATCTTCGTGGGGAGATTGGCTCAGTGCCTCCACTATTAGTTGGGCATCACTCTCCAAACAGCCTAGTTTAGAAGACAAGGCGGGAACGCCTATAGCGGATGTGTTGCTTTTAAAGTCTTTCAAAAACTTGTGCGTGCCAATATCGTTCAGTGATAATTTTACTTCTTTAAGTAGTCTGGAATATAAAGACGCCAAGATTATCAACTGGTAAGGAAAACGAGGAATGAATCAATATATGTATGATATAATACATAAAAATTTGAAAACAAGTTAGTCTTGTAGCAATAATGAATAAGTTTTCAAAAAATACCAAACCTTTTTGCTAAGTCATAGCTCTCAGGATGTATCCAAGTATTATCTAGTTTATTTTTACAGGCAGGTATCCTAAGGAAGCCGGCACACTGCTTGAATATCTTTGGTCCTATTCCGGTCACTTTAAGCAGCTCTTCTCGGCTACTAAAGCTTCCATTCTTTTCTCTATACTGAATAATTGATTTTGCTTTTGTTTCAGTCAATCCAGCGATTTTTCTATAATCAAGTTTAGAATAAGATAAGATATTAATAATTATTCACTACTTTTATGGTGATATGTGAACAAGCCAATTTGTGTATTTAGAACAAAAAATAATAAATATTATGTCAATTTTAAAGAGATTTTTGACTGCCCAATTAGGAATATCAAATTAAATGAAACATCACGCTGATAGTAAAACATTGATCAATAAATTATATCAGTATTTCTTAATATTTATGCATAATTTCTATTCTAGTAATAAGTATCTATTCTAGAAAAACCACTTTGAAATAATACATAAACACATTATCTGATAAGATAGCATAATTGACAAAAACATCATTTTGTAAAACACAAGTGAGTTATTACAAAATTACAGTTGGTTGCAGGAATTTGGCATTCCAGAGGTTAAAAGTGAAATAAAAAATGGCCTTATTTGGAACCCATAAACAAGTTCCTTTTTTGGAACGGTACCTTGAAAAATCTTATTAGAGAGTTTCACCGAAAATCATTAATTTAATTTGTTTTCGAAATGAGTATTTGTACCTTAGCAAAGCCTCGGAAGCCGTGTTGAGGTCTGCCCCTACGAAGCTGGCACAGCTGATGACGGTATTGTTGAGGGCTTCATTCAGCAGCTTTGGGTTGGGCGTCGTGCTGGTACAGCCCCACTCCAACGTGCTTGGGCTCCACCTTCACCAGCTCACTGAGGGGGTCCAGGGCCCTCCTGGCTATAGAGATGGCTGATATCAGGTTGGGATCCATTCCAGGATGTTCCTAGGGGGATTTTTAAAATTATTATCAACAGATTAATGCTAAAGCCTATGTCTTGTATGTGGGAGGTCTTGCATCTCCCCTGAATAAGCAAATTCTTTCTGAAAAAAATTTTAAATACCATTTTGTTGAGAATTTTCATCTCGTAGATACATTCGTAAATTCCGAAAAAATCAGGCGTTGCACAATTTTATTTTTCTGTCTCTCCTAAACAATTTGCCCTAATGTAGGAGTGGTTTGATTGTTAAACCAAGCCTAGAACAGTCATGCCTAGTGGACTGGTAAATCTGGTTATATACATATTATGTAAATGCTTGGAGTAAGGATATAAGGAGGTATGGCTATAGCTACTATTATTTTTACCCAACCTATACAAATTTGTGATATATCATTTTCTCCGGGTTTTTACGTTGTACATATTCCATGAGAGAGAAAGAGACAACAAAATTCGTCACATAATATCGTAGACAAAAAAAAAAAAAAAAAGATAAAAATAGCTATTGCGCGGACGGAGAACATCCTTACATACTTAGGTATGTAAGGATGTTCTCCGTCCGCGCTAACTTCACATCATCGAGTCGCATAACTTATATCAACGGATTTTGAGGTTATTTCCTATATTTGTGTTGATTAAAAAACTTGCAGTGGTTATACAAATAAATCAAACATGATGGTGATATGTGCTATGCGCGAATGTTAAAATAAGACCAAACGAAGATTGTAAAACATCACTTTTTAGAGGTATTTCAACAGTTTTAAATATTTTTGACCGAACTTTAGAATTTTCACATTTTTAATGATATAAAGACATCAAATCAACAAAAGCTTCCATCATTATTTAGGCAAACTTTCTGTTATTAGTGTTGACTTTATAAATCATTTTAATGGTGTATTGATATTGTTTTGTTTAATGTGTTCAAATATGTTCATTAAAAATGTCCGAATCCCATGTGGGCAGTAACTAAGGCTATCCAACATCCTTTAATATATCTTGGTCTCTTTCTATCGAGTTAGTATAAAGTCAATAATCCTGACTACACTGTTTCGCAAAGGTACCTCTCCATGTCCTCCAAGTATAATTTTAAGGGTGTAGAGAAAACGTAAGTACTATATTGCAATGAAAAAATTATATTGATGACAAGTTACCTTTGAGGCTTCTGGACTGCAGGAGTAAATGGAAGCGCCCTGCTCGGGGACAATGACCAAGGGCACTTTCTTGGATATTCCCCATTTCTTTAACCATTGTTCTGTTTCTCGGCAAGCCGTTCCATTGCCCAAAGCAATTACTTCACACCTAAACAACACAACACAACATTGAAAGATATTATAAAAAAAAATTTGTCTGTTAAAACAATCTGGAGCGATTAAGACAACTGGTTTTTTTGGTCGGCTAGTAAGCCCGTAAACTTATTATCATGAAATCAATTGACCAACTTACCGATGGATATCAATGAGCTGCTGAATTTTCTGTGACTCTTGATCAAAGGCTGCATTCTGATTAAAATTTGGATGCATCACATAAGTGTCCAGAACTTGTCCCAGAGAATTGATAATTCCTATTTTACACCCATGTCTGAATCCAGGATCGATTCCCAGGATATTATTCCCCTTTATAGGAGCAGTCATCAGAAGCCTCTTGAGATTGGATGCGAATACAGCGATGGATTCTTTCTCTGCCTTTGCCGTCATTTCAGATCTAGCTTGCCTAGATAACCAGGGTTTAATCAACCTTTTGTAGGCATCTGATACAGCATTTTTTATCAGAGGACCTCGCCATATTCCCAAACAAAACCTAAAAGAAATTGAATTAATATTGCTTAATAAGTTTTCCTTATCAAGGGGCTATACGAGCACTGTCCAGCACATATGTTTTTTATTAAAATTAAACTAATCTTTACTCAAAGCAGTGATTATCCTCTGATTACGGCATATTTCAAAAAAATTGCTACGGTCAGAGAAATGTAAGATTATTTTATTTGATTTTGGTAGATTTTTAACAAAATAGGAAGATAATTGATATTTCACAGGGTAGAATATAATATGACAGAACAATCAAAATACAGAGAAAGCAGAATTTTATATTCACATTTATGTCTTTAATACATGTGTACGAGTGATACAGAATATAACTCTGTTGCCAATGCGTGGAATCTAACCTATTGGTTACGAATTCTTTCATATATGAGATTTCAATGTAAAACAAAGAACATCAGAAAAACGGACGGGTTTCGACAATAAATTAACTGTTAAGACTCAACAAATTAGGTGGGGCTGAGTTAATGAAGATATTTCTAGTATATTATGGACATATTCCCAATCTCAGGGCAATATGGAAGTAGCGAGAAGAGAAAAAAGTTGGTTTGAGAATATTTTAAAGAGTAGATTAGTTACCATTCAAGATTATTATAGAACCAATCTGGGATTTCTATTTTTATAGATAGAATTTTTGCTGCTTCTCCTCTGTTTAGAGCCAGTGTCTGATGGGGTTTAATGTAGTCAATTCTCATCTTAAATTCTAAATAAATATTGAATTTATCTTCATCCAATTCCCTTTTCTTGGGCACTTTTGCTTTTGTTGACGTTACTTCAGTCTTTTTAGTTTTAGTTGTCCTGGCCTTGGAACTTTCAACATACATTTTGGTATCAGTTTTCCTAAAAACATTAAACGTCAATTATGTCCTAAAATAGGAAAATACAAGGCAACTTTACAAAAACCTTTATGAAATTAAAATAAAGCTTACAGCATTCTTATTTTCTCCAAAACTCTTGAATCTTTGTAAATCATTTCTGCTAAAAGGTGAACTATATTAGCTTCCACTTCTGCAGGGGTTTTCAACCCATCCACTTCATCATTACACAAGGATGCAATGTTGATGTTATCTCCATTTAAAATGGCCAAAGCAGCGGACTCTAATCCAATTTCTCGTGCCCTTTCTGCCAGTGTTCCACTTCGTTTCTTCAATGGTTCATACTAAAACAATATAAAAGTAATAGTACATAATATTTAACAACTCGAAATAAGGAACTGATTGAATTATAATAAGGTGATGTAGTTGCTAACCAGCAAATCGAGTTCAGAAATATTTCTAGCACATATCACAGATTTCTCCAGATCAGGGGTCAACTGGCCACTGTTTCTAAGAGTTTTCATAATATTGAGAGCTTTTTTCTTCAAAGCACAAACATTAGTGAAGCAGTCATATAGATCCTGTAAACTAATACAAAAATACATTAGAAATAAAATAAACAATTTATCATAGAAAAACATTATCGGGTAAATATATCGAACATATTATTGTTGATACCTTGGAGGAACAATATATGGAGGTATAGATTTGCGAACGATTGTAAGTCAATTCATTGACATTCGTCCAACTCTAAAAAACTAGAGTTTCAGGTTAACATGCAATAGTGCACGTCTCTTTCTAACATAAACATATTCCCTTTTTTTCCCGTTTAAGTAGATAGAAAGAGATATATTTAAGAACGATTGTTTGTAAGATAGTGTATTTTGTATTGTTTCGGCCACTTTTTAATAAAAAATATTTTTATCACAAGAAAGCAATATTATAAACACCATTTAAATGATTTATTAAGTCAAAATAGCACACACGCGCTAATAGCATGAGGTTTGCCTAATGATGGATCCTCATTGTTAATATTTATTCTTTATTATTTATCTTGGTAAATACAAAATTTAAGGGATTGCTCCGTGTCTGTCTCACTAGGAAATTCCTGTGACGAGACAGACTTTTATGACTTTATATCATTAAAAAATACGAAAAATCTCTAAATGCAATATAAAAAATATTAAAAACTCTTGAAATATTTGCGAAAAGTGGTCATTTTTACTACTTTTTGGGTCCTACTAGTACATAAACGCATATAACATATCGCCATATTTTTTCTTATATAAAACCATGTGTGTATTCGTGGCGTCCTGTAAGGTCTATACTGTTACTTACCGCGTACGCCACATTGGCGTTTTTTCACATGCATGACTTTTAAGTCAAAAATAAATTCGATATCCATCATTAGCTTCGAAAATGTGTCAAGAGATGTTTAAGCAAAGACCCAGACTATGATATCACAATAAAAAATATATACGTATAATACTTTTTTAACAGATGTCAGTCATTTGAAAATAACGCCCTTATACGGTCGAAATAAATATTTTGTCGCAGCGTTTTTTGCGTTCAATATTTTTGTTAGGCGTCGAAGTAAAGCATCACCAAATTATCCAAATATCGACGACGAATAAACGTTTGAGGAGGAAATGTAAAGTAGGTACCTACCACAAACTTAGAAAAGAAACACCTTTTATGTGCAAAGAGTGTAAAGTTCCCTTACATATCGGTGATTGTTTTGCTGCATATCACTTGAAAAAACATTATTAGTTGTTTTAAATGGCAATTTTTACGATGATGAATTGACATATTTCAATGTGCTTTAAAATATTGTTTTTTAGTACATTTGGTTTGTTATTATAGAATTATATATTATTTACGTGTACTAAAACAATGAGCAATTACTATTGTGTTCCGTCATTTATCTAAAAATATGGGCCTTACTGGTGAGTGCAAATTGAAATACTTTACTAACATAAGTAGTATTTTGAAGTTGGGTATGTAATCTGAGATACTGTATATTATATGATCACACCTAATGTGGAATGGCGCCAGGTCACAAAAAAAGGACACCAATAAGGACCACTCAAGCATGTCGTAAATTTATTTGAAGTGATTCATTTTGCGCTTGCGCCGGGTCGTATATAATCAGATGTCTGTTTTAACTAGACATACTTTATTATGAATTATAACAGTGTGTTTGTGAAAACATTTAAGTGTGTCACTAATTTATTAGTTATTCTGTAGATTATGTTTATCACTAATAGAATAACTTTTGTCTTTAAAACCCAATTCATTTATTATCCAGTGGCTAGGAACCTTTTTTTCTCGAATAAAATAAATTTTACCAATTGAAAACAAATTTAAAAAATCAAGAGACCTCGTGATAAACTTTGGATTGTTATTATATTTCATCAATTTGAAGTATATTTTTTTAAACTTTATCTTCATCTTTTATACAACTCTCATCCGGATTACATAGATATGTATTGTGTATGATGACGATATTGTGTGGAAATCGGCAGTGTCTTGAAAAATATGCAATACAAAACGAAATGAAAAACAGATTACCAAAAATATGCATAATTATATACTTACCTTTTTAGAACACAAGCCAATGGTTGACGATTAGCGAGTAAATAGCACAGTTTTATGCGTTGTTGTATTTTTAATATGTCCTGAAGATTTGATTGAAATATATTGAAGCGTTCAAAAGTTACAGAACTTTTAATTAAACAATCGAAATTTGCTGATATTTATCAATAATTGCCGGTATTTAGGGTATCGACATTGCGAAATTCTTGCGGTAAGTAAAGTGTTAAGTTCGCGCGTATGCCGTACATGCTTACAAGCCCAGAGAAAGTGATTTATCACAAATTTGTATAAATTGGGTAAAAATATTAGCTCTCTCTCCTTATATTGTAACTCCAAGGACCTTTGGAAGTAGGAAATGTAAAAATTATTCACCTTTCTGGAGTCATATTATCAACCATGGACTTGCGATACCTTGCAATAAATGGCAATGTATTATCATCTTCCATAAGCTGGACGAAATTAGCAGCCACGTTTTGAGAAACACCAGAAAGATTTGCTAGAACGACACTAGCATCCCACATCGGGAACACAGAGTCATCTATATCAATTTCTACATCTGCAACAGCATCAACTGCATCTGTGTCAACTGTAATTATTTTCTTCTTTACCACTCTTTTAACAGGAGCTTTCTTAGTAACTTTTGATGCACTACTTTTTTTTACTGGCTTGCTCTTTGTTTTAGATGGTGATTCAAATGTTGTATCAATTAATTCAGGTTCAGAAACATTATCCGAATAATCGTCCAAGTCAATTATACTTATGTCTTTGACGACTCTCTTTCTTTTAGGTGGAATAGCCTTTTCAGCTTTTTCTTTTGTGGCTTTCTTGACAATCTTTGGCTTAGATACTTCGCTGGGTACTTCTGACGGGTCCTTATTTTTCAGTTTTCTTTTTCTGCTGGATTCCATCTGAAAATAAAGTTATTTTTATGACATGTTCATAGACAGCATTGAACGCATTGGGGGTGCCAGGTGCACAAACGCAAGTTGGCGGCAACTGTTCGTGGAGTAAAAATCCTTCACGGCAATTTCTTGCTTAATTATTATTGACCTCGAGGTATTTAGCTACCGGGTCATATCTGATGGCTGCTGGAGATTTTGCCAGTGTCAGAAGATCATCCGCTTTATCAAGGAATGTTCCGAGGCCATAGGACACCTTCGACCAATCTACGTTCGCTTCCCTCTGGACCTGGCTCCCTTAAAACGGGGTTTTTATAATTTGGCCCGGTTTCCGCGGGTAATTGGAGCTATAGACTGCACGCACGTTGCAATATCACCAAGTATTGTATTTCAATATCATACTACAGTATACTTTATGAAAACAAAAGTTTTCTTCATCCACAACACTTAGGTCGGATAAGAGCACAGCTTATTGTATTGTCTTTACGGTGCCAGCGCACTACACTGGAGTCTGGAGTCAACGGAGAACTATGTACCTGTACATTATTATGCTTTTCCTCAATGGAACATATGTACTGACACTACTTTTCATTGTTTCAGGTGGAGAAAATGCCAAAGTATATTGTAACAGAAAAAGGGTATTCTCCATGAATGTGCAAGTCATCTGCGACACCGACTTGAATATTAGGAACGTTGTTGTTCGGTGGCCTGGATCCAGCCACGATCAGACCATATTCAACAATTCCCTGATAAAAGCCAGATTTGAGGCTGGCCAGTTCAACAACAGTATTGTGTTGGGTGACAGCGGCTATCAAAGTAAGCCCTATCTGTTCACCCCTCTGGTGCGAACCAACACCCCAGCCGAAAGCCTGTACAATGAATCCCAAATTCACACTAGAAATGTTGTAGAAAGGTGTTTTGGGGTTTTAAAAAGTAGGTTCCCTGTGCTGCGGAGGCGAATAACATTATCTGTAGAACGCACCGCAGCTATTATTGTTAGTTATTGTATGTATTAATTACTAGTTATTGTGTGTATTTAATTTTATATTATACTTGATTTGAAGTTATTTAGTAAAAAATCGACTAAAAGAAAGTGATTTGTATATATTTCTTTATTTATTCAAAAGGTTGGAAGTTTTTTATTAGTTCACCGAGCGCTAGGTATCATGGAATCGGCCCTGGATATAATAGTAAAGTATGTTGGTGAAAATCGGAATCAGCTAACGTATTTACAAAATATTCATATTAATTAAAACAATATTTATACCTTACACTTTGTAGAATCTGTGACCAGAGGGAGAAAATTATAAGATAAAGCTACAATAAACCTGTTGCTATAAGAATATTGATCATGACATGTATTGGAGAAGAGAATACAACACAAAACTCGACAATGCCCGATAGTCAGTGGAAAAGTGCGACTTTCAAACGAAAACGTCAAGTAAACGGTTGTAGTTCCGTAGTCGTAAGGTCGTAAGTCGTAACGTACAAAACCAGAGAAGAAAAGAAAAGTATTTGCAGAATGTGACAAAACATTGAACGTCCGTAAAAAATATCCATAAATCGTCGTGCATAAGGTATATTTTCGTGTGAACACTGACGGCTAGCTAAATCGTATTGTGATTAGGGATCTGCATTGGGGTATAATTGCGGTTCCAGCTATCGAAGACCGACGAGGAACCGGCTATTTATCCAGTTACTTTTGGAACCGATTTCCGGTGGCGGGAATGTCACAATAAGCACAGTTTAGGTGAAAAGACAAAGAGAGACTATGCAAATGTGATCCAGTTGAATGAAGGCTCTTTCCACTATGCTTTAACTGACGGGAAGAAGAAGAAAGTTCATTTGCCCGTTGTTGCCCTATCCCATTTTTCATTTCGTTTCATAGTTGACTTTCTTGCAAAATTCATTTGGTAGTCCAGGAAGGGAAACAGCTCCGCTCAAGGTCAGTTAAACTCCCAACTTAATATTGAAATCTGCCCGAGGCATACAACAATATTATGTGGATTTTATGCTAGTGAAAAAATGTGATTACAGATTTATCTGCCATAACACAAACATCCTTAGCATGGTGGGTAAAAAAACACTACAAATTATTAAAAAAAAACCTTATTTACATGTTACATGTGATCAAAAATACGTACACCAAAAGATGTATACAATTTTATATGTGTATGCAAATGAATTAAGTGGATATATTGCAATATTATACACCAACACTCCTTTTGATGATATTGAATTTGATATAATGTTAAAAACCCCTAGAGAGTGGTAATAGAGGGTTTAAAGTTTTTTTTACTTCTGCGTTTAGATGCATTTTTATGCTAAAATCTACTTGCCTAATTGTACAAATAAATATACTAGTCCTCTTCATTCTTAAATTATTTTGTAAATGTTAAGAACCAGTAAATGGTTAATTAATAAATAAATACTTGTACCTTTTGACCCAATGGTGAGGCTTGTGAATATAATTAAATAAATTCAAAAGCACCCTTGAATCCTGAAAATGTTTTAATTATAGAAAAAAAGCACTCACCGCTTTTTAAAGTTGACTTTTTTCGACTGCATAAGGACCTACCTTTTGAAGATCTTGCAGAACTGATAATCCAATAACAATTATTAACTTCGTTTGCACTTTTTTCACTTACAATATTAAAGAAACGTATCTTATTTTTTAAAAACTACTACACCTTTTATTTTATTTATTTTTTATCGATCTTCGAAAAATTATCATCCCGTCAAACGACAATAAAGTACTACATTAGAAAATTATTAATTTAAATACACAAATCTCGATATAAATGAAAACACCTGTGAGAGGATAAAAAATCGCTGCACTTTGAGATAGTAAACGTTCATTACGATTGAATTAAAATATTAACAACTAACCAATCCTTTCATCAACTTTTAACGAAATTTTTTTATTTTATTTTGGAAACACGATTTCGACATATCATGTTTTTTTTTCCGACGGCGCAATTTGGATACTAATAAACATTGCACTAAAACACTTAAATAATCTTTTGATCAACTTTAAACCGAAAAGTTGAATTCAGACACAGTTACGACCAAGCTACGCGACGGTGCGTTGACAACTAATGAAAACTAAAAATGACTGAAATGGCTTGGGCTCGCGTCGCACTTCGTGGCAAATACTTCAGGTCGGTTTGTACGCATGCGTAAAAAAATCTAAATAGTGATGGATATCCACAATTTAATAAATGAAAAAAATAAGACCTTTTAAAAATAAAAACGTATTTACATCAAAATTTTTAACATTCTTAACAACTTGTGGTGATTATTGATTATAGAACTAAAATAAAGTAAGAATTTTTTTTATTGCCTGAAGTTTTCAGACTGCATTACTAACACGTCAAAATCTAAAAATGGCTGATATCTGAGACCTGTGAGGAACCGGTTATTTATCCAGTTACTTTTGGATCCGATTCCCGGTGGCAGGAAGGTTCATCGGTAACGACGGTAACATGAAAAAATAACATCTTGTATATCATATGGTGGAACTTTTATATGATGGGGGTTACTCATGGGGAAGGGGTTGAAAGAGTAATTTTGGTTTTAAAGAATCTGAACCTGGTTTGTTTCATCACGATATTCCAACGAAAAACCACTGCCAAATATTTGCATTTTTTTACTTTCCAAAAATAGGAGCCAGTTCCAAAAATAGCCTGGACAAAGTAACCGCGACCGGAATATCCGACATCTCTAATGTGATTACACATAGCTGTCAAAAGTTGAATCTATTTTGTTAAAGTTAAGGTTAAATTTTCTTTCAATCGGGTAGAAAAGAAATTTAACTTTTATTTCAAACAGTGAGCTCGCTTTTTTGTATAAATTTGTTTTTAATATGAAAAATATAAAATGTTTTGTAAGCTAACAATAAACTCTTTAAAATTCGCGGTTACACCAGATAAGGTTATTTTTCCAAACTTTGTTTTGAATCGTACTGAAGGAATTTCCAGATATTCTACAGCTAATAAGGTGTTGTTTTGAATACTTAAACAAATGCTTATAGTTTCTTTGATATATATTTAAAAATAATTATCATCTTGTATTTTCATATTTCAGCTCAAATATGATCAAAACACATTTGCCGAACAATTTAACCAAGGTAAAGAAACAACTTGTTTATGTCTATAAATATGTTAATTCATTCACTTAGTTTAAATGTTAATAATTGTTAGACGACATAGAGTTTCTATTATTTTAACGTACTGCAAAAGAATTAATATATTTTTTTTTTAGCCCCAACGTATCCCTCAGTCAAACATATGCAATGCTTAAGAGACAAATTTGGTATTGACCATTTCAAATCTCTGCAGTGGAAGGTGATAAACTCCCTAATGGAGGAGAAACGAGACAACTTTGTTATAATGCCATCTGGGTACGGCAAGTCTCTGTGTTTCCAGTTTCCCGCCGTTTATACGAATGGTTTGACAGTGGTCATATCACCGCTGATATCGCTGATGCAAGATCAGGTCAAATCGTTGCAGGTAAAATGATCGCTTTCAATATTAAAAATAAATTAATTGATATTCAAAAGTTATTTCTAATTTGTATCTGTCAATAAAATGAAAAAGAAACAAACCGACGAGTAGTGAGTAATACCTACCTTAGATGTACTTTGGGGCATTTCTGACTTTTCTTCAGACTGTATCGTTATTTTTAGGCACTAAATATTCCTGCCTGCTTTCTCGGACCTGCTCAACCAGACAAAACTGTTTATCAGAAGCTGTTAAATGGACATTATAGGATCGTTTACATTACTCCCGAGTCTGCGCTCTCAGTCAATGGTAAGATTATTCTAAATAACATTTTATTAAGTATAACAAATTATCATTCTCAACTAAGTATTAGATATTACTATTGGCTTTCAAAATCTCCAATTAACATCATATTTTAATACATAATTATAACCACTCTATACAACTGAAGAAAGCTGAAAATATCAACATTCTGTCGAATGTCCAGTTTGTATGCCTCTGGAGTCTTTAATATTTTGCCTGCAGCGTCAATCTTATTATGTCCGAAATGTATTCTTATTGAACCTTGCAGGTTTGGATCTTTTGGAAACATTGCATTACCAAGTAAAAATAACACTCGTAGCCATCGATGAAGCTCATTGTATTCTCCATTGGGGAAATGACTTCAGGCCGGCTTATGGGAACCTGGACACCCTGAGAATGAAGCTACCCTCGGTGCCAGTGGTGGCCCTCACTGCCACGGCCACTGCTGAAGAGAAATATGGGATATTTCACATGCTAGCTTTAAGGTAGGCCAAATTGGAGTAATTCAATCTAAACATAAATTTATTTTTGTTTTAATTAATTTACCCTTTATCCAGATTTTTATTCCGTTAGAAATTAAATAATATGGTTGATGAAATGTTAATAAATCTATCAATTAGGAAAAAAAACGGTATTTAATTTCATATTTCCGAATTTTTTGTAGTAAATATTTTCCATTATTTACTACAAAAAATCGTATTTAATTTTAGATTCAGGTTGTATATTTGTACATAAATATATGTTATTAGAATCTGCATATAAAATATTTTTTATTGTGCAATTTAACAACCAGCTTCATTAAACAATAATTTCAACTAGAAACAACTGAGACGATTCAGCGGAATCATTTATTTGTAAATCTAAGACGTTTGGGATTTTTCATGATGTAGTGGTGATAATCAGTACCTGGAAGCTACAGCTTACCCTTCGTCAAATAACAATGTACCCCACTGCACATATGCCACACGTAATAATACATATCTCCTGAATTGTTAACGTTCCAGTTATGAAGAATTTAAAATGTTTATCTAATTTGATAATTGCAAATATTTTTCAGAAATCCACAAGAAGTGTGCTCAGGATATGATCGTACGAATCTCTATTTTATGACGAGAGAAATGACAAAGGAACCCTACGGGGATATTTCTAAAGTTTTGTACGATGATAAAAAAAGATTCTCAATTGAAGATGGATCTGTCATAATTTATTGCCTGACGAAAAAAGGAACTGAAAAATTGGCACGAATACTGAATGGTAATTAAGTACATAATTTGTTTACAATATTTTTGAACATGTAGATTTTACCGCTCTTCCTGGGAGGTCTTCTTTGAACAACTAATTATTCCCTAAATAGATTAATTTATATCTAAAGACATGTATTTTTTTGTGCATTTTATGATGCAGTTAGCGAGGGAAAGGTCGAGCCGTTTCTATTATCATGTTTTTTTTTATTATTCCCAACAGGAATGGGAATTGTATGCCGTGCATACCATGCTGGATTGAATAATGTGGAACGTAAAAGTATTATGGATGATTTTATTAGCGGTGAAACTAAGGTTATTGTGGCCACTACTGCTTTTGGAATGGGCATTAATAAACTAGATGTGAGGTAAGAATAATCATTCTGTCTTCAAACATGCATGTTATTGGTTATTTACACTTTTATAATGCAATTCTTTTTTTTTTAGAATTGTTATTCACTATGGAACATCACTTAGTATAGAAGGCTATTATCAAGAAGTGGGAAGAGCAGGAAGAGATGGTAAACCGGCTTTGTGTGTCTTGTATCATTCCTTAGCCGACTTTGTTACCCATAGGTAAACATCATTGTATTAATAATGCATATTTGTATGTGTTAAAAATAAACGCTTTTGAATGGCTCCACCTTGCCACAACTATAACAAGTATACTGTTGATTACAAAGTGGTAAAAAAAGCTGTTGTCGATTTTGTGGAAATCCAATGCATCTGTCCACTCAACTACCAACCGATCAAATATATATTAAAACTATACATTCAACAATGAATAATAAGTTTGTAAAATATTTCACAGGTTTATTAATGTTGCTAATTCAAAATCTGAAACAACTTATAGCAATTTGGAAATGAGAAATAATGTGATGAAAAAATATGTCTCAACAACTTCATGCAGAAGGCAATTCATTGGTAATCATTTTGACAAAACCTCTCAGATTTCATATCCCGCCCCACAATCCTGTTGTGATAATTGTTCAAAGTAAGTATTATAGATTGATTACTTTTTTCCGTTTCACAGACTAGCTTCGCTCCCCTCTTTCCAAACACATTTTCCCTATCAAACTAATAATACATAAATGTAATTCACTTTGACCAAATCTTTGCATTTGTTTAGTATGATTTAAATTAAAACACACTTATAATTAACAAAAATACTACTGGATAGTACTTACCCCTATGTCATAACAATATATATGTATTTAAAAAATGATTTTTTGTTTGTATTATTTCAAGCGCCATTTTTTTCACCTTAAATTAAGAAGTCAACTTATTGTGTTCAATATTTTCAGCAACAACGGATACTCGGGCTATTTACATGATCTAACTGATGATGTGGAGCTTTTCTTAAGAGGAATACAAAGTTTCTACCCAAAATCTTTTGGCCCCAATATGATTGTTTCATTATTGATGGGATCTACTGATAAAAACAAACTTAAGATTTATCAAGACAATGTGTATTTTAGAGCTGGCGCCAAAAAAAGTGAACAATGGTGGAAGCAAATAGGTAAATATTTGAAATACAACAATTAGCTTGTTATTCAAAACAAAACACATCACTGCAAAACATACATGTCATGAAGCTATTTAATTAGAAATGCATACTAATTTTTTGTTGTTTCTTTTGCAGCATTCGTTTTAGAAATGGAAAAATATATCAAGATTACGAATACCATTGTTGGTTCAGCACTGTTTTCTAAAGTTATACTAGATACAAATGGGAAACAATGGCTAAAAGATAAATTTAATAATCGTGCTTCACCAATTAAATTACCACTATCAAAAGAAATGCTACATTTATTCAAGAATAAAATTTCATGATACTGAATTTGTTTTATTTATTTCAACCAATTATCAATCATAAGAATTAACCCCTTTTTACTCCTAAATTCACCTGCATTATATTGTCAATAATAATAATAATATTTGGATAATTTGTATAGCGCCGTTTTTGTGAAAAATCACCTCAAGGGCGCTGTACAAATCTTATTTTCTACTTAATATTAATTCTTAGTTTATATAAATATACAGCAACATACTTACCTGGTAGGTCACTTCTGGCAGGACACAATCACCATATCATAATAACTTAAAATTTAGAATAACGTAAATTTTTATTTATTTTTATTTCTTATTTTTTCATTTTTAGGGCATGAGGTATTTTTAATATTTCGTAGTGAAGAACAGATAATGGTGATAATCTTCTAACGAATTTAAGGAATGAGAGTCTGAAAAGTTTTCGTGGTTCTATTGGGCTTGTTACATCTTGATTATGGAAATGATTTTCTGAAAAAATAAGTTTTGAGTTTGGCTCTGAACTCTGTCGAGTCTTTTATTACTCTCAGATCATGTGGTAGTCCATTCCAGGCCTTAGAACCTGACACTCCGAAGGCGCGCTCTCCGAACTTATTGTCTGGTGTGCGCTTTGGTTCTTTCAACCTTCTGATAGCCGATGACATTGCCGATCTAAGAGTTGACTGTCGCTAATTGGAATCTTCAGGAATACACAATTCCGATAAATAAGCCGGAACCATTCCGTTAATTGATTTGAAAACCATCCAGCAAAGCTTAAACTGGATTTATCGAAGGAAGCAATCACTTTGTAGCTTGACATTATAATTTAAATAAAATATATTTTTGTTTTAAGCCACTTTATTTATACACAAATAACAATTCGATTGGTTTCGGTTAAACTTAACCTTCTTCAGGAACGTATATATATAAACTGACAAGTTTATATATATACGTTCCTGAATTAACCGAAACCGGTCGAATTGTTATATGTGTATAAATAAAGTGGCTTAAAACAAAAATATTTTTTATTTAAACTGGATTCTTTCGGGACATTTAAGCCAGTGTAATATATTTATATATTTATCATGATAAAGTAATACTTACTGTTTTATTTATGTCAGTGGGATTTTATTAATTTTATGCAAAAAAAAAAGAATTAACCAGTAACCACTGTTCACGAGTGGAATATTTGAAAAAAAACCATTGGTTATTTTCATTAGTATTATGTTCATTTATGCCCCTATTACACTTTCGCTGGCTAGCAACAAAACTCCAAATTACGCATTAAGAAATCTGTGTAAACGAAAACAACGCTTGTCAACTGTCATTCGGAAAAGGCGTTCGCTCCTTTTGTTTTCTTTGTTGCTCGTGTGATTCTTTGTCAAAGTTTGATTAAATAATGGCAGATACTCAAATAAACGATCAGGTAAATATTTTATTTTATAAACTGTTAATTTATTTCATTTTCACAATTATATTTCAGCATCAATGCCCAGTCTGTCAAATTAGCAATGATTACCAATCGATGAAAATATTACAGGAGTGTTTTTGTATTTTAGGAAAAGCAAGTCAAAAAGCTAAAGCGAAAATTGGAAGGATGGCGAGAAGCAGTTTTACCGCTACATTCAGTTTTGATGTGGGAGAAGCAATGGTACCCAGCCCTTATTTTCGGCGCAATGAGTACTATTTTCCTATTCTTCTGGCTGCTTGACCCTCCAATATTCACCATCCTAGCTACAACAGGAATCATAGTGACGTTGATGGATTATTTCGTCCCTGTACTGATCAAACATCTCTACACGCCTGACTCGTGGAATAAGAATAAGGAGAAGCTGTTTGAAGAAATCTGCAAGAACATGGTTCTTTATTACAACTGGATGTACTATACAACTGAATCATTTTATAAAATGAGGGAGTCCAGTCCACGAATGGTAAGATTCTCTATTAACCTTTCTTGTTGAATAGTTCAACTGCCTTACATAATATCCATTTGGTTTTATAAATGTGGCAAAATATTTTTTTAATGTTCAATAGGTTATTTTGATAGTGAAAAGATTACAGGCTATAAAAATGAGAACAGAAAGTTATGAACTTGATCAAATTAGAAAATTATATGCCTACCTACGCTTTTCATTGTAATATTTCCGAGAAAGTATTAAGGAATCTTGAATAGTATTAATGTTTGATTACCAATTATTTTGATGTGAAACGTCCTTTAAAATCGATGTTGGGTGTGGGGGGGGCAATCACGCTCAAATGAGCGACAGTTTCTGTCGAAGTAATTTCAGACTTCAATAACAAGTCAAACCACGATTCTCTCTTTCTTGATTAGACACGTGTCCATTAACGGGATCATATCAGAGACTAATTATCCGATCCAAGTAAACCTTAAGTTGTTTTTAAGAGGAGTGAATATGTTACAACTTATCTTGGGCTCCAAGTGTGTATCTCAAAAAGATACGAGGCTGTGAATTTAAAAAGTTTGAAAAATTCACGATTTTCTTAAAATGTAGAGCACAAAATTCTAAAGAGAACGACACGGAAAACGCCGGGCCCGGACTCAAAACCGACGCGCAGTACTGCCGGGAATATAGGCAACGTAAGTGCGCTCTGACAACTCGGATGGCATCTGACAAGCCTGGGTCAAGTATGAATGTGGTTTCACGAAAATAACTGCGGCAGTGTCCGACATTGTCTAGTATGTATTTTTTACTTCCCAAATATCACAGATCTGCACTAGAAAATACAGTAAAACATCTTCCTTAGAATCTGAGCAAGAGATTTCTTTCATTTTTGTTGAATATTGCTGTAATTTTTCAGTACTACGCCATCCTCATAATGGGACTAAGCAGTTTTGCCTGGGTCGGGGCCTCCACGAGCAACCTCCTGCTGACTTACCTGACAGTGCTGTACATCTGCTTCCTGCCCGGGCTGCTGAACAACAACCTGGTGGGGACACACCTCGTGCACCTTGCCAACAGCATCAGCAACATCCTGCAGCCGCAACAGGTCAAGCTCGAATAAGGCCTTTCCAACTGAAGAGAGAAATAAACCCACCCCCACCTATGTAACAATACTAGCTTTTGAGATGAAAAAAAAACTAACCAAGAGTTTGCAGAAATTATGTTGTTGTATGTTTTCAAAAGTTAATATTAAATCTATAAATAATTTTTTGCTCTACAATATTTTTAAAAGACTTCCAAGGGAAAAAACAGCTGTCATGCAAATGAATTATTACCAAAAATTGATTGAATATTAATTAATTTAAAACATTATAGGTTTCTACAAAACTTGAAAGAAAGTTGACATCTCAATGGCTTTTATATCTTATCTCAGTAAAAAAATATTTATTTGTAGATTTGAAACTTGATTGAGTTTATTACCACACAATATAAAAGTATGGGAAGATGTTATTCGTATGATTTATTTCACTCTTCAAATATTATGTATTTTAACATGTACTCCTAAGCTTCTTCTGAATGTGTGATTTTTTTATTCTGTAACTTATCGCTCTATGTTTGCGTATGTTCCTTCGTGTATATCATTGACGGGTAAGCAATGCCACTCAAATTTCAATAATCAAATATGAGTTATATGAAATTTCTTACAACTACATTCATTCATTTTTTTAAACTTAAAAGCCCCAAAAATGATGTCACTTACAAGGCAAGAAAGGGTAGACAAGTTATAGAGATGGGTGACATTTCGTAGAAACAATGTTATTTGTTTGGTGTTGTGAGTGACACAGAATAAAAAAATTATAAAGATATAAGCGAAATTGATCTATTGAATTCCATAAAAAACGGATAATATTCGCCGGAATGTATCTTGGGTGGTATTGTTTACTCATCGATGATATTTTTAGAAATTTTGGCATAAAAACCATGGATGTATGTATATTTTGGGTTGTGAATTTCTGTGCATGATTTTGTTGTTTTTTTGGGTGTTCCTACTTTTAATACTCTCCTACCTTTTATACTTTTCTACCATTTCTACGGCTATGCCTGGAGGTTACCATGCTTATCTTTGAAATATGAATACTACGTTTAAATTGGATCGATATCTTAAGTTTGCCGTTTTTAATAAAAAAATACTATTTTTATTAAATTCTGTAAAAATGCTGCTAAACCATTTTTATTATTATTACTATGGGGGATAAATCTCAGTATGCAATGAAGAGTGAATAATAATACTATAATAGAATGTCCACTAACTTGCCAAATTGCAACTTGTAAGAGAATATGTAATGTATTAACGGTCCTCCTTACAAATTAACGATTAAATCATATACGACGCAATACTTTCACACGAATTTCGCTGCCAGTAAGGAGGGCAAAATATCACATTGTAATACAACAACAATTACCCGTACTATCTGACTTTTTGAACATTATAGAGTAGTTTGAATGTTAATTTTATGCAGAGGGTTCTCGGCTTGTACGAGTATATAAAATAGTTATTCCTGATTCAGTACCCTCCTCTTTTTGCCTTCAAGATGATTTGCCGCTATGATGCTAGTTATTTCCAAACTATTAGCCTTTAGGAATTTTCCAAATGAATTTTAAGTTAAGTTTTGACTGTAATTCAACTAGTCTTAAAATAAAAATGTTATTATTTTACTTTAAAAATAAATATTTATAAAACAGCACTCTATTTCTACTTGTATCTCCATTCCTCTATTATTTTTTATCAACTTTTCTGAAATTCTGTACATGTGTAAATAAAAATAAAACAAATTGACAAAAGTAAAAACAACTCTCAGATAAGGAAGGTCTATCTTTGATAGACTTTCAAGCCTTTCCACCCTATACAACCTTGGTAAGTATAGAATCCATAATCTTAGCCTTTTCACCGCATTCCTGATGTATATATATATATAAGATAACAAGCTCGTGTGTGAAGCACTTCATGTGAGATTCATACATTTTCTATAAAAACATATACATATGTAGCATTAGGGGTACAGTTTATTATATATACATATATGAACGTAGCAGCGTATAGGTAAATATTCATAAAATAAAATATTAAAATTTAATCATTCCAGATACATATATTTTATGAGAACATTATTTCTTATCTACAATGGCAGAATGTTACCTATAATCACAAAAATTCTAACCTTAGTTCATTGGGTTTGCAATAATTTCTCTCAGAGTTCAATGCTCCCGCTCTCAATAAAACATATTTATAATAACCTTCATTCGTAGAAGACTATTCACAGCCTCTTCAAGTTCACAGTAAGATTATTGCCTCAAAAACATCGAAAGCAACTCATGAAGTACCCCACCAAGGACTAAATGTAACTAACATTTTTAATATGTATGTCATAATATTATTATACCTTCTCTAGGCTTAGATAACGCCAGGACGTCAATTTAATATTTTTCACAAAGTGATATCTATGTCACTAACTATAAAATTAAGTAAAAGAAATAAGTTTAAATGCTTTAACACATCTTGCATGAAAGAGGAACATTACAGATTTATTATTATGACAACCGATAGTTTAAAATTCAATAACTTGTTTACTTAACCTACAAAATGAGCACCAACTGCAGATTTTTAATGGACATTTTGTTTTGGATGCGATAAACACAAGTATTGGACTATAATTGACTTAGACGAGATAATCGAGTCTAAATTAGTAAGAAACATTGTGTTCTAGACGTCGACAACATTTCCTCAATGGGAATCCATCTCCGAGTTAGTCATATTTGGCCACTTTTAGGAAACAAAAAGCCAGCGACAATATTGTGCATTGGAGATTTACAGTGACACTATTATTGTTGTAGCATACATGAAGGACCATCTCCATGCATCGGGAAAATGTTATTTTATTTCTAGCGGTGAAGGAATATTTATGCAGTCAAATGGCTCGCAGTAATGTGATGTATGCGGTGATAGATACACGGAGACAATTTTTAAAACTTAAAGTATAAAAAATAAGGCAGAGTATGTAAACATAAAAAACGAAGTAAAACGGCAGCACAAAAGCCTGTCAACTAGATTTTGTTTTGAAGAAATCATTTTACAAAGGCGACAACCTCAAATATTTCTAATCTAGTTTACTACGTTGCATAAGTATCATAGTTTGAATAAATTCTACAATCACAGTGATTCTATTATATAAATAAATTCAACGATGTGCGTTAGATGTAAATCTCCCTAAGTACTACGGCGTGTTAGAATTGATTTTAAAACCTTGAGTTATTAAGGCGTCGGTGGACATTGTGACTTTAGGACTGTTCAGTCGTTCAGGAGTGGCCACCGAGGGAGTGGCTTGAGGCTTCAGGGAGAAGACGGACTCGCTGACGGGGGTGGTTGTAAATCTGCTACTTCTCTTAGGACTTCCGCCAACTCCGACACTTTCCTGAGAAGATTTGCTGCTTGCCTTCGAACTGTCTGTCCCCCTACTCCTAGATGCTTCTATCTGTTTCTCCAACTCTAAGGGACTCCCACAAGTGTTGATAGACAGACCCTCACTCGCTCTTCTGAAAGCTAAGGAAGTATTCGAGCTTTGACTTTTCCCATGGTAACTCTTTGATACTCTGCCCATCTTGATTGGTCCTTCTTTCGGAAGAAGGGCTACTGGATCAGAGTGAATAATGTCAGGATCAGAAGTCGGAGAAGTGTTTAGTGGGGCGATGCAATCCACGTTTAATTTGCGTAGCGGTTTCGGCTTGATACAAATTGGACTAATGTGTTTTGAAGACATATTTTCACACAGACCTTTTTCGTAGTTTGCAATAAAGCTATTGGGATCTGCCGAAGAAGAAATGGAGGGATCGTTGGTTGTAGATTTATTTGAAGGAATAACTAACGGCTTGAATGTGGACCTCGCAGGTTCGTTGTTGATGGAAGAGTTAGACAAGGAGAAGTCCTGGTCTCCGGCTGTGAAACTGGTTTCTGCTGATATTGTTGTTTCTTCCTCCTCTTCTTCTTCCGTACCCTGGGAAATACAATACGTTAAACAGGATCTTATGGTAGTTCTTCTGTTGGTTTGTTAAGTAAAATATTTTATGCTCACAGTGATATCATGCTCCGTGGTAGAACCGATGGTGGCCTCATTGGTGTTGAACTCCCACTCGGAGCTGGTGGAGACGGGGGTGATGTCACCACTTGTGTCCCGGATCCCAACAATTCCCAGCCCTTCATTAATAAAATAATCTTATTAGTTTGCTAATTGAATTGATTTATTAGATAGAAGTCCTCCTTTGCAAGACTTTATTGGTGATTAGGAAAGAGATATTAGTATGTATACCATTTGTCACAGGAAATTTTAGATGAATCCATTAAGTTGTTATTACAAAAATTAAAACATTGATGAACAAAGAGGCAGACAGACAGTGAGTAAAGTTTGAACACAAAATTTTTAACAGGTTTTCAACAGAGCAAAACATAGAAACGTTACATGGTCAGCATAATAGTTCTGACTACAATTATTATTATTGTGAAACGGACTGTGCTACACCTTACAATCCAGTCTTTAAATATTAAAATTGTTGAAAATACTTGGACTGCAGCGTATTAAAATAAGTACAGGGTGTTCTAGTGATATCTGTCCTAGTAAAAATGAAGATACCTGTGATGCTAGATACACTAAGGGCGTGAGATTGAGATCCAAAGGTTGGATACAAATCAGCGTCTAGATCTGCGCCCACCGAACTAAGCTCCTGTTCGAGCTCCGGGAACATGTGTGACATGGACGGTAAGCCCAGTGCTCCGTATCTAGAAATATCAATGTACAAGCCACACGTTAGCAACACTAAACCAACCTAGCAAGGAGCAGGGATGAGGGTGATGGATTATTGCCAACTAACAATAAAACAACTACGTATGTGGGTGGTGATGGTTAGTGTTGACTCTGAAACTTTTGAAAAATGAAATGTGGGATGTTTTTGTGAAATCAATTCAAAGGTGAAGGAAATACAATCTTTAAGATGACATGAGCTCTAAGAGGTGTATAAATTAATGTGAATAGTACCAGTACAACTGGTGAGTCTACATTTTTGAAAGATAGGAAATATTGCACACAAACACAGGTAAATTTATCAAAGGTTAAGTGTTGAGTTATAAAGACGTTCTGGTTGTAACAGATTAGTTGGGAATTCTACAGCATTAACACAATTCATTACATAAACATACAAATTATTTATCTTCTGTAGAGTTAATACATTTTCTACGTCTTAACAACATTGCAGGTTCCGGCATCTGACGAAAGCCAGGTCAGGTTAGGCTAGGCACATCTGCACACAAAACAGGAAATATAGTCACAAGTGGATGGATTTAGGGCTAGTTTGTTACCCATCGGTACTGAGCTGGCTGGCGGACATGTCGCTGTTGGCCCTCTCACAGAAGTCAGAGAGGCAGTTGGGGGAGGAGGGCCCGCTGGAGGAGCCGGCGCTCGGGGGGCCCCCGGAGCTGGACAGAAGGCTCGGGGGACCGCTCCAGCCTACACCTGGACAAACAATATAAATATGTAAATAAGCATCGTCATTTTTTCAATAATACAAATGACTACAGAATTGAGAATCCAAATATTGTGAGATGGGATGTCTTCTGGAAGATATTTTGGTTTTCATTAGCTTCATGTCTGTCAGGGTCAGTCGTCATCTTACTGTTGGTAGGGGAGGGGCGCTTCCTGAGCTGGGCGGGCAGCGGGGTGGAGGGATGCTTGGGCGGCGAGGAGGCCGGCGTGCGAAACAGCGGCACGCACGTCATCTGCTCCAGAAACACATCCAGCTGCTTCAGACTCAACGCATTGTGCAGCGTCTCCAGCGGACGGATGGGTGGCACTCCGCCAAACCCGTCTAGTGCTACAATCAAAGTAAGGGGAATAAGTAACAGTTCTATTCAAGTGGGAAGTTTTTATTTTGTTTAAAATTATATCAATTTATTTGTAGTATTTTCATTATATTTATGTATTCATTCATTCTTGTGCGCTCTGTGTTGAGTAGTCTCTCTGCACATCTGTTACAAGTTTTGTCATAAAATATTGATATTTAAAACTAGTACCAAATATTTTGAAATTTGAAATCTACAATTTTTTACTATAATTAGTAATGAAAACACCTCATTAATAAGTATGTATAACACATACACTTATTTAACAATATTCTGAAGAACGTAAAGGGATATTAGATCTGGTTGCAGACGGTCACTTGGTTTGACGTGTATTTGGGTAGAGCTGTTTGTTGCGGCAGAATGAATGTAAGGTGGTACTTACTGGATGCAGAAGCCGTGTTGGGGATCATGTCTCGCAGGTTGGGCGCCGAGGAGCTGCCGCTAATGACGGCCGTACTGAAGAGAGAGTTGGTGGATCCGCCGCCCGCGCCCAGCTTGTTGCGATTGTAGGCGCCTCCCAACCCGAACCCCAGCATTTTGAAATAGCTCATCTGGCCGGCAATGCTGTGCCTCTGGCGTCGCACCGCATTGGGCTCTAAGAAGGGGGCATCACATGTGAGGGAGGAGCGGGGAGGTGACAACACTCTACTGGCTACACTGTGCTCGCAAGTTAGTCTCGACCGCTCGTCTGTGTTAACGCTCAAGCTATCGCAACTCTGGCGGTGGTGGCTGATGTCTGAGTCCGACGCAGCCTTCTTCCACGGGTGGGTCTCGCGCAGCGAGGAGCCCGTGCGGGGCTCGGGGAACCCAGACATGGGGGGGGTCAGAGCACTGATGGAGTGGCGTGCAAACACGGGGGAAGACAATGGGAGTTCGTTGGTGGCCGAGGGGTTGTCCGCCCTCGGGAGCTTGAGAGACAACCCTCGAGAGGATTTAAACGATATGGCAGATAGTGGTAGTTCGTTAGTGGAGGATTCCGGCACCCCATCGATGTTTATTTCGGGAGTAGAAACCTCCACCTCGCTGTTGTAACGGTTTAGGGCGAGGGTGACCTTGACAGCGGGACATGCAATCTTAGTTTGAGGTAAAGTGATGTGTGAAGGCGTTAGTAGGTCTGGAGGGTAACACATGATGATGTCAAACGGATGATCGGACATTGATATGACACGGTGAACGATTAGGTTATTAATAAAAACATATGTATGCAAAGCACAAAAGCATTTTGACAAATAATCGATTCGGAGAGAAGGGTGTAAGTATTATTATTATTGATGAGAGGAGAGAACATCAAGGAAGAAGAAAAATAAACAAATATATAAGTAATAGAGCATACCCATATCATAAAATAAGATAATATAATATATATATATATATTTATATATACACTCTCACGAGAGAAATTAACAATGGCTAAAGGTTGATTAAATGATGTAAGTACCACATACCACCAATTATAAAATACAAAGGGCAAACTGAGCAACACAGAGAAGGGAAACAACAGAGTGCAGGCGGCAGCAGACCTTAAGAGGTGCAGCCACCCATCCGTCCACCACTCTGTCTTCACTACGTCAGATGAAGCAAATGTTCTTAAAAACAATCTCGCAACATACACCGTTGAGGGTTTGCTTTTAAAAACAGAGTTACGATGAATACCAACGCCTCACAAGTCTACTCACAAAGAAACAAACTGTTTTCGGCAATCACCATTTGAATGGATGTTTTTAAGAATAATTATTCACATACATAATTACTGAGATCATTTCAAAAGGAAGAAGAAACTCAAAAAAAACATGCAGAATGAATGAGAATCTGTAAAAACTTTCATTGAAATATGAAGAAACTGTGAATGTTCCAGGCTCAACTATCAAAACATAATTGGCTTCTCGGTAGGTGATCTTGCAGCGGCAGGTAAACGTGTAACGGGTAACAGTAAGGCGGATTAGCGAGAGCACAGTGACGTGGATTCCAGCGGTACGGCATTATCGGTCAGATGGCGCTAATTCAACATTCTGAAGGTTTAACGGCATTCAGCCAAGTGGTTATTGCTTTACTAATTGCATACTTCTTGCAGACATTTTAACGGGAAATGAAAATAGAAAATATTATTATCAAACATCACGTAATAAGTGGCTTTCACAATAAATGCCTCAAATGCAGAAAGTATCTCAGCATTGCTCCTACAAACAGCAAAAAGTATTATTAAAACTTCCTCAAGGAAGAATTTTTATAAAATGAAATTAAAAATAAATGACGGTGATATTCTACAAAAATTTGTGTAAAATCTATTATTTTAGAAATGTACATGGCTGGTTCAAAAGAAAAGGTGAATTTTTAATTTTTGCGGGCTGTGTACATTCGATTATCGATTATTTTTAATTTTGTTATGTTGGTACACATATGTTTATCGTATGTTAGCATTATCACCCATTTTGGATTAGTGGTTTGTTTTTGACAACTGGAAAGGTTGGTCACGTTTTTTGTGTGTTCTTCGATTTTTTATTTTTGAAAAAAATGGATCAAAGAATATGTATTAAATTTTGCGTTAAAAATGGAATAAAGTGCTCCAACGCACTTAAAATGTTGACTGTGGCATTCAGCGAGTCTACTTTGTCTCAAAAAAGTGTTTATAAGTGGTACAAGCGCTTTACAGAAGGCTGAGAGGATATTAATGACGATGAGCATCCTGGAGTTGTGGAAAAACAAATGATGGATTTTATTCTTTGATCCATTTTTTTCAAAAGTAAAAAATCGAAGAACACACAAAAATGTGACTAACCTTTCCAGTTGTCAAAAACAAACCACTAATCCAAAAAGGCTGATAATGCTAAACATATGATAAACATATGTGTACCAACATAACAAAAAAAAATCGATAGTCGAATGTACACAGCCCGCGAAAATTCAAAATTCACCTTTTCTTTTGAACAGGCCTCGTATGTACTGCTATTATTTTCACATGATTTATTTGCATTTTTTTTTTAACTCTTAAGAACTTTTATTATTTGTTATATAAATTATTATTTGCCGTTCAATAATTACCTATTGATTAGCTCAGTCATTATGTTTTGACTAAAATACACAAGAAGGAAAAGCAAATGTATTTACATTCTAAGCCCATTGACCGCAATTTACTAAAAATATATATTTAACGTTCCTGCATCTGCCAGTCGCGCTCAGGGATCAATGTTTTGCACACAGGCCATTGAAAATCTACCTCCTAGGTATAAGTTTTACGTCAATTATTTAAAAAAAAATTAAAAAATAGTATATTTTGTTTTTTAAACAATTTTTTGGTAAATAGGTTGCCAGCGCCACTAGTGGCCAATGGGTTAATAAAATGAAGTAAAAAAAGAGTACAAAATACATTATTATTATTGTGTAAGTATTCTAGAAAAGCTAGCAGAAGCATACAAAATGTACAGTCATTAGTTTATCTACATATTTTCAAATTAAAGTTACCTACCTACAATAACTTATAATTGCATAGCATTTTGATTACAGAGAAATTCTCGATAAGAAAGTGACAAAGCTTAAAAAGTGTGCAAACTTTTAATTGTGTAATAAAAAATATTCTTACAATTCGAGTCTTCAACGCACTGTTGTGTTCACATTATGATTATTTTTACTATTACTGTGTTCTATCCATTTTGCAGGAAGCCTGATTTATCGTGGATTTGTTCTGCTAAGGAAACTTGGTTTACGTACACACAAATCCATGCCAATGTAACAATATCTTTTAGTTACAGTGGTGTGATGTGACTTTTCATACAATTTTCCAGGACAAAGAAATTTCTAGTTGGTATTTTTATTCCCAAAATCTTTCTACATATGAAGTTGGAATTTAAGAAAAAAAGAAAATCATTTCATCTATCAAAATACCATCCAGAAAACTTTTGTTCCTGAAAATAGAAAGTAAAATCACCGCATGCCCCTGCTTAAATGCTATGGAATGAATATAAAATTACATTTTCAAACATGCTGTGGTATGTTCGAACGCTAATTATTTTGCTTAAATATGTAAATTTTACAAAATATAATAAGTAGATAGTATATAATGCACAGTGAAATTTCATTCTTTCATTATATTATATCTAAAATATTTTGAAAATGGCTGACTGAAGTTTCACTGTATGCATGTACGTATATAAAATTGGTTATAAAGATAAAATAAAAAAAGACAACAAAAATTAATTAACAAGGATGGAAAAGTAAATCTTTTCTTCAGTGACAGATTCCATGCGGTGAGGAACACATAACCACAAATAATTGGGGTCTACTTGAAATGAGATAAGTCAGTAAAGAGATGATTTCTGTTTGAATATGTAATAACAATACTTTATATCCCGACACTTTGATAATTGAGCGTCACGAGTTCTACAGTTTGCCGGCCATTATTTTCCTCACAACTCTTCCTCGCTTGTGTAGGAGGGATGTTTGAAAAATGTCCCGACTTATCTTGGATACGGATTATTAATAAATTGAAATGTAAAGGTTGAATATCATTTCAACAATATTTCGAGATACATATTTAGTTTATTGAACTGAGTTTCTGTATTCACTAGATTATTTTATTTGCTATTGTTAGAGCAGTTAATAAAAACAACAACAACATTATTGACAGTTTCAAAACAATTCACTGAAATATGGTTTCAATCATTTTGATTAATTCCATGAATAAAAGCCTTTACTAAAAATTTTATTGACCATGTTTGTATAAATGGCGAAAACAATTACAGTATTTTCAAAGATTCAAACTTTGTAAGAGTCATGGCCTGCTTTTTAATCCTGTCTGAATGCGGCATTACATCATGAAAAAATCAAAGGCATCTGTTAGAGGTGTATGAAATTGTTGGTATACCTGCGGTCTCATGGTGTGGCTTTTGCTGATCCAGGCTTCTAGCCCTTGGTTCGGGCGAGTGTACCTTCTGCCGTGTGGGGTCAGGGGAGCCCTGATGGTGGATGACATGGCTGGAGTTCTGCAGTTCCTCAGTGAGACGCTTGGCCAACTCCATAGCCTCGTGGCCGCTGACAGTATGATGGATGTTGCTGTAATTATAATAAGTTTTAAACCTATATGTTTCAAAATCTATATGTATTACAACAAAATATTATGACTATTTAATTTGTTTAAAGCAGCCAACTGTTTGGTTCATTTGGTGATGATCTCATATTTTAGGTAGGTACTTACTTGCATAGAATATTTTCTGTGGCTGGCAATATTATGCAGAAAAAATCCATGGAAAAAGATTTTGTGACAGTGTTCTATTCTTTTATTTGAAAACTTTTCTAAACAGAGGTATTAATTATTGTAATTGCTATTAAAAATGTTTTAATGTGTTTTATAATAAACTTCAACAGAATCAGTTAACACCACTGGAGTTTCAGCAAAACCAGTCAACAGGTTTAAAGACTGACGAATTAAAAATCTACTTATCTATCATTCTTAATGATGTCTTCACACAAAAATAAATATATTTATGTGAGAATCAGCTAAATTTTAATTTATTATGACATGGCGATTGTGTCCTGCCAGGTAAGTATGTTGCTGTATATTTATATAAACTAGGAATTAATATTAAGTAGAAATTATGATTTGTACAGCGCCCTTGAGGTGATTTTTCACAAAAACGGCGCTATACAAATTATCTAAATATTATTACTATAAAATTGGGTACTTATAAAGTAAATTTAATATAATGATGTAACATTTACCATATGGGTATCGGAGCTGATGCTTTTAGATGGGCCCTCGACTTCTTCACTGGAGTTATATCAGGACTGGGCCTGCCATCTTCTGCATTGGGCTACAAAAAGAATCAAAGTCAAAATAACAATAAGAGAGTCAATAATAATGACTTACTAAGAAAATAAATATTAATAAAATATTATTTTACCATCAGAGTTTCTTGACTAGCTGTTTGGTCTTCATCTAATACGAATTCATTCTCTTCCTCTATGCATTTAACCTCTTCTTCTGAACCCTGAAAATAAAATTATTAGTTTTTAAAATATCATATTGAAATTAAAAAAACTTCCGGCATCTCTGTAACCAATGACAACTTCTGTAGAAACATTGGGTACCTCTTATGTGGCATTCATTTTTCAAATACCTGAAAAAATCTATTCAACTAAAGATGATTAATTTTGAAGTTAACCAATGTAATTGTTGAGAAAATAAAAATGTTTTTTACTGAAGTATTGGCGTTTGTAGTATCGTTGCGGCTATGGGGTCTAAATCCAGGGCCAGGCGGCAAATTCTTCTGAACACAACAGTTGACTCCTGGACTGAAGTGCAACTCAACATGAAATCTGAAAATAAAACATTACAATACATACTTCATCAAGCAAAATACAACATCATCATTTTTTATTTCGGTTCGTCTATTTGTTAAGAAAATTAATAATAAAAAATGTGGTTTTTCAACTGTTTTGGATGGGTAAATCTTTTAAACAAGGTATTACTTTTATCCAAAGATGTATTTACATATCAACTATGTGTGCTAAAGGAATAAGGCGACGATTAAAAAAATCACAAAAGTTTTTTGGTAATTTTTCAGACACAAATTTCATTTAACATATGTGACTTTTTCTTACCTTTCCTCGGAAAATGGGTCTTTGGTTGGATCTTCATAGAGCATTACTACAACCTGTGACATATAATTTAATTCTGACACCATTGAAACATATTCCATTGCCCTTCTCCATTGTTCATCAGTAAGTACCTGAGAAAAAAAACCATCATATAAATTAAAATAAATTCAAATTATTGCAGAGATTTTTTAATTGAAAGCATTAAAAACTTACTTCAAGTAATCCTCCATATCTCAAAACTGTCAGTAGAGAGTGAACATGACTTTCACTGGTAAAGTAGAGGCGAGTGCGCACATGTCTACCCGGACTGGACACGCCGTGACTATATCTGGAGTAAAATCAAAATAAAATATAATTATTACTAAATTATGTGCATTATCAATGCATACAATAACCTATATTGGCAGTGTTTCATATTTTAATGAAACTGGGGGAAGGTACTTTCTGGGGTATATTTTCAATCATATTTGAATGTGTTCCATTTTTAAAGTGTAATAAACAAAAGTCAAGCAGTCATTTTGACAGAATTGTGGAGGGAAAAAGTGGGATATTTTAGAAGAATAAACAGGAGACAATGAGAAAATGTGTAACTTTATTAAGTTGCACAATAAGAAGTTTTGTAATGAAATTTACCTCGGGTTTAATCGATTGACAGTTTCTTCTCCAGACTCTTCAATATTTCTCTGCAGGTCTGCTCGTATTTTCTTCAGCAGAGGGGTGCAGATTCCTTGACCGATTGTCAGTTTTTCTTGCACTGTGAGGCCATATTCCTAAACAAACAATATTCAATACATGATCAGAAGTAGCAATTTACTTGGTTTGTACGAGCAGAAAGACAAATACATTTTAAAAAAATTATAAGAAAGTTATATTATACATTATTTCTCCAGCTTCTATAACCACTCAAGCGATCAACGCCAGAGAAACGGGAGCTTTACCAGAATTAAGAAAGCAGTCTTCTGAGCTACTCAGTTATTTTTTAGCATTTTTATTTACAGTTCTATGGCTATAAAAATAATCAAGTAGGCACTTAATTCTTCTTTATTTAAAATAAAATTTACAGTGGTAACACTGATACAAGTTAATTTATGGAATGTCAAATTCTATCCGTTTTTTTTTATATTTTACCTCTGTGTTGCTGATAACTTTAAAGTTTAAATTTTTTAAATATTTTTATATTAACTTTATATGTTAAATTCTTCCTTATTCTGTCCCGCTTCTGTTGGCATAATAATTCTAAATACATATATACTGCATATTGTGAACATGATTGGAGTGTATAACGGACATAACTAATGTCGTTCCAATCCTCACAGAAGTTTTTTATAAAAACATCAAAACTGTTTTTATATTGCAATTTTACACATACACAGTACATATATATAGTTTCCTTATTAATTTGGTACCAAAAACATAAGAATTGATTTATTTTTAGGTTCATATGACAGTTAACAGAAAATGTCGTTTTTTCTACTCGCACACGTTTGAAGGCCTGTAACTTTTAACTTTTTAGGTAGACTCTACCTGTTTTTAGTTTAAAATAAAACCTTTTGTGTATTTTAAGGAATAAAAAAAAAACAGACAAAAAATAATTATCTTTATACAGTCACATAGTTGTAACGCAGCACAGCCGGCATGGGGATATACAAGGCTACTTTTGATAAAACCGTGATTGCTCGAGTGAATATATGTATTAACATTTATTAAATTCATAATGTATTTGTCTGTAATACATTTACTTATGTGGTGAATCAGACTGAATTGATGAATCTTGTCATATCTAATGAAGAGTATAATTTACCTGGGGAATAACAATGTCAGCCAGGTACTTGGCGTAGATGTAAAGGGTCTCCGCAGACTCGAACTGGAGAGTGTGTTGGTTGTGCTGCAAGTCGTACTTGATGCAGTCGTAAATATCAGGAATCTTGGATATGTCAAACGACTTGTTCTTTGTACAAAAGTCTTTTCTCAATCTTTCCCCATCTTCTGCCCATTAATTCCCAGGTTTCACCATGGTATAGAATAGCATCTTAAATGTAAGAAGTAAATTAGACACTATATTATAGAATAAACAATAAATTATTTTTCACACAATAATAGTAAAATGACTATAATTTATTGATGTTTTTAAATCAGTCGATGTTTAAGACATATTCGGCTAGCGAAAAAGTCAAGATTTAGGATGTGGTGTATGTAAAGGTATTGGGCATTAACGATAGTTCAAAAAAGCGCCACCGCCGTTATCGTTGGCAATTGTCAACTGCTGAATAGAACCGTTGGAAATAACGCCGACGTTGGCGCAACGATATTGATTTTAATAATAATAATCTCCTGTTGGGAGAGTTGAAACAGTTGGATCGTTTATGCCGTTAAAGGTGTTATTTTATAACGCGGCCGTTATATTTTACTTGCAACTGGTAGATGCTTAATGCTAGGCGCTGCGTATCGGCCGTTACGGATAGGAAAATCCACAAAGACGTCTAGTAAGGAGGTATACAACCAAAGTTCATTTGAAATTAAGCATAATATCGTTCACAAAGTATACACTCTTACACCTTTTTGTTTATTTGGCGCTAAAGCTAAAACAATAGGTACTCAATCAGTGAGTGTTGAGACTTCGTGGCGTTGAATAATATTTGTATGTAGCTATTGATATCCAAGTGTTGGCGCAAATTTTCGTCAATAACGTTGGACGTTGACGGCATCTAGCTGTCATGTCCAACGACTAGTTATATTTTGATGCAGTACTAGTAAGTACATATATAAATATTATTTTATATCAATGAAAACGTTTCATGATCAAATTCGAAATATTAAAAAACATAAAGAAAATATTATGTTCAGTATAATATCTTTTCATACCTTTGGTTTTAGGATCTTCTTTCTTCAAATGGACAATATTCATGAGAGATTGTATGAGGATGTGCACATCGGCACAGCATCTGACAGGGTTCTTGACAAAATCCAAGGCCTGGTTGATGCTCAAAGCATTTCCAGGGTTGATCTTGGCCCGATCTTCCTGCTGTGAAGTCCCTGTTCTCCTGCATTATTTCGTGGAGTCTTGCTTTAGCCCTTAAATGTCACAAAATGAGCACAATATACGATAAGAAAATACAGTACCGGTAAATTTAATAATATTTCACACTGTAATCAGCCGGTGCTGAATCGGGTAATGCTCTTATTTTAATTATAATAATTTCCAATACTACAAAACTTATTGGGGAATAAATGATTAGACGTCCATATTAAATGAGATAATAAATTGCTCAAAATCATTCACAGAAAAATAACAAGTAATCATAACTTAAAAATATGAAAATCTGTTTGTGTCTCACCAAAAACTATCAACAGGTGAGCTGCGGTGTCTTTGAATTTGCACAGCTTTTTTAAAATTCTATACAATACAACTATTTCAAAAATACTGTCCATCATGAGCTATGGAGCTTTAAAATATTATTTTAACAAAAGAAAAAATTGTTTTGAAACTAAATCGAAGCCGTGTAGTAACTTCTAGTAACTGTCAAATAATTTATGATCTAGAATATTTGGAAGGAAACAATTTAGTTATCTTTTCTAGGGATAATTTGAGTGTTCAAATTGTTTTTTTTTTTTCGCTTACATGTTTTGATATTTACTGGAATCACAGTCATTGTCCAGCAGGCCGTTGGTGTTGGCGCTCTTCACCATCTGCACCAGGATGGGCGTCAGCTCCCCTTCTAGCGCGAGCAGCCCCTTGGCGAAGGCGGCGGCCGTCATCTGCACGCGCCCCTCGTCCGACGCATAGATCTTCAGGTCGTGGCGGAAGGTGGAGTGTAACCGGAGCAGGCCCAGCCCCTGGGCCCCCGCATACTCGCCTGAGGGAGGAGAGAAACTCTTGTAGATGCACGTAAAGTTTACGATAAATATTACCAAAGCCAGGCATATGTTTTTTATAACTTATTTTCAATTTAAAGAATTCCAAATAATTGAGCTTTAGACCACCTCAAGAGGTATTATTTGAGAGTAACAAATTATTGAAGAATTTCGAAGAATACTAAAGGCGGGAGTTTTCAACTGCAGTCAGATTTTAATGACCATTAAATCAACGAACAGCGTCATTGAATTTTCGACATTTAATCGGTGCCAGTTTCAGTTTTTAATCAAATTATGATCCGATGACAAGCATAACTACATGACCTTTATTCTTGTCAGCAGATAAAATTTTTATCAAAAGCTAAAACGGGCTGAGAATCGGCGTTTAACACTGGTTAAATGTGAACAATTCAAAATTGCGCTGATCGTCGATTTGATCGTCATTAAAATTTGACTGCAGTTGAGACACCCTGAGCTTAGCGGCTAGAAACAGATTTTCTTCCACATGTTTTGGTAATATTTGAGATAATTTTAATAAACAAAACCCACAACCATTATTTCACTAAGTCGTAACACAAAAACAATTTAGACATATGTAATTACAAAATTTCAATATGATTTATTTTAGACAATGAGAGTCGGTTGATAAAGTTCTATAAACTTTATTAAATTTGCATCATCAAATTCTTACCAAGTGATCGTAATTAAAAAATCGTTCAAAGAGGTGCAAAAATATCACTGTTTTTTTTCAATTACATATGTATTCGTAAATCCTTTTATTAAAATCATTATGAATAAACCTGAGTGAAAACGGCAGATCTTGACGATTTTTTTGTTAGTCGGATGAATATTGTGAAAGCTTAATGTGAAATAACTAAGTAATAAAAAGTTAATTTCCTTATAATATTATTTTTTTATAAAATATACAGTGTCCGAAAACTTGTGGTATGGCAGAAAAATTTGATCATCTGCAGCACACAAATGTGATCATCACGAGAACCCGAATCAACATACGGTTTTTAGATTTTAGCATTTTTACTTTGCTTTTACTAAAACAAGTTGTTTTTCCTGCACCTTTAGGTTTAAAAAACTATTGGTGTCGGGTTTACAACGCATTTTGAAAAACAATAAACAGCTGACAGGTAGCCCCGTAGCGATTGAATATTTTTAATTTGATCAAAAAAAATTTCAACTTCGAACTTGATTTACTCGAAAACGAAAGCTCAAATCACAAAATCAACTCCAGACATAGATTCACACCGTTTTCGGACACGCACTATGCACTACACATAAAAGATAACATAATTTCCCCTGGGTTTAACTTGACCTACACGTTTTGATATTGCTAAACCATTTGTTGAATTACATAGAATAGCTACCAACACAAAAGTTTTATTAAATAAATTAATTTGCGCATTACAATACATATTGCATTCATGACAACAATCCATGAATTTTTTATATTTTTATCTGATTGATTGAGGATACCTTTATTAATCTATGAATTTATATCCGTAAAATAGTTTCTATTGAAAGTGCAGTTTTACGGATCCGCTTGGATTGTGTAATGCTTTTATAAATATAATTTATTACCGGCAATAAAAATGGTTGAAAAATGTAGGATTAAAAGTAATTTCCTAACAATAATGCCAATTTACTTCCTCTCAAGATTGCTGGGTTTATCTCCCTACGTTTACAGCAAAAATAAGATGAAAGTCGACAAGTTTGGAATACTGTTACAAATGTTATGGTTGTCCCTGATATTAACAGGGGGTACTGTGGTGATATTCAAGGTAGAAAAGAAGAAACTGGAAACTAAAGGGCTCGACGACATCTCCCGTTTTGTGGGAATTTTCAGAACGGGCATCGGAATGACAATTATGATTGTTGTAACAATTAAATCGCTCCTCGAAAGAAAAAACGCGTGTGAATTATTCCACAGTTTCGCTACTTTCGATACTGAATTAAAGAGGTTGAGAAATTATATCAATTATAATGAAATATCAAAAAATATTTTAATAATGACTTTAGTAACATATATGTTTATTTCTGTCATTTTGTCTATCGACTTTGTTTTGATTATAAGCGTAAGAGAAAATATTCTCCATTACTTGTATTGGTGCACTTGCATCTTTGTCTTTCTCACAAATATCATGCCTACTCTCCAGTTTGTCGGTTTTGGCTATATGATATGCAAAAGGTAAATATCTCAACTTATTTGTCAGTCTAAAATTAATTTGATTCCAGAAAAAAAACTTATAATGAACATAGAATATTGTGTCACAGAATGCAAAAAAAATGATTTATTAAATGTATAGATTATTTCTAAAAACGTGTAACACAAAACTCCTTAAAATGGTTATTTCAGATTTTCTATTATCAACAAATACATACAAGACTTACAAAGAACAGAAATGTTTGAAGTTGAAAAGGAGTTTAACCAAAACTCTTATAAGAATATGATATTTCACACGAAAATGGCAAGAAAGGTCTATCCAGTAATTGAATTTTCCAGGTTTTTACCACCTACGAATTTTATTATTACAATAAGCAAATTGCATGATAGTTTGTGTGAACTATCGCAAAAGATTAACGCTATGTTCGGGATTCAGATACTGCTGACAAGTGGTTTCTCCTTTATGGTGGTGATAATCCAACTGTACTCCTTATATTTGTTGGTCAGCGGAAATAACCCACAATACGAGTTCACATACGCAAAAGTCTGGACATCTACCGTATGGGGATCTATATTTTCAGTTCTACTTTTCGTCATATGTTTTACAAGTTCCAAGATAGAAGAAGAGGTTAGTTACCAAGAAGCTATGATTATACATACATGAATTTAATAAGATATAATTAATAATAATCACGTATTAATTTATTCAATTAGTCAACAAAAACTGGATCATTACTTCACAATGCAAATAATAGGAACATAAGCGGTCAAGAGACAAAATCTAGGGTAAGAAGCATTTAAATGATATTCATTACTTTGAAGAAGAAAGTCCTTGAATTAAAAAGCGTTATTTTTTAAATTTCAGATTGAAATACTTAACCTTCAAATTCGCCACCGGAAACTAGAATTTATGGCCTGTGGATACTTTCCGATCAATTTCAACCTGCTCAATCTTGTTGTTGAAACAATCATAACGTACCTTCTGTTCGTCATACAGTTTGAAATGGCCAGTCGAAGTAAAATTCAAGTTGAAGCTGATTGAACATTTAAAAATATAAAAACACATTCTTAGAACCAGACCTTTGGACATTTTGAATACTAAACGTTAATTAATGCATGGCTAATTTATATAGAGCTATTTTTGTGAAATATCACCTCGCTTCTCATCTCGAAACACCATTTGTCAACCCATTTAAATAAATAAAAACATTTATTCCACCATTTAAACCTTCCCTTCGTGTTCTAGTATTTTACAGACTTGTAATTTATTTATTATATTGAGAAATTAACAGATTTTACACATGTGTGTGAAACCAATCCAATTACAATCCAAATGTAATGATTGATGAAAAGTACTGGACAAAACAAACCAACATTATTCAAGTATATTTTCATGCAAAAGATGATCATCAAGTAAAATTGTCGTATCAATTCTTTCAAACTCTTTTTTTTTTGTCACGTTGATATCAAAGTATTCAATGCCACAATCAAAATCTTACTGCTGACGAAATAGCTATTTAATTTGGGCTCAAGAAATAATGATTTGTTTGGTGTTGTCTTTACTTACTGGAGAATTAGGGCCCTTAACCATGAGATGAGGAAAACGTGAAAAGCAAGCTTACCTCCAATATGTCTACCTTGTCCACCGGGATACATGCAGCGGAAGATTCGGCCCAACTCCTCGGCCTGGATCCGGCCCGCCGGGGTCAGTTCGCCGCCCCACTTCAGGATCAGCACCAGCGAGGGGTCTCCGGGAGCATCCGCTGAAATGAACGGAGACAGGATATGTATATAAAACAATTAAAGGAAATTCATAAAAATCGTAATAATCTTTTGTTGTGTTTTGTGTACTTTGAATTTTCCAAAAATTATTGTTATTTTTTAATAATTTAAAAATATATATTTCTGGGGGTTAATGGTAGAAGTGCCAATGTCAAATGTGTGAATTATTTAGGAAAGGCGATTGGTTGTTGATTTATAAGGGTGGAAAATAGCGAAAATTATTTTGACATTCACATTAGACAGGTCACAATTTCACTTTTTTAAAGTAAAGGACACTTTAGTATACTTTCTGATAAGTGTATCGAATGACCAAAATCTGACATAGGCACGTTTAGCATTAACCCCCATATTTATAGTACAGACCTTTCTACTAAGCATAACTTGTTCTGAAAAGATCAAGTTTGGAACTCAGCTTTTCAAACGGGGGTCTATTGTTTTTTTGAAAAACTAGTCACATACCTGTATATAATCATTAATAATTAAAAAAACAATTATTATTTTTAAGTAAATATCTCACATAGTAAATAGCTATCTAAAAATATATTTTTTTTAAATTTTAAATCTCTAGATCAGTGGTTTCAAACCTGCGGCCCGCAAACCAATTTCATCTGGCCCGTAAATAGAAGTAGAAACGTTATTTATTTTTGATTCACAAGATATATAAATATGATGAAATGTCATCACACAATTAGAATTAACCCGAACTACACACATTTAAGAATGTGTGTATTGGTGCATATGTACACTTACGCTTACTTATTGTTATTGACGAAAAGGGCACAATAAGTGCATACAATGATAGAATGTGAATATTTAAAGTTTTTTGAAAATGAATAAATCAAGAACAAGTCGTACAAATGTGGGGCGCGCGTTTGGCGAGTTTGCGAGCTGCGCACCGATGTCGAAGGGATCAATGACGTAAGTTCTTCAGAGCATCTTCCATTGAAATATCAGTAAAACAAGGACGCATTCCAACTGCATAAATTTATGGTTTGAGATCACCTGCACTAGATTATTATTAGTTATTTACAATAGTATGCAAATAGTTTCCAAATATTTTATAACACTAATAAATTTAATTTAAAAAAAAAACATGTTTCTATTACTCTACACACAAATTAAGCTTTTTAAGTGGCCAATAAATATTATATGTAGTTAAGCATTCAAAATAAAAGCAATTTTAAACCAACAATACGGACAAAACACAATCAATTTGAAAGGGTAAAATACACTGTACAAAAGACCTTAAAAATATGTATAAAGCAATAATTTATATGGGATGAAAATACAAATCAATAATTAAGGGTGGAAATCATACCAACACTTGCAGAGGGGCTCTGTTATCATTAAATTAAAATGTCATACCCTTTTGTTAATAATGAATATGTGTTGGTGTACAGGCGACATATTTCTCAATCATATTTATTCAGCAAAGTTTCTTTACGATAAGTTGTCACTTAAACACATATTTATTCAACTGGGAACTGAATCAGATTGTTTTCATCCACTTCTCTTCGACGGCCAGAAATATTTAGTTTATCTGAATTGTAGTTAAACTAGGTAGGTAAGAAACTTATACTACTCTCTCAGAGGGCTGAATAAATATGTGATAAGTAGCAAAAGTATTCAGATATGAATTACATACCAGAAAGTGGATTGCACTGAATGAAGATGGGTTTGAGAATTATTAGTCGCTCGGTGTTAGTATGTAACATAAACTAGGGGGAAACTAAAAAAAGGTGCATACGGCTGATGGTGGTGTTACCATCGTCGGAGCTGGAACCTCGTGGCCGGCCCATGGGCTGGTACTTCATCTGCACCTTGCGGTTTATCCCCGAGAAGTGGCCGTACCTGCATAAACACAACAAACTATTCAAAAAATATATTATTTATCGATTATTATTATTGTTCTTTGTCATACGGTGGACAGTTAAAATGACTTATTATTTTTTTATAGTGAATACAGTCCCAACTGTCTAGAGCCAGTGAGACTGTGGCATCCCCAATTGGGGTATGTTGTGAGGCTGAAGGTAGCGGCAAGGGGAAGGAGATGGGGAAGAGGAAGGTTGGGAATTACCTGGCTATTCAGATCCAGTCGCCAAACACGGCTAGAGGCATTTCAAGCAATATTTCGATTCTGAATGGTGGTCTTTTACTAGGGCGACTATCTACCACTCTGGAAAGTGCCGCAAATATACTATATATTACATACTTTGTATTAATTAAATGTGTTATGATACATATTCATTAAATAAAATTAAGTTGCGCATGCCGGGTTCGAACCCGCAATCTCTGGGTTCTTAGTCGAGGGTCTTACCACTCGACCACGGAGGCCGTCAAAAAAGTGGCAGTCAGGTTTAGCAGCCGTACTCTGGCTGTAACATATCTCAATCCGTCCGTCCCAATTATAAATTCAGATAAATCGATGAAAACTCACATTTCTAATACACTCTTCAGTTGTTCCAGCTTGCCCTGCTTCTCTTCCAGTTCTGGGTCAGCATGCCTGGTGTGTATTTCTGCCAACAGAGCTCTGGAGATGTCCAGAATCTCCTGCAATTGCTTTGGCCGCTTCAACTTTACGTGACCTTGCTTGTACCCATCATACTTCTCGAAAATCTCAAAGAACCTGCAATAGATATATTAAGATTGAAACGTGTTCAAAAAACAATAAACCTTTAGTGTAATAGTCGCCGGGCATTCATCGTTATCTTTTAGGGTGTTTTGTCCTTTAAAACCTGCTGTTCGCGTATTTAAATGAACCGTAATCGCTTGTCAACAAAATAATCAATCCATTGAGATATTTTGCATTGCGTTCAGTTCGGTACAAGTTGAGTAATAAATATTTGAAGTTTTCTTACGTCAGAAAAAAAACGATTTTCAAAGTGACATTACTGTTTGTATTTACAGGAAAACTGTGCAACTTTATTTTTATTTGGAAGAAAATTTATATTCAACCACACAAAAATACAATAAAATGACAAAAAAATTCTTCACATTTCTTAACCAAACTTTTTTTTAGTGACATGCGGGAGAAAAAAACAGTTGTCCGAATATAAGTAGCTATTTCAGAAAAACCGCTTGCATACCAATTAAAATACAGCAAATTATCTGAGAAGATAGCATAATTGACAAAAACATCATTTTGTAAAACACAAGTGAGTTATTACGAAATTACAGTCAGCTATGTATGACGGAAGTCGTACCTTACGGAAATCCGGCATTCCAAAGGTTAAACCAGTAAAAAATTCAACAAAAATATTTAAATTGAATCTGCTACTTACTTTGGATGTCTGACTTCAACTTTCATCTTTTGCTTTGGGGTCCTATCTCCATGTCGTATCACGGCCACCACGCAGCGCAGTTCCATCATTTTACCAAAGGTGGTGGGAACAATGGGTGGGTCATCCAGCTGGAAGGGCACAGACCAGGGGATGTGGAGGGTGGGAGCCAGCTCTCGGAGGATCATATTGCCCAGTATCTTGGCGCAGTCGTCATAATACTTGTTGGAGTTCTTCACGAAACTGAAGCCGTTCACGTCGCATACAAAGGACTTGCCACTCGCTCTGTCAAAAACAATTCAAGGTTGTTAATTGATATTTCGTGGATTTTTTGGTAAACAGTACTACATATTCTCAGATGGTATATAAATAATGTGGTGAATTTAAAACGGTTACAAAGAAAGTTAATTTACCTGAGTAAGTCGAATCCACAAACCGTCTGCTTGAATGCGAGGCATACTTTTCTGGAGATGAGTTTCTCCTGATTGGACAAAATGACAGGGTAACGTATTTCTTTTCCTTCAGAGTCCCTCTCCACCTTCCCGTCTAAAGCTGGACTCTTCCTAGCTTCGGCGTGAGCATAGTCCGGCCCCACAGTGTAAACTTTCACATCGGTACCTACGAAACAATCATGTGAAAACCTTACAAAAAAGGCAAAGATATTAAATTTATTTATCTGAATATTCGTGTGAACTAACCATCGGTAGGCATGAAGTCTTCGTAGATGAAGGAGCCAGTCTTTCGGACTCTTGATTCTGGAGAATAAATACTACTTCTGCTCCCAATCTACAAAGAAAAAAGATTACTGTACATCAACCAATAATCGATAAAGGCTAATTTAATATTTCTCTGATTAAACAGCTGAAGTCATTACCTTCCTAAACAATCTTTGACTTCCGCCTCCAGCAGAAGTGGGATAATAGATGTAAATATTATGGTCCTCAGCTGAAACAGGCTTCTCTACAAAGGGCTTATTAAATATAACACCATTCACTTCTACATGATCTTCCGACTCCACTAACTCATGATCTGAAATTCAAAAATAAGACAGTATTACATTGTTCAAAAACACATAATCAACTAAATATTTAGTGGAAATTTGCATACGTTTTGGATCCGGGGAATCTCTATCTAAGACAGCATACCTTGGAATTTCAATACCTTCACTTTCTAAAATTGAATATACTTTTCTACGATCCTGGAAAAAAAACGAATTCAAAATATACTTCATTTTTATTATATTCAATACATTGATTCATAGAGATAGTAATTTTTAAATACGTAATAGGGAAAATTAATTTGATATGTTTTTCATATATTGGTATGCTCAACTTACAGACAGAAATTAATATGTATGTAAGTACATACCATACACAACACATTATACACATACAAATGCGGGATTGATTAACAATAAAGTTACAACATGGACACTATCGATCAGTAATATTAATTGAGTACTTAATCGAAGTCTTATGATAAGTATGTTGATGTTGATGCACACATCAAGTGTAAACCATTTTAAATTATAGAATTTATTTATAGAATATGTAAGCAATTCTAGGAGCCTCAATCAATTTGGAAAATGGAATCACTATTTGGAATCCACATTACTGCAAATATGAAAAGATCCTTGAATCTGTTAAAAAAATGTTAAAACTGTTATATTTTAGATGTGGTCTAGAAGACTATCTTAAATCATACAACGTAAGTCTTGAATACTTCAAAATTAATACACTGAAAATGAGATGGCAATTCATTGATTTGATGTCTACATATAATAATAAACGGTCATCTCGATACTACATTTTGTCTTAGCAGTATTCAAATAAACTTCCCTAATCTTATTGTTTAAAACACCATCACACATTCACAAATTATATTCTGTATTATAGTCCCCTGTCTCAAATGTGTCGATGTTTATATCTTTTCCTGAATTCATATTTTTTCTTATTATCTTTTATGCTATTTTCTTTTATCTCCTTTGTATAATGTATTAATCTATTTTAATTCTCTTTTGTATCTTTTTGAATCTCTTTTGTGTATTATGTATCTTTTAACTCAGTTTTTGCAATTGTAAGAACCCAGTATAATAAATAAACAACAACAAAAAAAAGTGAGTACTTAGTAGTACTTGTAATTGTATAAACATACTTGAATATCATACTGCATGTGGAGATTGTTTATCACATATGGATTTCTTAGTTTCTCATATTGAATTGCTTTATCTAGGGGGAATCCTTTAGAGTGGAAGGAGATCAGGCAATCGCACATCGGCCACTCATCCACCGGTAGCTGAGGACAAAACAAATTTATTTTGATTCTATCGGAATGCAAGAAAAAAAAAAGCAACACCAACTTTAATGAGCCCATGCACTAGTTTAAAAAACAAAAATATTGTAAAAAAAAAAAAACTAATTATTTTGATTAAGTATGTATGATTTTTTTTAAATATTGGGGACAGCAAAAATACTTTAAAATGTATTAAAAATTGGTGATAAAGTAAGTAAATAGGTATTCGGATATGTATTTTATCTTTCAAATAAACATCAGTGAAACATTCTTTTTTAAAAGTATCTGTCAGAATCAAGGATGATTAAAATAAATATATTATATTTATTATTTAAACTAATTATTTTGGAAGGTTCATTGGAAAGAAAACACATTTATTATATATCATTTGGACAAACATAAAAGTGTTATTGAATTAGAACCAAGTAACCCTCAATAATTAATAAATTTAATTAACATGTCTGTACAAATAGAATACAGGTACATACGTAGAATATAACAATAATAATTAAGTGTGTTAGTATACAAATAAATAAATATATGAGTTTAGACCAAAGTGCAACACCTACGAGAAGTCTAATTCCATTTATATTTTGAACGCGGCAATTAAATACGTCATAAAACAAATAATACGGTTACAATTTATTTAAGCGCAAACTACTAAAATTATTTAATACCTTTTCATGGCGTCAACCTAATTTTACAGGAGATTGATTCGTTCTACAAATGATTGGTCAGACAATGTTTCATTATTAATTAGTACTTACTAATAAAACTAATTAACTATTTTTTTCTATTCGACAATCTTGTGACATTGTCAGTAACAACTTTAATAACTGCCGAGTCATTCATAAACATACCAGCAGCACGGTGCCCAATGAAATGCATTATTCATTAACTTTCCATTACAAGCTTCTACCATTTAACAATTTATTGGCAATTAGTTCCCATTTAATGTGCCCATCAATGTTCTGGCACGTTTCAAACTATTTAGTATTCGCTTTGCGTCTAACTCACACACATATATTTAATAAGGAATTTAAAAAAAGTTTAAAATCAGCTATTTTTAAATACTGAAATCATTTTGCGTACATTTTTTTTTTAACATGTGCAAATAAATTTTTTAAATATATGTGCAGAGTTTAGATTAACCGCCCTGCCTTTGGGTTATTTTTCAAAAAGTAGGTAAAAAAACATCGGGTTTTTTTTTCATTGAATTTCGCAACAATACTTACAATGTATGGGAGAATACAAAAACCCGAACACTATTTAAGAACTGGGCATACTAAACAGTTATAGAACAAATTATATCACTGAAACGGGTGTAATTATTTTTTTTAACTTGGACGCCATCATGGGTAGGGCGGTTAAACTTGTTATACACGATTTTATCTGCTCGGAAATCAATCAGTCATTATTTAAGAACTATAACAGTTATAGACAAATTATCTCACTGAAAAGCGAAGCAGAGCCATGTTTGAAAGTATAAATAGAATATGGTCATAAAATATCAATCTCCACGATTACAACCAAACCTATATGATAGAATCTAAGATTATTATGTGTTGTAACTGGGTTGAGCTCAGATTATCATTACTAGTAGACAAAAAAGTTTTTTTTATTTTTTAAATAGATCTTTTTTTACCCTCACACAATAATATTATGTATTTAGAGGTGTCAATTATTCAATGTATAATTTTAATAGTCCGAATTGAATGTAAAATGAAATGAAAGTACAACACATTATAAGGTCACATAATATCAATGTTTGAGTAATGGTTGGATATTTGCAGAATTCGGGGAATGCTAAAGTTGACACTATGAACCGAATGGTTTTACAGCATGCTTTGGTCAATAAACTACAAGGGGCACTTGGGTGGAACAAAATTCAGATATAAGGCATGGATCACGCTTACACAAAAAGAGAGGAAGTATCACAAGACCAGTTTTTCCGAAAAAAAATATTTCACTCAGAAAATAAAGTTTATTAATAATTGGGGAAAAATCTCTGAAAGTTTACCACTACTGTATATTTTTTAATTTTTCAAAGAGCTGTTATTAGCGAACTACAAGAGAGTTAAATGCAGTAAACTGGAGGGCTGTAAAATGACATAGACCTGTATGTCAACAAACTTTTTATCTGTAATATATGTAATTAATTACATATATTTCACTATTTTCTGCTAATAATTACTTTAATCATAATAAAATACTAAGTATCTTAAAAAATATAAAAAGGTTTTTGCATCCATTTATAAAAGCGCCCACAATAAAATTATAGAAGAAAAATCAATGTGCTACTTCCTTCCTAGTTTTATTGACTAAGAGATTGCGCAAGAGAACAAATAGAAGAGTTTACAGCGTTACAGCGCCACGAAATGAGTAGATATTTAGAACGAAAAGCGGCATCTTGTTGCACCCAATTTCGTTAGATTTTTTTTATATTGAGAACCTGTAAGATAACCTCCTCGGGGAACACCAGCATCTTCAGATACTCGAACTCGCCCAGCCGAGTCAGGATCTCCTTCATAGGCTTGGACTGGGACTTCTTGGCCATGGCACATACCCCCACCACCACCTTCTTGCAGTTGTCCCCGTCCGACTCGCTGCCATCGCATGAGTCCAGGTCTCCCTGCAAACAAAGGACATGGCCATTTCATTTGGGAACACTCCGATCGCAAACAATAAACAATGCATGGCATGACGGATTTCTAAATTGATTTTTTTTAAGCAAAAAGAAATTGTGTTCTTTATAAATTAAATTGTGGCAGTAACTTACTGCGACGTATTCAAATATAACAATAAGGTGAAGCTCATTTAAATATATTTTTTCTCAAACAAAGTTCTCGTGTAGCTGCCTATTTTTTTCAACTATTATATTTGAGGGGCTTAGAAGCAAAGGCAGCAATCTCCTTCATTTTAAATTATTTCTTGTAAAGTTGATTTAACGTTTAATGCACTTTTCTTTTGTGAATATGTTGATAAATTTAGAGATAATTGTTTCAAATTGTTCCTAGTTTAATGTGCACTAACATTTTTGTACACTTCATTCTCCATTTCTTTATAATAATCATACAAAAGTTGACAATGCTACAGAACCGTTTTTGGAGATTGCTGCCTTTGCTTATATTTGCCTAATTTGGTATAATCAGCTGTGAATTTATTACGGTCTGGTTTATCTAGAAATTTCTGTTAAAATTTTGTTTATTTGTCTTCTTACAAATTACCAACAGCTGTTAGAGCATTGAAAAGATTTATATTTAGACAAAAAACAATCTAATAATAATAATAATAATATTTGGATGATTTTTATAGCGCCGTTTTTGTGGAAAATCACCTCAAAGGCGCTGTAAATCTAGATTCAAATATATACTAATTCTGTCAATAGAAAATACACAACCTTATTAAGACGGTAACAGCTTCCACAATATCTTTGGGATTTAAAAATCACCCCAATGCATTGCTCATTGTTTATAAAATTACTAAGTCTGTCTTATAACCACGGGATATGACAATATGAACTACGTTCAGAACTTATGTTTCACTTTTTACCATGAAGATAGGATTTGGTAGCAGTGGCATGCCATGACTTTTCTTTTTACCGATTTTCTAGTTGGGATTTCTATTTCAGAAAACATTTTTTTCTTTTTATATTTTATGGAAAAAGTGGAGCTTACTCTTTTAGGAAAGGAATTACTTTTTGTTTTTTTTTTTTCAAAACATAAAATTGGTATTTGAAAAATATGTTAAAATTTTTTTGGTTATAAAAATATTAAGCAAGAATCAGATCTATCTGCTTCACCACCCCTTGTTATTGTGTTATCCACAGCCATAGTCATTACAAATGTATTAACTTTTGTATGTTCTGTTGAAACAGCTGTCTCATGGCACGGAGTGAAACAGACAAACAGCCGATGTTTCTTGCAAATTATCAGCTAATTAGCAAGCATTGCAGACCAGTGCAAAAAATAGGTTTTCAGACGTGTCTGCTTATGTTTACTGTTCAAATGACAAAATGTGGCATATTAGGATTAGGTTTGTCATATCCTGTAGTGATAACACGCAATACTCAATGGTATACATACTCGTATATAATATGAAATGGGTTGAAGATGTTTTCATTAATGATGACTAAAAATACTGGACTGACAATTGGAAGAATCCAAGGAGAAGACTAGGTCCAAAAACACAAGGCATGCTGTAATTACCACAACATTACTGAAAACAGTGAAATCGTATGTGATAATTGCAAAATGTGGGTTTTGTTTGTGTATATAATTTAGTAATATGTATTAATAATTCACCATCCTAAAAATGAAATCGTAATTCATGATTCGGATGAAGAGTATAGCGTAACATTTAATATAATATTTTTAAAGAAGTTACAAATATTAAAGCAAAGTATTTGCAAATACATATACATAATTATATAACATTTGCAAAGAATATAACTCAAAATGCAAGCAATCATATTCCGAAAAGCCGGAGATTACATACTCACACAGCGAGTGCAATAACGGACAATTTAAATTAGTTGAGTAAAACATTTTATTATTGCACAGTCACTTTACAAAGGTTAATTTAATATGAAATCATAGGTGTGGAGTTAAGAAATAAAATGCTAAGACGGTTGTGTGGTTTGTGAGGTTAAATAACAGTATATTGTTGACTAGAAGTGCCCAAACAGGGCGTTGATTGTATTGGTATAAAGTAGCACTGGAAGGTGAACTAACATGGTTAAAGCACTCGTCACAGTAACAAATGTCCTCTTCAGGGACGGACCGAGTCTTCTTCCATCTCTTAAGGCGCCACCAGTCCTTCAACCACGACCACTCCATGACAATGTGACAACTGGCAGGACAACGGATCACACAGCGGACAGAGAACACTTATATGCGGAAATTATCGTTTTCTCAATCGGGAGAATGTCATTATCTCTGATCAATTTGACAGATTACTAAACACCTACAAGAAATACACACACAGTTGAAGGAAACCTCACAAAGATAATGAATGACACCATTTAGTGTCTGTTAGTAGTAAACTGTACACACTAGACACAGATACATACGCAAGCAAACTTAATTGCTGCCATAATATATGTGTATGTACACTCTCACACCAACGTGATGGACATGCCAGGAGATGTCAAGTTATATACATACATGTACAAACAGATCTATTGTTTCAAAATGCTAATTTATTATATATTTTCGCTTACAATCATTTCCCAGTGGTGACCACTAACCACTTGTATTGCAAAGCTGCCGGAGGCAACTGCTGAAAATAAATCCCATTTTAAAACAGTCCCGATCAGAAGACTAATATTTAATCCCAATATTTGATCTAGATCTGTGCCAACAGAAACTCCGGCTTCCGACCACACGGGTTATTATATTATTATTACTGGTAAACAAACACCTGCGATGCCACTGCATCCAACGATTTTAGAACCACTAATAGAGAGATTAACATTAATACGTTGGAGCCATAAGTTATAACCGGGGAGCATTTACTGTATATTCAGTGGATCCTGAGATTAGCTTTCTAAACAGATGGGGAAACATACTCGTTACAGTATATAGGATAAATATGTACAAAAGGTATAAAAATATATATACATATATTATTCATAGAACTATAAAAACTACTCTTAAGAAGTATGTAGACTCATTACCAGTTGCAAATTGAATGAAGTAAGCCAACAAACTAATATTCAGTGTCCAATGTACAATATAAAAAGTTATTTCACAACATTTTATCTGAAGCAAACCCAGAAATTGGGACAAAGAACCTATGATTTAATGTAAATTTACATAATGTATGCACATGGATCGATAAAATTCTAAATGAACCACTGTGAACTCCGCTCACTTTCCAAATGAAGTAGTAGAATATATTACTGAATAAGATTTTGAATTAAGTTTTTATTATTTGTCTTAATATTCTGTTGATTACTGTTTACTAGTCACTTTCATTTATCCTTAATGACGCTTCACAAACGACCGCAGTGATGGCAGATGATAAACATAGTTTCTCAGAAATATGTTTTGACAAATTAGCATTCATACACCATTCAAATGGAACTCAATTGTTTGAGACCAGCTCTAGATTTGGAAAGCTGCCAAAATCTGGAAAAGCCGATATATTATGTGTATAATTTCCTTCCAATAGCATTCCATATTGAAATTTAATTCATATTCTAAATGAATGTCCAAACCAAGTAGGTGGATGATTCGGTTGATGTGATATTTGGCTCCTGACACATTTTCAAATTATTATAAGTGCACAATTATACTATACGACTAAATTTAAGAACACAGAGACCTGCAGTAAATCCTTTTGGATAACAAAATATTGGCAAGAGAATTATAACCATTGCAAAAAAGAAATGAGTAACTAAAATACTTCAGCAAAGTAAACAGCGCATTTCCCATCTAATAATAGCTCTTTTTGTACAAGATAGCAATACGTCACATCTTCCAATTCTTTACTGTTCAAAATATACATATTTAAATTACCTACATAAAGCAGGTCAAAGATATTTATTATTATAGGAATTTTAAAAACGTCTAGAAAATATCACATTGACAAAAGCAAGTATTTTTTATCATAATGTATTATACAATAATTACATTAATTCAGTCTGATTTTAGAAAATATTACACATTATTAACATGTGATTTACAAAGTGAGTATTATTTGTAAGTGTGTATAATATACAAATTATTGCGTAAAGTGTGAAACGGGATTTAAAAAGATAACCAAAACAAACAGAATACTTTTTTTAAATCATTGTTGTGAGAGATAGCAGTGTTATCTTATTTGATAAGATAGCCATAATTATAAATAAAAACTACAACTACGTTATTTATTTATTTCAGTGCGATTACACGGAGAAACAGTGCAGGTGAAACGGAGGTATTTTATACTGTGGGTGAAATCACCTATGGTCAATATTCATTGCTGAAAGCTTTATTATATTAAAAGTACCTAATTAAATAATATTGTACATGGTTACTGAATATATCGCACTAAATACGAGTCAGAAGTTGCCACTAACAATGGCAGAAACTATGCAAATGTGTGCATCATTTTGGTACTTAAATTAAAATAAATTTTAATTTAGTCACTTATTCATAGTTTTGGTGTTTATCACTATGATATTGCAACGAATCGTTTCAAGAATATTGCCTGTGGTATTTTTACAGGGAATATTGTCTTTTTTATTATTATGAAATGATTTTAATCGTAACTTGAACTATTTGGTAGGCGTAAAATGCGAGCATTGAACCTGAGACATTAATTAACTTCAAAATAAGTATTAAGATACCTATTTCGTCACAGTAAGATCGCAAATAGAAATAGTTACAATATTTAAATAAACAGGTTAGGTTTACTTGTTGTGAAAATCAATAATTACTTATTTTTTTAACGATTTGTTAATAGCTAGACTTCGCGGTTCATGCCACAGGACAAACAATCAATTAGTATTACATAGAAAGAAGCTGTAAAACAATGTCACATTTCTGTTGATGTTGTTACATTCTTTGTAAATTGGATAAAATGATAAAACCTGTTTCCAACGTTGTGGTTCAGGATTGCACATTTGGTAAAGTGTTTTGAGATATTTTCTGTGTGGCCTATTAATAGAAATTTGCAGTATGTATTTTTAGTGTTCCGTGTAAAATAATGGTTTGGCAAAGAGACTACATTTTCCAAAAGATGAGACTAGACAGCTTATAATTCCCATGTTGCTTTGGAATAACAATAAATTCACCTTTAAAGTTAAAAAAACTGATAGCTTTCAAAACGCTTTTTATTAATAAAGATAATGTGGATATATTTAATTGGAATGCGTGATATTATAAGGATTTTATTTACGAAAAATTATTATTTGTTAAATCGCACTGAATATTACTGTAAGAGCAGCGGTCGAGCGGTGTTGCCTCAGTTGATAGCATGATTCAACCATTCAAGGAAAACTATTTTAACATTTTGAAGTCTTACCGGTGACCTCAAAGGCACTATATTTCCATCGTCACCTACGTAGAACTGCGGAGCGTGGGCAGCATGTCTCAGGTCTTGATAACCATGTTCCAGCTCTGTGTATGACATTACATCAACACATCAAAAGCATTATATCTAAACCAGTCTATGATTTGCCTATCTATTCTGATTACACGATTTTGCATTAACGATCAATATAATCTAATATCAACGACGCAACGACCCAGAAATCTGCCAAATTTTGACGGATAACGCAGACGCAGAATCTACTTCGGATTCGTAAAGCGGGAACGGGAACTATCAACTGGCGGCGGCGGGAACTCGGAAGTCTTTCGGAACCAAAATATTTGCGTATTTAACATTTTCTATATTTGTTCTTGTTACGTCCGCCTAGTGATTAAAAACATAAATTATAACATTCAAAAATTGAATTCTTGGAAGTTCTTGGCATCTGAAAATTTACAAAAATAAACTATAATATCGTCTGTTCGGAAATCTCCGATACTGTTCGTAATAATTACCCCGCCCACTATTGTAACTTCCGTAGTAGATATTGCTCCGTGAAGTAAATATAATCGAAGTGAATCAACGGGTATAAGCATAAACAAGAAACTTATTTCTAAATTATTATCATTTTAGAGGTCGATTACATATATTTTATTGGGTTCTTTTAGCGCAATGCGAAAAATCCATAATGATTATTTGATAGTTAATATTGAATCTGACAGTAGGTGTAATAGTTACAGTCAGACAATTGTTTACCTCTGATAGGCGTAAGATAAAGAAGCCGAGAAATTTTCGTCACCCAAAATGACCAGGCCCTAGGAAGCACTTGATGAAATTAACCTAGTTTCCGAGAGATTGAATCGAAATGTGCTAATTCGATTATTAAATATTTTCGATTATCAATTACATACTTCGATTGTACCCTCACTACTTTGTGTATACAAAACTGTGATTTCTATTGATATTTTTCTGTGACCATTATCAGCTGTCAAATCAAACGAACGGCTAGAAGACTCATAAGAATTTTGAGCTGTCGCAAAACTCTGTGCAAAATGTACGGAATTTTAAAGCGCAATGAGCCTGCTACTTTTACGTTGTTAACGCGTGTGGTTTGTCCTCGTTTCAGTCAAAATGCTGGCTTCTTCAGTGAAAACAAAAAACATGACTAGCACAATGAACGATATATTTTTAATGAAATTTCACCAATAGGTACAACATTATAACATGAAACACATTTTTGAAAAGTTTTTATTGATGTGCCTCGCTACCATAAAAGTTCAACATTCGGGAATTTTTTTTTTGAAGCGTGTTGGTTTTAAATAATTGATCTAAGAACTGGAAGTAGTTACGGTTCATTTTTATCACAGAACTAGTTCCAAAAGTAACTGAACAAATAAACAATTCCATGTAAGTCTCCAGTACCTGGAACTAAACCCCATTTCATATATTATTCATCTCTGTTTTCTTATTCGATTTTCTATATATTATTATTCACCTCTGCTCAAAAAAATTCTCTGACGCTAGTGTAACCATCTTCTGAAATTGAAAAACCTTTTTTTAACGATAAAACAACTAATTTTTTATCACAAAAATAAACTTTATTTTGAAGTTTATAAATACCATGTAAAAAAACCCTGTTTGATTTATTCACAATTAAAGTAAAGAAACAATGGTACCTAATTGTATTATTTTATTTTAAAAAAAATGTGACTAGTTTTATGCTTTTGTCTATGATATTCTATACCATGGTCTCTGGATTTGAATTGTCAAAAACGTCACGAACTGTCAGTTTTCATATTGTTTTGTGTGACTTTCTTGTTTTTCATAATCTAACACAGTCTGGTGTAGGTTCATTCCAATAAGTTTGTCAAGGTTTTATCTGTATTTAGAATTGTAATACCGAAATATACCGTGTAATTGATTGCTATAAAAGTTTAAGTATGGGTTTTATGAGAACAAGTACTTTTTTGTTAACGATTTTGATCGCCGGTGGAGAATCTTATAACATCGAATTTAACAGTTTGTATTTTTCAAAGCATTTTTTTTTTACTTACAACCACTTTTCCACAAAATATTGTAAAACTAATTGTTTAAAAAAAATGCAACATTAGTGTTATGTGGATATACATTGTTATTGTTTTTCCATTTATTTTCTGTTTTATTAATATTTACAACAAATTATGGGGGTAGAGTTGTAAACACGAATATTTTTTCTATGTTATTTTCAAAGAAAACCCCTCCACACCGGAAACATGGACAGGAAAATGGTTTCCCGAAAAGCCAATTGAGTTGCCGGTACATGCTAAACATGACACGAGAATTCCCATGGGACTGTCCAATTCAGATTGTGACGATGCTAAGGTAAAGGTTATTTTTATATTTTGCTAAGTGCTTATGGGTCTGGTGCTCACATGTTTCACTCCCACAATGATATAGCTGTGTAAATGATACTGTTTAAGTGTTATATTGCGTTTTATGGCTGAATAACAAAAGTAGGCTGTAATTATAAAGGCGGTAGAGCCAGACTCGGTCTAGAAATAAGTCAAACATTAACCCCGCTCGAGACTACAGGAAGTGACTTAAGTTATTTCTAAGCTTGATTTCTTGGTGTATTTCAATATTATTATTTTTAGTGAAAAATTCCAGAATCAGAAATTGAGAAAGAAATCCAGAAATCGTTTCAGTAATATTATTTGTATATCTTCACTAAGTAATTAAAGGAACCCTGATAACATTTCCCTTATAATATGCACTAATTTTAAAAAAATCTTACCATTGTGAATTCAGTGATTTCAATTTAATTGTTACATATTACTTAGAATAATAATAGAAGTTAATAATAAGGAAATTCAACAATAAAATGTAATTGAGCAGTGAACTTGGTTTTTTCTTTTTTTTTTTCTTTTAAGATTGACGTCACTTGTAATAAATATCTGTTCATATTTTAGAGAATTTAGAAATTTCAGAGTTAACAATTTTTTATTTTTTATTACTGAAAACAAAAAAAAAACAACAAAGAATTGTTTTAAAATTTATACTGTAAAAATAATTTTCTAAGCAAATAAATATTATTTGCATTCTAAGGACTTGTGAAATGAAATTTTTTTGTAAAAAGACGCTACATACTCGTATATGGCGTTGATTCATAAATTGAACCATCAATGATTAATTTCACACTCCAACAGACATTAGTACCGCGACATCTGTGTTGATATTTTCTAATGTTTTTGCCTTGTTGGCCTTACTTTATGTATATATATTTTTAATAAATGTAAAAGTATGTTAATAATTTAATGTATTTATCCAGCTAGGTTCAAACAAATTATTGTTAATGTCACATTATTTTATTTTTCAAAGACACAATGATGAACACTGCAAGTTTGTCCGAAACATTGGCTAAGTGCAACAAGCGAAGTGCAACATGGCGTTTTACCTCAAAAATCAATCATCGTAATACTTTTGGTTGTGCGAATCTTAAATCTGATATAATCTTCAAAGACATTGTTTCTGTCACAAAACAGATATTACTGGTCCAATGGTAAATCTCCCGACTCAAAGGCAATGTTTTTCGTTTGACTAACTAATGAAATATTTCAGCTTCACCTGGAGGTTGACTGGCTCTATGACCCTGTAAACTACACCTGCTATGATCATATATCCGATTACGACCCCAATCGCGGCAGACGACCAATCTATGAAATTGAAAATATTCCCCCATCATACATGGTAAGCTTTCTTATCAACATTATAAAATTTTTGATGAAAATCAACCTTGTTAAATTAATATTATAAGCCTACCTTTACGCAAATTTTTCAATTTAAAAAATCAGTAAAAGATTTCCTCCTAACAATACCTCATTTATACATTTAATGAAAAATGAAATGAAGCATTTTTTTTTTAAACTTTTGTTTTTGAAACCTGATCGGTGCAAAAATGTTTATTTTAAATCGATTGTATTTTTCACAAATAGGATTTAAACAAATATAAAATCGTAAATGTATTTCGTTACCTTAATTCTAATAGCAATGATGCATTTTGTACGATTATTCCCATAAAATAATATTGTTCTGTGTTTACACGATTCTTTTCATGAAAATAATAATTTGACGTTTTCTTTATCCCCTTATTCTCAAATGACAACCTTAACACACAACTCTAACTCCCAAACACTCTCCATAATTTCTCTAACCTTTGTTTCCCTGCAATAATCCACCTGTCAAAACCAACTCCCTCGATTTTGTTTATTACACTTAAAATGAATATATTAAAATGAAGCAAGAAAGTACCTACCCCACATATTTATTTTTGCATCCATTATGTTACTTTGTCATTCAATTTGATTATTCAGTGTTAACAAATATATTCATCCTTTTCTTTTAGGCAGCGCATGTTTGCATGAATGAATCAATTTCATATGACCAGACAATACCAACATTGTAAGTTAATAATTTTTTTTATTGTCTATACTAATTTAGCCATGATGTATCATTTTGTTTCTGTTAATAACCTGAATCATCTATCCTAGCAATTAGTATCCTATTAGTTTATTTATTTACCCATTTCTGTCATCTTTATCTCAGATTTGTAGATTTATTTTAGTAAAAACTTTGTCCATTTAGCATGTCCAACTGGCCTGTTGGATTAGCACTTTTCAGCACAAATTGGTTGTATGAAAGGATTTTTTTTTAGCACAATGCTACTTTCTGTTTTTAAATTTTGTATGAAATCTGACTTATTGGTATCTTGATTGAACTTCAACCATTCTGAAGGAATTTATTCTGTATTGATCTTCCAGTGGCTCGCATCGACCTCTGTGGCCGAAATGGGGAGAGTATAAGTTTCTTCCAAAGCAGCGTTGGCTCCACAATCTCGAGCACGGGGGCCTGGTGATGCTGTACCACCCCTGCGCCAATAAGGGGCAAGTCAAGGCGCTGAAGAACCTGGTGAAGAATTGCCTTTACAGGCACGTCATCACACCATACAATTTGCTGTCTCCAGAGAGGGTATGCTTTTTTACATGACAAAACATACATAACATTATCGTTTGGAAGTGAGGGATTGTAAGTAGAAAGAGGAGTGGAAGGTTTGGGTATCAGACTGGACATCTAGTTACGAAACAGGTAAAGTATTTTCAAACAATGTTTCTAGAACCTTCAATAAGATAGAAGTTTGGAGTTTTGTTAGCAATTTGTCATTTTTCAGCAGGCATTTTATTTGTGAAACAAATATTATTAAAGGAAAAAGCTAACATGTACAACCTTTTTAGCAGAAGGGCCACTTTACCTATTTTTATAACGTTCGCGGCCGCATAGACTATAAGTGTTCCAGATGGTGATATTGTACAGCAGTTCCCGAACTTTTCAACGTCTTATAGGACTATGTACAATTTACCCCGCAATAAAAAAAAACCCCTCCGTGTGAACTTAGTCTTATAACATTTTCCATAGGATGAAAAAAAATATTTTAAGATAAATTAGTCCATTTTTCAATTTCAGTCTTCAAGGGACCGAAAAAGAAAAACTTCTTAACCTCTGGAATGCCGGATTCCCGCAAGGTACAATTTCCGTTGTACCTTGCTGACTAATTTGTGATAATAACTCACTTGTGTTTTACAAAATGATGTTTTTATTAAATTGTTGATATTTTACTGGAAATATTTGTTATTTTCTTATTTAGCCATTGGCTCTGGCCGCATGGGGACGTCGACTCCAGATGTCCGTTGTCTCCAAGAAGGTGGTGGTGATGTTTATAAAGGAGGCTGCTCTCCAGGGTCCGGAGCACACGGCCAAGCAGGGCCAGTACGACAACGGGCTGCTGCATGACTCTAAAGTCGTCTCCACGCTGACAGATGACGTCCTCTGCCCCAACCTGTTCTAGATAGTCTCAACCAAATTATGCACATGGACCGTGAGGTGCAAATGTAACTTCCATTGTGATATGTACTTTGTTAATTACCAAATCCTGGAAAATGTTTCTAATATTTTATGTACTGGGTACTTTTGTCTAAATTTAAAATTTTAATTAAGAAAAATTTACAACTAAACATGAAGTCTGCCCCTATAATTAGAGTGGGGGTCTCCATAAATTTTATCCATTGTTAAAATACATGTGTAAGCTTTAGAGTAAACAACTAACTATCTATGTTAAAAAATGGTCACATAATGAATAAAGTTTATAAATTGATTTATCGGTGTGTTTAATATTCTGGAAAGGGCAGGAGGAGAAAGGTTTGTGCGAGTGAAACACCATGTAGAGAGATATAGGCAGAAAACACCGTTTATTATGATTATTAATGAGAGAATTTGGAAGTATTCTTACTACATATACATAGTTCCCTATAAAATCAACTATTTGACACTGCGGCGGAATGTTTGTTACCCAGTGTGAATGTTACAGAGAATGGTGTTAGTGTTGGTGATGTAGTTAGTTAGTAATGTATGTAGTGAGATTACGGTATACTGTGGGTGAACACAAAGGTTAAGGTATAATCTTGCTGTCACTCGCCACTAGCCATTCTTGACTTCGACAATTACCTTATATTGATGCAATAAAATGCTACAAAATTGACACATAAGAATTTGGGCTAGACCAGTAAGTAACTTACAATATATATTAATCTGTTTGCCCAAACTGGCAAAGAGTCCATTTCCTTCCTCTGTTTCTTCTACTCTATGTTCATCTTTCTGTCCACACTTGAAATGAAGGCATTAGTGTTTTATTTACGTTATGTAATGTTAAAGTAATGAATAAACAAGTGCTGAATACAAATGATATTCCCAATGAACTATATTATTATGTAATAATTGATTTAAGTATATATTTAAATCTAACTTTATGGTATTGAAATAGAGATGGAAAGCCGACTAGAACATTTTATATTAATTTATGTACAAACCTAATAGACTAGATACCTAATAAAGTTTATCATGGATTATGTAACAATTTCATATACAATAATAATACAATAGATGTATGACTCAAACAAACAGCGCTCAGATATTAAGTACATATATGTATTGAAAGATGCCGCAGCTGGCAGTTAGTTGTGCATTATGACTCACGAGAAGCGGGGCTGGTTTGGCTGGTTAGTTCGCAACTGGCAACTCATAACGGGACATTCTTCTAACACCGCCTCTCCTCTCCTCTCCTCTCTCTCTCTCAACACTCTCTCTTCTCCTCTTAATTCTACTTTATATAAAGGCATCTAGATAGAAGTCTACATTTATATCCAAAATGTTAAACACTTCTATGCGATTGCTTTTAGCTTTTGCTTATATGTGAAACACACAAGAAGTTCTACGAGTTGAAGCGGACGACACAGAAATTAGACAATAAATGGTACATTTTCAGCGGAACTACGCGCCTTTCTGAAAATGTCAATCACAATTAGATTGTTGTGAATTAGAAGATGGATACAGATACAGCGATGGGTTGGTTGCTCATACACCAATGGTTGGATTTAGGCCAAGTTACTTAGCTAAGCTGCAATGCGCAGGAGCTGACAGCTGGTGGCTGCTGGTAGCTGTAGCTGGTAGCTGGTAGCTGGTACCATGTACCGCATGCACCACATTCCACGTGCCACATACCATGTACCACCTCGCCAATCAATTCACTATTTCCTATCGTTATTATAGAATATTGAAATATAATTAATATCAATATATGTAAGTATGTATGTAGGTATATTATTTGGAGAACACTTGAGTTTTAAGTACATATAACAGTTTTTAAATGTATATAGAACAGGTTAGATGATAACCACAATTACGACTAAAAGAATAGTTTATCTTTATGACAATTTTATGTTAACATTCTTTCCAAACAAAGTTTATAAGGGATCGTGCCTCTAGGTTCTGCGGGAGATTCTCTCTCAGTTACTTCTTCAGCCAAGAACCACTCGTCCATTCAGAGAATGAAACCAGAAAATTCTATAACAACTACAATTCCATAACTGTACAGCTTACAAAATGTTCACATTATTTGAATAATTACGAGATAATGTTAGACATTTTTTCAAGATCGTATTTATTCAAATATGGAGTGTCGCTATATAAAAAAAGTATTAATTTTAAGTAAATATTAAAATTCACATACACAGTAACCGTTAATGTAAATATTACTGTTTATAATTAAATTAACAAAACAACAACTGCTTGTATATATCACACTTTTGAAGATAAATATTTTACAGATTTAATAAAACAAATTTGTAACTTTATTCCACTTTTATTATTTTGACTGGACCGGTTTCAGCCTATGACGGCCATCTTCAGACTAGTACAAATGTTTGTTAACCTACGGCTTATATACTATTTTTGGGGATGTTAGGGGTGGTAAACAATGATTTTTACTTTAATTATATTCATCAGTATTGTTGCATGATTTTTTAATAGTTACAGGGTAAAAAAGTTACTTTTAATTTATTGGTATTACTATTTTATATATCTATCTGGAATATTTATTTATTTTATTTGATATTTAAGATGGGTTACAGTTGCATTTCTATAAATATGAATTGACAATGTATTTATATAATGAAAGGTTGGTGAATACTGATTGTTAATGAGTTTACTTTAGGTTTTCCCATCTCAATTGTGATGTCCAATAAATATAATAAATATAATATATAAATAAAATATATAATATAAAAATATAATATATAATATAATAAATATTGCCAACAATAATGGATATAGTAGCGGAACAATTAATAATTTAATAAAGAAAGAAAAAAACCCTAACATTAAAAACTAATTTCACAAGGCCTTACACAGAAAAATGACGAAGTTCTCACCAAACAATGGGCAAAAATCCCATATATTGGCGAATTATCCACTAAAATCTCGAGAATTACAAATAATGATAAATGTAGAACAGCCTTTTACAATGTAAATTCCTTAGGAAAAATTTTGATCAACAATAAAGACAAGAGAGAAAAACTAGATAACTCAGGGGGTTTATCAAGTTAATTGCTCTAATTGCCCGTCACAGTACATAGGCCAAACGGGTAGAGCGTTCAAAACACGCATTAAAGAACATTTCACCAATTGGGTTAACGATAAAGGTGAACTTTCGAACGTTGCATTGCACCTACTAGATAACAAACACTCGTTTGACAAAGACAGAGATGTGAAAGTCCTACACACGTGCGTGAAAGGACAAAAATTAGACAGACTAGAATCAATGGAAATAACCCGTCTAACTAATAAAGTTGACCCACAATTTGTCATGAATAAACAACTAGAATCATTTGTAAAGTCACCGCTATTATACCCATTATAATTTTATCATCCGATCCAATGTAATAATGTATATTCCTAACTAAAAACATATCATAATGTAAATGCACTTAAAAAATCCCAAACAATCAATAGGTAATAACAATAAATGTAAGTCATTACCAAAGTGCATAGCACTCAAAAAATTCCTTGATACCGAGAAATTATAATAATAGAAGTAATCTACTCTAACAGTGCATAATGAATAGAATCATAAAACTAATATACCATAATGCTGGGAGTAACCCAATAATTAGAAAATTATGTTGTACATCTGGACATCACAATTGAGATGGGAAAACCTAAAGTAAACTCATTAACAATCAGTATTCACCAACCTTTCATTATATAAATACATTGTCAATTCATATTTATAGAAATGCAACTGTAACCCATCTTAAATATCAAATAAAATAAATAAATATTCCAGATAGATATATAAAATAGTAATACCAATAAATTAAAAGTAACTTTTACCCTGTAACTATTAAAATCATGCAACAATACTGATGAATATAATTAAAGTAAAATCATTGTTTACCACCCCTAACATCCCCAAAAATAGTATATAAGCCGTAGGTTAACAAACATTTGTACTAGTCTGAAGATGGCCGTCATAGGCTGAAACCGGTCCAGTCAAAATAATAAAAGTGGAATAAAGTTACAAATTTGTTTTATTAAATCATTAAAATGGAATTCCACCACGAATTAACAGTTTCAAAATTAGAAATAATAAATATTTTACACATTTTCAGTAAAATTATTGCTACAGCAAGGTTCATATATACCTATATTATAGTAGGGCGCTGTTAGAGATAGCTGTAGTTGCATTTGTATTTGTGCAAGGCGCAGTTGCAGTTGGTGGCCGTGGCGTCGGTCAAACAAACAGCTAAATGAAGTGCGTCACAAGATAATGAGGCATTACCCGCCACGGATCTTGCTGGGGAAGGTGTACTACATGTCGGGGACTGGCTAAACCAAACAGGGTATCGGAGATATGTAGACCGGGGGTGCAGCGGATCGGAACACAAACCAGAGTGAAACCACACAATAGCAATACCAGGTGGAGCCACAAATACTGGAACGTGGAGTGTGAAAGTATGGGCCGGGCCGGACCAGGGGTGGAGCCTATAACACAATCACAGCCAGTCAGTCTACAGACATCCCGCACTAGGCTACACATAACAGACAATACAACAAAATACAACACATGTACACAAGTCCCACGCTTCCATGGTTTCATTACCATGGATCCATGAGACTGTATTCAATGGATCAATGCAAGGGTGTAGTGAAATGTAAACTTCAAATAAACTTTGATTGTGACCATTTTATTCACTCAAAAAAGAATGGGAAATGTCTTAAAGATTCAAATAAATTTGGTTTTTGAAAATTAATTCACAAACAAAATAACACACATGCGTTTGTGTTTCATCCAGTGTGGATTTTCCCAAGAGTGCAATCAAGTGATTCCAGGGATTTTCAAAAACGACTCAATGGAATATTAACAGTTTAAGTGTTGTTTTCTTTATCAGCGGTCAGTTAAATTAAAATGAACACTCAAACGTTTGAATAAGAAAACAGTGATTAGTTGAATATTTAAATGATGAAATGAAATTCGTGATATTTTACATTCCAGTGGTTGTGATTCAGGCAACAATCTTTGGTGAGGGTTGCCATTCCAGTGAAAATTTTGTATCCTTTGAACTCCATATTTTGAAAACTGCTTAAAAAATTTTGAAGACGAAAAATGCGCGTAAATTAAAGCATTATGTTTATATTTTTTTAAATGTATGCATTTGACAGACCATTCTGCGTTGCGGAAAGTGCCTATGAAAAAGTAGTTTATTCATAAGTAAACTTACTGAATGAAACTATTCATAAGACTTTAGATGACCTGAGAACAATGATGATCTTTAACTATCTTCAAAAGAGGCGTAGAATTGTGTTATTGTTGTGTACTGTGCATATAAAAGTTTTTACAAATCGTAGAAAATATGTATATTTCACACACAGGTGTCGAAACTTCAAATGTGTAAAGATTGATTTAAATGTTAGAGAATTGGCAGTAAGTAGAGGTGTAATCAAAGTAACGGTAATTCTGCCAAGAAAACAAAAATAATTCTATTATTGAAACTGTTAATTCAGGGTGGGTTTCATAATAAGATTATCTTGGTTATGCGTGATTGTTTTGTAAGTGAGGAGAATGTCTTTGGCTGAAAATTGGACAAAGCGTTTGGTCTGTTGGGACAGTTGTAAGGATCAATATACAACACTGAGTGGCACGTGGCAACAGGGTTGGTTGGTTGTCAACGGACAAGACATAACAGTCAAATGAACAGAGGAGAGTGGGAAGCTGAGGAGTGCTTACTATTGGAGTCGTGGATATAAAATACTCATCCCGGTAGAACCAAACCTTAAGCAACTTCACATTCCGAAGTAGCCGGCGAGAGTGGACGCCAGTACCACGGCCAAAATGGACAGGCAAATCAAAATCATGATCTTCTTCTGCTCGTTCAAACAAAGGGCGAAAACAAGAAATGAATTAGTAAAGTTATAGAAACAGTAGTTTTGTTACCTGAGGCGGGCGGGGCTTATATGAAGTAACTGGACACATAACTGGCAACCAATATCCCCAACACGGTCAGGCAGATGAGGATCATTATCTTCTTCTGCAGGGGCAAAACCATACATCACAACACATCTCCCAACCCACAAATCAATAGACATGTCATTGAATCAATTAACAGTATTCAGTGGGTGGTGTTGTTTCCCCACGGACATAGCTAAACATTTATTTATTTTGCCTTTGTCTGCTAAGAGGATATTCAATACGTACCAAAAGATTTCATAAAACAAAATAAAAAAACAATATAATTTCAAATAAAATAAATATAATTATAAAACATATTATATACAGTATGTATGAGTAAATTATAAACAATTAAATTAAAATAAAATAAAACGGTCAAAACAAGCGGAAAAAAGTTATTACGTTTTCAATCATATTATGTATTACAGAAAAAGATATTTTCTCAGAACACAATAATTATATGGTGTGTTAATTATTATGCAGAGATGTAAAGATAATACAAAATATACTCTCAGGTTATTACAACTAAACCAATGCTTTTCAGAATTACAAAAAAAGTACCCGGACAGTGAAACAGGTAAGTAACTTTATTATGTTCACTAGAGTTCTTATTAGTTTCACACTTACCAATGTAAGTCTGATGAATAATTTTTCCACTTGAAGCAAAACTTCTAACAAACCTACGCAGTTTGGAGCTCGACTTGCCAGCTGCGGTACCAACAATGATTTGTAGTATTTATATTTTAATGGTTTCGTTTCATACATCTAATGTTGCCTGTCGGCTAATTGACACGGAAACTCCAATCAGCTGTTGTACAAATGTGCATTTTAACACATATTCTGGGTATGGTGGGCGTGAAAAAAATAAGTACTGAAGTTCTCACTATTGGGTAGCTTCAAAATGTATTTGTGATATCGAGAAATTTTACACTAAATATTGGTATACTATCAAATAGCATTTTTATTGTTCAAATTATCAAAACATAAAAATAATTTATGTTAAAATATTAAAGTAGTTTTGAGAGGCTATCAACTAATTAAAAAGGTCACACGGATTATAGCATGCAACCTTCTTGCATACAAACTTAGAAGAATATTATGTACAAAACAAATCATAATGGAAACTTAAAGTAAAATAATTGAAAAAGTAAGTAAGTAGTAAATACTTGGAACAAAATAGTCTTAGGGATAAATTATTAACAAACTAAGCATGAGATTTTATTAATGAGTCAAGTGAAAATATATAAAACGGGACACAAATTTTAATTTAATTAAACAATTTTTACCATTTTTTACCCATTACTATTCAATACCCTTGTTCATTGTGAAGAAAACCTTTTTTTTTAACAAAGGAATAAATTTTCCACAAAGTGCTTTGTGATATTAAGGAGATATAAGCCTCATGCATGCATAAATATTGTAATTAAAATAATTCAATTAGCAGTTCATTTTAATTTTTGGTCAAACATCCTTTTAAAGGAATTCATTCATTTTAAACAGAGTATAGAAAAGTTATCCAGGATCTGTTTAGTGAACAAATGAAGCGCTCAGGATCAGAGTAAACACTGTTTCAGGGTTCGTTGAATTTAAAAAATTCTAAAAAGGTTTTAATTGATGACAACATGGAAGTTAAGTTTACGACTATTAAATACACACACCTAGTTGACTTGCTTTGGTCATAAAATGAAAATACAACATTTTAAAGTTAGTATAGCACGAAAGACAAGCAATTCTTTCAACTAACTACAAACTTGTGAATGAAATTTGTGTGAAATGGCGCTTGAACCCTTAGATCTTTAACACCTCTTTCGTATTTTAATGTCCTGCTTTATATAAAAATGAATATAATATAATGAAAAAATACAATAAGATAAAATACTTTGTTATTATTTTTCAATTAAAAAATAAAGGCTTAACTAGCCGGGTACCAAAATATAACACAGTGTAAAATGCAACCCTACTTTTGTGACCCATCATATTTCAAGACCTGCACACATATAAAATGAGTTCTGCATTTTACGCAATGATTATTGAACTAAGAAACAAAACATATTTATTGAAAATTCATTGTAATAAACTACACAATAATATAAAATATTGGCTTTAAGAATTTGGCAGATTGATGTGATGACATTTTTTCAAAGGAAAATATTGGCAAATACAATTGGCAAGTTTTTAAAAAGAACAGTAGTTACAAAATGATGACAATTCTAAAGATGTATGCATTAAAAAAATGAATAAAGTTCATGGAATTTTTCGTCTTATTCCAATTATTGTGACACTTCAATCGGAACAAAGGAGAAATGGAAGTACATATTATGTTTTGCTGAACTTTTAATAAATCATTTATGTACATAGAAAGTTTACATATAGAACACTAAATACAACATTATAATTGCAGTTTTTTGTGTTATTAATTCAAAGCTAAAGAGCGGATAAATGCTTAGTTTTGATGAAAACATAAAATTGTTTTAATTACAATTAGACTATCTTATTTCAAGCTAGAAATTGAATAATTGCAAATTTTCAAAATACAATAACTCTATTTACACAAAGAAAACACTTTCACTTCATCCTCGCTACATCAATATCCTTCACGGTAATATTGCTTATTTCTCGCTTAAAATAAAATAAATCTGAAAAGCCAACACTTTACAGGTGTGTTTATTATGCAATTTTCTACTCAACACAAAACACTGACAGCTGGTTCTATTATCGATAATTTGCCTAAAATAGATTAAAAATATGAATTATTAACTCTTAAAATGACTACTGTTTACTTTTTGAAGCAGTTTGATGAATGCAATTTACTTCACAAGCAGTTCCTATACCATTGATACATTCCTAGCAACATGAATTATAGATTAAATAAAGAATACGATTTTATTTGGACATTTGGCTAATGATCAATGAAGCATGAAAGTATATTTTAAAAACGTAAGATAAACATTAGTTTGAATAAATTTGGAGTAAATTCTAATGGTTTATTTCTTATTTTACATTTGGAAAGAAGTAGTTATTTACTTTCTAGGTACACACACTAGGATAATATTTGAAGCGCTGGTACCTATGCAAAATATAAGCAAAGAAAATACTGATATTTGGGACTACAAGCCTAAGTCCTTACGAAGTAGTCAATACATGGTGTAAAATCAGTATGAAAGATTGCACACAAACTAATAAGGTCAAATAAGTTAAGTTCGGAAAAAGCACTCTCTTTAGTTAGTTAGAACTGTAAGTTATCATATATTGTATTCAAAGATGTCCGAAAAGGAAGCGAGAACAAACCTATTAGAAAGGTTATTCTATTAGCTTAATCAATTGATGGGAGTGAGTGTTCGGCTTTCCAAGGAACAAGGTTAATAATAATTGCTATAGGAATTCCTAACGAGGCACATTTGGCCAATTTCGCTCAATCAGTATTGAATGTTTCTCTCCGCAAGGAAAGTAAACCATTACATTGCTAATGACGGATAGGAATATAATACAAACACAATATTTGATCTAAATTAATGAAAATAATGTAAATGAATACAAATCAATAAAATGTATGGCAAAGCTGGCCAACAATGAATTATTTTGATAACCGAATAAAGTATTTAATTTACAACAATCTTGGGTCACCAACACATAAACAATATTCTTACACTAATAATGAACAACATTGAGTTCTTTTGATTTTTAAATAAATAAAAATAAATCTACTTTGAAAGTCCATCATCAGTCAGTCTAATGAAAGAAAGATAAAGGAGCAAACATGTTTAATACATTTAGTATTCAATATTAACAATGATATGTAAATATTCACCCGTCGACCTTGAGAACAGCACCAATGGTGATACATGGAGCACCTTCCAATACGGAACACAGACATTGAAGGATTGAAGAGTAAATATGAAAAGTAGAAGAGTAGGTCCTCGCTCTAACGGAATGTTGGCGCCGTCCAGCCAACGACGCCACCAAGAGGTGCAATCAATCACTACAGACGTTACTTATTCTAAAATAAACAGACCACAAAGTTCCACGGAGATGACAAAGCCACGAAATGCGTACATCAATTTATTGTCATTACAATCACTTCATTCTAAATAAAAATAAAACTAACTGCAACATTCAAGAGATGGAAAGCGACACAAGACTTAAGCGTAACTTCATATCTCCGGCGACGGGAGATTAAATACTTAAGCGATATGGAACTAAAGCGACGACTGTGGATTTCAAGGAAGATGATTGTTTCATCCATTAAGACGGGTGAAATTTACACATTTGAAAGAACTAACAACATAGCGATAATAAAATATTTTGGTTGTGCAAAATGTAATGCTTGGTGCCGCAGTGGTGATCAGTTCCTATGGACACCCCCTCAGGTCAGGGTGCTTGCCAGCACGATTATTAAAATAACCACCGTTACTGATAGGCAGATTATGATGAAGATTTTTTTCTGAAAACAAAAATAAATTCAAAGGTGATACCAAGTTATGGGCAGATGCATCTGAAAGACAAGCATTCTATGAAATGGTAAGCTAACTTCTCTACTGCATGCTTTCTCTGATCTGGGAAACAGCGGACACCGGTGTTCATTAGATCAATGAAAGGGTTCATTTGCGGAATGCTTCTAAGGGTAAGATATCACTAGCCAGATCCTGGAATATCTTGGTTGGAAAGGGCGCCCATATGAGAGAAACATGCATTCTTTATTAACTAAATTATAACTATATTTAATGCCAAAGTAGAGAAAATGAAATGGTTTACTTTTTAGCATAATTTTTTAAAGAATGGGTTTTTTTTGAGTTTTCTTTAAAAATTTAGACTACCCTGCAAATAAGAATACTTATTTTAGCACAATTTTACAAGGTTCAAATAAGTAGGGTGTGTTGCATAGGAAAAGACTCTGATAGTTTATATTGATTATAAGGCTTCGTAGAGCCCATCAACAAAATGGGAGTGTCTGTGTAATGGTTGAAATATAATATTTATTATAATGGGGAGTTTAGAAGCTAGGGAAACAATATTATTATTATGTATTAAACAAGCAAGTTTCTCATTGACAATTGTTGACTCAAATATTTAGAGAACAAATCACAAAGTATTATGTTAGAAATGCATTTTTTTAAGAAGCAATTTAAAGCAAAAGCCATAACCCAATTTTGTAAGCCTTCCACCATAAATTCAACGGGTAATAATGACATATCATACTTTTATTACCTGGTAACATTTTTATTTTTTAATTGGAAGATATTATTATATTATATTCTTTTACAAAATATTTTGTATGTATTTACAGTGCTGATCCGAGAAATTCACTAACCTTTTCATTGTATTCCCGATGTATATAGAATAAGAGGCGTGCAAGACGCACTTTATTTACGCATCATATTATGATTGAAACTAAAACCTCCAAGAAATGTTATAGTTTTATTTACTATGTGTAAACAAGATATTCATTATGTGCCAGCTTTAACATCTGAATTAAAATCCTAAAGATAAGTTTGAAGGAACGCAAGTGTGAATGTTCACGAGTAATGTTTTAATCTATAATATAATGTTCATGCTATAAATTACACATGCACTAAATACTGACATTGCCTACTCTATGCAAACAGCCAAGAAGATCAAGCTACAGTTAAATGTAAAATGGTTTGCAGTCTTTGGGAGATACAATTTCAATAATACATCAGGTGTATTCCTTGTTACATGTGGCTTATCCTATCCATATAATATTGTGTAAACCGCGTTTTGTGAAAAATCACCTCAAGGGCGCTGTACAGATCTTACTTTCTATCGTTACATATTAATTCCTAGTTTAAACACCTGTTAACTGATAAGTCAGTAAAATATAGTTCTTTAGACAACTGTTAGTAGATGAAGGCAGAATTGCAATTTCTCATCCATTATGAATTCGGTATATAAAGTCAAGTTATTTCTAAAAAAAATCAGTACTCATTGGGTACATTGGTGCTAAGTATGACTGGAAATAATATATTTTGTTTTAGAGATACGGAGAGATTAAAATGATGTGGGCGTCTAGAAACAGATATATTAACAATTTGTTTAAAAACCTTATTTATAATAAAATATTTTATCATTATCAGAAAAAACTTAATTTTTTTTTCTAAATATTGTTATTTTCTATCAGAATGCTTTAAAAAAGAATGATTTATTTTTCTAAAATGGCTTCTAAAACTAATTTCCGAAAAATTGATGGTAACATGGGATACACCTATATTATTGGAACTGTTCTCTTTGTAGCCTTTGTTTGGGTGATGGTATCTGAATAGTGTTGCAAGTCTCCGCAGAAGGAATGTATGAACCTAGTTGCTTGCGAGGCGTTAGCGTTACCTTTCGGGCCTTCTGCTGATAGTGTTCTGCCGTTTGTAGCTGGCCGCGGGCGTCGTCCACATGTTCTGTCGTCTGGGACACGTGGTACTCCACCCGGTTCACCAGTTCACCCTGTGGGGGGCGGGGCGGGGGAGGTATCGGGGGGGGGTCAGGGGGGCTGGAGGGGAGGGACACATCTCTACCCGGGGGGGCAAGTGGTGGCGACCAGAAGGTTAAAGGTTAATTTTGTTATTCAGCAGCGACAAGAGTTCGATTAAGGGTTTCAAAGAGGAAAATAAAATCCCAAGAAATTAGATTTAGTTTGAAGATTAATTAATGGATTGTTGTTTTTGTTTATACTTGGACAAGTACGACAGATACAAATATTGAGACGACATCAATTGAAAAAAGAAATTCAGTACAAGAAAAGATTACATTACACAACAGAAAGCGACATTTTGAGATATTGTTAAGATTTTAGATATGAAAAAAGACATTTTTTGAGTTAGAAATAATCAAACACACAAGATGAAGAGATGAGATATCCCAAAGGAAGTATTGGAAGGAGAGAAGGTAAAGAGGGCGATGGCAGAGGAGAGATGAAGGCACAGATCCAAGTAAGGGTTCCCCAGTATCCGTGTGGTTTGTTTAAACAGCTCATAGGTTGATAGAAAGTCACAAAAGCGATATTTCACAACATGTAGACTTACCGGAGAGTATAATATAAGATGTACATTTAACAGTAATGCACATACAGTCATAATATAATACACAGTCATAGAAATAATAATAATATAATGTTGGTACAGAAGCACCGTGGTTAGATAGAGAATATCCAGATATATGACAAAGGCAAAATACAAACACCAGAATTAAGGTTCAATATTAATTGTATTAGGAAGAGTTATAATAGGAGGTACACACATTTGTCATAATAGACGAATACGGTAGTATAGAAATAAAACAGACATAAATTTGTTAATCAGTGTTAAAATAAAACATAAAGGAAAAATAAAATAAAAACAATTAATAAATAACACATTGTAGATCCACCAAATAAAAAGTGTTAGGTGCGTTAGGACAGAAATAAAAATGATCAGGCGAGACGGGCACAGTGGTGCGGGGAGAGGGGGCAGGGGGGTTGGACAAAACAAAAAGAAAAAAACGCAAAATTAGCAATGCGTGTAAACGCAGGTTCAGTTGGGGCGGTTCACTCACCCGACGGGCCTTGCTCTGATATTTGAGCGCCTTCTTGGTTTCCTGTGTAGCCGTCTGGACGTAGTCTACAGCGTGCTCCACATGGTATTCTATGCGGTCAATCATTTCTCCCTGTTACATGGAAGGATCATCTTAAATTGTGCACGCAGACCGTGGCTGATATTATTGACGCTTCAACACACTCGGTTTCAAAAGGAGCGAGAATGAAAATTAAAAATCATTTGAATAAACGATTAATCAGAACAAAATCCTCCCCCTCCGTAAGGCAAAATTACGGACAGTCGTACAAGTTCATAAACACAGCAGATTTGATGATATATCCTGATGATGGAAACTGGAAAGTTCCTTAAAGTTCCATAAAGGATGGGGAATCACAATATGACTCAAAACCCCAAAAGCCAATCACCAAGAATATTTGATGGTGAAAATCTTAAATCATTTCTTAAGTTTTATTTGCTGCTTTGAGGTAAGAAAGCGTACAAAGGTAACTGGCAGATTTCCATAATAACAAATTTATTAAACGGCAGTCAACTGCAGAATAAGGTTCAACTTTTAATACGCACGGGAACTTCTCCCAGTGAGACATACATAGCAAAAACTGTTGTTATAAATATTACTAAGACAAATAAAAAAAACTTTTTTTTTTGTGAAATTCTTCTAAATGAAAGAAGAAGTCTGATGTATAATAGAAGCTGGTATTTAGAAAAGACTATCCTGACCTGGCTCTCGACAAGCATGGCCATGTCCATGAACATTCCGTGCAGTTCCTTGATGGAGTTCTCCAGTTTAATGATGTCTGCATGTCGAGCCTCGATGTCTGCAAGGGTCTGCTTAGCCTGCTGGGTCTCCATTATGATCTGGAATCAAACGAACAAATGGTTGAATTGTCAATTTAAAACAAATTATAAATACATAAAAAATTAGAAACTGAAAATCTGTGAGATTCGCCCAGAAATAGAAGTATTAGTTCCAAAGTAGGCAAGAAGATGGAAATTGACTATAAAAAAAATAATCAAATCAATCAAGAAAATTAACAAAATATAAACTGAAAATTGATGAAATTCTCCCAGAATCAAAACAAATAAATTCGTCGTTGGAAATTCAAAAGGACTTAAGTGAAATTTTGGTCAAAAATGAGTTAAGTATTCAGTTTTTTTTTCTGCATCGAATGGTCTGACTCACGTTTGATTCTGAAGACTTTTGTGGCGCTTCAGCCATTTAAAATATATTTACCATTTGGGAGAAGGCTTGACTCAAGCGACACAAGTTTGGGATTTTTTTTAGCTTTTTGTCGCTTCAGGTAACTCATTCAGAGTATTGAGTTACCTGAGTTAACTTTGTTTTCCGAAATCCGACCAGGTACTGAAGACTCATGAATTTTATTGCAAACCAAAAAAAACTTTAAAGTGCTCCGGTGTAAACTTTCCAAAATGGCGCTTCAGCCATCCAAAAAAAGGCAGTGGAAATGTGATGAAACGTATTTCAGAAATGGATTCTATTGCTTTGGTCCATGGCTTACCCCCTGCGTGAAGACGGCGGGATTCCCCTGCTCCAGCATCTCCTCCAGCTCCTCGTTGGTGGTGGTGCGGCCCGTGATCTCCAGCTGCCTCTGTATCCGCCCCTTGCAGCGCTCCCTGTAGTCCGTCTGCGTGCGGTTGTATTCGCTCATCACCTCCACGAACTTGCGGCTCAGCGTCGAGTGCTGCGTCTTCCTTATTCTCAGGTCGGCGGAGGACTTGTTGGTCTGCTCTTCCTGGTCGATGTTCTGCTCTATCACTGTAGCGGACCGACAACATCAAACAATTTAATATTTTTTCTCTAATTTCGAAACTGTTAAAAATAAAGCTGACAACTATAGATATTATATTATTTTTTTAAATTTTAAACCCACAAACGCATCTAATGCATCCCATGAAACCCGTCTCTCAGAAGGTAATAAAACTAATCGAATGTATTTTTAAATGTTATTGTAAAGCCGCCTCTGTCAGCAATAAAACAAAACCCTAAGTCACGGATGTTCACCATGAGACTCAATAAGCGTCCATTTCGGACACTAATAGTATATGTGCCATACATTGAATTAAATAAAAATAGTGGAATAAAGTTTAAAATTTGGTATTATTTAAATCATTAATTTAATAAATAATATTCATTCCAAAATAGAATTCAGATAAATGTCAATCTATCATAGCTCAACTTGGGAAAATTTTCGAAAAGTTAAGAGTTTGGATGCTAATAACTCAAATTGGCAAACTGTTAAAAATCCAAGTTCTATAATCAATCATTATTAAATACCGGATCGAGCATTTTGAATACTAAAATATTCACGGCAAAATTAAACAAATTGAAGATGATACAAACCTTTTAACTTCGCCCTAACTTTGTTGGCCGTTTTCTTAATATCTGCCATTAGATCTTCTAGCTCTTGCTTTGTTTCTGTAACAAAGAGAAAAGTAACACCATTAATTACAGTCGGTACACTATCGTCTCTAATAGCCTCCCCTTCTTCCAACATCTCCTTCTTATCTGGCAGGTCTTGGAGAAAGGTGACATAGTATTCACACACTCAAGAGAAAAATGTAACAATGCTCAAATTTCTTTAATGTCTCCACCCCGACGAAGACAATTTGTTTTTACATCGACTTCGAAAACATCCAAACTAATAAAATCGAATGTTTTTTTTCACTTCCATTGAAAAATATATATTTCAATAAATTTCAATCGAATTTAATTTTAAAAAAAAAACATTTCGATTCTTAAAACTGTGGATATTTCGAAACGTTAACACAATTATGGTCATCGCTAATGTAGATCCCTTGTGAAAAGTTTTGAACTATCGAAATAATATTATTGATTGAGTAAGCGTGAAAAACAAATAGCTATTAGCAATAAACATGTTTCAAAAGAAATCTACACAAAAAGGACGATTGCCAACTCAGCCGGGTAAAAAGAAAATATTCATAAAATGTTTCGCAATTACTTGGACAGGTCGGGGAGGCTACTAGCGACGTAAACAACCTGTCTATTTTTGGGAAAGGCGTTATTTATATCGCCGGGAAAATTTCAAGACGTCTACCTTCTAAAGACATTGCTTCTAGTTGACAGAAGTAACAAACAGTAAACAGGGAGATGGGGGTGTAGGGGGGGGGGGACACGCCACCCTCATTATATTATTATTGCGACATTGGCGCCGATTAATGAAGAAGGATTTACTTAAGAAGTCGTTTTGTTTAATCAAAATTGGTCATATCTTTATTGACTGAATACCAATACATGACGAATTCATCAAACAATAAAGATGATTAATTGAATAAGTCATCAATTTGCGATGTTAACAAATTGATGGGTTCGTGTAGATTAGGTTATCTGCAAATCTGTTACCAAAAACTAGTATTCCTAAATTAGAAATGTCAATATTTCCGAATAATTTATGACAAAACTACGAAAAACCATCAAAGTTATAGAGTGACAGATTTGTTGATTTGATAATCCACTTTGCGTAAAGACCGTCGAAATATTACAAAAGTTTCGAATATGAGCGATATTAATCAAATAACGTTCATATCATTCATCGGTATGCAGACGGAGGTTTGAATGGCGTGAGAAAAACGACATGATAAGGCGAAACGACCGGCGCCGCGCCGCATAAAGAAAATTAATAAATTCTCTACTTTTTACAAACCAGCCCCCATTCCAATTTTGAAGCAGGTGGGAACTTTGTGGGGTAGGTAGGTACTACACATTACATAAGCCGCCGTCGGCTGAATAATGACTTTCCGCTAAGTCGATAGGTCTCCATTCAAGTCGAGTCGGGCGTCACTCCCCCAACGCGACATGGGGGTACACTCCACGCCAGTTTAGAACGCTTTCCCCTTTGAAAACGGAAAAGATTAAAAATCATTAAAAGTCTTTAGTACCTACTTCCCACCTACCCACATTCTCCCCAGCACGAAAAAAACTTGCGGGGTTTCTGTAATTTTTTTTTTGTCGAGTTATGTAACATTTAATACAAACTTTATTGCCCCGTGTCGGCAGGAGGCAATAAAAGCGTAATAGCTTTTTGTTTTGATAGGTGGTAGGTACTGTAGGTAGGTACACCGGGAATGGGGAGTTTTAGATGTTGGCAACACAATATTATTACGTCTAGAAACTAACACTATTTTTGAATATCGACAAGAGAAACAATCAACGGTAGAGAAAGGGGATGCCACCGATGGGGGATAATAAAGAAGGCGGAAAAGTTTTTTCTCGTAAGATTGGCTTGATGATAAATCGAAACGCGTTACCGAGCCGAGAAAACGGTTGATAAGGCAATGTGATTTATTGATGCTGGGATTTGAGAAAAATATAATAATCTGTCATTCGAGATTAACGATATTTGAAAAAAGGAAAATTGTGCAAAGTTTTCAGAACACTGAAGTAAATTAAATATTTAATACAGATATAAGAATAGGATTGTAATAATACATTACTTTTAAAATTTCTTTGAATAGGCCACTTTATTTAAGTATAAAGCGAGCTGATTTTTGGACAAAACCGCTATTACAGTATAAGCAACACAAATGAATTAATTTCCAAAACATTGTCAAATATTGAATAGTTTTTTTTTTTAGTTTTTTTTATTTTATATTAGTTATTTGTACATCAAAGTTTACAAAGTATCGAATTATGTCATATTATTTTTGGCTTATAAACTAATTATTATTTAGATTTACATGTATTTTAAATGGTTCTAGCAGGCTATTTTAAATTTATTAATTTGCATAATTTTTATGGTAACCGGCAGCGCATTATAAAATGTCATCCCTTTATAAAGTAAACTGTTTTGTGTATTGGTTTTATTCTTTTCTGGTAGTCTGATTTCTTTGCATGGCCTTGTATTATTGTTGTGAATACCAATAGTAATTTTCTGTCTCAATCTACGATGCACACTTTTTGGTTACAATTAAAGCCGTGTTATGTAAATTGGGTGTCTAAAAATCCGTGTAGTAGAATGTAAATCAGCATTAGATGCGATAATTAGGCAGCGACACGCCAAAAGGGCAGCGCTAACTCTGTTCGGTTCTTGTCTATGGCGCGCCCTTCCTCTTGTCACCGGAAAACTCTCCATTAACGCCAATAAAGATTATCTGGGCCACACTAATAGTGTGCTTAGCTTTAGCCCACAAACTAAAGGCTTAGACTTGGCAGTGGAGATAGGTATAAGGCTGGTGAAAAGAAGCACCCATTTTATTTTGGTATTTGAAGACATTCGGTAAAAAGGAGAATCTTTAAAAAAATGGAACAGGATTTAAGGCATTCGCTGAGAATGATATAAGTGAATTGATGGAAGCGACCTGGAGGTAGATAGAGGAAGAGGTGGACTGACTGCGTAGAGGAATATTGAAGCAGATTGGGAAGATCTAAAGCCTTCCTAAATACCAAACTAACAGACTCCGATCGGTTTTTAATGCTGCAGCAAGGCTTATCGCCGAGGCATCTAAATATTCGTATATTTCAGAGCACCTTCGGAACATTCACTCGCTCAAGTGCACTGAAAGAATCCAGTACAAGTTGTGCTGGATGGTGTTTAATTTAAAACCATAAACGAAATTCCCCCACTGTACATCACCGAACTGTACGTTTCAGAAAAACTCTTCTAAGGCAGTCGACTCTTAGATCAGCAGCATCATCAGCTATCGGAAGGCTAATAGAACCCAAACGCAATCCAAATATAAGTTTGGAGATCGCGCTTTCGGAGTATCAGGGCCGAAGGCTTGGAATAAACTCCCTCGGGAACTAAGATGTGTAACGAGCCCGAGTAATTAAGATTTGTAAAGCTCCCTTGCGGTGATTTTTGTCAAATTATTCAAGTATTATTATTATTAAAGGCTAGTAGAGTCGAACATTTATGGAGGAGGCCGAATCTCGCCCTCTCTAGCGTCGTGATGGTGAGAGTTGCCAAGTATCGCCAAACAAACGTTTCAAGGCATGAATAGCCCATTTGGACAGCGACATTTAAATATAGAATAGGAAGAAAAATGTTTCTCGAAAAACTAAAAAAAAACTGTGTCCGTTTCAGCAGATCGGAGAAGCAAAAAGGTTGGACCTCAAGCTGGGCCGGCTAACAAGAAAAGTTTCAGGAAACCGATTCGGCGAAACTTTTCGGCGACATCTCCACTATTGGGAGACAGTTTCGGCAGGCGGCGACAATGATCCGAGACGCGGGGAACCTTCGACGGCGGAAACGTCGACAAAGCGTTTCGCATTTCAGGAGCCCCGGGATAGGTGTATCGTTACGCGCGTAATAAAGCGCATTAAATATACACACACTTTACCGGGGGAACTTTATCTGCGGTGATTTCTATTCGGGAACAAGTGAAAACAACTTGGATCATTACCGATCTAATTTCGATTCAAACGACCGAATAGCGGAATAAATCAGTGCGACCTTATTATTATTGATAATACAATATATAATTGTTTTGAAAATTTAAATTAACTTCAGTTCTATATTTGAATAGTTCACGGATGTACGTACTTACAAAGGAAACTGTTTATAGTTAAAATACATGTGGGAAAATATCTTAAAGGGTATCAAAAATAAACATTGTCAGTGAACACAATTTCAATGTTACTAAATAAAATTAAAAACACGACATATTATGGTTTTTTACATTAATATATAGCATGTCATTTAAAAAATAATAAATAAATCTAAATAAGTTACACTTTGACATGAAGCACTCATCTTTGTGGTAAGACTTAATTAAATTTTGAATAAAAGTAACTTTGTTTTGACACCACTTTATTATATACATATACCAACCGGTTTCGGCTCTACCTGAACCTTCTTCAGGGTTGAACAAATATGTAATGTTGTATTTTCAAATACATATTTGTTCGATTCTGAAGAAGGTTCAGGTAGAGTCGAAACCGGTTGGTAAATGTATCTAATAAAGTGGTGTCAAAACAAAGTTACTTTTATTTCAAATTTAAATAAGTTACATTAAAGTGAATGGAAGAAGAAGTCGGGAACGCCCGAGGAAAAAATGATACGACCAAGTGAATCAAATACTTGAATCGGGCCATGTGAAGAGTCATAATAATAGAAGAGGATGTATGAATGTGAATGAAACAAGGAGTGTGTTCCGAGACAGAGTTGTATGGCGGTCCGTCCTCTCTGCCTACCCCTCCAGGAAAACGGCGTGATGGTTAGTTAGTTAAGTGATGAAATATCTACATACTAAGCTGCTAACCAAAAAACCGTTGTGCTAAAACGCTAAAAATCGATGCAAAACAATGTTTAGCATGCCAAACATAAATCATTGAAATATATATAAATGTTGCTACGTATTCTCCTCACTAAAGAAACTAAGGTGGGAGCACACAAGGTTAAGAAAAAATACTAAAAGACAAGCCACAGCCATAAAAAAATTAAAAGCGACATTTTTCTTATCTTATCAGCCCCCTCGGTGGTGGAATAATTTAATTTCTCCAGGAGGGGCGCAGCACTTCATCACGGCCGGGCGGGGTATAAACAACTCTACAAACATCATAATGTATACAAATTCATCCCCGGCCGCCGAAACAAACACAGGCGGCTCGTCTCGGGCCCTTGGTACTTGGTACACGGAGGCAGACGGCATCCTGTGGCCCTTTACCACCCCCAACCGCCGCCCGCGCCCCCGCCCCCGCCCGCAGCGGGAAGTCTGGGATAATGACACCGATCCAGCCCAAGCATTGCCGAGACTGATGGCCGCATATTATAACGTATAATATACTCCTTAAAAGGTAGGATCGCGCCAGTAAAGCGACCATCTTGTGAACAGAGAGAAATACGAAGGCTGTTGCATTATAAGCTCGCGTTCGTTAATGTTACTTTACTAATAGAGAACGGCACGTAAATACACAACGTAACCAACAATTTAGATGTTAGCAAGATACTATACTGTTTTATTGACTCACCTTCTCTGTTGCAACTCATCCAGTTCAACATACCTTGCCGTAGACTCAGAAACAATGAATTGCTGTTCCTCAATCATCACTATACTAATTATGGTTATAATTCTCCAATGTCCAGAATGTCATGACTCGTTAACTCAAGCCATGGTCTTGAAATTTTTGGTAGCAGTCTAAATGATTTTCGTCATTCTTTACGACTCTACCAAAACTTTGACTAGACCATGGCTTGAATGTTCTCTCTTATGTTTATTTTGCCTTATTTTTGTCATCGCTTCATCTATTTTTATGTATATGCTATTCCTTCTCTGTTGCTCTTTTTTTCCATTTCGTGTTTTACATGTATTTTTTTGTAATTGGACTTTAGTCCGTTAATTTATAAATAAATATAATATTACAATAGTAATAATAAAACAATATAAATTCGGATGTGATGTGAATGCGTAACATTACAAAAAATTCATTAATTATTTTTTTCGGTAAATATAATGAATTTATGCCGCCGTTCTTACAATTGTTGGTGGTGTAATGATCGTCACAGTTGTCTTCCAAGCAGTTGATCGGGGTTCGATTCTCAGCCTTCGCAAATATTTGGAGAAATATTTCAAAAGAATCGAGGCTAGCAGTCCACAATGGAGTGCTTATACCAACCCTGATGTATGGCAGTGAGGCATGGAACTGGCAGAGTAAGGATGAAAGTAGACTGAATGCTGTGGAAATGAGATCCCTGAGACGTATGTGCGGTAAAACCATGTACGACCGTATTAAAAAAGTGGATATCCGCAAAGAATGTGAGGCTTATGTAAGCGTAATGAATAGGATCAAGGAAAAGGATGCTTATATGGTTTGGGCATGTAGACCGAATGAACGAAGAAAGGAGTATGAAAATAATATATGATGCGAAAGTGAATGGAAGAAGTTGTGGACGCCCGAGGAAGACATGGCATGATCAATTAAATCAAATACTTGATTCGGGTTATGTGAAGAGTCATAATAACAGAAGAGTATGTATGAATGTGAATGAAGCAAGGAGTTTTTCAACACAGAATTGTATGGCGGTCCGTCCTTTCTGTCTACCCCTGCGGAGAAACGTCGCGATGGTTAGTTAGTAAAACAAAAAACACTTTGAATTTTAATATCCCGTGATGTTTCAGGGGTCTGCGATAGTACAATATAATTTCCTTGCGAGTACGTATGTATTTACGATTGTGATCTTTTCAAATTTGAAACTGTAGAAGAAAACTATCATAATAATATTTTTTAATTCAGACAAGCGATTAAGTAGGTACCTTTAATATACTTATCTACATTATTTAATTCATCTAAGGTAGAATCCCGCGATTTTTCAAATATTAGTATTCAAATATTAACGAGGAAATGTTAAGAGTACAATATTATTTCATTTGCCAGAAAGTATACAAATACTGGAAATAACCTAATTTAAATACGATTCTGATTCCACGATTCGAAATCAAATGCTAATATATTAATATTATTTGATCGTTGGATTCGACAGCGAAGATTTGCTTTGTTCTCCCTTATAATTCGATTGGTATTATTATTTTACGAAAGCTAATTTCGTAAACCCCATGAACATATTAATATTCTACGGTACTGGGTATTATAATAAAACAGTTTCGTGGAAACTAATCAAATATTCACAGAAAATAGGGAGGAATCTGACGACATTTTCCATGGAAATATTTACTTCCGATTCTTGTGAATATCTTAAAAATAAACCTCGGTTAATAATAATAACAGTGAACTTATATAGCGCAGTTTTGTGATATTTCACCTCAAGTGCGCTTCATACTAAATTAATTATGCTAATAAGACTAACTAACAAAAATAAAATAATACATAATATGTATACAAATTAAAACTATCTAAAATCATGATCGTTATTATAAATCACGAGAGAAAAGGTTCAGATATGGGTATAACAGTGCATGTGTACATCAACAGATTAAAAAAAAAAACAATTTACCAGAAGCTAAGTGTATAAAAATTCAGATGAAACGTATGAATTCATATTAACATATTTGTCAAATAAAGGAAAGGAAATTAGATTGAGGATAATTAATATTATTGGTACTTAAAACATTAATATTCATGTATTATAAGTAAACGATTCAAAAAATGCAAACAGTGTAAATATAACAAGTAACAAAAGAACAATAAATATTTTATGACAATATTATTAATATTTGGATGATTTGTATGGCGCCGTTTTTGTGAAAAATCACCACAAGGGCGCTGTACAGATTTTATTTTCTATTATTACATATTAATTCCTAGTTTAAATAAGAAAATATACAGGAACATACTTACCTGGCAGGTTCCATCAGATAGACACACTTATTAACTTAAAATAATAATTATGTTTTTTTTTTTCGATTTAGGGCATGGGAGCGAAATAAAAAAAAGACTTTTTGAATTTGTCGCACAGTACAGGATTTGGTTTAAATTTGTAAGGATATGAGAGTCTGAAAATGTAAGTTTTCAGTTTGGACCGAAATTCTGTTGGGCTTACATCTTAGTTCTGGAGGGAGTTTATTCCAAGCCTTCGGCCCCGATACTCCTACAGCGCGATCTCCAATCTTAGTATTTGGATTACGTTTGGGTTCTATCAGCCTTCCGATAGCCGATGACGTTGCCGATCTATGCTGACAATGAGTATATGGTATTCAGTAGATAGTGAGGACATTGAGTTATAATGATAGAAGTAAGGAGAAAACCGAAACAAAGCAAATTAAGGGACGTTGACAAGAAATATCATTTATATAAGTGAAAAGGTTTTTTTAGACTCTATTTATTTTATCTCTGTGCCCATCGTACGAAAATCATCCGCTACACCATTTTGTCATCCGTCCTCAAGTTAATTATTCAAATGTTTCTTCTTCCTGATTTAATTTTTGAGTTTCTGCGGCACTACAAATTACTGAGTAAATAACAACCCGCACTTCTCATTTCGGTATTAATGAATGGCTAACTTGATTTACCAACAAAAAAATATTACTTGCTCTAATCCACCCATTTTAAAAATATGAAGTATTGTATTTTTTTATAGTGAATACCGCACAAGAGTCTCAACTGCTCCCAAGCATCTGGACCCAGCGAGACTATGGCATCCCCAATTGGGGTATGTTGTGAGGTGGAATTTTATTTTATTTATTTAGGAAAACATACAGTTGTTTACATTTTATTTTAATAAATAAAGTGATTACTATGTTGCATTAACCAGTGAAGTTTCCGCTAATAATGTTTTTTTTTTAAACTAAAATGGAGAATGAAATATTCAAAATAATAATAATCATTTCAGAATTATAAACGAATATTTTTTTTTATCTTTGTATGAAGTTGAATAAAACTGTATAATACGAGTACATAATACATCATAGAATGTAACCCAACTGAATCTAGTGGGTATGGGAAGGAGATGAGTAAGAAGAGAGTTGGAAATTTCCGGGCTGTTCAGATCTGGTCATATAAAACGGCTAAAGCCATTCCAAGTAACGCTTCGATTCTGAATGGTTTTTTTTTTGTGTCGAAATGTATGAGACTGACAGTAGTGGGGAGGGGAAGGAGATGGGGAAAAGGAAGGTTGGGAAGTATCTGGCTATTCAGATCTGGTCACCAAACACGGCTAAAGCCATTTCAAGCAACGTTTTTCTTCTGAATGGTGGTCTTTCGCCAGGGCGATACTTACAGTATCTACCACTCTGGAACGTGCCGCAAATACACTATTTAAAATTTATTTGCGCACGCCGGGTTTGAACCCGCGAACTCTGGATTCGTAGTCGAGCGTCTTACCACTCGACCACGCAAGCCGTGTGATAAAATACACAATAAGTAGGTAATGTATTAGGTAGGCAAAGATTTAAAATGATAATTTTTTAAATTTATAATTTCAATTAAGACAGTTCAAAATATGAAAAGTTCACACTCGTGCAGTTGTACGTACCTCACAACGGAAATTAATACATTATGAAGGTGGAGGGCCATCGATTTCACGTTGGGGTTTATTTCTAGGCATATACTTGAATATAAACTGAATAATATTATGCAAAGTATAATACGACATTTTCTGCATAATTCACGTCCCTTAAACACAGTATCATAATCCGCAACATTGGTTAACCTAAAATATGTAAACACCGCTATTCATTATTTTTTTCATGTGCTTTAACCTTGTTTTAATCCATATTTATGGCAATTTTACAAAAGCTTAAAAGTTATTTTGAAATTTCGAAAAGCACCCTCGAGATACTATAATGATGTTAAACCAGAGTGGCGCTAAACATTCGTGTATTATTTTTAGTAGAACCTCAGAGCGATAATATACCAGAAGGGATGGCTTTGCGAAACAGTGTACGTAAGGATTTTTGATTTTTCCCCGACTCGGGCGTAGCTAAGGTTTTCATGGACACACCTTTTTACACCCACTCATAGCGCATGTCGACATAATGTTTTGTTTATTTGTATAACCACTCTTTCACAGTATTGATAACAACAAAATTATACCTCGAAAAACGTTAAGTTATGTCGCAAACATACTTACATACCTAAAAGTGGTGCGATATTATGTGACAACTTGTTTTTATAGTGAATACCGCACAAGAGTCCCAACTGCTTCCACCTGTCTAGAGTTAGTGAGACTATGGCATCCCCGATTGGGGTATGTTGTGAGACTGAAGGTAGTGGGGAGGGGAAGGAGATGGGGAAGAAGAAGTTTGGGAACTACCTGGCTATTCAGATCTGGTCACCAAACACGGCTGAAGCCATTACCATTACATTAGAAATTGGATTATCTGTAAATTTAATGAAACTTTTTTGTAACTATTTGAACGGAAGAGAACAATTCGTATCTTACGGTTCATACAACTCCGACGCGTATCCTACAAACTCTGGTGTGCCACAAGGATCCAATTTGGGACCCTTATTATTTTTAATCTTTATAAATAACATTAGAAATAATATTAAATACGCTCGTTTTTTACTTTTTGCTGATGACATAAAATTATTTATTCGAATAAGATCATTGGAAGACTGTAGACATCTTCAGGAAGATATTAATACAATTATTGACTGGAGTATTGCTAATAAACTCAGTTTTAACTTCAGAAAATGTTCCGTCATGTGCTTCACGAGGTCACACAAGACCGTATATTTCAACCACAAAATGAAAGATACGTCTCTGAAGCATACGGCTACTTGTAAGGACTTGGGAACAGTATTTGACGCTCGTTTAACGTTTCATAATCACATCGAAAAGATCTGCAAATCAGCCACAAAAATGTTGGGTTTTGTCCTTCACAATTCAAGGGAGTTGACAAATCTTGCAGTGATAAGGCTGCTTTACTTTAGCTTAGTGCGTAGCATTCTCGAGAGTGGATCTCAGGTATGGGGGCCAGAGGACACCGTCTATGTACTAATGGTCGAGAAAATTCAAAAGAAATTTTTACGGTTTCTCTACATGAGAGAGTTTGGTTTTTACCCATGGCTGTTTCCAACAGCGTTTATCTCGGGAATGCTGGGTATCTGCAGCCTTAGTTCGAGGAGGGATATAGCATTACTGCTTTTTGCTCATAAACTCCTGAACGGTGTATTATTAATACCTGACATCCTGGCGGAAATTGGATTTTATGTCCCTGATAATTTCACGCGTGGCCGCCAACACAGGCTTCTGTTTCTTCCCAGGTGCAGAACTAACTTACCAATGGTGATGCCCCTGGGAAGACTAACTAGGTTAATTAACTGCCTCGCAGGAAATTTGGATATTTTTCACACGAGCTATAACAAGTTTAAGCAAGAACTAGCTATTAAGTTCTAACTATATTATGTACTTCTTGAAAACTATTTTTTTTGTTTTTAAACTTCTTTTTACTTTAATCTTTGTGTAATTATGATTACCATGTTTTGTGTTTTTTGCAATGTTTTGGTGTAAAACTGTTTTTGCAAATATAAAATAAATAAATAAAAAATAAATTACAAGCAACGTTTCGATGCTGAATTGTGGTCTTTCACCAGGGCGATGCTTAGAGTATCTACCACTCTGGAATGTGCCGCAAATATACTTTTTATTATTTTATATGAATTAAATGTGTTTTGACACATATTAATTGATTATTGACGGTCGCCGGGTTTGAACCCGCGACCTTTGAATTCGTAGTCGAACGTATTACCACTCGACCATGGAGACCGTTAAAACTTGTCTTGTCTTGTCTCTTTCTCTCTCGCGGTTTAAGACGTGTGATTCATCGTGAATTTGTGTGGGTTGGGTAAAAATATTTAGCTCTCTCTCCATATATATTGTTACTCCGAGAGTATAACGCAGGATGTTGTGATATTCAATGTAAATATTTTCTATTTTCAGTAAAAGCCTCATGAATAATCTACCAGCAAGATGCAGGGCTTTCCATAGTTTTCCACAATTCTAAAGCAACACCTACAAAAAAACATCTCAGAATACACCTTATTTACATAACCTACAGAGTATTTTCAAGTTATTCAAATTAACATTTCCAATTTGAATAATATTATTTCTGAAAATATGTTTTCGGAAGAAATGTATTTTATTAAATTACCATCAGTACCTACAGTTCTTTTGAAAAGCTCGGTCTTACGAATAAAATTGGCAAACGAAAAAGGCAATAATTCTCATAAACTTATGAGTAGTATTATCAATTTAGTTCAATTTTCCATGATAACTCCAAAAAGGATCACGAGCGGAAACCCTTACGTAACAAAATATAACGAAAGCGAGTACTAAATAAGACAAATCCATAGATTTATTTTAAAATATAGCTAAAATACAATTATTCATTCACCAAACGATTGAAGAGATGAATAATAGTGCTACAGTAGAAATGAATGTAGATAAACATAATAATTTATTTTTTTATAGTTAATACCACACAAGAGTCTCAACAGCTCTCAATCGTTTAGTCAGTGAGACTATGGCATCCCCAATTAAGGTATATTTTGAGGCTAAAGGTAGTGAGATGGGGAAGAAGAGGGTTGGGAAGTATCTGGCTATTCAGATCTGGTCACCAAACACGGCTAGAGCCATTTTAAATAACGTTTCGATTCTGAATGGTTATCTTTCACCAGGGCGATACTTATTTTATATTAATTAAATGTGATATGGCACACATTAATTGAATGACAATTATTTTCGCACCCCGGTTTTGAACCCACAACCTCTGGATTCGCAGTCGAGCGTCTTACCACTCGACCTGGGAGACCGTCAAAGTATAGTACACCAAAATATAATAAAACAGATGCGGGTAAATCTTGTACATAGAATAAAGTAAGGTAAAAAAAACGTGTAGTTACATGCAGTGTAACAAAATAAACTGAATAGATAAATCATAGCCGACAGTATGTAAGCTGGGATGAGACATAAGGCTTGGAATAAGATGTCATCCGTTCTGAGTTGACAGCAGATCTGTACTCCGACAGTGTCGCTTGTATGGGACTGAACTGTGACAGATCACTTCTCGACATGGAATCGAATTGCACAGATTGAACGTACAATAAGTTATACTCGTAGATTGCACACTGTGACAGAAGGGAACTCGCAAACTTGAGGAAACCAAATAAAACATACAATCATCAGTGATTTAAAAAGCAATTTCAGCATCGAGTAAGCTTTACTTCAAAAATAATTACTGCTCAATAGTTCGCCCTCGTCTAGAATATGCCAGTGTCATTTGGTATACCGTTCATATTCATCATATTGAATCCGTACAACATCGCTTCTTACGCGGTATTGCATGGAGATTAGGGCGAGAAAGAGGCGATTATTCATATGATGAATTTGAACAATCACTGAAAAATTCTTCATTAGAAAAGCGCAGGAAAGACTTTGATTAAATTTGCGTTTTCAAAATTATTAATTGCATTATAGACTCACCTTCATCTGTTGCAACTCATCCAGTTCAACATTCTTTGCCGTAGACTGAGAAACAATTAATTGCTGTTCCTCAATCATCACTCAACTAATTATGGTAATCATTCTCCACTGTCCTGAATGTCGAGACTTGTTAACTCAAGCCATGGTCTTGAAATTTTTGGTAGCAGTCTAAATGAGTTTTTGTCATTCTTTACGACTCTACCAAAACTTTGACTCGACCTTGGCTTGTCTTTCTCATGTATATTTTGTCCTATTTTTGTCATTACTTCATTGAATATTATATATGTGTTTTTCTTTCTTTGTTGCTCTTTTTTCCCATTTCGTGTTTTGTATTTTTTGTAATTTGACTTTAGTCCGTTAATTTATAAATAAATAAATAATGAAGGTACCAAAATTATGTTGCATATTATATGCTGATGATGCGGTGCTGATTTCTGACACTATGAAAGGTCTACAGTTTCTCGTGTCTAGGATGAACCAAATATGTATGCATAATGAGTTAATGATGAATGTAAGTAAGTCCAAAGTCATGGTGTTTGGTTGAGAGAGTACGAGAACAGCGTGCAATATAGTTGTGAATGATGAATACCTAGAGCGAAAGGATAAGTTTGTGTATTTAGGAAATATGTTCTAGAGAGAAGGAGATGCTGATAAGGATATTGAAAGAAGGGTGAAAACAGTAAACTACATTAATGGAGGACTAAACGCTGTTGGCGCAAATAAAAATAATTGTCCAACGAAGCGAAACAAGCCGTCCACAATTAAGTGCTTATACCAACCTTGATGTATGGCAGCGAGGCGTGGAACTAGCAGAGGAAGGATGAAAGTAGACTAAACGCCGTAGAAATGAGATCTTTGAGGCGCATGTTCGATAAAACCATGTATGACCGTGTTAAAAATGTGGATATCCGGAAAGAATGCAAGGCTGATATGTAAACGTAATGAATAGGATCAATAAAGGGACGCTTAGATGGTTTAGGCGTGTAGAGCGAATGAACGAAGAAAGGAGTGTGAAAATAATATATGATGCGAAAGGAAGACGGCCTCCATAGTCGAGTGGTAAGACGCTCGACTACGAATCCAAAGGTCGCGAATTCAAACCCGGCGTGCGCCAATAACTTTTATTTAATTAACATGTGTCACAACACATTTACTTAATATAAAATAATAAAAATTATTTTTGCGGCACGTTCCAGAGTGGTAGATACTCTAAATATCGCCCTGGTGAAAGACCACCATTCAGAAGCGAAACGTTGCTTGAAATGGCTTTTAGCCATGTTTGCTGACCAGATCTGAATAGCTAGGTATTTCCCGACTTTCCTATTCCCCATCTCCTTCCCCTCCCCACTACCTTCAGCCTCAAAACATACCCCAATTGGGGATGCCATAGTTTCACTGGTTCTACTGGTTCTATTCTAACGCAATCTGAAAACCATCAGATAGAAAATAAGATCTGTACAGCGCCCTTGTGGTGATTTTTCACAAAAACGGCGCTATACAAATCATCCAAATATTATTATTATTAATACATGACACGATCAAGTGAATAAAATACTCGAGTCAGATAATGTCAGAATAACAGAAGAGTATGTATGAATTTGAATGAAGCAAGGAGCGTGTGCCAAAACAGAGTTGTACGGCAAGATGGTTAGTTAGTAAGTTAGTTAACAAGTCAAAAATCAGTTTTTAATCCAACGCGCTAAACTTTCACCCATTATAATGTGTGTAATGTATTCGAATTACAGTATCGCGCATGTCGGACACATTCAGAACAGTGAAGCGAATAGCTCCGTGCAGTTATACGTTTTCGACAAATTAACGGTGAACTAATTACAGGGCATTATCGAGTAGGTACCGATAACAGTGTAATAAATAGTAAGCGCATTTGACCCGGAAGAGTTCCAACGCGGAAACGCGGCCATTTTTCATACACTCCACCATGTGAACGTGAATATAAATAATTCATATAGATGATTTAAATTAGAGCCTTGGGACAGCATTTGTTTGAAGTTTAATTAACGTAATTAACAGTTTAACCCTTGTCCGTTATTTTGCAAATGTGTTATTGCATAGTAAAATATATAACGCCCCGGGCAGTTAATTCCAATCCCGCTGTTGTTGTTTTGCTGTACTTTGTGTAATAGTTTAGTGATTTCATGTATTCGGTTCCTACTTATCGTTTTTTTTTTTACAATAACTTCACACAGGAGGCCTTGAGAGAAATAATTTCCCTCAGGGCCTATGTCATCTTTGGGGATGCGAATTTTGAGGAAAAGAAGGAGTGAACCTGAGTCTTGAAGAGGTCGTAAAAACGACCCGTTCTCATATATTGAGTGTGAACCGTGTACAAATGCTGGGCGTGCGTTTGGCGGATTTCCCGACTATGCACCGGTGCCGAAGGGACCAATGACGAAAGTCCCACAAAGTATCTTCCATTGAAATACCTGTAGAACAAGGACAGCATTCACATTACATTACAGCCTTGTGCTCCAAAGATTGCAATCCGTTTGTTAAAGATAGGAGAATCTATCAAACGGACCGCCCGTTTCTGCACAGAGTCTATGGTTTTTTTCAGGTATTTAGGAGCTCCAGACCAGATAAGGCTGCCAAATTCAACAGTGGGGCGTACTTGCAATTTGTACAAGATCAGCAGTTGTGTACTATTGAAGTATCTGCGTGCCCTGTGCAATACACCCAACTTCTGAGAGTCTTACTTTACTCTGACTTCGATGGAGCCCCCGTGCCTTAGCTGGTCACTTAATAAAAATGTAATAAAACCGACAGATTAAATGCCGTCAATGAATACACGAAACACACTTTTATTTATAAGGTTTCATTCAATCGAATCGTATCGATAAATAAACATTTACACCGCCCACGTTCTAGTTCAGACGATACAATATATCTATTATTAAAAGCCGGTTATTTATAGCTGCAAAGCTGTGGCAATCGAATTTAAATTCACGTTTCGCTGGAACAGTTATACTCAAATAACATTACATATTTTTAGAAATTCTTTTTTAAACGTCTAATTCTTCTTGTACTCTTTTAGGAGGGATGTGTTCAAATTTCGCTGCATTCATAAGTTTTTATTGCTTCGAGGATTGGCCATTGTTGGTTATATTATTTAGTGATAAAAAAATGGTTTAAAAAAAAAAATCTGCGTTGTAAGTATTTTTACAATTCAAAATAATTATTTAACTAAATAAGTAGTTAAATATCACAAGGGTGGGCAGAAGGATATACTGCCACAAAAATTTGTCTTGGCACATACTCCTTGATTGATATTCATACCATATCAATAAGTTTTCTTGCGGAACAATATCGGCACTGAGCGGAACCGGACGTTGGTGTGAATCAGGCTTTAAGGGATCTTTTATCACAGCCCCTCGATATCATTGATTTATAATTGTAATGTACCTTGTTCGTAGAGATACAGTAGTAGATTTAAAACTGAAAATACAAAACACAATTTTAAAGGTGCATACTCTTTCTTCTAAATCTGCACGTGTCTCTTTGGCGATTCGCTGTCGTGTTTTTTCGCAACTCGAAATGTCACAAGGGGCACATTTTTACTTCATTTTAACGAGGCTCTGTTCGTTGAAGGGAGACAAACAAGGCATCGATAAACTGGGTTATCTTCTAACAACTGTTACTCCAGTTGGTTCGACTTTAATATTAAAAGGAGAATAGTAACTGCTTCGGTGATTGGCTGTACTGTCCGACGATATTGTATTTTTCACGGAAACAAAAAGAGTGAGCGAAAAGCAAACTCATTTCGAGTCGAAGCCGAGGGTTGTTAGCAGTCACTACAAGTGATTGGGTTGTGATTCAACTAAAAGAGATTTCGCCGTATTGATTTTATTATTTTATGGAGTGTGGTATTATTGAAATAATGAAAAAAAAAACATTAAAACGCCACATATATACTAATATAATATTGTTAGAAGCAGGCCACAATATTTCGTACTTTTGTAATAGTAATAAGACTGATAAGTATAGTACAGCATGAACATGAATAAACTGCCAAAACCTCAGAGCAAGAATATATATGGAGAGAGAGAGAGCTAGACATTTTTACCCAACCTATAAAAATTTACGATAAATCACTTTCTCCGAGTTTTTACGTCGTAAACCGTAAGAGAAGGAGATAAGACAAGTTCTCACACAATATAGCACCGCTTTTAGGTATGTAAGCATGTTTTCCGTCACCCGCGTCATAACAGGACATAGCTAAACGGTTTTTTAAGGTTATATCCTACATTTTTGTTTGTGACAATACTGTGAAAAAGTGGTTGTACAAATAAACAAAAACATTCTGTCGACATGTGCTATTAATGTATGTATAAATACCCTAGCCCTAGTCACGCCCCAGTCAGAAAAAAAACATCAATCCTGACTACACTAGCGCTCCATCCTGGTATATTATTGCTCGGAGGCCAGAACTCAGTAACCGGTTTAAGGATACAGTTTTATGTCCTGAGGCTGGCAAGGGAGGTCTACCGAAATTGCAAATCGATGGAATTCCCAGTACAAGAGTTACGAGCAGCAAGCCCGAATTCGGCAGACACTTAAGAAGATAGAAAATACTGAAGGAATCAACAGCTGAAGTTTTCAGGATTTAGGAGAGGGTTTATCACAACAGTAGTACTTACTTCGGAAAATTTCTTTCTCATTACTTAACTCGCCCTTTTCTGAACGAGCCAGGATTGAATAAAGTTAAAAGTTTCCGTTTTGAAAAATCTCGATAAACCCCAATTTCGCAAGGTCCCCAATCTCACCGGCTTCGAAAACTGACAAGTGTCGCAACCCCTAGGCAACAGATCGCCATCATTTAAAACTTTAGAACACTAAGGGGCTATTTCACCACCTCTCAATAAACTACTATTCATTAGTTAACTCTAATCATCGGAATATTCGTTAGCTATCTCCTTCCGCAAGTTTGGCTGGCAACGCCGCTTTTTTTCAAACCTTATCCCGTCTGCTGTCACGTCTGTCAATACAATACCGTTATTTCTATCATAAACTAACTTTCACAACACAACATTCGCGCGCGAAGCTCATTACATCCCTCTCACCAAATAGTTAAACGCGTCTCTATATTTAAATAAAACATATTTCTATTTTATAACTTTATTGTATTATTCAGGGACTATTTCACCACTTCTCAAGAAGCTGTCAACGTAAAGTGCACCCCAGTAGTTAGAATCTATTTTCTGATTTAAAATGGCGGCGTACTGTTTTGACAGCTGACAGTAGGCGAGTTTTCTGTTGAAGTTGATTTTTACTGTAATTATGGAAGTGGTTGAAGATTTAAATATCTTAGACGAACAGGACATGGCGGAAAGACGTAGACCGCGTGTTTTCAAACCAAGAGTCAATTTTTTATACGTCTTAGATGACATTGAGTTTAGGTCAAGATTTCGCTTGACAAAAATGCCGTAAAGGAGATACAAAATCAAGGATAAAATCTCTCCAAGAAGCACACGGTATGTAATTCTAATATACGCCTTCACAATATATCACGGAATATACTATGAAATAACAACAATCTTTGGCAGTACAATGTACCCACATACAACATGTTCATGCTTACAAACTATCAACCTTCACCAAGCAATAATAGACACTCCCCAATGCACTTCACTAATATAATTTAATAATAAAGTTATAAAATAGAAATATGTTTTATTTAAATATAGAGACGCGTTTAACTATTTGGTGACAGGGATGTAATGAGCTTCGCGCGCGAATGTTGTGTTGTGAAAGTTAGTTTATGTTAGAAATAACGGCATTGTATTGACAGACGTGACAGCAGACGGGATAAGGTTTGAAAAAAAGCGACGTTGCCAGCCAAACTTGCGGAAAGAGATAGCTAACGAATATTCCGATGATTAGAGTTAACTAATGAATAGTAGTTTATTGAGAGGTGGTGAAATAGCCCCTAAGTAGTGTAGGCTTTACAGTTTACGAGTTAAAGGTCACGGCGACCTGGGGTAAGCTCGTCCCCGGTTAATGGGGGTTTTTCCGATTACGCCCCGGTTTACGGCTCGGGTTTATCGGTCCGCCCCGCGCCAGGTTACCCCCCGGGCCAACTTGCCCCGGACAGTAAAACACCCCGTTTTATGATTCAATGGCCAATGTCCACAGCGGGACTAATGCCTGATAACACCTGTAATCTTCAACACCACTTCGCCAGAGTACTGAAGATAACGTAATGTCGCCACGCGATCTGAATTACAGTAATGTCGAAATCACGCCCACCTACATAGTCTTGTCACACGCCCGGACTGTCCGCACTTGGACACCCTGGCCGGACTCTTGGTGTAAACATGAATCTGGAGAAGGAAGAAGTAGGCACTAAGCATACCGTCTTTATTTAATTAATTAACTGTCCAGACTTGACTTTTGACATTATGGCAACCCAACTAATACGGGGCTTCTCTTCAATACAGAGCTGGCTATTTATATTTAGGTCGGTGGAATGTTATCCAATGTTCTGTATTTTCGTAATAACATACTTCGAGTAAGGAATTCGTATCAGCAATAAGATTCTCGAGACATATGTGTGGGAAGACAATTACTAATGAAGAGATTCGAAAATAGGCCAATGTTTTAATTTAATTTATTTATAGTAATTACCGCACCAGAGTCCCGACTGCTCCCAACCGTCTAGAGCCAGTGGGACTATGGCATATCCAATCAGGTTATGTTGTATGGCTGAAGGTAGTGGGGAGGGGAAGGAGATGGAGAAGAGGAAGGTTAAGAATTACCTGGCTATTCAGATCTGGTCACCAAACACGGCTGGTATTTCACCAGGGCGATCCTTAGAGTATCTACCACCCTGGAACGTGCCGTAAATATACTCAATATTATTTTTATATGAATTGAATGTGTTATGGCACATATTAATCAAATAAATTTTATTTGCGCACGCCGGGTTTGAACCCGCAATCTCTGCATTCGTAGTCTAGCGTCTTACCACTCGATTACACAGGCGTAAGAGTAAGCGTAATAAACGAGATTAAGAAACGACGGAGAAAGGGGAGATAATACAAACAAAGTCGAAGCCATTACAGCGCCCTTGAGGTGATTTTTCACAAAAACGGCGCTATACAAATCATCCAAATATTATTATTATTATTATTATTAAGAGATGGCAATATCGAGTGAATTAAACACTCGATCAATTGTTATGTATGATTGTGGATGAAGCGGGGAGAGTGGGCGATGAGAGAAGCCTGTAGCGTTCCACACTTTCTGCCTTTCGTTTTGTTATTCCTATCAACAGGTACCTATGGACCAAGCCACGATCAAAATCTGCGTAAACAGAGGTGTTATATTCACCCTTTGCATTGCATTTGATAGGCGCGATATTACTACATGCGTCAAAAGTATTTATCACCAAGTTATTTCTGATAATGTATGGTTGATGAGGTATTTCCAGATTTGGGATGATTGTCAATCTTATCGCTGCATTGCGTGTCACGTCAATGACTCTAATCAGTGTCACAAACAATAAACTGTAACCGAAACCTACACAGCAGAAATGGCGTGATGTGTCTAGCAAAAATGCTGAAAATGGCGTGGAAAACGTGAATAAACACGATAAGATCTACTAGTTTAGTGCAAATGTTCACGTTGCACAATTAACGTGAGAATTGCGATCAGAACAATGTGATTATTTATTTATATATTAACGGACCATTACAAAAAATAAATAACACTAATCGGGAAAAAAGAGCAACGGAGAAACAACAGCACATACATAATATTTTAATGAAGCAATAACAAAATTAGGACAAAAATATACAAGAACATTCAAGTCAAAGCAGAGTCGTAAAGAATGAGAAAAATCATTTAGACTGGTACCAAAATTTTCAAGACCATGACTTGAGTTAACAAGTCTCGACATTCTGGACGGTGGAAAATGATACTCATAATTAGTAGAGTGATGATTGAGGAACAGTAATTCATTGTTTCCAAGTCTACGGCAAGGAATGTTAATCTGGATGAGTTGCAACAAAGAGAGTGAGTCAATAATACAATTAATAATTTTGAAAATGTGAATTAAATCATTAATTAAAGTATTTCTTACGCTTTTCTAATGAAGAAATATGTAATGTTTGTTAAATTTCATCTTATGAATAATTGCCTCTATATTACAGACTAAACACAATTCCCATAAATATTTTTCTTTGCTAGTGCCTACGTACGACCGTATGATGTGAACTTTCAAATTTGGAATTGATGTTGATTGAAATTATAAAATTTAAAGCACAATCTTTTCAAATTCATACCTACCTAATAAAGTACCTATCTTAAATGTATTTTAGCAGATTTAAAAATTAAAAAAAGTATTTGTTATAAATTTATTATGTTTTCGCTTAGATCTAACTTCGTCGGGGCAATTGTAATGCAATTATCGTGGTTTATAACAAAGTACTTTTAATATAATTTCAAACCCCCAAGTGGTGGCTTCTTACGAATAAAATATTTTAACAGACATTATTCTATATTTGAAATGGGTGGATTAAAGCAACCGATATTTTTTTTATTGGCGAATCTAGTTACATCCCGTGATTTTTCACGGGTAATAATCAAGCATAAGCTTCGGGCGATACTCTAAGATAAAATGAAATGTAAATTTAAAATAAATATAAGAGCCAAATCAGACGTGTATTTTTTTTCTCTCTTTATTTTAACGTTAAGTTAACTTTTAATAATCGCTTGCGAACGTAATCTTTACGCACGCACGTTTACAGTTTCGAATAAAAACGGTGAAAAATATAATTAAACTTTTTTTTTTAAGATTGGTTAGATTAATTATTTTTTTAAGAGATTACATTTGGTGGTTGAAAATTGGATTTTATAAGAGACATTTAGTTGAAGCATAGAAAACGACAATGTGAGAACAATAGTTGGATTTCAAAGAGATAATTTGTTGGGTTCTTACCTTCGTGTTTTTCACTTAGTTCCTACCTATCCAACCATTTCGCAATACTCGATTTCTGTATTCAACTACACCGTGTTCGAAACAATTGACAATCAAACAGAAGAGTTTGATGTGGAAAAACGTGTTACACATTGGTATTTTCGCTTGTTCGTCGGTTTGTTGTTGTTCTCCAAATAATATAAAATAAATATGGTGTTTTGTATTGTGTATTCGTTTCGCCAATAATGCGATTGTGTAAGAAGACATTAAGAACTTTCAACTTCATCGATGAGTGTTCCCATGTTTCCTTTTTTCTAATAAGCTTTCCACAAAAAACATTTAGACACTTCAAGTAGTATAGTTTATCGTTTACAGACAATTTAACAAATTCATCTGAAACTGAAAAAACATTCGGTGTTTTATCGCAGCTTCGGATCCAAGTTAAGGGATGGAAATAATTAGTGAATATCGAGAGATCGCAGCTTTGTTACGCAAGGTCGGATTTAATGCTTTAATAATTATATTAAAATAACCTTCAGTAAAACGTGACCGACCAAAAAAGTTTTAGCACGAAAGTTTGGGCAGTGGTGTAAAAGTATTCAATTTTAGCTTGAAGCAGAGTACGTTATAATCTAACGGATCTAGAAGCCCGCAAACACAACACGTGTAAGCCCGGCTCGTGTATAACACGGCCTAAACAAGCAACAATAACAATTGTTTCGGAACCATTGTAACGTAATATTAAGGTTTCGTGTCGATTTTTAGATTAAACACAGATATACCACGTTACAGCTATAAGCGTCACAAAGCGAAAGAAAAAACAAACTAGGAAACATTGGACTTTCCCGCACGGTATTTGTATTATGTTTCAGATAGCGTTGTGACCGCTCCGAAAGAACCATTTCAACGAACTACTTCTTTTGGCAGCAGTTCCTACTTCCTTCATTGTTCATTGAACAAATACTCATATTGAAATTGGTAGTTCATTTTAACGTTGTGACTGCTCCGTGTGAACTATTTCATTTTGCGGCAGTTCAAACTTCTTTCATTTCACTGAACAAATACTTCAATGGAAGTTAGATTACAAAGAACTACTTTAATTTGCAGCAGTTCAGTTGCGAAGTTGAACTTCAAAGCCTATAAAGAAGTACTTCGATTGAAGTTCGACTTCAAAGTACTTCGATCTAAAGGAACGTGTTTTTTTGGGCGAGGAACCGGTTCCAGTTCTTTTCGTTTTAAAATCTCTACCGACTAATAATTTTTATTTTAGCGAGGAACTTTTGTCGATTTGCTAGTACTTTTCGAAAAAATATCAAGGAACCGGTTCCAAAAAGAACTGAACAAATAACCGGATAAATTCAAATCTCTTTTTTGCGAGCTTGATTTCAATTGAAGTGTTCACTGCGAAGGGTTCATTTTAAAGAACTAGCAATTCGTGAAGGATTCACAAAAAAATGAAGTTTTTCCCAGTTTTTACGCTAGTTTCAGATAAAGCAAAATAACTATTCTTTAGATACAATCAGAACTATGGAAAACAAAATACACAAATATTCACAGTTTCAAGAACTTTGCAACAGACATCTTATTCGGCCGGTTCTAATAGAAAACACTGCGACTCATGTCTTAGAAACTGCGTTACTGGTACGAGTGCATTTAAAAAGAGTTGTACCGGACTGTAGTGTCAAGATTGCCCTGATGATAGTCAACTTAAGATAGGAGAGGCCACCAGTAGAACAAGTTTATATAATCTCAATATTTAATACAGTTTTCGCAATATTCCAAAACAAAACGTTTTGGTTGGCATATTAAATAGTAAATACCGCACAAGATTCCCAACTGCTCCCAACTGTCTAGAGCCAGTGAGACTATGGCATCCCCAATTTGGGTATGTTGTGAGTCTGAAGGTAGTGAGGAGGGTAAGGAGATGGAGAAGAGGAAGGTTAGGAAGTACCTGGCTATTCAGATCTGGTCACCAAACACGGCTAAAGCCATTTCAAGCAACGTCTCGATTTTGAATAGTGGTCTTTCACCAGGGCGATACTTAGAATGTCTACCACTCTAGAACGGGCCGCAAATATACTTTATATTATTTTATATGTATTAAATATGTAATGACACGTATTAATTGGCGCACGCTGGATTTGAACCCGCGACATTTGGATTCTCAGTCGAGCGTCTTACCACTCGACCACGGAGGCCTTTGTGCGTGCGATAATTTTTTTTTTTTTTAAAGAAAGACAAACATTCCCGGGTTACGAATAACCTGACAATATTTGAAAAACTCCTACCGCCATCATAACAAGCGGAAGATGTTGCTTGTGCAATGATGGAGGACTTAGCCAGCAGAGGAATTAAACGCACGGATTTCAGATATCTCTTTCTTAGAAGCGTAATCTTCAGGCAGCCACAACTCGCACGGACAGCTATTATTTCCAAAATCAGCGTTTAGAGAGAGTTCTATTCGTCGAATTAGTATTCGATGCAGTAAAAGCTGTAAATCAATCTGGGATAAAGAATCTGATCCCAGGCGAGATTCAGATGGATGGCAATGTTATCTGCATATCCGTCGGGATGTGGGTCAGACATGTGGGGGGTGGGTGGCGCGCTGAACGCGGAGAGGTGAGACGTGAGACGGGAGGCGGGAGACGCGAGGGGTGAATCTGATCAGTTGGGGTAGAGACGTGACGGGTGACGCAGGCGCCCGACGGAACTCCGACTCTGACGCAACCAAAACTACCCCCGGATACGCCGGGTTCGGGGTAATTTATTCGATGGCATTATTTGTTCGACAACTTTGGGCCGACGTATACCATATGCGAGTAATTTGATTATTAGATTAGGTGGTTCTCGGTTGATTGCTTACTGTGGAGATCGTTCGGCCTGACCCAAAGCTGACATCATAAAGACCAGAATGCCTTGAGGAGGGTAGCTTCAAAAATACCGTATATTCAAATAAGATGCCTAGAGCGCGTCAGCCGTTATATTGCTTACTATCCTCCATCTTTGTCTCTCTCTCAGGGTCAACGTAAGTGATCGTGATTGGGCATATACCTATGACCATTTTAACCAATAGTAAATACTAGTTTAGTCTTGACACACACGTCAAAAGGGACATGGTGAGTAAATCATGAGGTAGCGCAATCGGAATTAAATTTTAAACTTTTTTACGTATGAGCTAAAATTAGCAGTATGGTTTTTGCAGATATTAGCGCTCCACACGGCGATCAGAAGACGGCTTGGCGTATTAATACTATCAGATTTTTGGTTGGTCCATTTATATATTGTATAATACACAATAATACAAAATTTTTTAAAATAAGCAAAATATGAACAAGGTATATACATAAGTGTGTCGAGGGTGAGCTGCAATATAAGTGTGGATACATTATGGCCCAGTCAACATTAGTTTCTAACTATGTAGATGCCTGTTCTAAGAAACTAATATATTCATATGAATAAAATAAAACAAAATTTACTGAATAAATACATGGCACACATGTTGCAACAAACAATATCCCGAAGTCAAATTTCGCGTAAGTAGGAATCGGCATTCAGGCCTGTCACAAGATGATCTCCTCGAATCTACATTTCTATTTCTACTTTAAATCTACGAATCTATTTCCGCCACGAACCTCCCGCAGTGGGTAAAGATTTCTGCTGTCACATCCGTAGTAGGTACATACATACGTATAATCTGTTACCACCTCCGTAGTCGGTACAATAGGTGAGTAGGCACCGCTCCGCTCGGTGACCGCGAATTCCCACAGCCTTTGTTCTTTGTTAGGCGTTTCCCCGCAGCTGGGTGGCGGGAAACCAGTTTTCCCGGATTGGCGTGAATTGTTGAACTTTGTTAGACTTGGCTCTGGTCGACTAAGTTTCTAAGATAGATCACACCAGAGAAATAATAGAAGAGAATAATTCGTATTAACTAATGACTTTAGGAGGCTTGCAAGGAATAAGAAAACATTATGTAAAGTGTAACCGGTCTCTTTTTAATTAGGCATTTTGCATACATTTTAGAAATGCAGAATGGAGGAAATTTTCCTAGATAAAATAACCGGAGAACGCCGGAGAAGAGATAGGAAACATAAACCATTGATGAAATAACACAAGCGAGAATAATTCATTACGATGTTTTGCGCTCGGCGGATTCAAAACGTTCCCTCGAGTGCTTGGCAAAGAAAATATTTAGCAGATATTGTACTCCCGCCCAGTGTAATGGACATCGAGTACTTGGAGGAAGAAAAAGTATGCTGTGAGTTTGCGTTTCATTGGCAGGGCGCATTAAGGCCCGCTCCGAGTCTTTACCGTCAGCATTAAAATAAGCAATATTTATAAGTTATGGCCCGAGTACCAGATATTCCTCCTAAAATTAAAATAGCGAATGGGCCCGTTTTACGGGCACTCTAGGCGGGATCAGGGAGAGCCTTCTGGCTCGCGGCCAATCAAAGGGGTAAAGAAAAACACAACCTTCGACGGAGACCCTCCCCGAATAGTAAACAGCGCGGCCATATCGCGGTCGGCTAAACATGTTATGTGATGCGATCGATTTTAGTGTGAAGCTTAGAATAAAAATAAATTTATTCGAGACCCCGTTCGTTTCTCGGAATTATGTGTTTTCCATTTCGCTTCATCGATAAACACGTAATCCAGTGACGATATATTCGTTCGTAATTTGACCTCAGTGTGACTTGAATTCGAACTAAAAGTTTTGGGAATTATGTAGCTGAAAGTATTTCGAAAGCCCGACGTCCGGAAAACAATACATTATTAAAATGAGCGTCCGAGGAAGAATGGATTTAGACCTTTGCGAGGTCATAAAACCGATTTCTAATAAACCACGCAAAAAACGCCATTCATCTAGTATTTTTTATCCCGGTTGCCAAAAGAACCTCCCGCCACACGAACGAAAATAATATGGGTGTAATGGAAGCAGGTTCGCAGAATTCGCAAAATACACACCAACCCCCTTTGCCGCCCCCACGGTTGGCCTTGAGACTAATTCGGGAGGGGGAGGGAAACCTCGAGGCGGGGGAGGAGGCTATCCCACCCCCCACCCAGCCCCCCTAGGGGCAGAAGCCAGTTGCGGGCGGGACCTATAAATAATGTACGACATAGGAACGGAGTCGGGAGAAGTTTTCTCTGTAAATTAGGAAAACTGATTTACGGTGATTGTCACCGGAGCGGGGTGTATCGAGAAGGCGTCCATGTCTCGGGCTCTGCCCCAGCCCCCGTGGCGCCCGCCATAGCCCGGAGCAGGGCACTAGACGGGGGGAGGAATGCCGGCGCTTCGAGGAATTTAAAGAGACACGCAACGGAGACCCAAATCCTAATAAGCACGTGGCGAACAAAAGATGGGGGGGTTCAATATTTCAATTGGAGGTGGGGAGAATTTGCATGACAACAACAGGTCTAGCAGTCAAGGCCGGGCTTTTCAATGGAAAAGGATTTGGATGGATATATCTCGTGTCAGTGTACGTGCAGTATCGTGCTCGTCAGAGTATCCTCATTTTAGACACCTGTAGATTTTATTATTGCCTCTTCGTTGCATATTTTATCGACTCTACCGGTTACGAGCTTCTTCGGGCTTTTGGGGCAATGTGGCTGAAGAAATTTACAATTGAGAAAAGCAGAATTGACGCCAACACCACATCTAGAAGGCATATTTATTCCCTTTCCGCTATACCTTAGCGAATCACATTAGGGTTTATTAAATTTAAAACAATGCGCTATAGGGTTTAATCACGTTGAAGAAGTGACGAACAACAATCAATTTATCAGACATCAATTAAATTTTTTGTCCCAACTGTCTGGAGCCAGTGGAATTATGGCATCCCCAACTGGGTTATTTTGTGAGGCTGAAGGTAGTGGAGAGGATAAGGAGATGAAGATGAAGTTTGAGAAGTACCTGGTTATTCAGATCTGGTCACCAAACACGGATAGAGCCATTGAAAGGAACGTTTCGATTCTGAATGGTGGTCTTTCACCGGGGCGATGCTTACGCGTATCTACCACTCTGGAACGTGCCGTAAATATATATTTTTAATTATTTTATTTGAATTAAATGTGTTACGACACATATTGATTAAATAAAACTTATTTACCTGGATTTATTTTTCACACTTATCGCGTGGGAGTGTGGAGAGGGGTCCTGTTGGAACGAGGTCGTTGGTGTTACCAATATACCGAGAGCTGCTAAAATTAACACCACATAAACACACTAGACTGGGAGGACAACTCATTCATATATGTATGACTGGAGAAGTTCTAAAAACGAATTAATTTGTTAGACAGGAAAGAATGGATGGAACTATCATTGTTCTGAAAATGTTGAAATTGGCAACAGGATTTCTATGGCTATTTGGTACGGGGCGCACGGAAACCAATAAATTACGTTTTTGAAAGGGGTTGTCAAAATAACTTTGTAACACTAAGTGGACGGGTGGTGCGCTGAAACCACAACCCCTTGAGGGGGCGATTGATTTTCTTTTCTTTTCATTGCAATATTAGGCTAACTCAAGGTTATTGTATTAAAAGAATACTGAAGTGGCTCAATATATATGTATATATAAAATATAAAAATAAAGAAAAATAAACATTCCCGGGTTACGAACAACCTGACAGTGTTAGAAAAACTCCTACTATTATCATAATAAGCAATAAATGTTGCTTGTGCTTTCCCTTTGTTATAATTTTAATGTTATTCTTTTGTTTTCTTATTGTTCTCTTTTTTTTTTATTTTCTGTTGTGTTCTCCCTCTGAATGTATGAGTATATATAACCACACACTACGTATTTTTTGTTTAGTTCAATGTTGTACCATGATGAAGCTTAAGCTAAGCGAAAATGGTCTTATACAAAGTTACTATTACATTTTCATTAAATATGTCAAACCATAAAGCGATTGCTTTCTACGAAAATATCTAATATTTTTATTAAAATTATTGTATTTTATTACTATGAATAGAGATTATTCAACTATTACTGCTGATGTGGATTAGCTAATTCCTTAGGTACATGAACAAGAGTTAACTCTAAATGCACGAGGGGTGATTTACGTGTTGCGGCGTATGCTCTAGATTGAGTTTTTGCACGAGAATCTAACCCTCTGTTGTCAATTTATATTCCCCGGCCAAAGTAACCCTACCAATCTGTTACCGAACAAAATCTATTTATTTCGTGTAACCGATGGGGGTAGGGGGCCATTCATTACCCATTAGGTGTTTTTAGGCACACAAGTTTAGCAATGTAATTAATGGCAAGCGATTATGTTGAATTCCATTTGTCGGGGACATAATTAAACAGGACACGACTTTTGCGATTAAAAATGTGTTTGAGATACCATCGATATTGATATATTTTTTAAACAATGTAGACAGTTATGCGTAATTTAGTTAGCACAAAACTGTGTAGGTGGGTAAACAGAATTTCCATACTTTATTTACGACAGTTGCTTTACGCAAACTTAACTTCGATGAATCTGGGAAGGCGTGAAGAATTATTCAATTGAAAAAATCAAAGAACTTGATTTGAATGTTCTTTCTTGTGTATATTTTTGTCGTTGCTTCATTTAATATTATGTATGTGCTGTTCTTTCTCTGTTGCTCTTTTTTTCCCATTTCGTGTTATGTATTTTTTGTAATTAGACTTTAGTCCGTTAGTTTATAAATAAATAGAACAAAGATGGTTAGACATAGTAATACCTAGATAGATAAGCAGAAGGGTGTAAACCAGGATGGAGGGGGATGAAACAACACGTGCGGGATGAGGGTTGTGACACCAGACGATTATTGATCGAAATAATAATAACATTTTTGTGATATTTCACCTCAAGTACGCGTTCGATGGTCCAGAGGCACTTGAGAACGGTAAACGTTTAGACCTTCTAGTAGAAAAAACTCTAAAATGGTAACTAACTAACCACCACGCTGTTTCTCCGCAGGGGTAGGCAGAGAAGAAGGACCGCCATACAGCTCTGTCTTGGCACATATTCCTTGCTTCGTTCACATTAATACATCGTCTCATACATACTTTTCTGTTATTGTGACTCTTCACGTGGCCCGATTCAAGTATTTGATTCACTTGATCGTGTCATGTCTTCCTCGGGCGTTCCCGACAGCTTTTTCCATTAACTTTGTCATCATATATTCTTTTCATAGTCCTTCGTTCATTCGCTCCACATGCCTAAACCATCTACTTTTTTGATCCTATTCATTACGCTTCATCAGCCTTGCATTCTTTCCGGATATCCACATAAAATGGTAGCCGACACAAAATATCCAAGAGGCTATTAAAATGAAAATAATTTATTTGTTCAATACCTACCCTTAAAGTGAAAAATAAAATCTTCAACAAAATAATAGGTACTTTCGTTCCGATGAAATGTCTATCGATTTATGGGGTAGATTCCCCGAGCCGGCGTATATCTTGAATCGTAAAACTTTATTAAGTATTTTCCCCGCATTAATACATGATATTTTTGTTACGCTCTTGTCTCGGAACAACAGCGGAACGAACAGCCAACAAATAAGACGGTAAAGCAAAAGTTCGGATGCTATGGAAGTTTAAGTGTGTATTCCCACCAGCGTCTTTTTGCCGGGTGCTACGGACGATGTTTATCGCGGCATTCCGGCGTGGGCGGGCCACGCGCGGCGCCCGCGAGTCTGGGCAGCCGCCCTAGCGCCCCGAGACAGGGCGGGGGCAGTAGTTGCAATCGAATGTATATTTAGATTTCGGAGATGTCACCGTGCACCGTGACGTCGCCAGGCTGGAATGAGGGATGATTGTGTTATTTTCTGCGGCACGCTTTCTGGCATGGAAAAAACGAGAGTTCTCCATAATCATGCTTGTTTTAGGAATGGTTTAATTTCTCGGTTACAATATGTTATTATGAATAATTACCCTGAGCAAGTGCTGCATTTTAATGAAGGATTGCATTTCGTTCGCAAGCGTCTATGTCACCCCCTATAATTACCTCATTGCCTTTTATATACCAACGAGAAGTATTCAATCCATATACATGTCCTATTTATTAAATCATTTACAAAATTATGAATTGTTTATAAACTCACCTTCTCTGTTGCAACTCATCCAGTTCAACGTTCCATGCCGTAGACTCAGAAACAATGAATTGCTGTTCTTCAATCATCACTATACTAATTATGAGTATCATTATCCAATGTCCAGAATGTCAAGACTTGTTAACTCAAGCCACGGTCTTGAGATTTTTGGTAGCAGTCTAAATGATTTTTGTCATTCTTTACGACTCTACCAAAACTCTGACTTGACCATGGCTTGAATGTTCTCTCTTTTATTTATTTTGTCCTATTTTTGTCATCGCTGCATTTATTATCATGTATGTGCTGTTCTTTTTCTGTTGCTCTTTTTTCCCATTTCGTGTTTTATATGTCTTTTTTGTAATTTGTCCGTTAATTTATAAATAAATAAATTTATTTTATAAACGCCCATTGGGCTTTTACAGGAAGAGTACATAATAGAGCAAGAGTAACAATAAAGTAACGTAGCAAGAATTGTATTTGAAGATAATAATTATAAAATTGATAAGAAGGAAACAACAATTATAACAAGAAAGAAACAACTTATTCAATTATGTATGACATATAACATGTACAATTTACCTAATTATGTTATATAACTCTGATCTGAATTTCATGATGGAATATAGAAAAATTTCAACAGAACTAAATTCGTTTCCAAGCTCATGTAACCTTTGGACATGGAACATTTGCATAGTCAGTTCTTGATGAATCAACATGAAACAACGTGTTTTTATTTAATTTAAATAAAAAATATTTTAGTTTTAAGCCACTTTATTTATACACATATAACAATTCGACCGGTTTCGGTTAAACTTAACCTTCTTCAGGAACGTGTATATATAAAACTTATGTTTTAATAAACATAATAATAAACATAAGTTTTATATATATACACGTTCCTGAAGAAGGTTAAGCTTAACCGAAACCGGTCGAATTGTTATATGTGTATAAATAAAGTGGCTTAAAATTAAAATATTTTTTATTTAAATTATAATGTCAAGCTACAAAGTTATTGCTTCCTTCGATAAATGTTTTTATTTAGATGTAACAATAATATCAGGACTGAATCTTTCAGATACTCGCTTGTACCTATATTGCATGTAGTTAGTAATACATACGCAGAGGTGGCTAATATACAGGGTGTCCCAGAACTCGACGTCAAGCCGAAAGCGGGTGATAGGCAAAGTCATAAGTGTTATCAGAAAAATATTTTTTTAAATCTAAATTATGTATTTTAAAAATTATGGGCATTTAAAAAAAATCGAGAAAATCTACACCCTGTGATGGTGTTTTAACTCCCGTTGCTACAATTTTTTTTTAATTTTTTTTTTTTTTAAATTATGTAATTCTCAATAATGCTTCTGTAAATTGTTGCATAAATTTTCAAACCAACTACCCCAGCTTGGAAGAAAATGACACTTTTTTGCCAACTAAGTTTTCAAAATGAATACTTCGCCCAATTTTAACTGTCTGTACTGAAAAAAAAAGTACTACGCTAGCTTGGCAAGTTTCTTTAAAAGTTGGCGCATTTAATAAGGATTCCAAAATTGTATAACAATCGCTTGTAATCCAGCAAGTTTCTTGGGTATATATTTTTTTTTGTAAAGTTACCCAGTTTTGGTCAATTTTTTCTTAATTATTTAAAGTGATTTTATTCTACTCAAGGCTTTCCTCGAGGGCGTAAATTTAAGATTTTAGTTGAATGAGACGAAGAGAGTAACTCTACAAAGTGTGAGCGAGACAGATGACACCACTTTTATTGACATGTGAGACGGATAGATATTACACCATTCGACTAGTGTGAGCGAGACAATAGTCGCCATTGTCCATCTTCATTGACGCACACACGTCGTACTACAAGCAGTCGAAGAAGATGGAAGTACTTCAGTACGTGCAATCGAAGCCAGCACAGGAGTATCCAAAAGTACAGCCTACCGAATCTTGAAAAAAAAACGAGTTACACCAGTATCACGTACAGCGAGTACAAACTTTACTACCCCGGGATTATGTTCCAAGAGTTGCGTTTTGTCAAACGATGATACGAAGACACCGGGAAGATCCGCGATTCTTGGAGAAAATTTTATGGTCTGATGAGTCGACCTTTAAAAAAGATGGTTACATAAATCTATACAACTTACACGAGTGGCATGTAGAAAATCCGCATTCGATGAGACAAGATGGATCGCAGTATCGTTTCAAAGTAAACATGTGGACCAGAATTTTAAATGGAAAAATCATTGGACCTTTTGAGCTGCCAGAGGTCTTGAATGGCAAAGTTTATTTGGATTTTCTACAAAATCATTTACCAAACTTATTGGAAGATGTGCCACTAAGCATCTACAGAGAGATGTGGTTCCAGAAAGACGGCTGGCACTATAATAATAATAATAATAATAATAATAATAATAAAAAGTTTATTCCGGAAGGTATGCAGGAGTAGTGCAATGCAATACCTTCCATATAATTCTGAACACATTCAGCAGTGATGGGTCAATGATGATTTAAGCGATTTTCATGCGATTTTTATACATATCTTTAATTTGAAATATGATCTTGGACAACACCACATTTATTTTATAATATTCCGGTAAGATAAGGTATTTTGTGATAAGATTTTTAATTTTATACAAAAAAGAAAGAGTTAATGCCTGCATCTCACATTGACCATACAAGCGGTCAGTGAGGATGGTTTACATAGGAAGGTGACTAGTGAATCTTATATCGAAGGGTAGCGGCGCAAAATTGCCGACTTCTCCTGTCGCAAAAATCTTCTCTTTCGGAATAATGGAAAAAAGATTTCCCAGGGGAGTATCTGGGATCTGTCGTAACACCTCGACGGGAGGAGGGGTGGGAGGACACAGAGGTCATGGAAAGGGGAGAAGAAGAAAAAGGGATAAAAGTAAAGACAGTACATAAAAATAAATACAAGACGCAGCCGCCTTGTGGACGACACGTAATGGAATCAAATTGGCACTTCATAAAAAAGCGAAGAAAAACTGACAAATAACATCAAAATTCAAGAAGCAAAACACACGATTCTCATTATGAAACCCGACTTTTTACGTCTTGGAAAACAAACAGATAAAATCGCTCAGAAAATATGAATATTTTATTAACTGAAATTATAAGTCAAATTTATTCAGGTTCCGTTGTTGAAAAGAATTCAACTTAGCAGAGGGAAAGGAATACAACTCCGCCAAGTGATAATATTTCATTTAATTAATGGCTTAACTGCTCTGGTGGACTTTCCGAAAACAGAGTTACAGCGAATATTTCACGCTCCAAGAAATTAGAAACGTGATCACTAGTTCTTTACATTTTTTCAACCGAGCTCGCTAATTGCTTTGATTATTTTTTTTTACAGGATTAAAGGGAAGATTCGAGAAATAAAGCAGGCACAAGGAAGGGAAGGGAATAGCCATTGCTTTTAAACCAGTGTCTACAAAACCGTCAAAGAGCCCATTGAGCTATACATCTATAGTAGAGTCACGAATATATCTTTTCATTTATTTATTTTTTACGTGAATACCGCACAGGAGTCTCAACTGATCCCAACCGTCTGGAGCCAGTGAGGCTATGGCATCCCCAATAGGGGTATGTTGTGAGGCTGAAGGTAGTGGAGAGGGGAATGAGATGAGGAAGGGGAAGATTGGGAAGTACCTGACTATTCAGATCTGGTCACCAAACACGGTTAAAGCCATTTCAAGCAACGTGCCGCAAATATACTATATTATATTTTATATCGATTAAATGTGTTGTGACACATATTAATTAAATAAAAATTATTTGCGCACGCCGGGTTCGAACCCCCAACCTCTGGATTCGCAGTCGAGCGTCTTACCACTCGACCATGCAGGCCATCTACGCATAAAAAAACTAACGGAATGGTGTCAAGGTATATTTGTAGATAGTGTCGATTACAGCAGTATTGTTACCTTGCGACGATACATATACAGTGGAACTTCTCATAACTAACCATCACGCCGTTTCTTCGCAAGGGTAGGGAGAGAAGACAAACTGCCATACAACTCTGTCTTGGCACACAATCCTTGCTTCATTCACATTCATACATCGTCTCATATATACTCTTCTGTTATTCTGTCTGTTCCCAAGGCCCGACTCAAGTATTTGATTCACTTGATCGTGCCATGTCTTCCTCAGGCGTCTCCGACTTCTTCTTCCATTCACTTTCGCGTCATATATTACATTCACACTCCTTTTTTCGTTTGTTCGCTCCACATGCCCGAACCATCTAAGTGTCCCTTTCTTGATCCTATTTATTACATTCTTTCCGGATATCCACATCTTTAACACGGTTATACGTGGTTTTATCGCACATACGCCTAAGGGATCTTATTTCCACAGTATTCAGTCTACTTTCATCCTTCCTCTGTCAGTTCTATGCCTCACAGCCATACATCAGGGTTTATATAAGCACTCCATTGTGGACTGCTAGCTTCGCTTCTTTGGACAATTTGGCAAAACTAGTAAAAATAATAAAATAAACCTGGCCGACTTAAAACCACCGATGGCTGATAGAAAAATCACAAAACAGCGTTACTATGGGAGATATCCCTCTTTGATCGCACGCCGAGCGCAAATAAATGAGAGAAATATAAGGACTTCAAAAATGAAGTAAAAAGCTACACCCCTATTTTCAGTGTGTTGAAAATGATTATATTACGATACCCTTGGAGAGCGTTACAGTCTCGTTCGGTGGTGTTTTTATTATAAAGGGTTGAAAGGGCTGGCTGTGACGTCGGCACTTTTATTAAGGGATATTAAAATGATGAAAAAGGCTATCCACGGCGACCCGGAACCCTTCGCCCCCGCCCCTAACTTAAAACGTGGAATATAATGTTTTTAGTGATACTCGAGACTTAAAACTTCCCTCATGGTTTATGTGCATTGCCTAGTCACTTAAAACTATTATTTTAGGTGAAGACCACGCAAGGGCCCAAGTGTCAAATAAGTCTAATTATATATAAACGGAGATCATACGTGAAGTAGTGGTGTCTGTTAGATCCGAAGCTGCGATGAAACACCGAATGTGTTTCCAGATTTAGATGAATTTGGAAAATAGTGGACAGTAAACGATAAACTATACTACTTGATAGAAGTGTCTAATTATGGATGTGGAACGAAATATGGAATTTAGGAAGAAAAAATGGGAAACCATTCACTCACCGATAAAGTTTTTTTTGACTCTTCTTGAACATTTTTTTTTCAAGGAAACACCGCACTTATTTTAGTCTTCTAATTCACGACACACCACATTTATTTTATATTTTTAGAAGATCAAACAACAAAACCAACGAACGAGCAACCACGTTTTTTCACACAAAAACTCTTCTTGTCGATATTCAATTGTTTCGAATGATCGGTAATGATACGGTTAAAATGGTTAGGAAAGTGGGGAATTGGATAGTAAACACGAAGGTAAGAACCCAACAAATTATCACTTTGAAATCCAACAGTGTCCGTTGTCAGAACACAAAAATTAAAAGAAGCTTTTGGAACTAATGCTACGGAAAATAAAACGAGCTCACATTTGAACAGAGAAATTACAGTTTTGAAAGCACTCGAGAGTTTCTGGACATCCGGTATAAATGCTTTGAAAGCCGATTGGTTTAGAAAAAACTTAAGTAATATGGAATCCACCAATTTGGGGACAAAGTTACAGAACCGTGCCTCGGAATCAGAAGTTTGGTAAAGTGGTTACCGAGGAGATTTAAAGCCGTTACGGGATCGCGGGTTTACACGGGATGGTAATTAAATTTATAACATTATCTATTCATAGAAGAATTATTATTCGCGGATTACAAAGTTCCCGCTTATCCAATCAGGCGTCACGACCAACTGAACAGTATATCATAATGTGCCTTATAAACTAATTAACTTATGTAAATGGCTTCTACTCGCTGCTCGCTGGAGTGAATCTTGCCACGAAGCTTTCAGGTCTTCCTCATTTATTTACTCTATTTATATATTGTTTGTAATCGAGTCACATTTAGATAGCACAGTCGAAGATGGGAGCGTAAGTCGACGAAATGAGAAGTCTGCGATGCCTCAAGAGGACACGGCACGATCAAGTGAATCAAGTATGAGTCGGTATAACAGAAGAATGTAACGAATGAAGAAAGGAGTGTGTGCCATAGAAAGTCGTGTGGCGTTCTTCCTACTGTGACTGCCCCTGCGGACAAACGGCGTGAAAGTTAGTTAGCTAGTCAAAAGACAAAATGGCTATTACGAAGCATAATATTATTGTTTTTAAAACTAGACGCACTCAATGTGGCTAAGTTTTAAATTTATGTTGTGCTATCTATAAATTGTCTAACGAGAGTTCTGTAGATGGATGACGTCAAGGAATGGACCAGCATACTAATGGAGGCTGTAGCTTGCCGAATATGACGAAGAAAACAAGACAAGGTTTTTGGTAGCCCAATTTCAATACCTAAGACACGATATTTTACAAATATCGCAAGAATATGTGGATGGCTTAAATCCAAGATATTGTATCTCCACAAACCATTATTTCGGGATTAACGAAGTTCATCAATTGAATCTCTTTTAACGCGTTGAAATATGTAGATATCTTTGGAATGGAAGATATAATGAAATGTAGAGTTAGAGATTTTATTAAACATACAAATTTGGTTTCTCCTTAGTAGAGGATAGTTCGTAATTCATTTTCGCCAAAAAGTGAAGATACAATTTCTTGGATTTAAGCCAAATATGTGTAAGTATCGTAACATAGCGTACATTTGGATGATATGTTCCCGTTGTAATAGATATACTGACAAATCAGATTTATTAGTCAACTTCCAATAAAACATCGGGCAGTTTTTTACATCCAAATCTAAAACATTTAACAAAAGAGTGATATGAAAATCGATTTAAAATTTCGACAGGCATGCTAAAAAGTATCATTGTTAAAAGCTCACTCGGTGAATAAAAGCCGAAGCTTCGGGGTTTTTAAAAGGCGCGAAAGATTCGGGGACCATTCAGAGCGAGAAGAGGGTAATATTTAGCCGGCTTTAGAGGGCGGAAGGTTTACGGCCCCTGTACGCGTGTTTTCCCAAAACGGGAAGCGGGAAGCCCCCGCCGCCATTCAGGGGCGATTAATCATTTAGCTTTATGTGTAATAAAATTATAGGAGACGTTATATAAGACAGGGGCGCTACACTGGGACAAAATAAAACCCGTGAGATGCCTCAAATATGAAACTAACAGTCCACGTTTCTTCTACTGGTCGGAAAAAAATACTACAAGTGGTGTTTCAAATATCAAAATTTGTTAGAATTTGCTTCGGTAAAAATGTGTCAATTATTGGAATTTGCAATCTTTGTATCTACCTTCAAAATATATGTTAGTTGAGTTCACACAAATTTAGTTCCCACGTAGCAATTTGTAAGTATTTCGTAGTTATGTATGCGCCAACAATAGTTGAACACATTTTAATCAAGCTGAAGTACTGTTGTCAAGACTAAACTAAATTCGAGCAACTTTGTTAGTTCGGAAATTCGTTAATGAGACATTTTCTTTTCGAAAAGCTTCAAGTCAGCTGGAAAATATCCGCTAAACTTTTGTTTACTTCGAATATTCAAGGTTTGCTATTCAATAAACGGACACAAATATGCACATTAAGAAAAGGCTAAAAGGCACAAAGCCTCAAGGCCCGAGGGAGATGGTCGGTTTGTATGGAGGAGGGTAGCGGTTAAGGGCGGGAGTGTGGGAGGCTGGGGGATGCGGGCATTAATCCGGGATTTAAATAATTGCTGAACAAGCTACGGTCATTTGAAACCTCAGCGAATGGGAGAGCATTCCACCGGACTCGGAGACTAATCGAATTTTAAATATTGAAAGCCTTCCAAAACTTGAATACAACGAAATTGCAAATTTGATTCGGATATGAATATTCAATCGATTGAACGGAATACCGAACTTGTTAAGTCTTGTATTGTCAGTGAAACATTTTACGCGTCGTCATAGAATATTATTACAATAAATATATTGATCAGGCTGTTACCGACATAGGCAAGGCAATTGTATATTTATTCCCTTGCCACCAACTCGGTAAGACCGGAGTTGTTATGAAAGAGAATTAAAGCACAATGCTGTACAAAGTGGTACAATTTCATTGCATTGTTGAGAAGGGGAAAGCTCAACCTACGATGTTGGGCACGTGTACGTTGCGTACGCACGTTGACGCACACGAGGCTCAAAGCGAGTTTGATTGATGTTATATAGTAATTTGGTTGGAGACGCCTTGAGCTTGTCTAGCCTCCGATGAGGATAATTTCTAAAACGAAAGAGACATCTTGATATCAAGATTAATGTACGAAATAAGCGTGTTTCTTGACACTTTCAGAAGAAAAGGGACACATTGCGAGAAATTACTATGGAAAAGTTTTTTACGCACACTAAACCTCGAAATACTGGGAACATACATATGGGATCCGAAGCTGCAACGAAACACCTAATGTGTTTCCAGCTTCAGATGAATTTAAAATAGGTGGACTGTAAATTCTACAATTAATAAATGCTAAATTGCTTGATCGAAATGTATGATTATAAATGTGAAATAATTCAAGGGAAAGGAAAACATTCACTCACCGATAAATATGATTTTCTGGTTGGATTATTCTTCTTACACATAATTTCTATCAACGAAACGATGAACGAAAAACGCGTTTACCGTTCTTCTCAACAGCGAAAAACAACCAACGCACGAACGAACGATCCACAAAATACATTCTTTCACTTTCAATCGATTTTTTTTATTCCACTGCCACTGTCTCGAATGTTCTTATTTTTGTTAAATCGTGGTGATGTAGTGTGATGGTTAGGCAGGTAGGGAATTTGGATAAGAGACATGAAGGTAGGAATTCAACATAATATCACAATAAAATCCAACAATACATTTTAAGGATGTGCTGTATTACTAGACAAATAGAAAATATACCATGTGGTCATATTCTACTTCTGGTGCCCTCTTCTGTGGGACATTGGCTAATAACTCACTCGCAGAACCGCAGAACTATACTCTGAAGCTGCGAGATAGAGATCATAAACAATCAATTTCAAGTACCATCTTTGCCAAAAACACGAATCCTACCCCTCTCATATTCAAAAGCTTTCAAAAAAAAAAACTTTCAATACATAACTCAGAACCACCTAAAATGGTTATTTAAAAACTTAAACACATGGTTAATAAGCAAACAAAAAAAAATAATTGCATAATTGAATTAATCACAAATTCTGCTTAATCTCACTTAAAAAAAAATTAACACATATTTTTAAAGCTTTTTTAGCCTTTGTTACCCGTTTCAGAACAGACATCGTCTAGTGAGGCGGGTAAATTTCAAATATTTGATACAGTTGATATTGGATTTCAAACAGACAACTTGTTAGGTTCTCACATTTTGTTTATAATCCAGTCCTTACCTATCCCGCCAATTTGCCATTCGGTTTATTTTTGAACAACCTTTCAAAAATAAAAGAAGAAGAAGACTGTTGTTGGTGATCATCGTGTCGCGGGTTGCTGCCTTCTTCTGGTTTCATCGTCGGTCGTGAGAGGTTGTGTTGATAGCAACATATTGTTCAAAAGAAGTTAAGATTTCAAGCAGTCGAAGACATCCAATTCATCGGTGAGTAAATTGGCTTAAATCCTCATTTTATCCACAATATACAATCGAAACTTCCATCAAGTAGTATTCGTTTGTCGCAGTTTCCAGATCGAACAGCTGATTTGATGCCAATAAACGCTCTTGTTGCCGGCAGTGAAATTAATGAAATTCGGCCAAGATATGGCAATCCTTGACTATTCGACGAAACAACTCTAGCTTTATTAGTCACTATCCATTCGAGGCAGTTTAAGAAGGCGTATAAAGATCAACACATCGGAAATATTTATTTAGTGTCAATGCTTAGTCAATTTACTATCCCGTCAGCATAATAGAGTGGACATAACGACAGACCGACCTAGAGGGGTTAAGGTCTGAAATTTTGTTGAAGTCTACGTTCCAAAATTGTTTACAAAGTCATCCTTGTTCTTGCCGAAAAAGTAATATATTTTAGAAAACTTTTCAAGTTTTCTCTTAGGACGAAAATTATCCGGAAAACAGGTTTCCCTGAAATGTAGGTTTCGTCCGTGTACAATATTTGAATGTAGCTATGCACACTTACGAAAAGGATAAACTTTAATGTGTGGAGCAAATTGGACGATTCAAATTAATATCTTACATTTAAGCGGAAATTTGAGCTTTCAAATTTATACTTAACATAAAACAAGCACTTTCAGCGAGCATTAACATTCCAAATAAACAATAAAAATCTATTCGAAATACTTAGCGTTGAAAGTGCGAACCACTTGGATTCCTCCGGATGAAAAGCTCTCCTGGAAGAAAAACGAGGCTTCAAAAGAAATTCAATTTGCTCCGAGTCTATTATCTTGTGTTTTCAGTTCATTATTATTGTAGCCAGGGGAAATAAATAGAAATGGCTGGGTCATTTCCTGAACACAAAGTGCACCATTAAAGTGGGGAGGGAAAGCGTGTGGCGATAGGGGGAAGTGTGGAAATGCAAATCGGCAAGGAAGAACTACGAGGGGATTGGTGCTTTAATTAAAAGCGCTCGATCCGTTGCCGTTGCGCAAATTGAATACATCATTATCGCAATGCGATAGTTCGAGGGGATTCCGCGCAACTCGAGAGAATTTCGTAATTTTAGATGCAACAGGGTAACTAAGTTGATTCAGTGTAAATACGTGCAATGAGATGCTCCGCAGTAGAAGGACTAATTGGATTTTCAGCTATTTTAAAACAAAATAAGAAAGAGGCAGAAGAGCTAAGTATTAAATAAATTTACTATTGTTGTTCATTTTCGTTGCTAGTATTTACTTCATTTTACCTTTTATCCCCTGTTCGTGCTTGAAATCAATGGATGTGTTGGATTTTAAAAATATAATTTGTAAGGTTCTTACCTTCCCGTTTTTCATCCAGTTCCTACTTTATCCAACCATTTCACTATATTCGATTTCCGTATTCAACAACACCGAGTTAAAAGACAATCAAGAAACGAGAGAGTAATGTGAAAAAACGTGTTCGTTCATTGGTGTCTCGCTTGGTCGTCGTTTTGTTGTTGTTTTTCAAATAAAATTAAATTAAGTGTTTTTGTTGTGATTCGTTGGGTGTAAAAATAATCAAGAACTTAAACATCGAATTCATCGGTGAGTGAATTGGTTTCCTTATTTCCTTTCACTCCATAATCTCTTTACATCCATAGTAAGACACTTCCATCAAGTAGTATAGTTTTATCATTTTAAAGTCCACTATTTTCAAAATTCATCTGAAGTTGAAAACACATTCGGTGTTTTATCGCAGCTTCGGATCCAACAAGATGCAATACAGTATTCTCGAAATACATTTCATTCCGGTAGGATGGTAGGGAACCTAAGTGAAAACAGTCTAATACCGAATAATCTCATATATTTAATAATGTTCCTTTTAACATTTTTGTACCCTGATGATGCTAAGGCTAAGCGAAACCAGTCGATCATAAAAAATAAAATAAAATCCGTCGTCTTTACAAAGTTATTATTTCATTTTCATTAAATTTATCAAAACACAAAGTGATTTCTTTCTACGAAAATATAAAATTTATTACTATTATTAAATTCTGCTAGTTTTGGTTTTTATATTATATATCAAACTGTCCAAACTATCAAAACTTAATAATAATAATAATATTAGATGCGATGGTTTGGGCATGTAGAGTGAATGAAAGAAAAAAAGGAGTGTGAATGGAAGAAGTCAGGAACGCCCGAGGAAGACGTGGCACGAGCAAGTGAATCAAATACTTGAATCGGGTCATGCGAAGAGTCAGAATAACAGAAGAGTATGTATGAGACGATGTATGAATGTGAACGAAGCAAGGAGTGTGTGCCAAGACAGAGTTGTATAGCGGTCCGTCCTCTCTGCATACTCCTACGGGGAAACGGCGTGATAGTTAGTTAAATTATTGAAATACAATTTTAATTCTTTAAATTTAGCACAAAACTATAAACAAACTCTTTCTTACGGGCTGTAAAGCCAATTTGTATATTTATCAAACATATTAATCAAGATCAGGACTTCCAGACTGGGTGCATTTTTTTTCAAATACTGGGCATGTACCCCTACGCTACGGAGGCCGTCTTAGAGTAAGAATATTTGAAGAGAGTTTTTTTTTACCCAACCTATACAAATTTGCGACAAATCACTTTCTCCGGGTTTTTACGTCGTACACCATGAGAGAAAGAGACAGCAAACATTTTGCAAAATTCCACACCGCTTTTAGGTATTGTAAGGATTTTTCCGTCTCCCGCGTCTCCGGCGACTCCACCCACTTTTGTTATGCGAATTAACACACTGGTTTTTGAAGTTATATTCTGTAATGTTGTTGATTACAATACTGTAAAAAAGTGGTTTTACAAATAAACAAAACATCCGGTCGATATATGCTATAAATGCATGTAAAAATAAATCCAAAAAGGGTGTTAAAAGGATCACTTTTCATAGGTATTTCAGTAGTTTTGAATATTTTTGACAGCGCGTTAGGATTATCGAATTACTAAGTACCATATATAAAGACATTATATTAACTACAAACTTCCATTATTATTTAAGTAAACGTTATGCTATTCGTTTTGTAAGATATTCTGAATTTATAAATCATTTAATAGTATTTTTGATCATTTTGTTATGCGAACGCTTTTTGAGGTTATGTAAAAAAGGTGTGTCTATGAAAACCCTAGCCACGCCTGTTCAGAGTAGTCAGGCAAAATTCATCAAAACTGACTACACTGCCTTGGATAGTTAAGTCTCTGTATATTAATACTCTAAGGAGGCCGTCAACTTATTTACGAGTGTGGCAATTCTTTGACACATTAAATTCCCAAAGAAAAGTGTACTTTCTGAAGAAATAATAATAATAATAATAATATTTGGATAATTTGTATAGCGCCGTTTTTGTGAAAAATCACCTCAAGGGCGCTGTACAAATCTTAATTTCTACTTAATATTAATTCTTAGTTTATATAAATATACAGCAACATACTTACCTGGCAGGTCACTTCTGGCAGGACACAATCACCATATCATAATAACCTAAAATTTAGAATTACTTAAATTTTTATTTTTATTTTTATTTTATTTTATTTTGTTTATTTATTTATTTATTTATTTATTTATTTATTTATTTTTTTATTTTTTTATTTTTTTTTTTTCATTTTTAGGGCATGAAGGCAAATTTAAGATAAAGTATATCGGAGGTATTTTTAACTTTTCGTAGTGAAGAACAGATAATGGTGATAATCTTCTAATGAATTTAAGGAATGAGAGTCTGAAAAGTTTTCTTGGTTCTATTGGGCTTGTTACATCTTGATTATGGATATGATTTTCTGAAAAAATGAGTTTTGAGTTTGGCTCTGAACTCTGCCGAGTCTTTTATTACTCTCAGATCATGTGGTAGTCCATTCCAGGTTTTAGGACCTGACACTCCGAAGGCGCGCTCTCCAAACTTAGTGTCTGGTGTGCGCTTTGGTTCTTTCAACCTTCCGATAGCCGATGACATTGCTGATCTAAGAGTTGACTGTCGCGAATTGGAATCTTCAGGAATACACAATTCCGATAAATAAGCCGGAGCCATTCCGTTAATTGATTTGAAAACCATCCAGCAAAGCTTAAACTGGATTCTTTCGGGACATTTAAGCCAGTGAAGATTTTTGAGGTGCTCTGAGATATGGGAATATTTTGATACGCCGGTGATAAGTCTTGCCGCGGCGTTGAAGACTAGTTGTAGTTTGTTAATTTGATATTTAGGAAGACTAGCGTATATTCCGTTGCAGTAATCTAAACGCGAAACGACGTACGAGATACTGAGAGAGCAACTAGCTTCAGACGACAGGAAAAGAAAGCACGGAGCACAATATAAAAAAAATATTTACAGTAAAAACACGCCACAGAAGCCGGGAATCTTTGCAGAACGAAGATTTTCCGTTCCAAAACAAATACGGACGAACAATGGCCAAACAAAAGCTCTCAATGGCGAGAAACCCTTTACATTCCCGGAGTTGTGTCTGTGCACAGAAAATGAATATATCCACGTGAGGCTTGGTAACAATTTAAAGAAACAAACATGACTCTCTCTGGAAAATTAAACCACAGTTTTAATGAAGCTAACAGGTGAGGAGTGGACCGAGCATTATCGGATTGGATCGGGCCCTTAAATTATTTAACAGTCGAGTTAGTTTGCATATCTGGCAAGTTGTGTTTATCGTAAGAAAAAAGTTAACTAGCTAACTATCACGCCGTTTCTCCGCAGGGGCAGGCAGAAAGGACGGATTGCCATGCAACTCTGTCTTGGCATACACTCCTTGCTTCATTCACATTCATACATACTCTTTTGTTATTCTGACTCTTCACATGGCCCGACTCAGGCGTCCCCGGCTTCTTCTTTCATTCACTGTCGCAAGAAAAAGGTTTAAAAAAATAAAAGTCGGAAACAAGTTTTTCGGTATTGATTGTTTTGTTTTTGCAGGCACAGTACCCACATTGAATTAAAAACTGCAATTGTAAGTATTAATACTAATAAAATATGGGCAGTGAAACATTTTTATTCGCACTTATAGTTAAGAGTGAATAGTGGAAAAAATCATACAATCTGTAGGACATAAGAAAAAGGTTCGTTAATTAGGTTTTTCAAAATTTTCTTTGCCCTGATTTAAATTGAGTCCTGGAAATAAGCAAACTAAACTAAACAATATTTATTTTTGTGGTTACTGGGATAGACAAGAGGGGAAATACGATGACGATGAAGACTTTGTATCGCTAGGATTATATTATGTTAAAGATACTAAGCCCTTAATTATAATTTCAAATAAATAGTTTACTTGCTTGATCCACGTTAGAAATAAATTCGTCCTATCGACACTCGGGGTAAAATCTTAGTTAAGTACAATGCATCACAAAGCATCGGGTAAATCGATCCAGTTTTTAAAATAAAAAAAATCTCGATGCTTGTGGAAGGAAAAACAGAAAAAAATACCAGAAAAACGTAAAGATTCTTTTATTAATTAACCGGGGAAAAATGCTCCAAAGAATAGCCGCTGAAAAACGAAGATAGCGAAAAATACCACCCCCTGGCCGAGGCCGCTAAGAGCGGAAGTAGCTAACTACGGCCATAATAGACTGCGCTAGCTACAAAAGTCTTTGCTAGCCAAGTTTTTCCACTTCCGGCTTAGCAACGGAAAGCAGTAGCGTCTCAAAGTGTTCTGAAGGAAGCCAGAACTTTGTCCCGGTAGAACCGAGGAGAATAAGGTGTGATTGTTGTGGAGATACTCGCTGTGATGATATTGTCACTACAGTCACTTACGTGCAGTCATTATAGACGTTGAAGTGGAAATAATGCAATCGTTTTGAAACTTGGTAGACATGTTCCTCGATGCATAAAAGTAAAAATAAAATCGAGAAATTTAACGAGTTTTAGTAGAAAAAATATTTGTTTATCCTACTTCGTACACCACTCAGCGCTTTAACTTGAAAAAATAAAACGTTCAACAGTTTCATTTAATAATAAAAAAAATGCTTTAGTATTGTTATAGTTAAATTAAATATGAGAATTTAAATACTTTCAAAAAATTTAACGTTAAAGCGACGAAGGGGCCACATTTCACAATACGGTGGTTATCTCAAAGCTCAGATTTTAATAATAAATGAACAGACCTTCTTAAGGAACAAATTTTTGATATTCACAAAGAAAACATCTTTTTTCTAACATATTTATGTGTCAACATTAAAAAAATGTCGCATTTAATTCAACCAAAAACTCCAAAACGTTGGGCTTAGAACGACAAGGTTGACAAGATGGCGAATGCCTCATTAAAATATTAATTGATTCACAAAAAAAAACGTCTTGGATTAATAACTGAATAAGTTCCTAACATTAAATTTCCCAAAAGCTTTATGCAAAACTAAGAATTTTCCAGAACACGATTTTCAAATAAAGCCATTCTTCCACCTGGATCCCTCAATTTATAGTCTAGAAGATAAATATAAGAAAGAGAACGAGAATGGTAGACATTACATCTGTTCAACCACAATCAAAGACTGCACTCTCTGCAAAAGCACTCATATTTCACAGTTCTGATGCAATTACTGACTTTTATCCGGAGACCGTCATTCGATATTTCACATGTGATGAATATAGGGAAAAATCCCACTAGGTGAACTGTAGGTCAATGGAGAGAGCCTTTCAGGACATAATATGAAAACCCTAGCCTCTGTAAAAAAGCTTGATCCTTTTTAAGCACAAAAAACGAATAAAAAATAACTAGTTAGCTGCCAATAAAAAAAATTGAAAAAACAAAAGTATTAACCATAAATAATTTCATACAATATGAGTAAATACATCTTTTCAAATTTAGAACTGACGATAATTAAAATTATCAAATAAAATTAAAAAAATGTTTTGAAATCCCTAACTACCTAATATGTACTTTACCAGATATTATTCTATATTTGAAATGAGTGGATTAAAGCAAATAATATTTTTTTTGGGCAAATCAAGTTACTCCATTAGTTAGCCTCCATGGTCGAGTGGTAAGACGCTCGACTACGAAACCAAAGGTCGCGGGTTCAAACCCGGCGTGTGCCAATAACTTTTATTTAATTAATATGTCTCATAACACATTTAATTCATATAAAAATAATAACAAGTATATTTGCGGCACGTTCCAGAGTGGTAGATACTCTAAGTATCGCCCTGGTGAAAGACCACCATTCAGAATCGAAACGTTGCTTGAAATGGCTTAAGCCGTGTTTGGTGACTAGATCTGAATAGCCAGGTACTTCCCAACCTTCCTCTTCCCGATCTCCTTCCCCTCCCCACTACCTTTAGCCTCACAACATACCCAATTTGGGGATGCCATAGTCTCACTGGCTCTAGACGGTTGGGTAAAAAAAACATCCGTGATTTTTCACGGGTAACAAACAACTAGTATATTAATAATTAATATTGAAAAAAAAAACAATTAAACAAACAGGCACATTATGACAGTCCGTTAATCATTATTTCGAATCGATGGACAATGGCTGCATTTAAAATTTGACTCAGTTGCAATTAAAAAAAAAACATGAATTGTAGTATTATTTCTGTTAATTTTTTTACTGATAATTCCTGGTGGAATTCCATTTTGATATAAAATTATGCTTTAAAAAAACCTTTGTAACTTATTTCCACTAATTTATTTTTAATCGGTCCTTGTAACGAGCAACTTCAGGCTTGTAGTGCCTACTTTCAAAATTATATATTTTTTATACCTTTTTTAAATTCGGTATATTGACTCCCAATTAAAATCCATCTCGCCCCCGGTCTTGTCCTCAGCTTACCATTTCCAGTAAAAAAAAAGGAAATATTTTCCACACAATGGAGCACGGATGAGTGGAACTGGAAGTGGTGGTAGAAGAGTGGTAACAATACTAGAGCAGAGAAGTTCCCGATCGATCACATTCCAATCGCATACAGCAAAGGAGACTGGGGACGATGTGTGAGCAATTTCTACAGAAAACAACGCAGAAGTTATGATAATAGAAAACAGAACTGTAAAAAAAATGTACTCATATTCATGTGGAATCATTCCCGAGCATTACTGCAGATTGCAAACGAACAAACGAACACTCACGTCAACTAAACATGCTTAAATTAAAAATAAAGTAACTTTGTTTTAAGCTTACTTTATTTGATACATATACCAATCGGTTTCAGCTCTACCTGAACCATCTTCAGGGTTGAATAAATATTTACTAAATTAAAACAGAATTACAAAGCGCCTCCGGAATGACAAAGAAGATGTACGCTACACGGTGAGTAAATATACAGTTAAATTGTTTTTAACATAAAAAATAAAAAAATAAACTCTTTAATATTCATGATTGAATTAGATTTTTTTTTTACGAAAAAGCATTAAAGTAAATTCATTTTTTAACAACCCTGTTTGTGTGGGTACCCTTAGAAAGGTATTTTAACTGAGATGAGATGCCTTTCAAAGGTCAAAGGTATCCCTTTAAACTTGACCCTCTTTGAATCTTTGAACACTTCCTTTTATATTTCACGGGGCTATCTTTCAACTCTTGGCATTAACTTCGGCACATGCACGTATAGGACGAATATTGCAACAATATAAAGCGATGTAGATACGTCTGGAATATGCCGATGGCAGCATGGATGTTTATAATAATATGTAATTTGATTTGATTTATCACTGATTGAAAATGCTTTTATTCCAAAAGGAAAAATTAGAATAAAAAATATATATAAATAGAACATATATACTTTGTTTTTAACCACTTTTTTATTTAATATTTTGTCTACCGGTTTCGGAAGTACCCTTCCATCATCAGGACAATATTAAATTAATCTTTAGATAATAACTCTTCTGGAAGAAACATATGTTGAGATAAATTCTGTACACGATCAAAAAAATGTATGTTTTGGAAGTATCTGGAGAATGTATATTAATATTGTAATATATATCGTGTACAGAATTTATCTCAACATATGTTTCTTCCAGAAGAGATGAAGTTATTATCTAAAGATTAATTTAATATTGTCCTGATGATGGAAGGGTACTTCCGAAACCGGTAGACAAAATATTAAATAAAAAAGTGGTTAAAAACAAAGTATATATGTTCTATTTATAAATATGGCAAGCCACAAAGTTAATGCTTTTTACGAATATAAAAAATATATATTTCGTATAGTAATTTCCAGAAAAATAGGTACATCTACCGTTGACTAATCACTCCCGTACGTATAACATATCGTCGCTGGAAAGTTAAAATGGCTTAAATGACACTTTGGTAAAAAAAAATAGTTAAAAATGCAGTTTTGATCAGTTTTTTTTATGCATCGAATGCTCTGACTCTCGTTTGATTCTGAAGACTTTTGTGACCTTTAAGTCATCTAAAATGTATTCACCATTTGGGAGAAGGCTTGACTCAAGCGACACAAGTTGGGAGGGATTTTTTAAGCTTTTTGTCGCTTTAGTTAACTCGGTGAGAGCATCAAGTTACCCGAGTTTTTTCAAAATCCAACCAGGTACTGAAGACATGAATTTTATTGTAAAACGAAAAAAAACTTTAAGGTGCTTTCGTGTTAACTTCCCAAAATGGCGCTTCAGCCCTTTTTCCTTTCCAGCTACGACATTATATTTGATATTAAAAAGAAAGAGGAACATTTCCGCGTTGCGAATAATCTGACAATATTTGAAAAACTTCTACCACCATCATTATGAGCGAAAATGTTGCTGGTGCAAATGATCGAGGACTTAACTAGCAGAGGAATTGAACCCACGATACCCGGGTTTGAACTGGATACATTTGTCAAAAAAAAAAATAAAACCAATACACAAAATAGCTTACCTAATAAAGGAATGAAATGTTATAATGCGCTGCCGGAAACCATCATAATTATGCCAATTATTAAATTCAAAAAAGCCTATTGGAACAATTTAAAATACATTGGTAATATCAAGTAGTATATAAGTTATAATATTATGTCCACTTAGCTACTGACCGGCCATTCTATAAAAATATGTAGATATGACTCAAAATAATGACAACCTTCTGGGTGCAAAAACTTATCAGGCCTAACGCCTAGTAACGATTAACGTCATAATTAGATTATTTAAAAAAAAAATTCACTTAACTGTATCATACTTAAGGGGTCGCATATTGAATGGCGCACCTCAGGTGATAATATACGCCTTGTGCAGGGTTTCTCATTCAGGTATTCAAAATACTAGTGGGGGTCGCCACCCTCCGGGGTGAGTTGAGGCCTTTCAGGAAGGCTGGAGGGGTCGCGAACGTCCGATTGAGGTTTCAAAACGGAAATCAGGTTTAACTCAGATTCGTCGCCGAGTGATTCTTATTCTTGGATTAAGGATATACAAATAAAAGTGTTTATAACATAAATGTTTTTTTTGTTGTATAATATTAATATTTAAATTTTTAAAATATATAAATTTAAAAAATTCACATATACTATTTGTGTGAAGCGAGATGCATACGTTTTGAAGTGATTTATTTATTTATTTTATTTATGGAGAAAACACAGATACAGACAGTGATTCGTAAATATATCTATATTTAATATATTTCTCAGTATTTTAGGTTAATTTTAATATTGTCCTGAAGATGGAAGGGTGCTTCCGAAACCGGTCGACAAAATTTTGAAAATAAAGGCGGTTTTAAACAAAGTTTATCTGTTTTATTTATTTATAAATTCACTATAGAATTCCCCTGCATCCCAATTATTTCTCATGGATTAACATAAGTAGCGAATAAATAAATCTTTACAAATAACTTTAAGACTAATATAAAGGAAAAAAAAAATTAAAGATTGGGTTACACAGAAAAAAAAAAAAAAAGTGTAGTGTCTAAACGAAGTGGCAGCAAATAAACAACCTTTACAAATATTTTTAGAGTAAGTAAGCTAGGTTTATGTAATATCGAAACGGGCTTATAGAAACAAAATTTTACTGTTCATAAATATTAACATCTTTTCAATTTATAATAAAAAAGCCATTTTCTCGAATCCTCCGGTAATTATTTGGTTTTGATTGCCTCCTTGTTGAAACATAACATAACTCGACGGTTTTTTAGGTTACATCCTATATTATTTGTTTATAACAATACTGAGAAAAAGTGGTTGTACAAATAAACAAAACATTATGTCGACATGTGCTGTGAATGGATGTATTAATAACCTAGCCCTACCCACACCCGAATAAGGATAAAAATAAGCCATCCTGACTACACAAGCTATCCCACTGTATCTATACAAACCTTTTCCCACTCGTAGAAATACCTGTAAATTGTACAGAATAAGCGTCCTTGAGGTGACATATCATAAAAATGGCACTTTGTAATTTAGCTAAGTATTATTTGTTTTTAAATGATTACTTAGTTATTGTGTGAAATTAATCGGTTAAGTACGACGAATCGTCAACTCACTATATTAAAACAATTGGTTTTCTTTATTATTTAATAAAATAGTTGATATCTCTTTGCGAACTATTTGACCTTCGTAAAATCTTCATTAAAAGTCGAGATTATCTTCACTCTGGATAAGGATTGAGCAACTAATTTTGTACAGTATATTTCGTGTCAGGAGCGAAACCCTACGTCCTGATTAGATCCCGGAGCCGTCCTTATTAATTTAGCGAAAGCCCTTTCAGAGTCTCGGAGGCTTCGGGGGAAATGAGAAGGACGTACGTACATAGCTACGTTAGGATTACCGACTTGGTAGTTGGAATATTGATCTCGCGGTACCTGTAAGACAGACAGGCATAACCATTTTAAAATAAGGGCCAATTTATTTTCCCCGCACCCCGTTTTTTTTTCAGCAGACCGCGGGTTATGCACCACTGCTTATTATATGCCTTAGTGGTAGATACTATAAGTATCGCCCCGGTGAAAGACCACCATTCAGAATCGAAGCGTTGCTCGAAATGGCTTTGGTCGTGTTTGGTGACCAGATCTGAATAGCCAAATACTTCCCAACCAAGAGGAATCTTTCCCATCTCTTTCCCTTCCCCACTACCTTCATCGTCACAACATACCCCAATTGGGGATGTCACAGTCTCATTGGCTCTAGATGGTTGGAAGCAGTTGAGACTCTTGTGCGGTATTAACTATAAAATATATTTTAAAAAGCATGGCCTTATAGAAACCAGGGTTTACAGAAAAATTAAAAGGTAACCTTTTTGCGATTTGTATAACTGGAGCCATTTAATAAATCAATCGGATCACGCACGAAGAGAGCGCCGAATTTTAGTTATAGCTTTAGGTATTTAGCTAGTTTTATGGTAAATTTAGCCATAGCTTTTAAGTTTTGTAAAGCGCCCTTGGGGTAATATTTCACAAATAAAGCGCTTCATAAATTAGCCAAGTATTATTATTAATGACGGGTATTTTTTTAGACCCATGGTGAAGCAATGACTAGGGTCAAATTTTGTCATTCGAAAAGTCAGCGTTTCCCAAGAAAATGTTGTCACGGAACCTTTACGTAAATCGTAAAATGGTATTCAATAAGTATACCAACCAAAGGAGGCGAAAAACATTATTTTTGTCCAAAATCGAACCAATAAAATGTGTAAAAAAAAAACATGTGGAAGTGCTTGTAATTTTGGGCGACTGAAGTTTGTCGAATCATCTTTATTTGTTTTAAAAGAGAACGGTAATAGTTAAATATTTTGATTATTACACCTAGAAATTTGATCGATGGATATTAAGTACGAAATATCAAAACGCGAAACGAGCTCACGGGCCGCAGGTTGTGCACCACTGCTGTAAGATGAGAAGACATCTCATTACAAGATTGTTAGGATCTCATTACCTGCTGAAGGTTGAACATTACTCCTTTTTCATAGCTCTTGTACCGCATAATTAGGATCCTAAACAACCAGTTTTTGAATTCTAGAACTAGCTAAATGATGTAAGCTGTAGGGGATGAAAACAATGAGAACAAATACAATTAAAAAATAACACGGTTACAGCATTACAATGTTCATTTCAAAAAATAAATCCTTCAAATTACATGTAGCTGCCTAAAAAGTCGAAACATTAAATATAATAATATTAATTTATGTACCTAAATCAGGGAGAGTTTCGCGTTTACTGATCAAACTGAGCGACGTTAAAATTTCCCGCAATTTCAGTATCACCAATGTGGCTAAGCATAATTTAAATGCAAGTCAGATCAACTAACAAAATGCACTTATTGCGGATCGGCCCAACTGACGATTTACGTTTACTGTTTACGTGTGTACCGCACAAGAATCTCAACTGCTCCCAACCGTCTAGAGCCAGTGAGATTAAGGCATCTCCAATTGGAGTATTTCATGAGGCTGAAGGTAGTGGGGAAGGGAAGGAGATGGGTAAAAGGAAGGTTGGAAAGTACCTGGCTATTCAGATCTGGTCATCGAACATTTCAAGCAACTTCTCGATTCTGAATGGTGGTCTTTCGCCAGGGCGATACATAGAGTATCTACCACTCTGGAACGTGCCGAAAATATACTATATATAATTTTATATGTATTAAATTGACACATAATGATTAAATAAAAGTTATGTGCGCACACCGTGTTTGAACCCGCGACCTTTGGATTCGCAGTCGAGCGTCTTACCACTCGACCACGGAGGCCGTCTGTCACGGAGGCCGTTTCAGGATGAAGAATAAAACATGCATTTACAATAAGTACAGAACCGAGGAAAGAGAAGACACATGCACACGGAGGGGAAAATTCTGGAAGCTGTAAACGGTATGCATAAAGTAAAAAATAAAGAATGAAGGTGCACGGGGAAATGTTGGCGTGCTCTTCGGACGAGTAGGAACGTTTCCGGCGACAAATAATCGGTTTTTCACAGCGATAATACGTACGAACGCCCTCCGGAGCAAAGTGGCAGGCACACTAAGGCATTGATAATTGAATGCCTGTGACGCTCAAATGGAAAAAAAAAACACGTTTGAAAAGATACATAATTGGTGATGCAGTATTGAGACCTTGCAATTCTTAAAATAGGAAAGAAATCACGCACTATTTACGCTGGTGGCGATAAGAATGAAATTGCCACTTAACGCCGGCCGCTTGTTTCGATTTATGAAACAACAACAAAAACATCGCTAAAAACCGTGGTTTTTTTTGTGAAGCTGAGGCACAAATATTAAAATGTTGCCATACTCTAAAGAACTTAATTTCTCACATTATACACTAAAATAAAATACGAAAAAAGGTTCGTAGGTAGGAGATTTGAGACTTCTGAAATTCAAAAATTCATTCAATTCTTCAAAAATTTCTGGGCGACAAAAATTTCACACCAAAAATACATGATTTTATATAGCATCCCTTAGGGGTCAGCACTCAAAAATGACACTAAACGTTACGTTCAAGAATTCTGGTGCAAGCAATCCTACAAATGATGTATCTGTAATCGGCGAACACGTGTCGGTCTCGTTACACCACTACTAGTAATACTCCGAAGCAGTTTTTTTTTATAGAAAGTAAATTAACTTACAGAATCAGGAGCACCCAAGTGTTGACATATGCAAAAGTTGACTTACCTGGAAAAAAGAAAAAAAGCATCGTTAATAAAGCACAAAACAATATTTTCAAGGGTTCAAAATAAATACAGTCGTATTATATGAAGGGTCAGCATTTAAGAATGACGCAAAACTGTAATTTCTAGCATGCAATACTACAATTGATTTATCTGTAATTTTTCAATGTGTAGTTAGAAAAATGTATGAACTTTCCAGTAAATACAACTTTACAACTGTGATCCTCTAAAAACTATGAAAAAAAATACTAAAATGTCAGTAAAAGGTGCAGTTTTTAAACCAGAAAAAGCGTTTTTGAACGTTTTACCTAAAATTCCAGTACGATTTTCATAAAGAATTTAAAAGATAACTGTTTAATAATCGTATTCACTGGAAACCTCAGACATTTGTCTAACTACCTATACAGAATTAACAGATGAATCATTTGTAGTATTGCTTGTACATTGCTTGCCAAAACGTGTTTATTTTTGGGTGCTGACCCTTAACGATTTTTAAATTTGAAGAACATTTAATACGCGGAACAAAATAGTAGATTCGACCATTCTTTAGTATGCTATTCCAATGGTTGAGTATCGATTAGTTAATGTATAATGCATGTCGGCTCAACTGCCTAGCGCTGCGGCGAACTGTTTCCAGTCTAAAGTGGCTTCGCAATCATGCAAGCGATATGCATCAAGTCAATTATGGCCATACTATACTGTCATTACGATAGTCGGTACGATAGGCGGCGGAAATCTGTGCGATATACAATCAAGCTAAGCGAGGGTACACACACTTGTGGAAAACTAACCATCTTGCGGTTTATGTACTCCTGGTAATATATTCATGTTAAGAGTACTATTGTAATATTTCATATACCGATAGAACAACCTTAAAACGATAGATTTATTTCGCATCTAATACCCAATTTCTATAAATTAAAAGCTTAGGGACATTTCGATTCAACGGGGTACTTTGAATTTTTTTATATGGCAAAATCATTTCTTGTTAATTACCATTTTTTCCATAAGGGTCAGCACCCAAAATACACACTTGTTGGCTTTCTAATACAAGCAATACTACAGATGATTTATCTGTTAGTTCTATACGGCTAGTCAGGAAAATATCAAAGTTTTCCTGTGAACGCAATTCTTAAACAGTTTTCTTTTACTGAAATTAGAATTAAATTTGAAGCATTAATGCATTATTTTTAAAAAATATATTTAAATAATATCAATAATCAACAACATAAATAAGAAACAGAAAAAAGCCTGAAAAAAAAGACAATGGTCATCATCTAGACACCGTCTAGGTTTCAATATGCTCGGGTAGAGCAGTAGTTTATCATTACAAAGATGGCAGCCAAATCAGAGGAAAATTGAAAAAAATATATATCAATAATCTTTAGTGGAAAGTATGAGATCGATTAAAAATGTCGGTTTCAGTGGCTGAATTGGTTTAAGTGTTACTCCCGGATAGAGTAGAAGATCCGACTTCGAGTCTCGCTTGAGACTATTGTTTTTTTATTTTGTTTTCTGGGTTTTTCTGTTTCATATTTGTGTTGTTGATTATTGGTATCATTTAAACATAAAAAAAGTAATCTTTTAAATTATTTATGTAATGCATTCTGGAATTTTAGATAAAACGTTTAAAATCCCTTCCCCTTTACTGACATTTTAATAATTTTTTCATAGAATTTAAAAGATTATAGTTTTCAAAATTAATTAACTGTAAATCTTGGACATTTTCCTAACTACCCATTAAAAAAATACAGATAAACAGTTTGTAGTATTTCTTGTATTAGAATGCTACAAAGTGACGTTGAGTGCTAAAGCTGAAATTAAAGGAATAGGAATTTGCACTCTTTGACATTTAAAAGCTTTGACAATGCACTATTATTTTTCTTACTTATTAAAAATATTAACTACCCCTCTTCTTTAAATTATGGTATCGGAGACCTATTGCTTCAACAGAGGGCTTGGAATTTGTTTACTTACTAACCGTAGCTCTGGACAAGTTCAGTGTACCATTCAAAGGCCATACAAATACTCGTATGTGGCAAGCATTATGTGCGTTTCGAGTTCGCGCTGTCACATTATTTGTACGGCGACAATGTCGGTCGGAAGAAACCAACTACATTACGCAAGTACTAGCACGCTAACGCGAGTGCCTACTCTGAGACGTTCCCACGTGAGCTGAAGAAAATTAGATATGAAATGCCTTTCCGGTGAATTTCAACAAGTAAAATAAGTGAAAAATAAACATTCAGAAGAATTGCTGTCTAGCTTGAAGCCACGGTGTGGAAAATAACCAACTTCCCACGGGATTCAACAAGTCGACTCCGGCATGAAAAAAAAGTAAGGTTAGATAAAAAAAAAAAATAACCAACAATTTCCTCGGGTTTTTGATTGACAGAATATTTCCAGCACTACTAAGCAAAATTCTCATTATAATAAATTTTATCATTTAAATATAAAAATAATTCAATTCGAATTTTTAGATAAAAAAGGTAAAGGTCTATAAAAAAACAAAATCAATTTTCCTTCCCTCTTATCCTCTTCGAATAGAAATCACGTGTGAGGGGTAGTAAAATGCTAAAGATAGAACCTTTAAAAATACTGTCGCCGTTGCTAGGTGTTAAATTCATCCCACATTGTTTTATGGAAGGGTCTCGAAAGGTGTGAGTTTATTACCCTAATAGACAGTGAAAAACACTCCCCTATACTTTAATACGCAACTTTTAAATATATTACAAATTTTAATAGGCATTTAATAATAAAAATCACGGGATTTTGAAAGAAAATAGTAACCCTTAAAGAACACGCAATATGGCCCTATCCGAAAAAAGTATAACCTCTTATAAATTTGTCTCGTATATAAAATAAATACAGGGTGTGGCCATATTGGATTTCCGCTGAGTCTTTATCACATGATGTGTTTAGCCGCTGTCTTAATTGTCATTTGGGTAAATCGACATCAAAACGAGGGCATCTATACGGTAATAACCGCTTTTTTATATCGTGAGATTAAGGGTCAATAATTACGCTAAACATTACTTTGTAGCATTCTAATACAAGCAATACTACACATGATTTATCTGAAAAATTTTAAGGGTAGTTATAATACATAATATTATATATATATATAGCTGAGTGGACAAACACGTCGGATTCCCACCCGAGCGTCGTGCGTTCAATTCCTCTGCTGGCTAAGTCCTCCATCATTGCACAAGCAACATCTTCCGCTTCTTATAGTGGCAGTAGTAGTTTTTCAAATATTGTCAGGTTATTTGTAACCTGGGAATGTTTGTCTTTCTTTTTTTATTAAAAAAATATGTTAGTAAAAGGTGCAGTTCGAAAACCAGCAAAGACATTTTTGAACGTTTTACCTAAAATTCCAGTATGCATTTCATAAAGAATTAAAAATATTACTGTTTAAGACTTGTATTCACTGACTGGAGTAAACAGATAAATAGATAGTTTGTGGATTTTCTTGTACTAGAAAGCCAAAAAGTGTGTATTTTTGGGCGCTGACCCTTTAAAATATTCAGGGGACTTAACTGATCTTTTATAAATCAATATAAAGGAGCCAAATATCTCAATTGAATAAAAAAATCCACTTGGCAACAAAAGTCAACTTAATATTTATTATTGATGAGTAAAATGGTCTTTCTTTTGAGTCTTTTGTAGTTCGCTTTTTTCCTGCGGGAAAGGTCGACGCGTGGGATTCATCTCTTCATTGGGATCAAACGGCTCGCTGTAGTTATGCAGAGGGCAGTACACTTTGTACTTCAAAGAGAATAAATTGTCACGTAAGAATGTCGTTATTCCAGTGAATTCAGAAAATAAACGACACTCTTAATTTTAAATATATATTTTTTAAAGTTTTTTTAGACAAAATATAAAGGTCCTAAAAGTACTTCCCAGTAAGACATCTAAATTAAAAAACAAAAAAAATTGAAACGTTTTTTCATGTCTATTTACTAAACTTTTTTCCACTGTTTTTACTAAGGCCGGACCGGTTTCAACTTGTTACAGTCATCTTCACACTGGTACATTTATGGCTCAGACTACGGTATTTATACATTTTGGGGTTGTCATTTTCCAAAAATCTACAGTATATAATATCATGATATAACCTACTGTATAAAATTTACGTAAAATCATTGTATCTACCTCTGACACCCCCGAAATGTGTAAATACCACAGTTCAAACTGTAAATGTACCAGTCTGAAGATGACCGTAACAGATTGAACAAGTCCGAACTTAATTTAAAAAAAACAATGAACAAAGTTAAAAAAATATTATTATGAAATAATTAAAACCGAATTCCAAAATGAATTGACAGTTTCAAAAATAGAAATATCAATTAAATTGCACAATAATAAAAAACCTATAATTCTGGTAGTCTGCTTCTAATTCTAATATGTTAGTGTCGAAGACAAATTAATGTATCATAAAATATAAGTTTACATACGCTGCCGTTGTATTAAATGAGAATAACTACACTTTTTACTGTCTAAAGTACTAAAACATGTTCCGACTACTGCTATTGAGTTATGAAAAAAATATTTTTTCACATTTAAGCAAACTTCTGTAAACGAAAATGGCAGCATGAATGTACAATTCAAGTTATTTACTACTGGTGCTTTGAACTTTTTTTATATGCCTAATTTGAATTATATTATGTTACATTTTTACCCTTTGATCGTAAAGTTGACAAGGGTTGGACAAAGCGATAGCAGTGGGGTTCAAACAACTACAAGCATAAATAAAACAACGAAAAAATATCATAAAAGTAATAAACATCGCCGGTTATCAGTGTGTGGCTATAAGGACAGCGATTTAACACACCGTCCCAAATCTGTCGATGGAGAGATATATGACTTTTGTAAAACGATCCAAGGGCATTATGCGATTTGATCGGGATACGGTGACCTCTTTGTAATCCCATCCCAGTCGAGTGGTAGTCTGGGGAACACCCCTTCCCTTCGGCAATGCAGAGAAATGGAGTTAGATATTGCCCCGCCTTGTTGATAATTCGCCAGAGGGGTATGCTATAAACCCCGCTATTTTGCGGTGGCATGAAGTGACTTTTTTGTCAATTTTTTTGAACATGTTAAACAGCAGGTTTTAGTGGTTTATGAACATAAATAGCGCGTGACGGTCTCCGTGGTCGATTGGTAAGACCCTCGACTACGAATCCAGAGGTCGCGGGTTCGAACTCGGCGTGCGCAAATAAGTTTTATTTAATATATTTGCGGCACGTCCCAGAGTGGAAGATATTCCGGTAGATGGCCGTGGTGAAAGACCACCATTTAGAATTGATACGTTGCTTTAAATAGCTTAAGCCGTGTTTGGTGACCAGATCTGAATAGCCAGGTACGTCTCAACCTTTCTCTTCCTCATCTCTTTCCCACCCCCCCCCCCCCCACCTCCAGCCTCACAGCGTACTCCAATTGGGGATGCCATGATCTCACTGGCTCTAGACGGTTGGGAACAGTTGGGACTCCGTGCGGAATTAACTATAATTGTGATTTAAAAAAGGGCATTATTTTATGATGAACCTCCTCCTCTATCACACATATGCACGTTAACGTCTACTCCACTCCCTTTATACTACGTGACATATTTTACGTGTAGCCCCTTACTATAGAGAGCTATTTTCAAACAGAAAACCCTCATCGCAAAATATCATAATTACTAGCCGTAAATTCATTACCTAACAATATTTTATAGAATCTTCGAGATATTAAGGCTTAGTATTAACTAAGAAAGCAGGAGAGCTAAGTAACGACCTCTTGTCCTATATTGGAAAGGGGTGAACTATGCTAGCACCCTTCCACCCCGCGCCACCCCCGCTAACAAGTCGCCGGCCAACCGACATTATCGGCAGAAAGATCTCCGGTCAACGTCGGATACGATCATCTCATGTGAAACACTGTCAAATTCAATCAGCCGGCGAGTGCCGCGGCGGCCATCTTGGGATTATCAACCTCTCCCAACCGACCTACCACCCGACCACCTAACCACCCAACCAACCCGATACTTAATCCGAAGAATTAAATACTTAATAAAACGCTTTGGGGTTTTAATCGACACTTGTCACAATTAAATAGAGTAAATAGGAGGTCGATGAATAGTAAATAGAACTTGCCGTTTCAGACTCTCATATCCTTAAATTCATTAGAAGAATCTCAACATAATCTGTTTATCGACGAATCACTTTTAGATATACAAATTTTAATCAAATCTTGTACTGTACGACGAATTCAGAATGTCCATTCTTAAATTTACTCTCATGCCATAAAATCGAAATAAATAAAAAATAAAAATATAAATTAATTAAAAATTAAAATCATATTTATAATTTAAAGTTAATGAGTGTGTCTATTAGAGGGGATCTGCAAGGTAAGTATGTTCTTGTATATTTTCTCTTTTTATAAATATTAATATTAACTAGAAAATAAGATCTGTACGGCGCTCTTGAGGTGATTTTTCACAAAAGGCGCAATTCAAATCATCCTTATATTATTATTATTATTATTATTAAAGGGACACTAAGATGGTTTGGGCATGTAGAGCGAATGAACGAAGAAAGGAGTGTAATTATAATATATGACGCGAAATTAAATGGAAAAAGAAGTCGAGGACGTCCGAGGAAGACGTGGCACGATCAAGTGAATCAAATACTTGGGTCGGGCCATGTGAAGAGTCAATAACAGAAGAGTAGGTATTTATTTATTTAATTATATACGCCCTCATGGGCTTTTACATAACATATGATATAAAACATAAAATAATAGTTATGAATGTCAATGAAGCACATAGTTGTATGGCGGTCCATCCTCTCTACATACCCCTTCAGTGAAACGGCATGGTGGTTGGTTAGTTAGTTAGTAAGGAGGTCGTTCTGAATTACGGCACGAGCAAAAAAACGTAACATTATATTCGCATGGTAACTGGTCCGTATTTAGAAGGCATTAGCGAAATCGATGTATAATGTGCTGGGAGACATTACCAGCGTATTGACACGTATTGTCTTTGAATAGTTTAACAAAATGTGGCAAGTAACAAACACACGTGCGTTCCCAGTAAATTCAAACATCGCTCATGTATGACTAAGATAGACATTAAAAAAATATATGTGTATGGACGACCAGGCGGCGCTACATCGACGAATATGGAACGCCCTATTAGCGACCTACTGCCAATAGGTTGTCTTTTTTATACTTATGTTTTAATGTGTTGCTACGTTCACCATCTCACTCTCTCTAATGGCGCTGAAAATCTAAGTTTTATTAAAAATAATAAGTAATCTGTGTTTACTTACGAATGAAATGTAATTCCTTGGCTTAAAGCCCATTTTAAATATAACATCACTAAAGCCAGGCGCGCACAGGTGACTTTTGTCACGGCAACAGTTTCGCCACTGCCTCTGTCTTCCAATCGAGCACGCACACGGTGAGTGACTGTCACCAGTCACGCTTTCATTCCGGCAATGGATTGCGAACAGGCGGATGAGTTACCGAATGACATTTTGTCACCCGTGCGCGAGCGCCCATACAAAAGTACTCTCTACATACACGGTGACAGTTTCGTCGCTCAAAAGTCGCCGGCCAGTGGAACTAAAAAGTCACCCTAATGTCACGTCGCTGCGTGCGCGGACCTCCATACACTCCAATAGATTTGGAGATGGTGACGAAACTGTTGGCGTGACAAAAGTCACCCGCGCGCGCCTGGCTTAAGATGCAGCTGTTCTGACATCTTGTACGAAAATAAACTGTCAAGATAGTTACTTTTGTTTGCAGTGGAATGGAAACACTTCTCATCACACAAGAGGGCATTTTGGCACTAATTTATGCAATTTGTTTAGATATAGTATACGACCTCTAGCGACGCGTGACAGTACTAAATACCAAATCCGGTGAATACTAAATCCGCTAAATCGGAAGTACGGCAATTAACGTATCTTTTGTTTGCCATTTTGAGAGTTCAATAATGTGTCTATAAGTTTGTAATTTAAAAAAAAAAGAACAATATGAGTATTTTGGTTTACCCAACCTTAAAAACTGGATTTCGGAGTCTCAATAATTTGTTCTGGTGGTCTCGGATTCGATTCCTCCAATATTAATTAAATTGTTAAATAATCTCTTCATTTGTGTAATTATTTTCAATAATTTAGTTTGAGTATTGTTACACACGTGTCCATATGATCATGTCAAGAAATTCGGTAGAATTCCGTGAAGGCTTGTACCGATTAGTAAATAAATACAAAATCGCTAATGTTTAGAGAGCACGCATCAATGAATTTAATAATACTATTTTTTTAACTTTATTCCGCTATTTTTTATTGAGTCCTGCCCGGTTTTGTAACGGGCATCTTCAAAGTGGTAATCCTATGGTATATATATACTATCAATGTCCGGAATGGAAGAATTAATTGAATTTATATCATAGTGAACGCCTATGACTTAGAGATTTATTTTATTGCTGACAGGGGCTTTACACTTGCATTCAAATATACCTTCGGGTAGTTTTTATGTACCTAATAAAAATGGTGGAATAAAGTTTTAAAAAAATAGTATTATTAAATCATTAAAATCGAGTTCCGCCACGAATTGGGCGTAGTTATGCAAGAAACCGTCCAACCCACAATTTTCCAAAATCAAGTATTACATGTTTCCCTATAGATAAATACGAGATTTCTATCTATTGAAAATATCCAAGCTCCAAATGTAATAGATTTTTGGTAATTCATTTTTTACTAACGCACATTGCAGATTTTTGTCTTAAATTGGAGTTTAAAAATATTAAAATATAGGGTAACATGGAAAATACATACATATTAAAATACACATATTGAAAGATTATAAATTACCTACTTATAATAATTTTCATAAAGAAAAAACCCTGATGTTCACTTGAAAAATGCCGATTGCGCATATAATGCTTTTGTATAGTCATATTTTCAAACGCCTTTTCTCGTTTTCATCTTTTTGGGGTTTGATGCTTTCTACATAACAACGTTCAATTAGCAGTTTCAAAATTAGAAAGAATTGAAAGAAAATTTATCGAATGTACAGAGTGGGAAAATATACACAACATCACAATGAAGCCAGAGTAAAAAAAATTGCTCGTGTAACAAACGGTGAGTACTTACATAACGCCGTGCTGCAAGGTAAAGTTATTGAAAGTAGATCGATAGCACTGCAAACAGAAAGGGTGGTTTACGACTATTCGAACCCGGCGTTGAACGGTTGCAACATTATGTTGAGGAAAGCGGAACACGGCGAGAGGATGCCACTTATCTTAATGGCCGAATTTAATGGCTTTTAATAAAACACGTCGATTTAAGTGCATTTTGATGTTGCAGATAATCACAAGCTCTGCAAGAAACGTCAGATTCACTACACGTAATTCTGATAAGCCTCATACAATGTGTTGTAAATACGTCAATGGGTATTTTTGATAAGTTTCCATGGTCGAGTGGTAAGACGCTCGACTATGAATCTAAAGGTCGCGGGTTCAAACGCGGCGTGCGCCAATAACTTTTATTTAATTAATATGTGTCGTTATACATTTAATTCATACAAAGTATATTTGCGGCACGTTCCAGAGTGGTAGAACTCTAAGTATCGTCTTGGTGAAAGACCACCATTCGGAATCGAAACTTTTTTTTTATTTTTTTTTATATGAATACCGCACAAGAGTCTCAACGGCTTCCAACCGTCTAGAGCCAGTGAGATATGGCATCCCCAATAGGGACATGTTGTGAGGCTGAGGGTAGTGGAGAAGGGAAGAAGATTGGGAAGAGGAAGGTTGGGAAGTACCTGGCTATCAGATCTGGTCACCAAACACGGCTAAAGCCATTCCAAGCAACGTTTCGATTCCGAATAGTGGTCTTTCACCAGGGCGATACTTTTGAGTATCTACTACTCTGGAACGCGCCGCAAATATATTTTATATAATTTTTTTATAAATTAAATGTGTTATGACACATATTAATTTTAAAAAAGTTATTGGCGCACGCCGGGTTTGAACCCGCGACCTTTGGATTCGTAGTCGAGCGTCTTACCACTTGACCATGGAGGCCATAAAATAATTGACCGGTTAGTAGCTGAAAGATTCAGCTATTTTACAGAGGGGAAATCTGCCAAAAACGAGTGGTTAACAGCGATGACATTTTGTATATGTTGTCAATTCACGAATTTCAAAATAATAACAATTTGACGAGCTATCAACGTTCGCAGTTTTTTCGAAAAAATCGTACTTTTCCCTATAAAATGCCACTCTGCAAAACATGGCAACATTTTCTACGTAGGTTTTTCCGTACCTAAACCTTCCTGCCTCATAATATAATTATGTATTCAAAGTTGTAGGGGTGAAAAGTGAAGCGGGTTCGGTGACCTGCATGTGACTAAGATGAAATTTAAATGCACCCCTCTTTTAAGCTCACTTCAAACGAGCGAGTATACAGCCTGCAAACTGTCCGATAGAAAATCTGACCTAAATAAGTAATTTTTTATAATGTTTTTAATAAAAATTAAGACGCAATTTCTACTTTAGCATATTACACGAAACGCAAGAATACCCGCCGTATAAATGTGTTTCTTCTGCAGCGCACATATTGTATGCTAGATGAAATTTTGTACGAATCTCTTAATCTGGCTTTGGAAATCGGAGATTGTTAATGACCAATAATAACCATGTTTTCTAAAGGTCAGTGGTCGATCGCATATCTTGTTTATTTATTTAATTATATACGCCCAAGTGGGCTTTAACATATAAAGGTACATTTAAAAGTGATACAGGTGAAAATTATTTGCTCATACGAAAAGTAAGAATGAGTAGTAAACATAAGTCTACCATACGTTGCATTTGTTTGATTGAATTAAATTAATGCAATTTTTTCGCGGATAATAATAATAATAATAATAATATTTGGACGATTTGTATAGCGCCGTTTTTGTGAAAAATCACCTCAAGGGCGCTGTACAGATCTTACTTTCTATCGTTACATATTAATTCCTAGTTTAAATAAGAAAATATACAGGAACATACTTACCTGGCAGGTCCCATCAGATAGACACATAAGATATGATATAAGAACTTAACTACAAAAATATTAAATATACAGATTTTTAAAAATATATTAAATATTATGAAAGAGAGAATGAACGTGAAAAAAATATATGATGCGAACGTGAATGTAAAAAGAAGTCAGGGACGCCTGAGGAAGACATGGCATGATAAAATACTTGAATCGGGCCATGTGAATAGTCAGAATAACAAAAGAGTACGTATGAGACGATGTATGAATGTGAATGAAGCTAGGAGTGTGTGCCAAGACAGAGTTGTATAGCGGTCCGTCCTCTCTGCCTACCCCTTCGGGGAAACGGCGTAATGGTTAGTTAGTTTTAAATGTTACGAATCCCAAACTAGGCATATGCCCGTATTTTGGAGAAACAATGTATGGAGAGACAGCTAATTATTTTTACCCAACCGATACAAACTTGCGATAAATCACTTTCTCCGGGTTTTTACGTCGAACACCATGAGAGAGAAAGAGACAACAAATATAATACTCCACTTCTACGTACTGTCACAATGATCTGGGACACCTGGGTCACCGCGGGACTCCGCCCACATTTTTTATTGTTCCACTAAACTTGACACAACTAAACGTTTTTTAGGTTAGATACTATATTTTTGTTGATATCAATACTGTGAAAAAGTAGTTATACGAATAAAAAAAAACATTATGTCGACATGTGCTATGAATGGATGTATAAGTACCCTAGCTCCTAGTCACGTCCGAGTCAGGAAAAAAACAACAATCCTGAATACACAAGGTATCCCTCCTGGTATATTATTGCTCTGAGGTCCCAACTGCTTCCAACCGTCTAGAGCCAGTAAGACTGGCGTCCCCAATTGGAGTATGTTGTGCGGCCGAAGGTAGTAGGGAGGGGAAGGAGATGAGGAAGAGCAAGGTTTTAAAGTACCTGCCTATTCAGATCTGGCCATCAAACACGGCTAAAGCCATTTCAAGCAACGTTTTGATTCTGAATGGTGGTCTTTCACCAGGGCGATACTTGAGTATCTACCACTCTGAAAGATTTATACAAGAGGCTAAAGACTTTTAAGCTTCCACGGTTAACGAGGCCTCATCACGGTAATAGTAATTAAACAATGCGACGCCAACTAGCTGAATATGATATCAAGGGGATGTTATCACAATCGTTTACAAGAGTCCCGCCCTACGGTGTTGTATTGTGTTATTATTGCCGAGTCATTTTTACGTGTAAAATTACGAGAAATTCTACGAGAATCGAAGCATCTGGCAAACAAAATAGATCGAGCGCAACCTCAGAGCAATAATACACCAGGAGGGATACCTTGTGTAGTCAGGATCATCCAGAGTAAGGGAAAATTGAGCTTAATTCAAGAACATCAGACACGTCCACAACACACATCTCTCAGTTCGTCACCAGAGTGGTAGATACTCTAAGCATTGCCCTGGTGAAAGACCACCATTCAGAATCTAACGTTGCTTGAAATGGCGTAAGCCGTGTTTGGTGACCAGATCTGAATAACCAGGTACTTCTCAAACTTCATCTTCATCTCCTTACCCTCACTACTACCTTCGGCCTCACAACATACCCCAATTGGGGATGCTAGTCTTGCTGGCTCTAGACGGTTGGCAGCAGTTGGGACCTCAGAGCAATAATATACTAGGAGGGATACCTTGTGAATTCAGGATTGTTGTTTTTTTCCTGACTCGGACGTGACTAGGGCTAGGGTATTTATACATCCATTCATAGCAGATGTCGACATAATGTTTTGTTTATTTGTATAACCACCTTTTCACAGTATTGTTATCAACAAAAATATAGGATATAACCTGAAAAACCGTTGAGTTATGTCCTGTTATGTCGCACAACAAAACGTAGTGGGCGTCGCCGGAGACGTGGGAGACGGAAAATATACTTACATACCGAAATATGTGACAACTTGTCTTATCATTTTAATAATACATTTTTTTAACTTTATTTCACTTTTTTTTAAATTAAGACCTGACCGGTTTCACCTTTTGACGGGCATCTTCAGACTGTTACAATTTTATTTAAGTCTATGGCATATATACTATTAGGTCCGAAATGGACGCTTATTGAGTTTTATAGTGAACATCTGTGACTAAAGTCACTAAGTCGTTTTGTTTTATTGCTGACAGAGGCGGCTTTACCATAACATTAAAAAATACATTCGGGTAGTTTTATTACCTTCTTATTATATTTTATTAACTTGTCTTATCTATTTCTCTGTCATGGGGTTACGACGTAAAAACCCGGAGAAAGTGATTTATCGTAAATTTGTTTAGGTTGGGTAAAAATATTTAGCTCTCTCTCCATATATGTTAGAGCTTAAGGTTTTTCCTCACGTTTTTTTTAATATACCATCAGGAATCCTACAAGGATCATATCTCGGACCTCTATTGTTTTTTTTGTATCAATGAAATAGGTAAATGTTTTAAATACGCAAGTTTCTCATTTTTGCAGTTGACACTAAAATTTACAAAAAAATTACAAATATTAATGACAACCTAGAATTGCAAGAAGATATTAACAGGCTTGAAACTTATTGTGCAAGAAATCAACTTTTCCTTAACCTGGAAAAATGTAAAACAATATATTTCACCAAAAGCATTAACAACCTAATATATCCATACAAAATCAATGGTGTAGAGCTGAAAAGATGTAGTGAAGTAAGGGATTTAGGAATAATAATGGACTAAGGAATGACTTTTCGCTCACACATAAATTCCATCTGCTCAAGGACCTACAAATTTCTAGGATTCATCGTAAGAGTAACAAAATCATTAAGATTACCAGATGTTATTAAAATACTATAAGTCTCAGTTCGCTCGATATTAGAATTTGAATCAGTGATTTGGAATCCACAATAAATGTTCAAATCGAAAGTCTTGAAAAAATTAAAAAAGGGCTTTGAAACACTTAAATTTTATGTCTAACCGAACATTCGAACAACAAAAAGACTTATTAGCATTCCATAAGTTATTATCACTAGAAGATAGAAGAAATATATCCGACCAAAAATTCCTTTTCAAAATTATCAACAACGCTGTTGACAATCACTACCTGCTGGAAAATATCCATATCCACTGTCCAGTACGAAACACACGCTCGAACCAATTATTCCACATTCCACACGCAAAAACTAACTACACACAACATTCATTTTTCCGAAGAGCATGCTCAAAATACAACGCCACATTTTCAGAAGCTGATATTTTCCATTTATCCACAGTTCAGTTTAATAAATGCATACGAGATATAATCGAATAACAAGGTTAATTATTACCTCCCTACCACTGCTGCGCGTTACAGATCTAAGATAATTATGTTAATTATTTGTCTCTATTTTCATTTATACATAGTACTCGTATGTTGTGTTTTTTTTTTTTCTTGTTTATATTAATACTCTTGGGTTACATTAATAATAATAATAATAATAATATTTGGATGATTTATATAGCGCCGTTTTTGTGAAAAATCACCTCAAGGGCGCTGTACAGATCTTACTTTCTATCACTACATATTAATTCCTAGTTTAAATAAGAAAATATACAGCAACATACTTACCTGGCAGGTCCCATCAGATAGACACGATTTTTAACTTAAAATTATGATGATTATTATTATTATTTATTTATTTATTTATTTTATTTTATTTTATTTTTTTTTTTATTTTTTTTTTTTTATTTTTTTTTTTTTTTTTTTTTTTTTTTTTTTTATTTTTATTTTTTTTTTTTTTTTTTTTATTTTTTTTTTTTTTCCGATTTAGGGCATGGGAGCGAAATAAAAAGAATGGACTTTCTGAGTTTGTCATACAGTACAGGAATTTTAAAGAAATAATTTGTGAAATGTGTAAATAATCCTACTTATTTGGCGAAAAATAACAGGAAAGACACGTCAGGCAGCTGCAAAGCGCCACGACAAATCTAACAGGTTATATGCGCAGGCAAAAGAAGAACAAATAAAAAATATTGTAATGATGATTGTATTGAATTGACAAAAAAGGCCGCCTCTCTCAGTATAAAAAAAAAAAAATAAAAAAATCGCTCGCATTATTGTTTATTACTAGTAAGGGTCGCAAAGCATGCCATTCGTTTAAAGTGTATTTGAGCATGATTTATGACCCTCACAGCCCATTTCGAGATAAACATGTGGCACGCATCTGTGAAATGTATACCATCCCCTCTACATTCTATGATGTATTACGTACTCGTATTATACAGTTTTATTCAACTTCATACATAGATATAATTCTTATTTGTTTATAATTATGAAATTATTATTATTATTTTGAATACATAACCTGTTCAAAAGAAAAGGTGAATTTTGAATTTTCGCGGGATGTGTACATTCGATTATTGATTTTTTTTAAATTTTGTTATGTTGGTACACATATGTTTATCATATGTTAACATTATCAGCCATTTTGGATTAGTGGTTTGTTTTTGACATCTGGAAAGGTTAGTCACGTTTTTGTGTGTTCTTCGATTTTTACTTTTTGAAAAATAATGGATCTAAGCCTCGTATAACATTCTCCATTTTAGTTTTAAAAAAAACCTAATTAGCGGAAATTTCACTGCTTAATACAACATAGTAATCACTTTATTTATAAAAAAATATAAACAACTGTATGTTTTCCTAAATAAAACATACATTAGCAACCCAAGCAGTTCCGATGTGAAAGCGCACGGGCGGCGGCCATTGCGAAACACGATCACGCGCCGGCTTCGGATCAACCCGCCGCAACTTGGCCGGATAATGCAAAATAATCCGCAAACTCACTGTGACAATACCCGGCCAGCAACAATGTCGCCGGGTGGAACTTTAGACGTTGTGGCGCTCATTGAATCAGCGCCCGCGCGGGAAACTGAATCCCGGCAACTTCGCTTGCCGAAAAACAAATCTGAAGCGGGACTGGCACTACAAGATGAATTAGTTCACGTAACGATTGAAATCTTAAATTATGGCAGTGAATATAAAATTGTCGCCGCAAAGGCAAATGTGCTGAATACATCACTTTGGGTAGTTTACACCGGAGCACTTGAAAAGTTGTTTTGTTAACTAAACTAACTAAGTAACCATCACGCCGTTTCCCCGCAGAGGACGGACCGCCATACAACTCTGTCTTGGCACACAATCCTTGCTTCATTCACATTCATACACCGCCTCATACATTCTCTTCTGTTATTCTGACTCTTCCCGACTCAAGTATTTGATTCACTTCCATGTCTTCCTCAGGCGTGTCCGACTTCTTCTTCTATTCACTTTGGCGTCATATATTACTTTCACACTCCTTTCTTCGTTTGTTCGCTCTACATGCCCGAACCATCTAAGCATCCCTTTCTTGATCCTTTTTATTACATTCTTTCCGGATATCCACATCTTTAACACGGTTATACATGGATTTATCGCACATACGTCTGAGGGATCTCATTTTCACAGTATTCACTCTACTTTCATCCTTCCTCTGTCAGTTCCATGCCTCACTTCCATACATCAGGGTTGTTATAAGCATTCCATTGTGGACTGCTAGCTTCGCTGGTCGTCATATATTCTTTTCACACTCCTTTATTCGTCCATTCGCTCTACATGCCCAAACCATATAAGCGTCCCTTTCATGATCCTATTCATTACGCTTACATCAGCCTTGCGTTTTTTGTTTGTTTTACAATAAAATTCAAAAGTCTTCAGTACCTGGTTAGATTTTGGAAAAAAGAGTTGACTCGGGTAATTCAATGCTCTCACTCAGTTACCTGAAGCGAAAATAAGTTTAAAAAGTCCCAAACTTGGGTCGCTTGAGTCAAGCCTTCTCCCAAATGGAAAATATATTTTAGATGGCTGAAGGGCCACAAAAGCCTTCAGAATCAAACAAGAGTCAGAGCCTTCGACGCAGAAAAAAAATCTGATCAAAACTGCATATTTAAAGCCCCTTTTGCGAGATATCACAATATCCTTTTGCAGGCCATCCTAGGTTGTGAGGGCAAAAATATTGGGATAGTGGAGTGCGCACTTTACATGCGCGAGGGAACAAAAAGCCTTTACGGCTCATTCTCGATTCACTGCCCCGACCAGGAATTCCAATTTCACTCAATATTCCACGTTTAAAAATGTACTTAGAATTTGAATTAAAATATCTATCTGTTCTAATCTCAAAGAGCACGGAAAAAAGACAAAAATAACATTGATAAGAAAGATATTAAGACAATTTATCATCCGTTGGAGAGTTTTCCCAAAACAGTTGGACGTAAAATAAGGACCCCATTCATTTCCGGAAGGGAAAACCCCGGTTGTCGCTGCGAGATATCGGATGAAATAATGCATCATAAATCGACGAGTCAATTCGGGCAATATTAATTACGTGTCGAACAAAATCGATTACCGCCAACATCAAAGGAGCGGAGTTTGTTGATTACAGATAGGGAGCGAAGGGCGAGTACTCACAATTAATGTAATTAAATTACAATCGGAAATTATAGTAATTGCAGAGGCTGGAGATTCAGGTAATTATATGTACCTACCGCCTTTGAGATAAGCCTCCCGCGCTGGGAGGTGTCGAGTTGAGAGGCATCGCGAACAAAGGATTATAAAATATTCTGTGACAAATTCATTTTCAGTGAGGTGGTTGCCATCCACACACGTGTATTTGACAATGGCGCGTGAAGGCGAAACAGCAGTCTTAATAATGAATACATCTATGAAATTAAACAATAACTTTGATTTAATATAAACCCTAATGAAGCTTGACTTAAGCGAAACCGATAGGTGATAATAGTAAAACAATATAATTAGGGGCTGTCATGTGAGCACGTAACATTCTAAAGTTGAAAAAATACATAATTCTTATTTTAAGTACTTTTTTTTTTTAAAGAAAGACAAACGTTCCCGGGTTACGAATAACCTGACAATATTTGAAAAACTCCTACTGCCATCATAAGAAGTGGAAGATGTTGCTTGTGCAATGATGGAGGACTTAGCCAGCAGAGGAATTGAACGCACGACGCCCGGGTGGGAATCCGACGCGTTTGTCCACTCAGCTACCGACCGGTCATATAATAAATTTATGTCACCATTCTCATAATAGTTGGTGATGTAAGCATCAGGTGGCCAGTATCGTTGTCTTTCACGCAGTTCAACAAGGTTCAGTTCTCTGTCGTGGCAATTAAAAAAAATTAAAATATTTATCTATTTTTTTAAACTTTTATTTCTGAAAATATATTTATTTTAGATTTTAATATTATATCTAAAAAGAATGGTGCAAACATTCAGCTTCACTAGTGTGAAAAATAAAATTAGTGGTTTAAACAAAGTTGATGCTTCATTTAATATGTTATGTCAAACCAAAAAGTGATGCTTTTTACGAAAAAAATAATATTTCTAGAAACACGAAAAAATGGCAGCTTCGCTAAAAAAATGATTTGGTAATAAATTTTGCAAAGCTTTTATGTACGTACATAAATAAATATCATGTAAAAAGCGGAATTATATTCAAGGATATATACAAGGTTTCAAAATGAAATGTTATAACACGGCTTGCTAACTGTTTGCACGGGTAATCTGATATCTAATGCCGCTGAGCATCCATTGTTGAAAAATAAATCGAGCATCCGCTTTTCTTGAGTTTCACTGGGTGGGGGGGGGAGTGTCGCTATTCAGGCGGTCATTGAAAAATTGGCTTCGCGCGAGAGGGCCTCTTGCTAGTCAAGTCGCAGCTGTCGCCAGCTAGTCGCTAGCACGAGTGTAGTTCTGTCAGTGATAGGTGGAACGACTCATGCTAAACACACGTATAAAGAAAGAAATCGTTTATTCCACGATGTCGTTATTTATAGCAGCCGTAAAACCATTTTTGTAAGGTCCTTCATCATTGGTGATCAACATTGTCTTAAGTGATCAACAAACTGTCACCCATACTTTCTGCGACTATGCAAATGCATAGATCATTAAGCTTGTAAGGCTGTGTTAGTAGTGAGAGGAGTGCATGACCGGAGTAATATCGCAACAATATGGTATTACCATTGAGAGACCCGTGGCAACCCACTGATTCAAAAATCGATTAGTTTTTGCTGAGAATATTCGTACAACTCCGCACGATGAGAGTAATTCAAAGAATTCACTTCTCGATTGCGCTTTGCGATTGCGAACATACGTAGAAGTTTCGTCGGAATTGTCATCAACGTTGTTATTTTAACACTGCCGTTCCAAAGGGGGGTTCTAATGTCACCCCGAACGAAAGTTTTGTGCAATATCTAAGACAAATATTACTAAAATATTATGAATTTACTTTTCTCTAAGTATTACCAACGAAATATGATTCTAAGTTTAAATGAATCTAATAGCAGTTGTTGACAGTGGGGATGGTTGATATCGGAAATTAGGTGTCACTGCGGTTCCAGTTACCAGTGACTAGCGAGGAACCGATTATTTTTAGAACCAGTTCCTGGTGATTTTTTTTTTCACGTGGGGAAGGGTTGCTAGTGATATTTTGGGAACGAAAAGCACTGGTACTGTGGAACCGGTTCCTCATTTATCGCTCAACATACTGATTTTCATAACAGATCCGCTAGAACCTTTTGTAGCGGTTCCAACTCTATATTAATGTGCAAAAAATAGGAACCGGTTCCAGAAATAACCGGTTCCTCGGAAAACCCAATTCAACACGACCGAGGCGCGGGTCCATCTTTCATCGGCCCATTGGACCTGGTGCTAGACAGAGCGAAATAAAAGTGATTTAAGATACTAAAACCTGGAATTTTAGGGGTTAGAAATAGGAAATTTTACAATATAAATGTAGGTATCCTATAAACTCAATCATAGAAGAAGAAAAAAAAACAGCGCGAATGCAAATTTTACATTCTTAATTTGGTATAATTTGGTATAACAATGAATACAACAAAAGCTCTTTGATGAATTGTGTCTAAAACATATCCATAAACAACAGAATTGTCCTAATTTACAAAGATAAGCTAGCCCTTTGGCATCTAAATTCACCATCGGAAAATTCTCGATCTACCGCTAAACCAAAAGTTCGAAACATTTTCACAGCCCGCGACATGTGTAAATAATTAATACGTAAATATCAATAAGTAATTGTAGCTATAGTTTTAAGTATTTCGATAGTTTTATGATAAATTTAGCCATAGTTTTTAAGTTTTGTAATGCACCCTTGTGGGAATATTTTACAAAAATGACGCTTTATGAATTAGTCAAGTATTATTATTATTAAAACGGTTGAAACATTCACAATCAAACACTGTTGCAAAAATCTCCAAAAAAATTTGACATTGTAATGTCAATTTAGTTGTCAGTGTGCCAAATTACAGAAAATATTCTACAAAAAACCAACCGGTGAGTGTCGAATAACCAACTACAGCCAACAGTGGGCTGTTTAGGTCGTGGTATCGTACAAAAAAAACTCTGACAAATAAGTTTATTAGGGATGTAAAAGCTAAAAAGTCTTGAACTTGTGCCGCTTGAGTTGAGCCTTTCCCAAAATGGTAAATATATTTTAGATGGCTGAAGGGTCACAAAAGTCTTCAGAATCACACGAGAGTCAGAGCTTTCGATGTAGAAAAAAGAGCTGATTTAAATAAAAAAAAATTACCAAAGTGTCGCTTAAATCCTTCTGCCTTTCAAGCGACGATATTACAAAGAAGTTGGAAGATGAAGATAAATGATATTTTGATTTGATTTTGAAATGAGTTTTTTAAATTATTAAATTAGTTTTATAAGAACAGCGATTTCAAACAAAATCAAAGTTTAAAAAAAGTGGTCATTATATTCAACTTGAAAAAAAAAGAATTTTGAACATTCGAATTTCAAACATTATATTAGAAAAAAAAAAACTTTTTATCGGCGAACACGGGTCGGCCTCGTTACACCACTACTAGTAATATTCCAAAGCAGTTAGAAAGTAATTAACTTACAGAATCAGGATCACGGAAGTGTTGACATATGCAAAAGTTGACTTACCTGGAAAAAAGACAAAAAGGCATCGTTAATAAAGCACATAATAAATAAAATTTTGAAGGGTTCGTAATTAATACAGCCGTATTTTATTAAGGGCCATAATTCAAGAATGACGCAAAACTTTACTTTCTAACGTTCCAATATTTATCCGTAATTTTTCTTTGGGTAGTTTCTTTTTTTGAGGTTTCCAGTGAATACAATTTTTCAACTGTAATTTAACCAATGTCAGTAAAAGGTGCAGGTTCAAAACCAACAAAGACATTTTTGTACGTTTTACGAGTACATGAAATTCTAGTTTGAATTTCACAAAGAATTAAAAAGGTTACTGTTTAAGAGTTTTATTCACTGGAAACTTTAGACATTTTTCTAACTACCCGTATAGAATTAAAATATGAATCATTTGTAGTATTGCTGGTACTAGAAAACAAAAAAAGTGTGCATTTTTTGATGCTGACCCTTAAAAGTTATCATGCGTTTATAAATTATTAAATTATTTCATACATATTTAAAAAAAAAAAAAAAACATTACGTAAAGATAACGCATAAGACAAAAAAAAGTTATTAAATCGACCGGTCGGTAGCTGAGTGGACAAACGCGTCAGATTCTCACCCGGGCGTCGTGCGTTCAATTCCTCTGCCGGCTAAGTCCTCCTTCATTGCACAAGCAACATTTTCCGCTTATTATGATGGAAGTAGGAGTTTTTCAAATATTTTCAGGTTATTCGTAACCCGGGAATGTTTGTCTTTCTTTAAATAAAAAAATAAAAAATAATATTTTTCAGGACAAATAATTAATTACAATTATAGATTTTAAAATAAAAAAAACAATAATTATTTATATGGTGAAATTGATTTAGAGCGGCTGAGGGATTATTTTAGGTGTCTAGTTTTGAAATTCGAGCTTTGGGATAAGGATAAGGTGGTCGCATTATTCCCCGTCGGCCCGGGGTGAGTTTAAGAGCCATTTTAGCGCAAATTCCCTTCGTTAGGCGGCGCAGGTGATACAATGAAAAGTGGCAACTTATAAATCAGCCGGCCCTCCGAGGGATGGGCCTCGCACGCGGAGGGGTGGGGCTAATAGAACAGGGAGACTTATGGCCCAAGAAATGGGAACTTGTATGGATTAGCTACAAGAATGTGCCATATTGATGGGAATATCTGAGAATGGGCTGTATAGCTTGCGGAACACACATCATATTCCCTATGAATATGTTAGAGTCAGTAAACTTATTGTTTAGGAACTCTGTGTATAAAGAATATCCAAGTCTAAGACATACAGGTATAATACGATTTTTGAAACTATTACTTAGCAGTGGTATACGTTTGATAGATTATCCTATCTTAACAAACGGGTTGCAATCTTTGGAGCACAGACGTCAGGTGGGAATTCTGTCCTTGTTCTACAGGTATTTCAATGGAAGATGCTCCGAGAAACTTGCGTCATCCCTTCAGCACCGGTGCATAGTCGTGAAACTCGCCAAACGCGCGCTCAACATTTGTACACGATTGACATTTAATACATGATAACGGGTCGCTTTTACGACTCGTTCTTATGTTCAACAGCTCGGCTGTAGAATGATTTGCTAGACTGTATTTCCTCCTCCCTTCAACGTGGATCTTTTCAAGACCCAGGTTCTCTGACTGGGCAGGTTTCATCGCTACAGGTAGCTCTTTAGACTGGTAAGAATTCAAACTTAAAGATGTCCAAAAAGGTGTTTTTTAAGAAGAGCAGCATGGAAATGGTTCAGTTTTGGTATAATAACGACAACCGCATGATGTTCAGTCTTCCCAGGCACTGCAGTGCTTTCTGTATTTTCACCGAGGGGCGAGTTCCCGGATTTGCAGCCCTTAAGAGAAATTGACAAAAGTTCCTCGCCAAAAAAAAAGTACAAGTCGATAGAGATTTGAAAACGAAAAGAACTGGAACTGGTTCCTCGCCAACAAAAAAACATGAAAAGGACGAACGAAGGATTTCGACCGTTCCAGTGACCGGCTACTTTTTCCAACGCCCCCTAATTTTCTCTGGGTCTTCTACTGCCCCCCTGAAAGTCTCAAACACACCCAAGGGGGCGTTGTCGCCCACGTTGAGAACCTATGCTCTATATGGTCCTCTGTAGACAGACAGGAGACTATCTAATATCCTACATTAATGATTTTTATTTTTTAAGTTTTTCTTTATTATTTTGCATGTATGTATTACAATTTTTACTTTTATTTTATGTATTGTTATTTAGTTATTTTTTGTATTATTGTCAATTATTGAATGTATTGCATTGCACAATCTATAAATGCTTTATGCAACAACTGAATAGCCCTTCGTATAATTGTGGTCCACGCGGTTGACCATGAGTACCGGATTCGATTCTCGCGCTGTCAGGTCTGGGTGTTGTCATGTGGAGACTTACTTTATACAAATACTCCTCAGCTGTCGTGATGAGCATTGATAATCTAATAAAATGATTAATTTTCGAAAGAAAAACAATAATACGACATTTCCACAAATTCTACGAATACAATCGTTAAATTTGATAACGATCAAGAAACATTCAAACGAATAGAGTTTGACATATTATCCACACGCTAGAGTTTTTTTCCCTGCTGACCAATAAAAGCAGCTCTTGGGGACAACAATAGCGACCTTTTCAGTGGCTGTCACTAGGTAGATAAAGACGCCGGAATACTGTTGTACCGCCATCTGCTGAATCGAAAAGAAATTAAGACAAATATTTGTCCTTTTCTCAAGAAATGTCGATTTAATAAATATTTTATTCCAATAATGTATTTAATTTGATGCTTTTTTTTTAAATTCGCTTTAAAACCTTTTTTCTTGTTCTTTCTAATCTTTGAAAAGAAAGACAAACATTGAATATGTTTTTATTATTTCTAATTTTGTAACTGTTAATTCATGGTTGAATTCCATTTTAATGATTTAATAAAACAAATTTATAACTTTATTCCACTTTTTTATTTTTTTGACTGGACCGGTTTCGGCGTATAACGGCCATCTTCAGACTAGTACAGGCTGTTCTTATTCTATGGCTTATATACTATTTTTGGGATTTCAGGGGTAGTAAACCATGATTTTACTTTAATTATATTGTAATATATTAATTATATTCATTTTTTAATTATATCAATTATATTCAGTATTGCTGCATGATTTTACTAGTTACAAGTTACTTTAAAATAATAAACTAAAAGTAACTTGTAACTAGTAAAATCATGCAGCAATACTGATAAATATAATTAAAGTAAAATCATGCTTTACTACCCCTGACATCCAAAAAAATTGTATATAAGCCATAGAATAAGAACAACCTGTACTAGTATGAAGATGGCCGTTATAGGCTGAAACTGGTCCAGTCAAAAAATAAAAAAAAGTGGAATAAAGTTATAAATTTGTTTTATTAAATCATTTAATATGTTATACATAATGACGAATAACCTGACATTATTTGAAAAACTCTGTCACCATAAGAAGCGAAAGATGTTGCTTGTGCAATGATAGAGGATTTAGCTAGCAGAGTAATTAAACTCACGATGTCCGGGTGGGAATCCGATGCGTTTGTCCACTCCGCTACTAACCTGTCAACCCCCGATAGGCAAAAATGATTTTTTTCATTGAATTTCGCATTTAGATCCCAAACAAATAGAAGAGTGCAGACCATAATATTATATTATCATTAGCCCTGCCATCGTAAAAAAAGTAATATTTTACTTCACAGAACTGTTGTCGTTTTTAATTATAACTGCATATCTCCAATGAGTAAAAAAAACATACATTTTTATTTTAATGCGATAGTCGTATAAAACCTAACCTACATTATATAAAAATCTGACATCAAGAGCTGAAAGCAAATACCATGTTCCCTGAAGAAATTAGGTTGACTTAAGTTGTTGCTAATAGGGGTTACGGTAGGTTGGTACTCCTAAAAGGGGTCATGTTGAAAGCGTTGAACTACCGTCCACACAGCATCCCCACAGATGACACTGGACCTGAAGGGATCCCCAGAGCCTCCCGTGTGGGGTTAAAATAATAATAAAAATATATTAAGCTAGGCACTTCTGATAACAAACTGTTTGTAGTTCAGAGATGCGGAGTATATCAATGGAAGATCACGTCATATTCTTTTCTATGGATATTTAATTTTCATTTAGATTTTTTCCACTCTTAGCTTCTAGTAAATTGTTTTTTTTTTTTAATCTGTTGATGAAGACCGTTTACTGCTTTATCCATATCTGAATATTCTTTCATGATATATAATATTGTTCATGATTTTAATCTTAATTTGCATACATTTCTGTTATATTGTAGAACTAAGTAACTATAGTAAATAAATGTAGTGGGTTATTGTCAAATAATAGTCTTTAAGGTTAGGTAGATCACGTTTATTTACGAATTAAAACACACGCTAACGTAAGTAATCACAAATAGAGGAGGTGTTTTCTGTCACGAGGGGTAAACGGAAGTGGCAGAGGGATGATTCCTCCCTTCCCAGCCGGAAACACCTTCCTCTGCTAGGCTGTCAGTTGCACCCCGTTGCTGGCCATGTATTTACTCGTATGCGTTACAATATATTATTTCCTCATTTTTATTTTAGGTTTGGTAATTTAATGTGAAGCGCACTTGAGGTGAACTATCACAAAATGCGTTATTTATATTTACTGTTATTATTATATCTTCATCATTATTATGGAAGATGAAGGGATGTAAGCTTTAACAGCCTGATATATATCTAAACTTGTAAGGTAAGAAAGATGTAAACGATTTGAGGGAGGGTTCGATACTGGGGGGGCGAACTCGACGACATAACCAAAAGTTTTGAAATTGCAATTGATTTAGATTGAACCCTGTGACTACATCTTTTTAAACTAAACCATTTTGAAACTGAAATGAAGTTTTCTTTTACAGTATATCATTTGCTGAAGTTTGCTGGACCACTTTTATCACGTAATATATTTCGACTCAGTTCAATACTTGGGGAAGTGGATAGGAATTTCACCCAGTACCATCTTTTCATGGGGTTTTTAATTAAATAAGTGATTAAAAATAGTATTAAGGATACAGGTGATTTACTTTGAACACAACGGTACATCATGCTTATCATTTAAAATAAGATAAGATGATAAATAAATACGGACATGATTCAAATTCCATATAAAACACATGAGGGTACCCGGGTACTCTTTCAGTCATCAGAAGTTGTAAATTAACCTTATGCGTTTTCCGCTAACATACCACCCTCCACATTTTCAACGGTTATGTTCAGGGCGTGTTCATTTTCACTATTGTGGGGAGGTCAGGAAGTTTCAGCCAGTAAGACTTACTGAAACATTAAAAAATCTATGTTGAAAACCGAAAAAGGTACCCGGCTACCCTTTCATTCAGTCACATAAAGGTTAAAAAAAGAAATGGCCTATTTTTTAGTCATTTAATGTTTCAGTTTTCTATCAAACGAATTTCCCGTAAAGAAAGCAACGGTAATCCTACTAATTTCCTAGCGTCAAAAACTATTAGATATAAATTTATGCGATCGCTTACGAGCGAATGGGTTTCTAGAGAATTCTCCGCCGATACAGCAGTAAAGTCGAACAGCATTGAGAACGGTTTAGAGAGATCACTTTGATTAGAGTTAAAGCTCCTTCGTGCATAGGAGGCTGTATCGTTATCTGGGAAGTTCTCCCTAACGACCGGCTTCATCCCAGCTCCCCCCGAGAGGAGTGGAGTGCCAGAGACTTGCGTCATCGCGTGATGCAATATCGTCTCATCCGAGGTTCGTTATGGAGAGCGAGCTTTTAGATTGTAAAACGTGAGAGGAAACTAAAAACGATGTGAAATGTTGTTTTTGTGCAAAATATAAATAAGCAAATCATTATTCACCTATTTTCCACTCTTTAAACCTAATTTTTATAGTGAATACCGCACAATAGTCTCAACTTCTCACAACAGTCTAGAGCAAGTGGGACTATGGCATCCCCAATTGGGGTTTGTTGTGAGCCTACAGGTAGTAGTGGGGAGGGGAAGGATATAGGGAAGAGTAAGGTTAGGAAGTATGAAAATAATTTAACGTTTCAGATAGCAGTTGACTAATTTTATAACATTTCAATTAGTTCCTAATACGGAGGCACTTGGTGGGAGTACTTAAAAAATATACCTTCCATACGCCATTTTTTACAGGGATTTGTTTTGAAATAGCCTTCAATGGCGCTTCAAAAGTATTCTTCAATTACCGTTACGACAGTTGTTAAATCATTTTTGTATGGTCCATAGGATTTTATAATCATCATCACAACGACCTGGTCATCACTCGTTGTCGAGTGGCTAAGACGCTCGACTACGAATCCAGAGGTAGCGGGTGCAAATAAATGTAAATTAATTAGTATGTGTTATTTCAAGTTGCAGAGTGTTAGATACTTTGAGTATCGCCCAGATGAAATATCACCATTTAGAATCAAAACATTGCTTGAAATGGCTTTAGCCGTGCTTGGCGACCAGATCTGAATAGTCTGGTACTTCGCAACCTTCCTCTTCCCCATCTCTTTCCCCTCCCCGCTACCTTCAGCCTGATAACACACCTTCATTGGATGCCATAGTTCCACTGGCTCCAGACAGTTGACGGAAAAAAAACACCCACACCGGGCTAGGGTGGCAAAAGCATGAAATGCCTACAAAAATAAAAGATTCCTTGGAATCACGCAAGTGGTTGAGGGTTTAATCAGAACCGACTGTTATCGTTATCATGCTGTAAGAAAAACAACGTGTTAACAAGAATAACCATCCTCCAAAATAAACCATCGCATGTTATTTCAGCGATTGGATATATATTATTGCGAGAAGTTGTGCTTTTAGCGATGTGTTTAGAGAGGTATGGCGAAAACCGCCTGAATATTAAACAGTATTCTGAACATATTTTCACAGATTCAAATCATCTGATTGAATCAACATGTAACATAAATAAAGCATTACACAAAACCTATATAACGGAGTGAAACACAATAAAGATAATATTCCACAAGGAATAATGTTACACGTGGATAATTGTATGCAAGAATAGAAAGGTGCGGGCTTGGGCGCAAAAATGAACATTCTGAAAGTATGTTGCCAATTGACGCTGATGATGCAGTGCTGATTTCTGATAGTATGGAAGATCTACCTACAGTTTCTCGTGTCTAGGATGATGTCAAGTATGTAAGCAGAATGAGTTAATGATGAATGTAAGTCCAAAGTCGTGGAGTTTGAAAGAGAGAGTACAAGAACAGCGGGAAATATTGTTGTGGATAATAAATTCTTGGAGTAAGTGAATGTGTTTGTGTATTTGAGAAGTATGTTAACGAGAGATGGAAAGGCTGATAAGGATAATGAAAGAAGTGTGAATGCAGGACTACCCATTGACGGAGAACTGAACACTATTGGCGCAAACAAAAAATGTTCAAAGAATCGAAGCTAGCAGTCCACAATAGAGTGCTTATACCAACCCTGATGCATAGCAGTGAGGCGTGGAACGGACCGAGAAGGGACGAACGTAGAATTCTGTAGAAATGAGATCTCTGAGGCGTATGTGCGGTAAAATCATCTAGGACAGTGTTAAAAATGTGTATATCCGGAAAGCATGCAAGGGTGATCATTAAAATTAAGAAAGGGTTTAAGGATTAAATTTTTTTGTGTATGTAGAGCGGATGGTCGAAGAAAAGAGTGTGGAAAGAATATATGACGTGAAAGTGAATGGTAGAAGAAGTCGGAGACGCCCGAGAAATACATGGCACTGTCAAGTGAATCAAATACTTGAGTCGGGCCATGTCAAGAGTCAGAATAACAGATGAGTATGTACAGGTATAATATCTAATAAAGTACCTAACTATATAGAATTTTAGCGAACATTATTATGTGTTGATAAAAATCAATTAATATCGTTTCTTAGCAAATCACATCCAGTGATTTTTCACGGGTAACACAACTAGTCAAAAATATTATTGTTTCAATTTTGAATACTTCAGACCTCGTCGGAAATGTCGTTTATTTCCTTAACTTGTTTTTGTACAGTGGCTAAATCAATATAAAGAAATATCTGTTCTGATATTGATTGGACAGCTTCATTGAAATGTTTTCCTCGCGAATCGGGAGCAAACAATGGACGGTTTCATTGAAAAGCGCCATACAAAATCGCTAACAAAACTGAAACTAGTTAACAGGCTTCCAGCTGCACAGCAAAAAGCAATTTGTAACAAGTTTACACACCGACATCGCAACAACAAGCACATCGTGTACTTGTATAGTGTATTCAGGGTAATTGTATTCTCTATGTTGTTTATTATTTTTAATAATAATAGAGGTGGAGCTGAGGAATCGTCAAACTGTAAAATAATATAAGCGATAATAAAGCAGTTGTGGCTTTTCTAGAGCAGCGAAAACTTTTGAACAGGGACCACATAGACTTTTTTTGTCTAGAATAATTTTATTTGCCAACATTTTTTTTAGTTTGCCGCGTCATTTGTATCGCGAGCTTTGAAGTTTTGAGATATCTATTTAACTAGTTGGAATCTAACCTAAATCTAATGGAAACTTACTATAAAAATGATCTACCTTTGACGGCCTCTGTGGTCGAGTGGTCAAGACGCTAGACTACGAATCCAGAGGTAGCGGGTTCAAATCCCGGCGTGCGCAATAAAATAAAATTTAATCAATGTGTTATTTCACAGTGTTTGTGGTTAATTCAGTTTATTGAAGTGCTTTTGAATGCATTATTAAAATGATAAAATAATATATTTTTTTGTTTTCCCATCCGATGCGTAAAATAAATCGAGGTTTTTCGACACGTGAGCAGGCCACATACAGCTGTTCATGTGAGAAGCACGGATTTTCCAAATTTTGTCCACACACTAAAAATCGAATATAAAATAGCTCACTTCCCATATGCAGTTTATTTATGTTCGCAAAAACTAGAGAGGTTGAGCTTTTAGCATTGAGATTTTAGCTTTGAACTTTTTAATGTTTTAAACTTTGAGATTTAAGCATTGAGCTTTTTAATGTTTTTAGTTTTGAGATTTGATCTTTGAGCTTTTTACTTTTAGAGCTTTTTGCGCGTTAAGATTCGAGCTTTTTAAGCTTGAGCTTTTACTTTTTGAGATTTTTAAGCTTGAGCTTTTACTTTTTGAGCTTTTTAAGCTTTAAGCTTTTTAAGCTTTGAGCTTTTTAAGCTTTGAGCTTTTTAAGCTTTGAGCTTTTTAAGCTTTGAGCTTTTTAAGCTTTGAGCTTTTTAAGCTTTGTGCTTTTTAAGCTTTGTGCTTTTTGAGCTCTGTGCTTTTAAGCTTTGAGCTTTTTAAGCTTTGAGCTTTTAAGTCTTTGAGCTTTTAAAGCTTTGAGCTTTTAAAGCTTTGAGCTTTTTAAGCTTTGAGCTTTTAAAGCTTTGAGCTTTTTAAGCTTTGAGCTTTTAAAGCTTTGAGCTTTTTAATCTTTGAGCTTTTTAAGCTTTGAGCTTTTTAAGCCTTGAGCTTTTTAAGCTTTGTGCTTTTTAAACTTTGTGCTTTTTAAGCTTTGAGCTTTTTAAGCTTTGAGCTTTTAAAGCTTTGAGCTTTTAAATCTTTGAGCTTTCAAAGCTTTGAGCTTTGAACTATTTCAAAGTTTTTAACTATTTCATTCCAAACTTTTAATTTTTTGGTTATTTCTAGTTTTGAAAATGATGCAGTTTTGCACTGAGACGAGAAGATATCTGTAAAATTATAGTTAATTTTTATCTTTTTATTGTTTGAGTTTAGGCCATGAGTGCCAATTTCAAAGGGGGCTTTTTGAATTTGTAATACAGTACAGGGATTAGATTTAAATGTATATATCTAAAGGTGATTCGTCGCTCGATAAGAGATAAATTATGGTGAAAAAATCAAGGTAAACTAGGCCCTGCACGAAGCAGCATGGAAACATTCCGACTATAACATTTTCAAAATAACCTAACCTTAACCATTAAAAAAAAAAAAAAAACGTAGAAAATAATTTGAAAAATATTAAATTCGTTCCGTAAATTTCATGCATCTGAATATAAATATCACTGAAAGCTTTGGCTACAGAATACATGGCCAGATTAACATGCCCACCGTTATTTTCCTGAAGACGTGATCGTAGATTACACCTACAGAGTAACGACCGTGCGTGGGCAAAACTACGTTGTCGAACCCGACCACGTAGCGGTATTCCAAAAAAAAACAATTTTACAAGATAGAAGTAAATATAAGTCAAAATCTGTCGGATGATTTCGAGTACGGACAAATTTATTATGTAGATCTCGAGGGACTTTACCTCTGCTGGATTACTTCTCCTTTGGTCGTCTATTTTGGAAAGATACGATTTCCCTTTTGAAAATATGTTAACACGTCATTGCTAACTAAAATTCGTAAATATTAATGCCATATGAATGACGGATCAATTCAATCTGACGAACAGTGACGGGTTTCCCTATGCCCTGTGGAACGACTCAAAACCACATGGCTGCGTCTGTTTTAGATCGGTTCAAAGCGAAGAGGCGGCATTCACATCACAATTCGTTCACAACATCGAATTCACATCAGTTCCAAATTAATATGAAAAGTTCACACTCATACGTACGTACTCACAAATAAGTACAGATAAAAGTTGTAGTAAATTTTTTAGACCATTGTTTCTGTTTAATATTAGTCGTGGTTATGTCAAAAAGAAATGGTATGTACAGTGGCACAGTGGTAGATATCGAGTTGATATCACAGGTTGATGATACAAATAAATAATTAGCCTAACGTAACGACAATTTTTTTCTTTCATTCCAACTTTATTTATATACCTTCATAAACAAAAAATATTTCCACATGAACACAGACTTTGAAAAAATGTTTAACTGTACTATGGTAAAACCGACTCCTTTCAAATCTTTGTAACAAAAGTGACAAAAAAACAAGGCGGGCGGCTCACCAATATTCCACAGTTTAACACCATCAGTCACAATTTCAATAGGTCGCCAACCGAATTTCCCGTTGTATCGTCGGCTGGAAAATTGACTACGACATGTACAAAATACGTCATTAAGCAGCGGAACAATACAACTCGCTGGAGGGCGAAATTCAATTAAAATGCGTACAGAACCGAGCGGCCAAAGTGCAAAAGCTAAAAGAGTTAGCCAAAATATAATCACAATTTATAAAAACCGAAACTGGGCAGAAGTAAATGTTCTTTTAATTCGAAGAATAATGGCCCATTAAAATGTTACTGAATATTTAAACAAACAATTTATGTTTAAAAAAAAGGGTGTTTTGATTTTTTACTATTTTGGCCCTACGGAGACAATACACAATCAAATTTATTCAAGTTCGCTCCTATAAAGTCATAGATTTGCAGATAAATAATATACTTTACGAGGACCGCTTCTTGAAGTACCAACTCAAGACTTTTTCAACTGAAAAATTGGAACAAAAAGTCTATTGAAATACTCGATGGAATTTTAAGCCTGCCCCTACTAAGGATTTATATTACATAGTAAAACGAAAGCTCCACAATGTAATATACCAAATCTGTAAAATATTCACAAAGGAAGTCATATAATATTCTGTAAAGGAAGGAGAGTGAAACATATTGTTAAAACAAAAAACTCTGGACCGAGGGGCTTGTAAATTCTGTACCAAAAGGACGGAAAGTAGCGATCTATCATTTGAATCAGGGGATTATTTCTAACTCCAGCAGTTATTTACATATTTATGGTTTTAAGGTATATTTGTAGAACCCCATTTAAAAAAATCATTGTAGTTTTCGTTTTAGTGCGACAGCTGTTTCGGCATTCGAGGCCATTATCATACTGTAGCTAGGCGACAAGGAAAATACTTATTTATTTGATTTTGGAAGAAGAAATCGAGGACGCCCGAGTAAGACATGGTAAATCAAGTAAATCAAATACTTAAATCGGGTCATGTGAAAAGTCAAAATAACAGAAGAGTATGTATGAGACGATGTATGGATGCAAAATAAGCAATGAGTGTGTGCCAAGACCGAGTTGTATGGCGGTCCGACCTCTCTGCCTACCTCTGCGGGGAAACGGCGTGATGGTTAGTTAGTTAGTTTGGTTATTATGACATTATGTTTGGTCGTATAATACCACGTTGCTATAAAAGTAATAAAATAGATTCCAAATTTAGAAGCAATTCGAAAAAACAAATCAATAACAAATTATCCAAATATAACAGTTATAAATGATGATACAAAAATCATCTCCTTTTCACTCCTTGATACGTTAAATAAAAATAAACTGAAATTCCAATAAAACATAGAAAAATAAAATGTTAAACAACGTAATCTCTTAGAATAATTAACTTAATAATCAAGAAAGGTACTTAACGAATCCTTAAACAATTCATTTTCATAAACAGGGAGAAAATAATTTAAAAAACCTGCCTGTAAGCAATGGTTTGTGATCATTTAATGGGGGAAAACGGATTTTAACGTTCACCTCAGAGAATAAGAAGTTCATTGGTAATCGGTTTTTACCGAAATTTGTAATTAAAATGCACTAAAATTAAAACGGGATGGTGGTAAACAAAATCGAATAAATAAGTCGTTTTCGTATGGTATACTAACCACAGTTTGATAATGGCGTTGAAAGCCGAAACAGCTGTCACACAATTAATACAAAAAAATACTAGCAGAATATAAGTAACATTAGACGCTCAACTACGAATCCAGAGGTCGCGGGTTCAAACCCGGCGTGCGCAAATAAATTTTATTAAAATAAGTATGTATTATAACACATTTAATTCATATTAAAAAGCGGCACGTTTCAGAGTGGTAGATACTCTAATTATCGCCCTGGTAAAAGACCGGCATTCAGAATTGAAACGTTGCTTGAAATGGCTTTAGGCGTGTTTGGTGACCAGATCTGAATAACCAGGTACTTCCCAACCTTCCTCTTCCCATCTCCTTTCCCTACCCACTACCTTCAACCTCACAACATACCCCAATTGGGGATGCCATAATCTTACTGGCTCTAGACGGCTGAGAGTAGTTGGGACTTTGGTGGGGTATTCACGATAAAAAATAAAATAAAAACAAACAAAAAACAAAACATCTCCAGCGTTTAGTTTGTAGCAATTTGTAGTACATTTGAACGGTTATCGACATAGCCGGGGGTAGATTTACAATTCCACGGGTGGTTGGGAGTTGGGAGTCGGGGGGGGGGGGAATCGAGAAGTGAATACATGCCCCGTGCGAGTTGAATGGGAAAGTTACGCATAACACAGTTAGCTTCCCAACGGAATGCCAAACATCAACAGAGCATTAGACACAAGGAAACGGTGAACCCGAACACAGTGTGGGAGAATATCATTTACTCGGACGGAATAACCAAGAGGGAAAGACGCGTGTGGCGAGAACTAATATGATTTTGCATGAACAGGCGAAGTTTCAGACAAACAGCGCGTGATATTTCAAACTGACATTTGTGTAGCGTGGTGGGAATTGCGCAAAAGGTCACATGGAAGATTCCAGTCAGAATTAAGAAAGATGAAGACATACACGATGCGGAGGAGTAAGGAAGGATTGTGGAAGAGAATATGATAATAATAATAACAGTGAACTTATATAGCGCAGTTTTATGATATTTCACCTCAAGTGCGCTTCATACTAATTTGATTATGCTAATACGACTAACTAACGAGGATAAAATAATATATAATCCGTCTTACTCTTTGGATTTTTACGCGCTGACTTATAGTTGGTTTAGTTACACCGGACGTAGGCCATTAAATTAGACAGATAAGCCGTGGTTTTAAAGCAAGTTTATCGCTATTCCAACCTTATAACACGCATAAAATTTACATCTCGTTTATAAGTAAGGGGAATATGTATAATTTTTTTTTTTTTAAGATCATGATCGTTATCATAAATCATGAGAGAAAAAGGTTCAGATATGGGTATAACAGTGCATGTTTACATCAGCAGATTAATAAAAAAATTTTACCAGAAGCTAAGGGTATAAATATCCAGATGAAACGTATGAATTCATGTTGAGATATTTGTTAAATCAAAAAAAAGGAAACTAGATTGAGGACAGTTAATATGTTGGTATTATAATTCAAGTATTATAAGTAAACGATTATAAAAATGCCTATGATGTTCTATAGTATGACAAAATTCTGTAGGCGCATTGGGATACTCGGGATAAAGTGCGGAACGGAACGAGGAAGAATGAAATCATTGCACCCGACAACTGCCCACTGCTCAATATATATTTTTTATGGTAAATACCGCACAAGAGTTCCAACTACTCCCAACCGTCTAGAGCCAGTGAGACTGTGGCTTCCCCAATCACGGTATGTTGTGAGGCTGAAGATAGTGGGGAAGGGAAGATAGCTAAGAGGAAGGTCGGGAAGTAGCTGGTCACCAAACACGGCCAGCAATTTCAAGCCACGTTTCGAATCTGAATGGTGGTCTTTCTTTTTTAGAGTATCTACAACTCTGGGAAAGGAAAGGCTGATAAGGATATTGAAGGAAGCGTAAATGCAGGAATATCCATTATTGGAGAACTGAACGCTGTTGGCGCAAATAAGAAATTGACCAAAGAAGCGAAGCTAGCAGTCCACAATGAAGTGCTTATACCAACCCTGATGTACGGCAGTGAGGCGTGGAACTGGCAGAGGAAGAATGAAAGTGGACTGAATGCTGTGGAAATGAGATATTTGAGACGTATGTGCGGTAAAACCATGTATGACCGTATTAAAAATGTGGTTATCCGGAGAAAATGCAAGGCTGATGTGAGCGTAATGAATAAGATCAGGAAAGGGACGCTTAGATGGTTTGGGCATGTAGAGCAAATGAACGAAGAAAGGAGTGTACAAATAATATATGATGCGAAAGTGAATGGAAGTAGAAGTCGAAAACGCCCGAGAAAGACATAGGACGATCAAGTGAATCAAATACTTGAATCGGGTCATGTGAAGAGTCAGAATAACAGAAGAGTATGTATGACACGATGTATGAATGTGAAAGAAGAAAGGAGTGTGTGCCAAGACAGAGTTATATGGCGGTCCGTCCTCTCTGCCTACCCCCCTGCAAGGAAACGGTGTGATGGTTAGTTAGTTTTTTTTATTTTACCACTCTGGGAATGTGCCGCAAATTTGTTATATATTATTTTATTTGAATTAAATGTGTTATGACACATATCAGTCAAATAAAATTTATTTGCGCACGTCGGGTTGAAACCCGCGACCTCTGGATTCGTAGTCGAGCGTCTTACTACTCGATCGCGAAAGCCGTCAAACCTCAATACGTCAAACCTCAATACCACAAGATAAAGATACAGTTTTCTATATTGGAATAAAAACAGTTGTGTAATCCCAGAAGATTGCCACCGAAACACCATTGTTTTTACAATTGACGCAAATTTATTGAAACTACATTCCGTACCAACACGCGAGAGCCAATGTATTAGAAATCAAATCGCCTAAAAACGAAATTTCCCACGAGAACCCCATTTCATAGGATTCATTGTCTTCGTGATCTATCTGGTTCGTGTCTGATCGACCATTGGATCACCTCTGGAATTAGATAATAAAGACATAACGGAGTGCAAAAATAGTTTTTCGGCTGTTACAGCAGGTATCAGCGGCTTTCCTGTAATTAAATAATATGCAATGAAAATGAAAAAAACAACTTTGTATAAGACTACAGATTTTATTTTTATGATCGACCGGTTTTGCTTAGTCTAAGCATCATCAGGATACAAAATTGAAATAAACAAAAAATACAAAATGTGCGGTTATATATACATACAAAACGAGAACAAAATATAAAATAAAATAAGAGAACGGTGAGAAAACAATAGAATAACATTTAAATTATAACAAAGGAACAAAGACAGTACAATATTTTAAATAAACACGAAGTCAAGAATATATAAAAAAAGAGAGAAAGAAACAGATAATATGAAATGAAAGAGGCAAAACGTCAACTGAAAAGGTGATTAAAGAATATTGAGAAATTTTATGAGTTTACGAGAAATATACTTATTATTGGACTACTGGACAAATTTAACTGATTATTAAAGATAAGACTATTAATTTTAATGGCTTTCTTTATTTCTAGTGCTTCTTAATAATTTAATCTGTTGCCATGAGCATTTTTATGGGGAATATGAGCACCGGTACTTTTATCGAAAGTATCTTTTCCAATACGATGATTGGCGAATTTTGAAAAACCGTGGTTATTGAAACATCTAAGATGTTTTTTTGATTATAACATTGACATTACAACCACAAAGGGATTGCTTTCTACGAAAATATAAATAATATGTAATTCTACCCCTAAGATTAAGATTAAAGTTACGCAGTCAAAATTGATTGTAAAATTTTTATGGCAGATATGGCGAGTTATATAATGAAATATTACGTTGATAATCTATTATTCAACTCGAACGTCACAGTTTTTTTTGTCTAATTGGCACGGTTCGTCCTAATCCTTGTAGTACGCAAATTCCGACACACCTGCTCACGGAAGCCATTGTGTCCTTTGTCACGGGAACAGACAGCACACAGTCTGTCGCGGCGTGACAATATCTGAATTATGATGCGAGATAATTATCATGAGTTGGAGAAGAGGCTTGTATTGTCGCGCTGGATTAGCTGAGAGACTCTGCCAAACGAATGAGTGATGCGGATAAAGTGAAGCCCTTTTTGCTAAGCGTATATGAGGTTTATAAATTGATCTTCATTACAGAGAAACAAAAACTTGGTCCATCTTATTATTAATGTTTCTTCCGGGATGTGGGGATGATGGTGTAACACAAACACATCCACATTGTTATAGAGACAAATAGAAATATAATTAAATAGATGGAAAATGATAATAACACATAAAGTGATGGATAGCGTGAATAGTTTATTTCAATATTCTTGGATGTTGGAATTTGGACTAAGGCGGAATTTCTAGATGAGAGCATTCTCCTCTAATTGAAACCTATTTTCTCAGTAGACAAGTATATTTATTTATTCAATTATATACGTCCTTATCGGTTTTTACATATCTGTGAATCTGTACAATAGATAATATAAAATAATAGTGACACAGAAATAACAAAGAGTAAATTATTAGAACACAAAAACATTTATTTATTATTTTACTTAACAATACATTTTTTTTGTTGGTTGGTGTAATCGCCCATCCCACTAGGCATAAATAAGCCTGTGTTGGGATAGCAATTTGAAAAAGTGGTTTTTAGCTACATAGTAACATGTTAATATCGAAAATATAGTACATACATAGTAAAAATAATATAAGTAAATGACAAATTTGAAGATATAGAATCTACATATTAAGAACTAAATTAAACTTGGTTTTTAAGGTGAGTAATGATATTGATTTTAAAGGAGCTTTTATTTTCTATGTTTTTGATGGTGCTGGGTGGAGAATTGAATTGCTTAATGGCAATATAATAATAATATGTCAATAATAATATGTTACTAGAGATATTACAATGGAATAAATTATCATTAGACTTTTTGAAAGAGATATGCTATTATAGCCTTCTTGTAACTAGATTCAGTGCAGTTAAATATAATGATAATAACAGTGAACTTATATAGCGCAGTTTTGTAATATTTCACCTCAAGTGCGTTTCACACTTAATTAATTAAGCTAATAAGACTAACTAACAAGGAGAAAATAATATATAATATGTATACAAATTAAAACTGTCTAAAATCATGAACGTTATCAAAAATCATGAGGGCAAAAGGTTTAGATATGGGTATAACGGTGCATGTGTACATCAACAGATTCAAGAAAAAATACCAGAAGCTATGGGTATAAAAATCCAGATGAAACGTATAAATTCATATTGACATATTTTTTAAATCAAAGAAAAGGAAATAAGATTGAGGACAGTTAACATGTTGGTACTTAAAAACATTAATATTCAAGTATTATAAGTAAACGTTTCTAAAGATTCAAACAGTGTAAATATAACAAATAACAATACATAAGTATATCTACTATTTTTGCGAAGGAATTAGCCACTGCATACAATCTTGGTACAAGCAAATATCTAAATGACTGTCCTGATATTATTGTTACACTTAAAAAATAATTGAATCGAGTAGTTCTGTTAGGTACATGGACAGTAATTAAGCTAAGTAAATAAGTTGTTCATACAACACACACAGTGATTGTTTTGTTTCAAAACACAAAAGTGATTGCTTTTAATGAAATGGAAAAAATAATATGTATTTTTTTACAAAATTAGTCATCAACCCTCTACATTCAGAGATATCGTGCGGCAATTTATGCGAGTTCTTTATGGCATTTTGATAAGATAAAAAAAAACAGTTTCCTATGCCGGAAAAAAAGGGTTTAAGGATTACAGTGTACGAATTACAATGATTCTGGTGTTCAGAGACCCTGCGGGAGGGTTCCATGTATAATTTTAATTTATACCACAATCAAACCGGACAGGGGGTAGTAAAGAGCACAACACCTGAGGGAGGCCCAAGGTCATTACGGGGAGAGCCACGTAGATGCGGCCGCACGTGGATTGGTAATGCCGCCCCCGCCCTGCCACCCCCTCCCCCTGCCGCCCGACACCCGCCCGGGCGGGCCTGGAGCCAGCCAGCCTCCGCGGGATAATACCCGAGTCATTCCGTCCACGCGGCTGGAGAAATAACAAACGCCATACATACTAATAGGAGCGAACGAAATAAGGTGATGCATAAGGTCGATTAAAGTCCGTTGAGATAGGAATCATTTCAAAACAAAGGAATTTCATTTGAGAATTTAGAAAAAATCCTAGGTGCCTTTTTTGTTTATAGTGAATACCGCACAAGAGTCTCAACTGCTCCCGACCGTCTAGAGCCAGTGAGACTATGGCACCCCAATCGGGGTATGTTGTGAGGCTGAAGGTAGTGGAGAGGGGATGGGGAAGAGAAATGTTTGGAAGTACCTGGCTATTCAGATGTGGTCACCAAACACGGCTAAAGCCATTTCAAGCAACGTTTCGATTCTGAATGTGGTGCGGTGGTCTTTCACCGGGGCGATACTCGGAGTATCTACCACTCTGGAACGTGCAGCAAATAAAGTATACATTATTTTTATTACCCACGACCTTTGGATTCGTAGTCGAGCTTCTTACCACTCGACTATGGAGGCCGTAAAATATCTAGAAATGTATGTGGAAACAATTTATTTCCAATTGTTTAGTTTTTAGTAAAACATTTAAATCAAACACAATAATACCGAGATGTTAGTTTGGTGGTCGCAATATTTGTCAAGGGTCAGCACCCAAAAACACACACTTTTGATTACAAGCAATACTACAAATGTTTATCTGTTGATTCTGTACGGGTGGTTAATGAGTAATTCTTTCTCGAAAATAATTGACATTATTACAATAATTTATATCAAAATAAAGTTAGGCTAATATCACAACAATCAAAGTATTTAGACAATTCTTAAACAGCAATCTTTCAAATTCTGTATGAAATCATAGATGAATTAAATAATGTAGATACGTTACTGAGACAACGCGCCTGGTTGCACTAAACCAAGCCAACGAGACATACCTTCGAAACACACTTCATATAGCTATCTCTTCCGCACACACATATTCTTTGAATGACTATCCTTTTCATACGCGGGTTAAACAATTAGTGGTACGTACAACATTAGTGGTGCTACATTTTTCGTAAGATTTGTATGAATATGACGTGTCTTGTATTTTATGTGTATGTATAAAATGCGTCCTGGAATTTTGGGTAAAACATTAATTTAAAAAATATATATTATAAATCTTTTAAAGAAAGACATATATTCCTGAGTTACGAATAACTGGACACTATTTTTAAAACATCTACTGCTATCCGAATAAGCGGAAAATGTTGCTTGTGCAATGATGGAGGACTAGAAGAGGAATTAAACCCACGACGCCCGGGTGGAAATCCGACGCGTTTTTTTACTCAGCTACTAACCGGTCTATTACAAGTATATTTTCCAAAATCTAAGATATATATTTAACGCCCTAATTGTATAAATACTGTTGTCTAAGCAATACACGTACCATAACTGCTTCGGTCTTAATACAAAAACAGTGAAAACAAAGTTTAAAATTTAGAATCATTAATCGTTCAAAAAGGGCTTTGCTGGTTTTCAAACTGTTTGAAAATGATTTTCATATAATTTAAAAGATTACAGTTTGAGAATGTTATTAACTGGAAACCTTAGACATCTTCCTATGTACCCATGTAGAATTTATAGATACATCATTTGTAGTATTGCTTGTTAGAATGCTTCAAAGTGACGTTTAGTGTCATTTTAAGTGCTGAGGCTTACATACTATGTATCTCAACGTATGAAAGAAATGAAACAAGAAGAAAAAATCCTGTATCATTTATTCGGTATGGAAAATGCGAGCGTGTGGGGAACATAAAGGTTGCAAGCCACTTTGAGTCAAGGTTTATTTTCTGTAAACCGAGCGTAGAGACGTGATTGCGATACACTCTGATTACCCGGACCCTAAGGTCGTATGCACACGGAGATACTAAAAAGAAACTGAACCGGTTTGTGATTGAAATTACTAGCCAGTTACTAACTCTTTAGTGGCGCAGCTCCAAACACGCGGGCTACTCAATTTTACGAAGTTTTAACGAAGAAAGGAGTGTGAAAATAATACATGACGCGAAAGTGTATGAAAGAAGAAGTCGGGGACGCCCGAGGAAGACATGGCACCATCAAGTGAATCAAATACTTAAGTCGGACCATGTGAAGAGTATGTATGAGACGATGTATGAATATTAGCTAGGAAAATAGCACGGCAACAAGGTTATTGCCGCGTCTTTAATTTGAACGCAGGGAACTTCCGATAGCAGGGCGACTGCTCTGAGATACTGAGCTATCCATGTACCCGTATGACCCGCTACAATCTTTCATTGCACATATTAAATAAAAAAAATCATTCATTAATTTCTACGAAGATTCACCAAAAGTCCCTGCTTCGTCAGGAATAGCATCATTAACACGGGCTCCGAAATTCCTCCACTCCGAAAACACATAATAGATTAACCCAACACATTTTATTCCAAATCAGATTGAAACCCGAATCCTTCTGTTTCCAACCTTGGCCGCTGGACTCCCAGTACGGACCCCCTTCATTTCCGTCTAAATTCTATCTTATTCCCTTCCTAATCTTGGTAACTGGGCTTAAATAAAAGATAGCACAAGACAAAAAACAGTCTACAAAATTTCACTTAAAGTACTTGTATATAAACATATACAAAAAAGCCCTACAGTAGCAAAAGGCAGCCCGCTCACCGGGTAGAAAAGATTATCTCCTTATTTATGCATCTCTAACCACAGTTGAACAGGAAGCGGGACAAATATTCCCTGGCACTGTTAGAAATTTCTACAATACGATACGATAATGTTGGTACACATATGTTTATCATATGTTAGCATTATCAGCCATTTTGGATTAGTGGTTTGTTTTTGACAACTGGAAAGGTTAGTCACGTTTTTGCGTGTTCTTCGATTTTTTTACTTTTGAAAAACATGGATCAAAGAATATGTATTAAATTTTGCGTTAAAAATGGAATAAAGTGCTCCAACGCACTTAAAATGTTGACTGTGGCATTCGGCGAGTCTACTTTGTCTCAAAAAAGTGTTTATAATTGGTACAAGCGCTTTACAGAAGGCCGAGAAGATGTTAATGACGATGAGCGTCCTGGAGCTGTGGAAAAACAAATCATGAATTTTATTCATTGATCCATTTTTTTCAAAAGTAAAAAAATCGAAGAACACACAAAAACGTGACTAACCTTTCAAGTTGTCAAAAAAAAACCACTAATCCAAAATGATTGATAATGCTAACATATGATAAACATGTGTACCAACATAACAAACAAAAAAACGATAATCGAATGTACACAGCCCGCGAAAATTCAAAATTCACCTTTTCTTTTGAACAGGCCATGTATATTAATTTCTAATAAAGAATCCACGTGACAAAAAAAAACATGTTCATAGTTATGTTATTATTATTATGTTTCTCGACTGAGCCAACAAGTAGCAGCTCTGTATGAAAATGGCGCTCGACGCTAAACGATAGATTAACGGAATCGTTCGTTTTGAAATCGACTGATTGGGATATCGTGTTGCCGAATGAACTGAAAATAATACATTATACGGCTGCCGCGACAATAGGTTCAATTGATCGATGTCAGCCGCGAGAATTGATGGGTGAGTGGCCGGCATTCGTGCGACAAACACAACGTCAATAATTAATCTCCCCACGGGATCAACGTGGAATTATCGCGCTTTTATCGCCATAGAATGTGAATGTAATGATTCGAGTGAAATGGTGAGCCGGCCTAATGGCGACAGAGGAAAACTATCCATTTGTAAATGTGGGCGGGAGTGTCCCGTACAATGGATTCCGCAAGAGCCACGGTTAGGGCTCGCATTGATAGCCATAGATTACTAGGGTTGAAGATAATGATGTTGTGATTCCACAGTTTGTCATCATAACCATAGATAAGGTCATAACTTTGCTGAAGTGGTTCACACTCAAACGAAATAGAACGTAAACGTAACGTGATTAGAGTTATAGTTATGCCAGTGAATGTTGAGTTGAACACAGTATTAATATATAATAAGAACACACCGAAAACGTTTTGACGGCCTCCGTGGTCGAGTGGTAAGACGCTGGACTACGAATCCAGGGCTCAAATCCTGGCGTGAGCAAATAAATTTTATTAAATTAATATGTGTCATTAGTCATTACACATTTTATTCACATAAAATAATATATTAGCGGCATGCTCCAGGGTGGTAGATACTCCAAGTATCGCCCCGGTGAAAGACCACCATTCAGAATCGAAACGCTGCTTTAAATGGCTGTAGTCGTGTTAGGTGACCAGATCTAAATAGCCAGGTAACCAGATAACCCCTCCCCACTACCTTCAGCCCTTGAAGAAACAATATATGGAGAGAGAGAGAGCTAATTATTTTTACCCAACTTATACAAATTTGGGATAAATCACTTTCTACAGGTTTTTACGTCGTACACTATGAGAAAGAAAGAGACAACAAAATCTCCCAAATTATCAAACCGATTTAAAGTATTGTTAGAATGCTATTCGTGTCCCGCGTCTCCGTTGACTCCGCCCACACGTTTTGATACGCGAAATAAATGAACATAACTCAACGGTTTATTAGGTTACATGCTATATTTTTGTTTATAACAATACTGTGAAAAATTATTATACGAATAAACAAAAACATTATGTCGACATGTGCTATGAATGGATGTATAAATACCCTAGCCCTAGTCCTAGCCACGCCCAGGTCTAGCCGAGTCCGGCAAACCTCATAATTACTGACTACAACAGCGCTCTCTCTTGTATATTATTACTCTGAGCTTCAGCCTAATGTATTAACTAACCAGTTTAGCATATGTGAAACTTACCAATGTCACTAAACATTGCTACCAATCTCCTATTGTATCCTAATTGCATCCCTTAATGTCTTTCTGTCTAATAAATTATAGTATAACATCTCTTTCCAATATTCCTTTGAACACGTATTATCTCATAGACCACATGTTTGGACTATGGTACTTAGTTTGACCATGCCCATAATGGCCATAACGCAGGTATAAAACAAGAGCATTCCTGCAAAAGAACTCTTTCATTATTTTTTAAATTTTAATTCTCATCGCACTCCTGTCCAGTAAACCGTGTTCAGTTAAAGGTTTAATTACAAAATTATATATAAATTGTCCCAATGAAAAGTATTCAAGAGAGAGTGATTATATTTAATTCAACATCCCCGAACAAAAGCGCGCCTTACACAATGAGCATTCTGTCGGTCGCATCAGCGATCATCACACTCCCCTGGCTCTAGATTTTCCACTTTTTAGATTTATTGTTTGCATTGAAGTTACGATTGATACAACCAGGATATACGAACGTGTGGTTTGATGCACGAATGCGGAAGGTCACATGTATACATGTAGATACCAGAAGTCATGCCGCTTGTCAACTCCTTTGTAATCTCTCCAATTTTCCCACAAACGAAGCATGTATCAGAAAGAGAGATTGCAACGTAGTTTCCATCGACAGGACCGTCGCGAATGAAAGGTGATTTCGGGAAGTAGCTAGAAAAGGCTGGCTGGGTGAACAGTTGACACCGACGGCCCACAATTAATGCGACACGAGCAAGCAATGTGTTGTTAATTATGTATCGCGTAATGCATGATAAGGTTCTGGTTGGTTGCTCCGGGCAAGGCCGCCTCGCGGAGAGGGGCAGGGGAAGGGGAAGGGCGGGGCGGGAGTGTGTCAATGTCTATGATAGCGGGCCCACATTGTCCCGGCTTGTTTGCGTGGTGCCAACGATTACATTACGATTGCATACAAAAAAATGAAGACTCTTTGATGCAGCAAGCAGACGGAAATGAAACGAAATTGCCTACTTATTGATTAAATATAGAAAACTTGTATGAAACTTTAATAAAATCACTATACGATAAGATTTTTCATGAATATATATATAGTAGCCTTGTGACCGCTCCGTGCGAACTACTTCCTTTTGCGGCAGTTCATACTTCATTCATTTATCATTGAACAAATACTTCAATTGAAGTTGGTAGTTCCGCTCGCACGATCTCACCATCTATGCTCATTTGTAGTTTACTTCGAAACTTCAATCTTAGTTTTTCGTTTGTTCGCACGATTGAAGTTCGCACCATTTACAGTTCAATTGTTCTTTACTTTCGTTAGCTCGCACAATCCACAGTTCGACGTGTTTTGGTGTGTTTTATTTGTTCGTGATTTTATGATTATTGTTGTTTTATTATTTTGTTGGACTTTGGTGACAGTTGCTTTTAATTTTCTAAATGAATTACAAACTTTGATTTCTTTGCTTGTTTTGTCTGGCGTGGGACACTAGTTTTTTCGAGTGTTGTTTTGATCATAATATAATATTTATTTTATTTGTTTTAAAATAATTATCCTTCTTCAATTTTATAAACTTTTATAATAATAACATTATTTATTAATAATAGTTGTTATTAATTTCAGCGGTAATTCAATTGAAGGGTTCACCGTGAAAGGTTCATTTTAAAGAACTAGCAGTTCCTGAAGCGTTCACAAAACTTTGAAGTTTTTCCCAACGCTAATAGATAGAGAACCGTGATAATAAATTAGGGGTTTAGAAGCAAAGGCAGCAATCTACAAAAACGGTTCTGCAGCATTGTCCAGTTTTTAATGATTAATATAAAGAAACAGAGAATTTTGTGTATCAAAATGCTTGTGTACATTAACAAAGTAACTATTTTAAACAATAATCTCTAAATGTATCAACATATTTATGAAAGAAAATTGTATAAAACGCTTTATTAACTTATCCAGAAATAATTTGTGTGAAAAAAATGCTGCCTGTGTTTATCTGTACACCTCAAATAAGCATTATTTGTTTTAGACTTGAAACCTCAGTGCAATAACATACCAGGAGAAATAAGCTTGTGTAGTCAGGATTGTTGTTTTTTTTTCCCGACTCGGGCGTGGCTAGGGTTAGGATATTTATACATCTATTCATAGCACATGTGGACATAATGTTTTGTTTATTTGTATAACCACCTTTTCACAGTATTGTTATCAACAAAAATATAGGATATAACCTAAAAAACCGTCGAGTTATGTCGCATAACAAAACGTAGTGGGAGGAGTTGCCGGAGACAGAAAGCATGCTTACATACCGAAAAGTGGTGCGATATTATATGACAACTTGTCTTATCTCTTTCTCTCTCACGGTTTACGACGTAAAAACCCGGAGACAGTGATTTATCGTAGGTTGGGTAAAAAAATCTTACTCTCTCTCTATATATATATATATTCTTGCTCTGAGCTTGAAACAGTACATACTATCTACTAATAAAATATTCATTGCACATTGTTTTATTATGACTGTTCTACAGAGTTTAGAGTTTAAACCCCAGTCGCGGCAATAACCCCCATTCATGTGTTTTTCTAGTGCGTATAATTTTACAATAAATATTGTTTCAATATTTGAGTAAGGCTATTCTTAGTAACCACTTCCGAATAACTGAATAGCATCGCGTTTCTAAACCTTTCTCAAGATTCAACCGAGACAAATAGTTTTATGTGACCATCGGGTCACATTAAGCTGGCAGTACGACTTGAAGTGGCCCATGAATTTTCAATTTTTACTATTATTACAATGAATTACGCTTTTTATGCGTGACAGATGTTTGACTATCCGAAAAGATTGTCAAACTGTGAGTTTGGCAAAGTCAGTTTCTACGTAAAAATGGTTTTTATAATGTAATATTATTACTATCAAAATTGGAATCAACTTTAAAGCATTAATGCTTATTTATTATTAAATAATATTAATAATCTAAAACACAAATATGAAACAGAAAAGAGCCAGAAACTAAAAAGAACAATGGTTAAAGCGCCCTTGAGGTAATATTTCTGTCACGAAAACGACGCTATATAAATCTGCCAATTATTATTATTATTATTAATGGTCATGACCGAGACTGGACTCGGAACCTCTATTCTATCCGGTAGTATAACTCAGCCAATTAAGCCATCAATAACTCAATAGAAAGCGGCATTTTTTGCGTCCCCGACTTCTTCTTCCATTCTCTTTCGCGTCATATTATATTCTTTTCACACTATTCTCTTCGTTCATTCGCTCTTCATGCCCAAACCATCTAAGCGTCCCTTTCTTATTCCTATTCATTACGCTTATATCAGAATTGCATTCTTTCCGGATATCCACATTTTTAACACGGTCATACATGATTTTACTACACATACGCCGTAGGGTTCTCATTTCTACAGCATTCAGTCTGCTTTTAGTTTTAATAATAATAATAGAAATATATTATCAAGGAGTTCTGCAAAATAAACACGAAACGTAAACATGATGGATGTGGCCTGGCGTGCTGTGGCCATGTAGCGTTCGTAAAGTTGATAAAGAGTTTATTCGCCAGCAGTTTTGTTATTTCGTCGAGTTAAACAACATTCAATTCAATTCAGGCGACACGAGTGAGGAAACCGAGAAAGATTAGGACGTAATGAACAAGCACACCGCAACATCCGTACTTTATACGGTGTGATATGATTACAAAGGGAAATCTACTATATGTACAGCACCCAAAAGCGTAGTCATTATGGCAATTAAAGTAATTTAACCGTAATCACCATCCAATGTTCCTAGCGTCGAGTAATTATTATTTGACGGCCTCAATAGTCGAGTGGTAAGACGCTCGACTACGAATCCAAGGGTCGCGGGTTCAACCCTGGCGTGCGCTAATAACTGCTATTTAATTAATATGTGTTATAACACATTTAATTTTAAATTAAAAAAATTTTTTATACCTTTATTTTAATGATTGACAGCCCTGAACTAATAAACTTGATTTCATTTCATGTTCCTAGCAAGACAGTTTCTGGCAGTACCTACCATACTATTGTAACAATTCTGCTTCAACCTCACAATTCAACACGCCTATACGACGAATGCAACAGCTGGGAAACACATACCCCGATGCCGCTTATATATTTAACACGTCAATATCAAACTATAAGTCTAATTTAGTACAGTTTTTGTCATCTGGTAGAGCTAAACTAATAATTGAAAATATTTAACTCTGAACCTGTTATTTCATATTAGTTTTTCTTTTCTTTTACAATATTTTTGAACCTGTTATTGACTAAATATTACAAGTTCTTTTTATCTACAATATTTATGTATCTGTTATTCAATATTCAATATTCTTTTTTTATTTTACAACTGCATGGTCGAGTGGTAAGACGCTCGACTACGAATACAGAGGTCGCGGGTTCGACCGGCGTTCGCAAATATTTTTTATTTAATAAATATGTGTCATAACAAATTTAATAGATATATTTGGGGCACGTTCCAGAGTGGTAAAAGTATCGTCCTGGTGAAAAACCACCATTCAGAATTGAAACGTCGCTTGAAATGGCCTTAGCCGTGTTTGGTGACCAGATCTGAATAGCCAGGTACTTCCCAACCTCCCTTTCTCATCTCCTTTCCCTCCTCACTAACTTCAGCCTCACGACATACCCTTTTTGGGGATGCCATAGTATCACTGGCTCTAACACATTGCTTACGGTGTGCACATATTTGTGCGTTTCAGAAACCTTGTGTTGCGGCGGTGTGCACATTTTTGTGCGTTTCAGCTACCTTCAACTTCGTATACAAAAAACACGTCTCAAACTTCTAATTTCTTGTCGTATTTGCTTTATTGTGTAGCGGATAGGTGTTACTATAATACAAAATCATAAAATAATATAATATTCACACTTCACTTGTTCTTAACGTAGCTAAAATACATCATCTGTTTTCACGGAAGTATTATTATAAATTAGTTATAAACAAAGACAATAGATGGTTTTGTCTCATATGAAATAAAAAACAAAGACCATTGACCAATACTTTAGTCAATGGCTGGTACTTGAAGTGATAAAAGCATGTGGGGAAGCCATAAATCATTCACAGTATTTACGATTTCAGCGGTTGTTAAACTGTGCTATTTTATTGTAATATTATATCAAGTGTATTTGACAATTTTTTACTTTTTTTTATATGTGGACTAACTTGACTTTATTTTGAGACGTTAAAGACTCTTTTACCGTATTTGTATTGTTTTAGAAATCGATCTCGAGAGAATTTTTGCGTAATAATATACTGTGAATTTGAATTTTTTTTATTTGATAAGATTTTTCGGTTTTTGTGATTGTGATTTTTTATCAACCTAAAATGGATGAGAGAGAAGATACTTTCGTCGAAGAACATTTTGAAGACCATCTTTCCGACGTACCGAGTGACGCTGAAAAAGAAATCAATGACGAAGATCACAGTGATGCTGACGAAAATGAAGAAGATGATGAACCAATATTACGTGCAAGTTCAAGACGGCGTGTCATGCGTATATCATCCTCTGAAGAATCTTCAGTGGATATCCCTGATATAACCTTGGATTGGTCAGAATTTGATCCTCCTAGGAATTTGCCTGATTTCGAAGGTGTACCGGGTCTAAAAGTTTTTCCTGAAAACCAATCAAGTGTAGGAGATGTTACATCGCTTTTCGTAGGAGATGATTTGTTTGACAAAATAGCTAAGGAAACAAACGTTTATCGTGAAAGAAACCATCACAATCATCCGAGATCAGCTCACGCACTCAAATGGAAAGATGTAACTATCCAAGAATTAAAAAAATGGTTTGGCTTAGTTCTTATAATGGCGATAGTTCGTAAAAATACCATTGGTGATTATTGGTCCACGAATCCTCGGATAGAGACCCCATATTTTAGAAAGACAATGAGCCGCGACAGATTTCGACAAATATTACGATATCTCCATTTTTCTGACAATAACGAAATTCCGACAGTTAGCTCAAACCGCCTTATCAAAATTCAAAGTATTATTGATTATTTCACGAAGAAATTCCAGGAAGTGTATAAGCCAAATCAAAACCTATCTCTCGATGAAGGAATGATTCCGTGGAGAGGTCGTCTGAAATGTCGAGTATAAAATCGTGAAATACGGAATTCTGAATAGGATGATTTGTGAATCTAAGAGTGGATATATCTGCAATTTTAAATTATATGCAGGTATAAGTTCTACATTAGAATCCACAATAACCGAATTGCTGTCACCATACCTAAACAAATGGTACAATGTATATGCGGATAATTATTACAATAGCGTGCGTTTAGCTAATTATCTAATGGGGCTAAAAACTAGAATCTGCGGCACAATTCGAAAAAATCGTGGCATACCGCCAACACTGAAAAATATACGCCTTGGAGTCCAAGAATCCGCATATCGACGGAAAGGGGATATACTTCTTCAAATTTGGAAAACCAACAAGAAGAGAGATGTAAGGATGATCTCTACCATACATCAGGCAGATATAGTGGCTACGGGAAAAATCGACAGAAGAACGGGTTTGCCCATCAAAAAACCAAAATGTATTGAAGATTACAATAATTTTATGAGTGGCGTTGATCTTGCAGACCAATATTTATCTTACAATCCAATATACAGAAAGTCTTTAAAGTGGACCAAAAAAGCCTCCTTATATCTTATAAATTGTGGAATTTTCAATGCTTTCCAAATTTTAAGAAACTAAATGTAACAAATAACCTTCGCTTCCAAGACTTCTTGTTACAAGTTGCAGAGACCTGGCTTGAAGATAGTTCTTTTGCACTAGCCGCATCATCCTCATCAGGCACGCGAGATTCGCAAATAAGTGCACCTTCTACGTCTGCCACAGTAAGAACTCCTTTTTTTGACCCAAATGATAGACTTTCTGGGATTTTAAAAAACCACGAACTGGTCAAAATAACAAGTGAGAAAACTCAGAACTTAGTGAGACGTAATTGCCGTGTTTGTGCTTTACTCAAAATAAGGAAACCAAGTGCATTCATGTGCAAGCAATGCAAAATTCCGCTTCACGTTGGTAAATGTTTCCAAACATACCACACTAAGAAAAATTATTAAATTTAATTAGTTTTAGAACATGTATAATTACAAACCGTATTTTTTCTATTACATATATATTTAATGTACATAACTTTGTTTTATTGATAAAACTCTACAGTATCCAGTTTATTGACATACATTAGGTTGCTGGACAGCGATCTTGTCTCGCCTGCCTAATGTTACACTTTTTTTAATTATTTTGTTTTATTCGTAAAACTCCACAGTTTGAAGTTCACTGACATCCGGTAGGATGCCGGACAGCTGTCTTATGTCCCCCGCCTCAAGTTACACTTTTTATCAAACATAGCCGTAACTTATGTGTTGTTCACCGCCACTTTTTCGAAAACATTAGGAAAGTTCCTTCAGGGCTGTCTATTTCAATTGACGTCGAATTTATCATGAAATATAAAAAGCATTTTTTTCAGTAAATTCACAAATAAGTCCAGTACGCATAATAAAGCACCAGAGAATGTTATAAATACTTGGCAATTATTTCAACAAGAGGGGTTAACAATACAACTGGAACAGTAATTTAATAAGATTAGCAAAAAACGCGAAGGACGTCAAACTCAAACTTCTCAACTGATTTTCTCTCAGCTTTTCAGCATCATTAAAAAGTTTTCGGCCGACGAAATAAGCTTAATACAGAACTCAGTTCTCGAAAAGAATAAAAGATTTATGGCTCTTCCGGCAAAGAGTTTTTCCAGGCTGACAATACACAGCGAGAAATAACGAAGTGGCACTGAAATGAAATGACAATAATTTTAATTGATTGCGGCAAAACCGCGAAAGACAAAGCTGACCATTTTATGATTATGTTCTAACTTTCTCACTTTGTTTGAACACAGAATATTCGGGAAGCAAATAAAATATTCAGAGACGGATAAATTAAATCAGTTCACCTACTGAAAGACAAAGGAAATACGGTGATTTAACTGGCATTTTGATAACATTTTTCTGCATTTCTGTTATAAAGATGACCACCACCCATTAGAGAGAAAAAGCAATGTATGTTAGGTAAAAAAAAAAAAATTAACAACATAACATCGTCGCCGGAAAGGCAAAAGGGCTGAAGCGCAAATTTGGGAAGCTTACACCAGAGCACTTTAAAATAAATAAAAAAACATAAGTTTTCAATACCTGGTTGGATTTTTAAAGAAAAAAGATAACTCGGGAAGTAGCTCAATGATCTCACTGAGAAGTTACCTAAAGCGACAAAAAGCTAAAAAACGTCCCAAACTTGTGTCGCTTGAGTCAAGTCTTCTCCCAAATGGTAAATATATTTTAAATGGATGAAGAGCCACAAAAGTCTTCATCGAAAGCTCTGACTCTCGCAAACGAGAGTCAGAGCTTTCGACGCAGAAAAAAAAACTGATAAAAACTGCATATTTAACTAATTTTTGACCCAAGTGTCGCTTAAGTCCCTTTGGCTTTCCAGCGACGATATGTCATTGATATGTTAACACTAGTTAAAAGCCCGTAGAGTAAAAACAGACTTTTTTCATGTTTTACAAACTTTAAAAAATATTAACTGTGAATTTACTTATTGACTCACAAGGAAGAGTGTAATGTTATCAGAAAAACGTTTTTACGTAAAGTATATTTGACAAATTGAGTCGATCTAGATAGCGAGCGGTGATCGGCGGGACCCCACAAAGGCAGCCAAGTGAATGAAGACACTCATAAACCCAGTGATTCAAGTCGAAATTGTTCTAAAAAGTATGACGAATTAGAGAACCAAAACGAATGGAGAATGAGAGAACTAAAGATAACTTTCAAGGAGTCCTCTTGAAGGTTGTATGGCAGCAGGCATTAGGCAGCAGGCAGCGGGTACAGGGCTCGAGACTCGGGCCACGTAATGAATGATACACGGCCCTCGGGATGAGGCCCTAGCAGGAGTGGAAGTTTTGCCTTTTCAAGTTTGTTCAACAAGAACTGTTGGTAGGGGTGGGTGGCGGGTGGAATTGCCTGTCGCTAATTACCCTGCAGGGGTCTGGGGATGGGGTTGGGGGAGGGGCGGCTACGGTCGACTCAGCTACGCCTATTAATATCTGCAATTTATGTTCGCTTTACACTCGACTAACATAAAACAACGGACGCGCGCACTAGATAAATTTACTTCTATAAAGTAGAAAAACTTGTTAGCTCGAATTAATGTTTGAATACGCGATTCTTCGAAATTTACTAAGCTCGTCGATTTATCTTTCCAGCTTACGAAACTTAAGTTTTTTGTAATGTTTTTCAAATGAAGGAGTGTCAGGCTTTAGAATACATATTATCGTATTAAGGACAAGGGACTAGTTTGAATACTCAATAAATTAATGTAAGTAAAACGAATTTATAACAATGAAGCACGATAAACCGAGGAATGTTAATTAAAGAGTTAAATTCAGAAACAAATCGTGTAGAAGATTGCGCTAAAGAGATCTCGCTAATAGAAAGAACGAACGCAACATGAAAAAGAAGGAAAACCTTTTTCGCGATGATAATCACGGCTCATTACACGAGGATGCCTTGCTACTACACAAGTTCCCGACCAAAGGGGGACCTCCCCTTCGCCAGCGCGGTGCATGACGCGGTCTGTGAATATTTATTAGCGAAGAAAATTTAATTAAAGCACGCAGCGCGCCCACTGTGCAGGAGGTTCGTGGGAGTAGACCTTATTGTGGGTACCAACCGTCAAAGACGAGAAATTAAAACCAAGGGAACGCCATGAATTTGAAGAACAAGAGAGAAAGGTGACAATTATGGCTTTCACCGATATAAAATAAAGGAGAAATTAGTTTTTTTTTAATTGTCAAGAGTTTTCATGGATTTCGCAGCTTGTTCAAAGTGTATTGTGAAATATGATTTTCATCAACAAGAAATACTACTGGCTAAAAAATAAGTTATTATTGCTACTTTCATGTCCCTCGACTACTCGATTCCAGCTCCCTTATATACTGGCAACATCACCCGGCCTTCTCATTCCATACGAAGTAAGAAGAAATCTTGTTTTACCCATCTTTTTTTAAATAATAGAAATCTAAAAAATGTGCGGATATTACTTGTCTGCAGGATCGGCGGTAATCTTGAAGTAAGAATATACATGGAGAAGCACCTTTGGGGAGCAGTGCAGTCAGTATTGTTGATTTTATACTGACTCGATAGAAAGAGATAAAGATATTTTAGAGATGTCGGATAGCCTATTAGTTACCGCCCATAAGGAATTCGGACATTTTTAATAAACATATTTGAACACATTAAACAAAACAATATCAATACACCATTAAAATGATTTAAACAGTCAAATTATCACACTAACACTTATAACATAAGGTTTACCTATATAATTATGGAAGCTCTTTGATAATTTTATGTTTTTATATCATTAAAAATGAGAAAATTCTTAAGTTCGGTAAAATATATTTTCAAATGTTGAAATACCTCTAAGTGATGTTTTATAATCGTTGTTTGGTCTTATTTGAACATTCACGCATAGCACATATCACCACCATGTTTGATTTATTTGTATAATCACTGCAAGTTTTTTAATCAACACAAATATAGGAAATAACCTCAAAATCCGTTGACGTAGGTTATGCAACTCGATGATGAGAAGTAAGCGCGGACGGAGAACATTCTTACATGCTTAGAAGTGCTGAAATATTATGTGAAGACTTTTCTTGTCTCTTTCTCTCTCGTGGTAGACGACGTGAAAACCCGGAGAAAGTGATTTTTCGCAAATTTATATTGGTTGGGTAAACAAATTTAGCTCTCTCTCCATATTTACTCGTATTCTTACTCCAAGGCGGTAATGGACTATAGTTTATATGGCATAATTTATGAAAAACATTGTTTTTTCAGAAGGTTAATGTGGGATGTTTTGTGATATTTTTAGAAAACAAATCAAGGGAAGGGATGCGGTTAATATTCTAGCCGAAAAAATTGTTATTTTTTCCCCTGCGCCCTTTTCAAGTAAAAATATTTTTTCCCTATCTTTTATGTTTTTTTCCTCTTTGAATTACGGGGCAGCCGGTCGTTATCCAGCCTTTCGCAAAACCAGTATACTTTGCCAGACCTTTCTAATTTGTAACAAAGAACACGCCTATCAAATTCCCTGCCATATACTTTGTTGTTCACAGTTCGAGAAAGCTCATTGGAGGAGTTTAGCTAGTTAATATGTTCCAGTTTAGGCAAAGAATATGCATTAAGCTAGCGTGTATGAATGTAACATCACCCCAAGGGCGCTGAGCAATTAATCAAATAGTGACAAATAACTAATGAATACAACCCACATAACAAATTGAAAATAATGAAAAAGCACATGATAAGCTGTACGCTAGTTAGCAATCGAGAATGTAACCATTGCTAACCAAACTTTTGTGTCGCTTCTTCATCAATCATCGTTTTTGTGACGTGTTTTGACATCGGTAACTTTCTCAGTACAGCACACCAGATTGACGAGATGAAACACCAATATCAGACGGTATAAACGTGGCTCGATTAAGGGAGGTAAAAAATATTAACAACCGAGTCACTTATCCTGATTTGTATATTCCTCTTCTGAATAAATTGAAGATGCGTTTTCGCTCTAATCGTATTTGGACGGAATGACGCTTGATTTAGTACCACTCATAATCTAAGCGTTGCTTGAAATGGCTTCACTAGCCGTGTTTGGTGACCAGATCTGAATAGACAGGTACTTCCCAATCTTCTTTTTCCCCATCTCCTTCCCCTCGCATCACCTTCAACCTCACAACATACCTCTATTAGGGATTCCATAGTCCCACTGGCTCCAGACGGTTGGGAGTAGTTGGGATTCTTGTGCGGTATTAACTATAAAATGTCATTTATCAAAGGAAGCAATCACTTTGTGTTTGACATTATAATTTAAATAAAAAATGTTTTTTTTTTAAGCCACTTTATTTTATTCGTATATATTTCTGCATTCGACCGGTTTCGGTTGGACTCAACCTTCTTCGGGAATGTGCACATATAAACTGAAGAATACTCCTTCTTCAGGAATGTACACACATTCCTGTAGAAGGGTGAGTCCAACCGAAACCGGTCGAATGCAGAAATATATATGAATAAAATAAAGTGACTTAAAACAAAAACATTTTTTATTTAAGTTATAAAATGTCAGTTACTTTTGAGAAAGAGACGAAGTGACATAACCAGGTATGAACACATTCCGTGTGATAAAAAGTAAATTGTTTTACATAACAGACCAACGTTGGGTAGTCAAAGCCACTGGTTAAAAGAAGGATTAACATTATTTGTACCAGGATTAAATAAGGGTAGATTAGTTCAGACAGTTGTTCCACACAAAAAATGAAATGTAGAAAAAGAAACAATATAAGACGACTTTCTTTTGGCAAATGTCCAAAGCGAAAGAAACACGAGACAGACTTTTACGGACTTTGCCTAAACGACGTATATATTGTTCAATAATTCATAGGGAGATGTATTTTTTTTAACAAGTATATCGTGCGATGGGACCTTTCGTTAAACGCGAATCGAGAGTATTTTATAACTTCCATAAATGGTTTACGATATTGAATAGAGCCTTGAACATAAAAACGGAAACCTCATTTCCAACATGTTTTAGAACAGCCAAAAGGAAAATGATAAATTGCGATACTTTTGGTATTTGTTCAACGTCTGGAATAAGAACGGGGAAAACCGAAAATAAGATGTAAATATAAGGCTTCATGTTTTAGGTTTCGTGGTACTTGTTTCTTTCAGTAATTAACTGAAGAAGCTGTGTAAATATGAACACACTTTAACGGAAAATTGAAAAGGTTTTTGATTAAATTTTAGAAAAGCATTTTACATTTAAGTGGGTGGAAACATCTTGTTTTGATGAGTTTTATTTTCATACACCGTTTACGTTCTAAAAATAGATAATCATTCACATTCCGTGGGTGTGCCTTTTATCTAAGAAAAACTAAAAGGGTATCCATTACAGAAATATCTCCAGAGTTATACTTTTAAATTTGGTTCATAAATAATACGGAGAGGAGAAACAGTGGGATAAAAAGAAATATCATTGCCAATTTAGTGAGGGTAGACGAGAGATTCATTTCCTTCTTTACAACCTTTATGTGATGTATTATTCAAATGAAATGTTAACGTTTAACTAGGGGGTTAGTCCGTCCTAAAACACTATCAGAAATAAAAAAGGAAAGTTTAATAGAAAATGAATTTAATTACCATTTTAAAGAAAGTTGATTCTTCACTCCAAAATCATTAGTTTCCATTTTGTAATTTGCCTACAAGGAGAGCAAGCCTACAGACAAATGTGTATTTTCTGGAAGATGACACTATAACTAATTAAATGGTGTTTTAATTTAAATGTATAAGTACAGAATTTCGATATAAGGGGTTAGTTTATTTAAGAGAATAATAATTTTTCCGAGGTGCATTACTAATGGAAGATCAGTTCTGCATCTAAGAACAAAGAAAGATCTGTGCACGCACGCTTTTGTAAAATTGATAGACGTAATTATAAGGCAATTTATCTATAAATTCTGGATTGCTGATATGACCGAGGGCGGCTCGTGACTTTTTAGTGTGCTACAGTACTAAGTTGAAAAAAAAAACGTTATGATTGATTTTTTGTTAGACGAAAACGATTTTTTTTGCGTGAAGATTTTACCCACCAAAATTGAAAAATCTTCATACATTTTTTTAAAAATAAAAATCCTTTTTGGCTAAAACAACATCAATAACGTCGTATTTTTCAATAGCAGCACTCTAGTACACTAAAAAGTCACGAGCCGCCCCTGGATGTGACCATTCTAGAGGTTTAGGCCATTATTAAGAAAGCAGTTTTCCGTCCGTTGGCAAGGCTACTAATACCCAGAATTATAGTCAAGAAGGCTGACGGATTTAACCAGGGATGTTATCCGGAGTCTTTCATATATTAATACCTTAAATCATTTTTTTGTACTTTCTTTACCATTAAAGCGTGGGTAACATCCCCAAGTCCTAATATTACAAAGCCACCTTCTAAAAATAATACGTACCAAGCTGTAGTACAGTAAAAGACCAACAGCGAAGTTAAAAAATTGGCTGGAATTGTTTAGCACAAATCCCGGCATTCTCAAGGTCCATAGGCATAGCATCTCTACATGAACATGAAATGTTAGGTGTGAATCAAATTTAATCCACAAGTCCTTCAAAGTACTAATTTATTTATTTATAAATTAACTGGCTAAAGTCCAATTACAAAAAAATATAAAACACGAAATGGAAAAAAAGAGCAACAGTGAAAGAACAGCACATACATAATATTGAATGAAGCAATGACAAAAATATATCAAAATATACATAAGAAAGAACATTCAAGCCAAGGTCAGGTCAAAGTTTTGGTAGAGTCGTAAAGAATGACAAAAATCATTTAGACTGATACCAAAATTTTCAAGACCATGGCTTGAGTTAACAAGTCTCGATGTTTAAGAGAGAAATTGAACATCTTGTAGTGGCAATAGACTGTAGTGGTTTTAGGCTTAAGTATAACACATAATTGAGTTTTTTTTAAATACATTTTTTTAAACTTTTTTCCACTGTTAAATGTACCAGTCTGAAGATGACCGTAACAAGTTGAAACCGGTCCGGTCTTAACAAAGAAAACAGTGGAAAAAAAGGTTCAACTGTTGTATTATTAAATAATCAAAATAGAATTCAACCACGAATTAGCAGTTTCGAAAATATAAATACATATTTAAGCATTTAAAAATTTGAAACCTAACTTTTAGCGCGACTCTAAAATTGAATCATAATTTACTAGTACACTGCAATAGAAAATTAAATCTAGCGTAAGTTGAATACAAATAAAGCATTGGAAGCAAAGCTGAGCTTTTATTGACATTCATAAATATAACCATTAAATTGTCATTGAAAATTTGTAGAACGGCAGGCGGGCGTGAAATTGCATTATTTCCGCTCTCAGACGCCGCACCCACGCCGCACGGTGAGTGGACAAACGCATGAAAAAGTACGTAGTTAATCACGCACGGACAATTATTGTTATTTGATTGCAAGTGACAATGTTTCCCGGCGGGGAATTCAATTTTCCGATACGCCAAAACGCGCTGGCCGTTATGAATTCACAAATAGCGAGGGAAATTGGCGATGCAACTCGGTGAGGGATGTGCTACGTTCGTTGGCAGAGTTTAATGCGTCAAAGATGGCGGCCGTGTTTGCGTCACTCGCGTTATATCGATGGGTCGCTACTGTAATTTTTGCTAAATGAGAGCATCTTTCAGGAAATATTCTGCTTGCACACCAAGAGCTGTTGATGACAATATATAAGGTTACCGTAACAGAGTTTGTCTTGATTTGAGGGTTGACGTTGAATACTGGTAAACCTTTTCGTAAAATTGAACGTGCTAAATTGACTGACCAATCTCAATAATTAACGGTTAAACTGCCAATGAAATTTCGTGAATGGGGTACTCAAAATATCTTCTTTAATTTGGTTTACAGCGGTCAGAATTCTGGCAGAGTAAGGTCATCAGAAAGCCCTCTGAACTTAGGGTTGTCCTAACTTTTACTTATTAGTACAGTAAAATATAGCGAACACTATTGACTACTCGGACTTTCATTGTTTTTTTTTTTAAATGTGAATACCTCAAAAGAGTCCCAACTGTCCGGAATGAGTGGAATTATGGTTTCCCCTATTTGGGTATGTTATGAAGCTGAAAGTAGTGGGTAAAAGAAGAAAGAAGAAGAAACATAACCAAAGTCGTTTCAAACAACGTTTAGATTCTGAATGGTGGTCTTTTTTTACCAGGGCGACCTCCGCGGTCGAGTGGTTAAGACGCTTGACTACGACTCCAGAGTTCGCGGGTTTTAATTTCGGCATGCGCAAATAAATGTTATTTAATCAATATGTGTTATTTCACAATTCATTCATTGATTATAAAATAGTATATTTACGGCACGTTCTACAGCTAGATACTGGAAGTATCGCCCTGGTAAAAGACCACCATTCAGAATCGAAAATTTGGTTGAAAAGGCTTAAGCCGCGTTTAGTGACCAGATCTAAATAGCCAGATACTTTCTGACTTTCCTCTTCCTCATCTCCTTCCCCTCACTACCTTCAACTTTACAACATACCCCAATTGGGGATGCCGCAGTCTCACTGGGTCTAGAAGGTTGGGAGCAGTTGGGGACTCTGCGGTATTCCCAAAAATGGCCATAATGAAAGTATATACCATTCTGGAACGTGCTACTAATATTCTATATATTATTTTGTATTCATTAACTGTGGAATAAGACAAATTGAAGACCCCATGGCAAGAACATGTTAACTAACATTTTTATCAAAAAGAGTTAGTATTCTCACTAAACTAATTCTGGTATGCTCTATCCAATGAACAAACTTTCAGATCATGAAAATGGCAAAAACATGGAAAATCAAAAAGTTGAAAATGTTAACAGCAAATTTTGTTAAAACTGAAACATTTTTTAATGGCAAGAACATGTTATCTACAATAGTAAAATTGTATTGCAGAAATGTATTAAAATGCTAAATTACATATTAAATTAAGTATGTTAGCTATAACATTCATGAAAAATAGTTAGTGGATTTTTTAAGGTACACACTTTTTTAAACAAAACGCAAAAGACTAAATATCTCAGAATAAGCGCACGCTGGATTTGAACCCGTGGTCTTAACCGGTTGACTACGGAGCTCGTAACTTTTGCGCCAATAGTCAGTAATAAAGTCAAGGACAATTAGAACTAAATTCGGACTTACGGTATTTATGTTTACACATAGTTTAAATAACATATTATGATGCGGAGCTTTCTCGGTTTAATAATCTATAGCAGAAGCTTCAGAATGCAACAGAATTCAATCAGCAATCTGAATCGCAGAGCGGGAGGATTTGCGCATATTTCAACATTCAATGATTCCCCGCAATCCACAGCTACATTATTACACGGGAACTACTTGAAAATTTGAATTCCGCACGTGCGCCCGCTAAGCCATACACGTGTCAGGCTCGTGGAATAATAATAAGAGGAAAATAGGAAATTCCAAGACGTGGGGGGTGGTAAAGACGTATGCAGATTCAGTGGCAAAAGCTTAAATTTCATATCAATCTTAAAGCGACTGCTTTCAATTCCATTGGGTATTTCAGTTAACGTTGAAACAGCATTAATTATACTGTCAAATTGAAAAAAAGAAGCCAAGCTAGCAGTCCACAATGGAGGGCTTATATTAACCCTGATGTATGGCTGTGAGGCATGGAACTGGCAGACGAAAGATGAAAGTAGACTGAATGATGTGGAAATGAGATCTCTGAGAAGTATGTGCAGTAAAACCATGGAGGACCGTGTTAAAAATTTAAATATCCGGAAAAAATAACAAGGCTGATGTAAGCGTAATGAATCGGATCAAGAAAGGGACGCTTAGATGGTTTGGGCATGTAGAGCGAATGAACGAAGAAAGGAGTGTGAAAAGAATAAATGATGCGAAAGTGAATGGAAGAAGAAGTCGAGGACGCCCGAGGAAGACATGGCGCGATCAAGTGAATCAAATACTTGAATCGGGCCACGTGAAGAATCAGAATAACAGAAGAGTATGTATGAGACGATGTATGAATGTGAACGAAGCAAGGAGTGTGTGCCAAGACAGAGTTGTATGGCGGTACGTCCTCTCTGCCTACCCCTGCGTGGAAATGGCGTGATGATTAGTTAGTTAAATGCTTTTCCTATAATTATAATTGAATAAATGTAATCAATACTATATTTTTTATGCTCATGATAAATCCTGATTTTTCATATTACAGATTAGTTTGGGGTAGTTTATAGATTACTAGGGTTGAAGATAATGATATTGTGATTTCACAGTTTGTCATCATAACCATAGATAAGGTCATAACTTTGCTGAAGTGGTTCACACTCAAACGGAATAGAACCTAAACGTAGCGTGATTTGACTGATAGAAATCACAGCGTTGAGCAGTTAAACACAGTATTGAGTTAAACACATACTCTAAGTATTACCCTGGTGAAAGATCACTATTCAGAATCGATCGCTTGTAGAAAGGTTGCTTGTGACGGCTTTAACCGTGTTGGGTGACCAAATCTGAATAGCCAGCTACTTTGCAATCTTCTTCTTCACCATCTCTGGTACAGCTAAACTAATAGTTGAAAATATTCAACTCTGCACCTGTTATTTAATATTATTTTTACTTTTCTTTTCTTTTACAATATTTTTGAACCAGTTATTTAATAAATATTATAAGTTTTTTTCATCTACAATATTTCCTATTAATTATTCAATATTCCTTTTATTTTATTTTACAATATTTTTTGCACTACTTATGAGGTTATTGTTTTAAAAAATAAAATAAAATTGTTAACATTAGTGTAAAAGACTTTAACGGGCGTAAATAAATAAATCTCCTTCCCCTTCCCACTGCCTTTAGCCTCACAACATACCCCAAATGTCCCACTGGCTCCTTTTTTTAATGGAGGTGGTAAACATCGAATCTGAATACCTACCAAAAAATTTGAGAAATTACAATAATTATGGAAGAAAATATTTAACACCTAGTTTTACAAGAGCTTTTCCAGAATTACAAGAACTACCCCAATTCGACTTTTAGATTCCATATACGTTATAAGGCTCAGACACATAAAATTCATATTTAGGAAATCTCCCCGGATATAGCCCACTTTGGGCATATTTCAATTTGCCGTAAAGAAGTGAGTGACAGCTTAGCATTTTTGAATTAACTCTCGGCCGACGAGAATGTGAATATTTGGAATTTTTGCCAAAACGAAGGACGTTGAGAGGCAAAAAAGGGGAAGGAAAATATTATCTCAACCGTCATGCGGTTACTATGGCAATTTGAAAGCGAATCTTTAACAATGTCGGCGCGGTGCTGAAATATTCCTGAAAATATGATTTAATTTTGTAGAGTGAATTCGTGTTAGAAAATAAGCCTTTGTACTATAAGGTGTGTATATTTTTTCAAGCACAGCGCCTTTGAACAATATTATGATTAAAAAAAACACTACATAACTTTAAAACAAACAAAAAAATCACTTCGTTATAAACCACGAATTTACTATTTTTTATTAAACTTCGTAGGGGATATTTTAATAACTAAAGAATAATGCATGAGTTATCCAGGTATATATAGGCACAGAAAATAATAGAGTGAGGAAAGTATATACTACAAAAAAGGAAGAGAGAGTGAAAAATATTAAAGGGAGGCAACAGTTGAAAGGTATTATGAGTAAGAGGGAGACAACACTACATATTATATATATTACAAAGAAATGGTTGATAAAAAAGTGTGATAGAGCCATAATGAAGTCATGTTGAGGACAGGCAAAGATCTTATGGCAAATTTATACAAGACAGAGACATTAAAAATAATAATTGGCTGATTTCTATAGCGCCGTTTTCGTGAAAGAAATATCACCTCAAGGGCGCGTTTACATTATTATTGGAAAATACGCTACTTGGGTACATAATATTAATTAAATAGGTGAGTGAGAGAATAAAACAGATCTATCCGTAATAATAATAATAATAACAGTGAACTTATATAGCGCAGTTTTGTGATATTTCACCTCAAGTGCGCTTCATGCTAAATTAATTATGCTAATAAGATAAGATAAGAAGTAGCGTCATATGATAGCGAACTTCATTATTGATAATATGACCACAGAGTGATTGCTTCTTATGAAAAAATAAATAAAAAATAATCAATTAAATTAAATAAAATAAAACTTTAAAACTTGTTTATACTTATTAACACTATTATACTAATTTACAAAAATAATTAAATTAAAAAGTGATTCTAAGAAATGACAATTTCAAAAATAAAACTTTCCTGAAATTATTTCTAAGACTGGTAGATATTGGGGTGAAAATTTCTTTTCATCGAATTGCCTTGTTGTAATAACGGCATAAAAGTTCTGCAGCGCAATTTGAACTGAATTATTCAGGTTAATTATTTTGATGTGGAAGTCACGAGAAGGGGGCGCTTTTAAGAGGCAACTAGGGACACGATCGCGGAAATATTTCAAATAAAAAAGTCACGTAGAGTTTTATAGAAATGTATGTAGGCCGTATTTTCAACATTCGTCTTCGTAAAGTTTGGAAAGCTGAGAAATCCCAAGTGTAAATTTAAAAAACGCAAGGAAAACTTCGCCAAAGAATCAGTAAGAGTATAAACATGTTGGAAGATTGCCGGAAAGCCTGTAACACAACCTAAATGAAACTTTTTAAATCCATTAGAGAACAAAGTTGCTACAAATTCATTTATAGTTTACCGCGACAAATGTAAGAGAAGAAGTCTAATTAAAAAGAAAAAATGCAATTTGAATTTGTCGGGATGACATTTAAATTGAAAAACGAACTCAACAAAAAGTTCGAAAGACCACGGTACCCAAGTTAATTAAATTGAAAAAAGTTTTTCCAGAATACAATCTGTTCAAAGCCGGATACTTTTAAATTGTGTATAAATTTGAATTACATACAAATAATTCCAGAGAAAGAAGATCCAAACTCCGTCTGATTTAAAATGTATAACGTTGTGAATTAGACTAATTGAATACGTGACTAATTATTTAATGATTTTCGTGTATTTCTATTACGAAAGTGCATGTAAAGGGATTTCATTGATGACACAAGCCAATGAAAGGTAAAAAACAAGCATATATACTTTTACGGAGGAAGTGAAAACCTTATTTATAGTTTTTGTATTACACACTCTTTTCTCCGTTCATTCGCTCTACATGCCCTAACCATCTAGGCGTCCCTTTCTTGATCCTATTCATCACGCTTACATCGGCCTTGCATTCTTTCCGGATATTCGCATTTTTAACATGGTTTTACTGGCACATACGCCTCAGGAATCTCATTTTCACACCATTCAGCCTACTTTCATCCATCCTCTGCCAGTTTCATATCCTCACTGCCATACATCAGGGTTGGTATAAGCACTCCATTGTGGCGTGCTAGCTTCGCTTTTTTGGACATTTTTTTTATTTATTTGGGCCAACAGCGTTCCTTCCTCCATTAATGGAGTTTCCTCTTATATAATAATGTATTTGTTATTTGATACCAAAGTGAATAAGATCGGGAAGTGTAAAAATTGTCAATTATTTCCAGCTTAGCGTTGCTATTCGTATAAACCCAATGGAGAGACAGTATAATACTCGTATACTCTCCGAAGATCATTGAGTAATGATATGCGCGGTCCGAGATGATAAGCCAGACGCCAGATCCTCGCTAAAACTCATAATTAAATGCAAATTATTGGTATCGCATCTCGAGATTAGAAGACTCTTTTAAAAGAAGAATATTTTGTAATTCAATTAAACACAATTATTATTTAGTTCCGCTATTTTTATTTTTAGCGACAGCTCTTTTGGCGTTTAAGGCCATTATCAAACTGTGGTTAGGACATACGGTTTTTACCGTAATTAGTAATTAAACAAGGAACCAAAATTATATAAATAGGTCGTTTCGATGTGGCCTAACCACAGTTTTATAGCGGCATAAAACGCCGAAACAGCTGTCACTAAAAAAGCAGAACTAAATAATAAAAATATTAAATTTAATTCAAATGAATTGTAAAAAAACTCACTTCTGACCAAACGTGTCGCCTATCCCTTTTGCTTTTCCAATGAAGATATATATATATATATTTTTTTAAAGTAAGACAAACATTCCCGGGTTACGAATAACCTGACAATATTTGAAAAACTCCTACTGCCATCATAAAAAGCGGAAGATGTTGCTTGTGCAATGATGGAGGACTTAGCCAGCAGAGGAATTGAACGCACGACGCCCGGGTGGGAATCCGATGCGTTCTCCACTCAGCTACCGACCGGTCTATATGTTTTAATACAACCCTTAAATAAATATTTCCTAGCATGAATTAATTAGATATTGTAACGCGACAAGGCACGCGGCTCCGAATACTTTCTCACTCCCGTCTAAAGCACTGTCCCTCTCTAGCAATGTCGAGCTACGTAGATCCAGGGCCGGACTACTCCAATTGGGCAATCGCCGACGCAATTTTAGGAATTCCATCTACTACTCCCACTACGTGCTGAAGGCCGCTTCCCGCCGGCCTATAAAAGGCGCTGCTCGTCCTTGAAACAGCAGAGATCCAGAACAAGTTTTAAGGCCTGATTACTGATTGCGCGTTGTTCCCTTTCAGTGAGGTCTTCGAGTACTTAGTGAGAGATCCAGAACCTAGTCTCAAGACCTGATACTGATTGCGCGTTGTTCCCCTTCAGCAAGGTCTTTGAGTTCTAAGTACGAAATATCTGTAAGCGTTCGATTGAATTGTGCGCCGTCGGCCTTTTAGTTAGTTTTGCTTATAAAATATTATTTGAAATTTTAAAGTTATAAGGGAAAACCCTTTCAAGTCTCTTTTAATTTAAATATAAAATAAATACTACGTTTCTGTAGCGAACTCCACTCACTCTTTTAATATAACAAATTAGTTCCATTATAAATTGTCGCCAAACGTGTGAAAAAAAACTGTTATAATATTTTCTTAACTTCTTTATATTTTTAATAATATTTTCTTCTAATTCAATATCATTTATGACCACAATCGCATTGATCGTATAAAATGCGGATTCATACAATGGCAATGAAGACTCCCTGTCTTGAGAGGGCGACTCCATTATCCGAAAAAGAACATTTATGGTTAACTTGAAGAAAAATAAATAAATTGAGATATGATAATACATATTTGAACGCTTATTGTTATTCGAGGTGGAATCATATAATTATAACCAAGGATACCCAATCTGCAACCTATAAGTCTTCTCGGTTATTAGTTTAGAGCTTCCACGTGTAAAATTAACTTGTTTATATTTGATCCAGCAGGTTTAAGGGTGGCCTCGAGCTATCTGGGGTGGCCCCGAATATCAAGATTTGCCCATCGGTTGTTCATTCACTCCGAGCGATGTTTTGTACCCTGTTCCAGATACTTTTCTGGCGAATAAACTTTACAGATAGCCAAATTGACGTACCTACTGACGAACCGTTATACCCAAAAGATGTCCTGGATTTGTAAAACTTCATTTTAAAACTTAGAAAAATGACAATACCTTTAGGGGCATGGAGAGGTACCTTTGCGAAAAAGTGTAGTCATTATTGTTGACTTTACACTGACTCGTATGACTCATTTATATCATTAAAAAAGTGAAAATTCGGTAAAAAATCTATTTTTTTGTTCTATTTGAGTTTCTAAAATTGGAAGGAAAATATAAAAATAGAACGGGAGTCTTAAACAAAATCAACTAAAAAAAGTGCTCTGTATATTCGATTTAAACATGAAATTTAAAAAAATGAGTTTTGAACATTGTAATTTCAAATATTATATTAGAAAAAAAACCTTTTTATCGGCAAACACGAGTCGGTCTCGTTACACCACTACACTAATGATATTCCAAAGCAGTTAGAATTTTTTTATAGAAAGTAATTAACTTACAGAATCAGGATCACGCAGGGGTTGAAATATGCAAAAGTTGACTTACCTGGAAAAAAGAAGAAAAAAAAGCATCGTTAATAAAACACAAAATAATATTTTCAAGGGTTCAAAATGAATACAGTCGTATTATACTAAGGGTCAGCATTCAAGAATGACGGGAAACTTAACATTCTAGCATTAAAAATGCAAAATAGACACTTTTCGGCTTTCTAGTACAAGCAATATTACAAATGATCCATCTGTTAATTCTATATGGGTACTTAGAGAAATGTCTGAGGTTTCCAGTGAATACAATTATTGAAGAGTAATCTTTTAAATTCTTTATGTAATTCATACTTGAATTTCAGGTAAAACGTTCAAAAATGCCTTTTCTGGTTTCAAAACTGCACCTTTTACTGACATTTTACTTACTGATGTTCTTAATGGAATAAAGGATTAGTTTTAATATTGTATTCACTGGAAACCTCAGACATTTTTTTAAATACTTACATGAAATTTTCAGTTAGATCATTTCTAGGATTGTTTTTATTAGAATGCTAGAAATTAACGTTTAGTGTCATTTTTGAGTGCTGTTTAACTGGTATCCTTTAAATTCTATGAAAAACTTACTAAAATGTCTGCAATTGGTGAACTTTGAAAACCAGGGAAGGCATTTTCGAACGTTTTACGTAAAATTCCAGTATGCATTTTTTATATATTTAATTTATTTTTTATTTTAGTACATATAACAGGCATGATGCCCAAAACATATATGGATGAGTGGTTATTTAATTAGAATATTTAACAATTCTAGGTAATCATGTAAAAGTTTATAAAAAATGTAAAAGTAAATGAATAACAAACAAAAGAAAATGAATAATATTATACATGGTAGAACATAAATAAATTGATTATTGGCACTTGTACTGAAGAGATGCCTATTAGCCGTTTAGTACTTGGTATTTCATATAACCAGTCTATAACTAAAGGTCATCATTACAATATCAGCTTGATATGGTTGACAGATTAAAAAAAAAAAGATTTATCGTGTCAATAAAAATGTCTACTTCATTGTTTGTGCAGTGAATTGTGTTATAGTTTCTTAATGTCCTCGGCAAAGGAGAGAAATATCCCGTTTTTGTGTGGTATAATAATGTGTATAATTTTAAAGATTACAATACAAGAATTTTATCCACAGACACCTTGGACATTTTCCTAACTGTTGGTAAAATTCACAAAGACATAATCCGTAGGTTTTCCTCGTCGGTTCCGTCCTAGGAATATTGAGCAGATTAAGCGGTTGACTATGCAAACCGGTGAACACATTAACCGGGCGCTGCAGAGCAGAGGGTGGCAATCGTCTCCTGACAACGACACAGCGGCACGGTGCCACAGTGGACGCGAGTGGATCCCGAGAGCAATCCCGCGTTGTCATGGCAATACGCCACCGAGCCGTAATCGCATCACGAGCAGCTGCCTTCCCACTTGCCGAACATGAATAATGCAATATGCCACCAGTTGCGGCCAGATGCACCCCGCTCGGAGCGAGCTGATAGCGCGTCACGCGGGGGTGGAAGTGCAGGGGGGGGATTCAGAGATAAATTATTAGGTGGGCGGCGACAGGGGAATGGTTTAAAGCAGCATATCCAATTAGTAAATTGAAGCCATTTCAAGTAACGTTTCGATTCTGAATGGTGGTCTTTCACCAGGGCGATAATTAGAGTATCTACCTCTCTGTAACGTGCCGCAAATATACTTCGTATTAATTTTTAGGTTTTTTACTTTTATTTAAACAATAATTATTATTAATTTAAATTTTTAAAAAACAGTTTTTAGTTAAAAGCTCTGCGATGTAATTATTTTTACGCGTGACAGCTGTTTCGCCTTCTGAGGGCATTATCAAACTGTGGAGAAGCCACATACAGACGAACTATTTATATCATGTTTAATGTTATTATTATTTTTATTTTTAACTACCAATGTCCCCATTAGGTTTTTCTGATAAATTGTAATTATTGTTGATGTCATTAAGATGGGGAGTTTCCCTACCTAAGGGTATACTATTGTTTGACAAAAGGTCATTAAGGAGGGGCATTGGTGTTTCCTAATTCGTTTTAAGAAACGGGGTTTTTATTTTTATTAATTTGGTTGATAATTATATCTGAATTATTTTTCTTAATTTTCGGTTTAAACACATCAAGTAGTGGTGAATGGATCATATTCTTTTGTTCATTTATTAACTTAAAGTTTGGATCATTTGAATTTTTATTTATTTCCAACTGCTCTAAAAGATTTAATTTTCGGCCTTTGGGAGTTATCTTGTTATTATTTTTAAGCGAATGATTTTCGTTTAAGAGATGTTTGGCAAATTGTGAAGCTATTTTATTTTTGTTTTTAAATGCTCTTATATGTTCTTTATATCTTATCTTAAAGGACCGGCCGGTTTGTCCAATGTATAAGGCGAAACAGCTGTCACGCGTAAAAATAATTACATCGCAGAGCTTTTAACTAAAAACTGTTTTTTAAAAATTTAAATTAATAATAATTATTGTTTAAATAAAAGTAAAAAACCTAAAAATTAAAATGGAGTTCTACAAAATAAACTTTAAAACCATAAATACTTCGTATTATTTCATATGAATTAAATGTGTTATGACACATATTAATTAAATAAAAGTTCTTGGCGCACGCTGGGTTTGAACCCGCGACCTTTGGATTCATAGTCGAGCGTCTTACCACTCGACCACGGAGGCCGTCAATTCGAACTGACTGCAGTAGTTGAGATGGAATCAAAACGTTTAACAAATAAAAAAATCCTATTTATTACTCTTACGTCAGCTTTGAATTCTTTCCGGATATCCACATATTTAACACGGTCATACATGGTGTTACAACACCCCTCAGAGATCACATTGCTACAGCATTCGGTCTACTTTCATCCTTCCTCTGCCAGTTTCATGCCTCACTGCCATACATATCAGGGTTGATACGAGTATAAGCAATCTGTTGTGGACTGCTAGCTTCGCTTCTTTAGACAAATTTAGTAAAAAAAAAACATTTAGTAGCTAATCGCCTCGTTGAGAAACCCGCGTCCTCTGGACCCAGAGCAAAGATCTTACCGCCCAGCCGCGGAGGCCATTTTATAATGCTACGTGAATTTTAAACGAAAATAATGTAATCTTTCAATTTAAGTATCACATTTTACTACCGAACATAACGATATCGAGCCATTCAACGAATTCTCAACAGCTACATTTTTGATCGATGAATATTAATCTCCAAGTCGTCATGAGATGAAATCTGAGTAATTCGAACACGTTATCCGCGGATTATGCATCATGCTCAACGCGGGCACATTGAATAACACGACTGGAGAAATATTAATGAAACACGCTGAGTAAACACTCCACGGATGTATTCATTCAATAGGTTCTGAGAAAGGAAAAACACTATTGATTATGATTTGTGAAGTCAGAAATAAAAATATGAGTGCAATGGCGTATTGTTATAGAAAAACACTGTTATTGATGTTAAAAACGATTTTTATTTTTTACCAAAATTTAAATTTTTTGTATGAAGATTTTTCAGCAAACTGTGCAGCGCACCACCAAAATTGAAAAATTCTGAAAACCTTCATACAACAACTTTAAATAGAAAAATATTTTCGACTACACTATCACAAACGTAGTAGTTTCCAATCTAAGCACTCTAGCACACTAAATAATCACGAGCCTCCACTGGACCGGCATGGCGCACCTCTATTTTTTAGAAGATTTTTTTGTAGCAAAACTTTTTACAATTTTTGCACGAGAAAGAGGGACAGCTTTTTCCGCACAAAAACCTGTAAATTGAAACAAAATATTTCCGGACTTTAAAATACCTACCATTTTCTTGTTTGTGGAGTGCCTTAGTTTTCATCGATTTTTTGCAATTTTTCAGAAAATAAAATAAAATTTGATAATATTTTTTTGACAATTTCCATCTTTCGGGTGATTGAATCTGACAATCGAAAAACACACCAAAAATAGCTGGATGGACGCAAAAGGGTTAAGTTTCTTCAACCCTCTCTAAAGTCAGCTATTAAAACCGCTACAATAGGGTATTCTATAAAGGCATTGTGTTGTTACATGCCCTATAAATAATGAAACAATCCGATTAGATTATAGTAAGGAAATCACCATCATTATATAAAAAACAAACTTCGGTCAAGGTAGGAAATGCCTACGGTTGATAGAGGGACTTTTAAAATTCAGAATTCCGGATATCCCTTTAAAAGTAACGGCCGGGTCGGGAAATTTTCCCGAAAGGAAGTGAATCGGGTCACCATAAATAATTCCCACATTGGAATCATAACCAACCCGGCATGGCGGCCGTGGCGGGTGGGAGGGAGGGGGGGGTTAATAATGTTAAATAGTTGTGTAAACTTGTTACGTTAGCGCTCTGCCGGGAAGCAGAAATAAAGCCTGAAGGTTATGGCCTATATTTGGATTTGCAGGGAAATACGATATGAATCATTTCATTATTCTTTGCATAACGTCGCGAGAAATATCGGCTACGCTAGGCTGTTTTAAACATAAATTGTAGTTGAATTTGCGCCATTGTTTCAAACATTGTTATGCAATAGAGAAGAAACAGACTTATAACGACAGAAATTATTTTCATTCTATTTTTTATAATTATGAATTGTATTTTCGTAAAAAGCATTAAATGAAATAATAACTTTGTATAATACCACAGATTTTATTTAAATTTTTATTACAACCGGTTTGGCTAAGCCTAAAAATTTTTGTTTTTCTCACAGTTCTTTTATCACGTTCTCAGGTGACGTTTTGCCTCTTTCTTTTCATATTATCTGTCTCCTTCTCTATGTTCCTTTGTTATAATTTAAATGTTATTCTTTGTTTTCTTACTGTTCTCTTTTTTTAAATCTAATTTTATTTTTCTTTATTATTATTATTGTGTGTTTTGCAACTTTTATTTTATTATTATTATCAATTATGGAAGGTATTGCATTGCACTACTCCTGCATACCTTCTGGAATAAAACTTTATTGTTATATTGTGTTCTCCCTCTGTATTTATGAGAATATATAACCACACACTAGGGATTTTTTGTTTAGTTTGATTTTGTACCCTGATTATGCTTAGGCTAAGCGAAACCGGCCGGTCATAAATACTAAAATAAAATCTGCAGCCTTTTACAAAGTTATTATTTTATTTTCATTATTATTTATTGAGTTAAATCATATAACATATTACACAAAATAATAATAAAAATATGCAAATGTTATTGTTCAATTTTTACACTATAATTTTTTTCTGTATAATAATAAATAAGGTTCAACGTTCCACCCCTAAGCAGGCGGTGGGAATATCGTCCCCAGAGTGGACACCTCCTATGCCTTCAGTCGACCGTGTGGAGTCAACATATAAAGGCATTACGTGATAAAACAAATATGAATATAACTCTACTGAACACATATTGAATTATAATTCATATTTTCAGGATGATAAATTCATTGGTTCGAAAAGATTTTCAGAAAAGGGTTCTGAAAATAAATGAATAAAAAAACCAAGAAAATAAATACATTTCACGTCACCCACTTCACGTGGGATTTTGGGTTGCCTTATTAATCATTCCTCAACTGTCCCGCGTGGGATAGGGAAGGGGGGTAAAGGAGGTATCATGAAATATATATTTTACCAGGGAAAAGTGGACCAAGGAGAAAATCGGACGTGTATTGTTTTGAAATATGCACTCCGTCACTAATCCGATAATTCTGCTGGTTTTAATAGAACTTGATCACTAGAATAAACGTAAATTTTAGAATCGGCGCTCCCTCCTGGTATATTACTGCTCTGAGGTTACAACACAGTACCTACCACTTGCTGTAACAATTCTATTCCAACCTCGCAATATTGAAAATAACATGATCAAACTAAAAAACAGTAGAAGATTTCGGCTCTGTAGTCCACCAGTGAAAAGGACACTCTTCCTGGCGTTCTGTACTACCCTATGTACGTGCGAGCTCTGGACCAATTTTAAGAAGAGTAGCATGGAAAGGCTTCGGGTCCAGTACAACAACGCCTACCGCATGATGTTCAGTCTTCCCAGGCACTGCAGTGCTTCCGGTATGTTCACCGAGGGGCGAGTTCCAGGATTTGCAGCACTTATAAGAACCAGGGTAGCAGGAATGCGGGAAAGAATTAACAACTCTAGAAATGACCTCATCATGGAATTCCGTCAGATCCCGAATTCAAGCATAGAAGCGCATTGGAGTAAATTATTGGCCCCATCAATCTTAACCCTGCCAGGATGGACTCCCTCTTGATGGCGTTTTGGAGAAATGAGGCCTAATATCCTCCATTAATATCTTTTACTTGTATTATTAAAATTATTATTATTATTTATTTATTTTTCTCATGAATTTCTGTTCATTTTTATTTGTAATTATTATTATTACTATGAATTGATATCAATTATGGAAGGTACATTGCACTACTCCTGCACACCTTCCGGAATAAAACTGTATTATTATTATTATACCCCAGTATTCAACATGTGGGAAGCAAATACTCCGATATTGTTGATATATTTAAGTCAATGGCGTTACAAATATATAGACACGTTGTAGCGCTCTCAAAGTGGCAAGCATAAACCACGCTAGTTGCTGTGCTCGGTGTTTAAGCCGATTTAGTACTAAACTCTCACGCGTCGCTTGAGGTCCTTTACTACATCTAATCAAATTACAAAAATAAGTGCCAAAATGCCCACGTGTGTCATGATAAAGTGTATCAATTACACTGCAAATACTACTAAAAGCCAAGGAATAACCTTAGATGAATAAAATAATGTAGATACGTTACTAAGACAACGCACCTGGTTGCACTAAGCCAAGTCAACGAAACATACCTTCGAAACACGCTTCATATAGCTATCTCTTCCGCACACATATTCTTTGAATGGCTATCCTTTTCATACGCGGGTGAAACATTTAGTGGTGCAACATTAGTGGCGCTACATTTTTCGTAAGATTTGTATGAATAGGACATTTTAGACAACACAACTAACTATCTCCATTATTGACCAACATTATGACGTCTTTGCGTAAGCGAGTAAGCGAAGTGCTATCTCATTCTTACCAGAGTATTCAACGCTACTAGCAAGTACGGAACGCAGTCTGCTCCTACATCTGTCATACATGATGATACATGACCAATATTTGAATGATGAATTTACTGGTAACCCAATTGTGTTTGTTACTTGCCACATGTTGTGTTAATTTTCTAAGGCTATAACGTGTCTATATATTTGTAACGTCAGTGTATTTAGTACGTTAATATCACAATATAAGCATACCTTGGTACAGTTTTTTTCATCTAGTTATTTGACGAAACTATTTGTGCCTGCTATTCAATACTATTTTTTAAAATAATTATACATAATTTTTGCACTGCTTATGAGTTTATATATATTTTAAATGTTAATATTTGTGTAAAAGCCATTAACGGGCGTAAATAATAATTAAAAAACGAATAATTTTCGGCGTTTTTTTAATGTTAAATTATTAACAATAGACACTGAATGAAGTGTCCACCGTCTTACATAAAATAAAGGTTAAAATTATATCTGATTGCCCACGTAAAGTCAAACACAATAATAGTGCTTTCAGGTTTATGAAATCCTTTTGAAACGCTTTTAAGGAGCTTTTATTTGCTGTAAACCTGAACGTGATTGTAAGTTTTCTTTGTGGTACTAGATTGGCCGGACGGTTAAATCGGAAGCATGCCTAGGGTGCTCGCGAAGTTATATTTTCAACGTAAATAATTCCCATGGGGAAGTCTGGGGAGGTTCTTCTTTGTGATTTATTTAAGTACTCTTCTGATAAAAATTATCAGAGGTGTCTAATCAGTGATTAGGCAACATATTAACCCATAAGTAATCAAGTGATACAATAACGTATGTGCTTATCATTTATAATCGGGCATCCTTTTTTTATCAAAGTGAATACCGCAAAAGAGTCTCAACTGCTCCCAAACTTCTAACCAGTGGGACTGAGGTATCTCCAATTGGGGCATGTTGTGAAGCTGAAGGTAGTTGGGAGGGGAAGGAGATGGGGAAGAGAAGCCTGGGAAGTACCCGGTTTTTCAGATCTGGTCGCCAAACACGGCTAAAACTATTTTAAGGAAAGTTTCGATTCTCATCGGTGGTCTTACACCGGGGTATACTATATATTATTGTGTATTAATGAAATGAGAAATAACAGATAATGATCAAATAAAAAATATTTGCGCACGTCGGGATTTGAACTCTCGACCTCTGGATTCGTAGTCGAGCGTACTAACCACTCGACTACGGAGGCCGTCAAAATTGTATTTTATAAAGCTTTGTATTAGTAAAGTTGGAAATACACTCTACAGTACCAATCTCAGAGCAAGAATATATATGAAGAAAGAGCAAAATATTTTAACCAACCTATAAATCTTTACGATAAATCACTTTCACCAGGTTTTTACGTCGTAAACCGCAAGAGAGAAAGAGATAAGACAATTTCTCACATAATATAGCACCACTTTTTGGAATGTAAACATGTTTTCCGTCTCTCGCGTCTCCCGCGACTCCGCCCATTACGTTATGTTATGCTATATAACTCAACGGTATTTTAGGTTATATCCTATATTTTTGTTTATGACAATACAATGAAAAAGTGGTTATACAAATAAACAAAAACATTATATCGACATGTGCTATGAATGAATGTATAAAGACAGGAAAAAACCAACAATCCTGACTACACAAGCGCTCCCTCTTGGTATATTGTTGCTCTGAGGTACCAATTACCTTGATATGCCCACAACCACCACGATAATACACATAAAATCAAAATTAGTATTTGTTTTTTTCAGAACACCTGTTTAATTATGTTTCAAGTTAGATTGAAGAGAAACATTCCATACACATGGATGTTTTTCTTATCTCAATCACTAGTACGTTTTTTCGTAATTATTATTATTCTACACGATAAACTGAGTTAGGGCGTAAAAGTCACCAACACCAAACACCGTTTAACCCTTATGTGACTGAAGAAAAATCCACCTTTTTTAAAATTGATTTATTTTACAGTTTATAATTTGCTGAAGTTTGCTGGACCACTTTTATAACGTAATACATTTCGACTCAGTTCAAGACATGGGGAAGTGGATAGGAATTTCACCCAGTACCATCTTTTCTTGGGGTTTTTAAAACAAATAGTATTAAGGATACAGGTGATGTACTTTGAACACAACGGTACATCATATTATCATTTAAAATACGATGAAATGAGTAATAAATATGGACAAGCTTCAAATTCCATATAAAACACATGAGGGTACCCTTTCAGTCATCAGAAGATTTTACTCAAGCGTTTTCCGCTCACATACCACCCTCCACATATCCAACGGTTATGTTTTATTGTTCATTTTCACTATTGTGGAGAAGTCGGGAAGTTTCAGCCGGTTAGACTTACTGGAACATTAAAAAAGTATGTTGAAAACCGAAAAGGGTACCCGGGTACCCTTTCAGTCACATAAAGGTTAAACAAAAGCTACGAGCGCCCATTTACATCCACAACCTTGTTAAAATATTTCCACCTTCAGGAGGTTTATCTCCAACGCGCTAAGCGTCCTGTTTCCTTCGCAGCGCGAGTATTCCGCTCATAATAGGATACGCGGGCGGAGCGTTCGCTCAAAATTGGACAGGTTGATAAATTGCGGGCAGGAAATTATCGCATAGCACGCGTGCACATTAACACCCGGGCGACACACCGACCCCGCACGGTGCAACCCGCCACCTCGTCGTTTGTGATACCTTGGAGTGAGAATATACGAGTACATGGAGAGGTACCTTTGCGAAACAGTGTAGTCAGCATTGTTCACTTTATACTGACTCCGATAGAGAGAGACAGAGATAAGTTATAGAAAGTTGGAAATAATAATAATAATTGGCTGATTTACATAGCGCCGTTTTCGTGACAGAAATATATCACCTCAAGGGCGCTTTACAGCATAATCAACATAATATTAATTATCGATTCAATTCTCTGCCCAGCACTATCAGAAACATACAAACCAAAAGCTCCTTTAAAAGCAATATCATTACTCACCTTAAAAACCAAGTTTAATTTAGTTCTTATTATGTGTAGATTTTATATCTTCAAATTTGTCATGTACTTATATTATTTTTATTATGTACGTACTATATTTTCGATATTAACATGTTACTATGTAGCTAAAAAACCACTTTTGCAAATCGCCATCCTAACACAGGCTTATGCCTACTGGAATGAGCAATATACTAACCAATAAAAAAATATGTGTTCAAGTAAAATAATAAATTAAAACTAAGACTTGAGTATTAACTTATGCCTAATACTTAAAACTAATGACTTACAACTAAAAATATACATATGTAATGGTAGTTGCCCGTGCTGTCGGACCTAGGATAGAAAAAAATGGAGTAAGTAATGGTAAACTATATATTTAAACTATGTATAGCCCTCGGACTGAGTGATCAAAACTCTAGTGAAGAGAATTGACGTTATTGTGGGTATGATAATTTAAAAAGGTTGAGCTGTCGATTTTTCGCAAACGTGAAGGGAGGTTATTCCAAACTTTGTTTTAAGACCACTTTATTGGATACATACACTTTGTTTTTTTTTTTTTCAACCACTGGTTTTGGCTCTACCTGAACCTTCTTCAGGGTTGAATAAATATATATTAAATTAAAACAGAATTACAAAGCTTGGGAAAAACATAAAATAGGCACATCAACTTTGGTAGGGATTAGGTACGGGAGGGGTAGTAAGAGTGGGGGTAGGGCAGTGGAAGGGGAACATGTTTATAATTGGGCTACTGGATAAATCTGATTGCTTATTAACTAAGTTGATTTTATTTATTTTTAGGGATTTTTATTAACTTCAAGGGCTTCTAAATTATTTAGGCGTAGACCTATCCTATTTCTATGAATTTTAACTTCATTTTAAATTTTCTAATTTAATATAATTTGGTAATCCATCAAATACCCTTATAGCTCCGTACATCAATGACTTTTGACTTGGTCACCTTTTTCAGAAAGTTGGATTTAACCGGTTTCAATTCCTCGTCTCATATTTGAATAAAGGTTGCCCCAATGTATACCACGAAAAACACTCAACGTATACCACAATTTCAATTACAAAAGAGTGTTAAAAACAAGAGAGAAAAAACAATCGTAAAATCCTAACACATGTATGTAATTTAATCGTTCTGATTTGATTCGATTTTGTTTGCGTAGCACGAGCTTCCATTTTTGATTAAAATCAGGTCTTTGGCTACGAAATCTAACCCTAGAATAGGTTTGTCATGGGAAAGGTTAATATTCAGATTTCTAGAAAAGGTATTTATATTTATGATTTAAATTATTACAAAGTAGCACGCGACACGACGTGATTGCGTATTGTGGATCTGGGTAAAATTATTTATACAATATGGTTTCGTGAAAACAAAATGAAGAAGGTTGTGTAGTGCATGCCTAGCCAGAGAATAATTTTTATTTTTATATAAACGGACCAAAATGTCAAATTACATAAAATACACCACACGAAATGAGAAAAAAAGCAACAGAGAAAAAAAATCACATGTATGATAGCCTCCATGGTCGAGTGGTAAGACGCTCGACTACGAATCCAAAGGTCGCGGGTTCAAACCCGGTGTGCGAAATTGACTTTTATTTAATTAATATGTGTCATAACACATTTAATTCATATAAAATAACACAAAGTGTATTTGCGGCACGTTCCAGAGTGGTAGATACTCTTAGTATCGCCCTGGTGAAAGAACATCATTCAAAATAGAAGCGTTGTTTGAAATGACTTTGGCCGTGTTTGATGACCAGATCTGAATAGTCAGGTACTTCCCAACCTTCCTCTTTCCCATATCCTTTCCCTCCCAACAACCTTCATCCTCACAGCATACCGCAATCGGGGATGCCATAGTCTCACTGGCTCCTAGACGGTCGGGAGCAGTTGGTACTCGTGTGCGGTATTCAATATAAAAAATAATATATATATATATATAACATTTGAATGAAGCAATGACAAAAACACACATTTGAAAGAACATTTAAGTCAAAGCCTGAATTAAACAAGGTTTTGGTAGAGTTAATGGTGTTAGACATAATAAATTGTATTCTTCGAAGATTATTTTCGTAAATGACAAAAATCATTTAGACTGGAACAAAAAAATTCAAGGCCATGGCTTGAGTTAACAAGTCTCGACATTCTGGGCTGCTGACAGTGAAAAATGATACCCATCATTAGAATAGTGATGATTGAGGAAAGGCAATTCATCTTTGCAAGGAATGTTGAACTGGATACATTGCAACAAAGAAGGTAAGTCAAAAGTACAATGAATATATTTTTTTTACATTGAATACCGCACAAGAGTCTTCAACTGCTCTCGACCGCCTAAAACCAGTGGGACTATGGCATCCTCGATTGGGGCGTGTTAAGAATCTGGAGGTAGTGGGGAGGGGAAGGAGGTGGGGAAGAGGAAGGTTGGGAAGTACCTGGCTATTCAGATCTGGTCACCAAACACGGCTGAAGCCATCTCAAGCAACGTTTCAATTCTGAATGGTGGTCTTTCATAGTATAGTATCACTCGTCCGTGAAAAGTAGAGGAGTAACACGTGGCCGCGCAGAATGACCATGAGCCAACCCTCTCAAAAGGAAAAACCGGTAGAAATAAAACGAAAATTCCGACCGCTCGATACGGGGTGGGATTTCCCTGGCAGCCTTAAAAACAGACGTTGCTCGGCGCCGGGTGACGTCACCGACCGGGGGATATTGAATAGACTGCTCAACTTGGGCGATATTAGGGAGAGGGGGAGGGTGGATCGCGAGGTTTGTGGGGCGGACAAGTGCAGGGTCAGCGGGTTTACTGCTCTGGTGACAAGTGTCCCGAAGGATGGACACTTGTGATGTATTGAATTTTAGAAGTACGTACAGCCTTAGGGGATGCGATTTAAGGTTGAAGTCTTTTAAGAAGGCCACCTAGTGTTCACCTCTTGGCAGACAGAACCATTAGTTATTTATCAGAGTGGTTACATAGTCTTATAGAAAGTCCCTAATAATTAGATGTTTTCCACGGCAGTCTATTTATTTTTACCAGTTCTTAACGATAAATATTTTCCTTTATGAGTACGTACGACCGCATCAGTGTTAACTGTTCAATTTTGGAACTGATACTAATTGAAATGACCAAATTTAAAAAACATAGTATTTAAAAAACATAGTTTTTAAAATCCCTACTTACTAGTACTGGGCGTTAAATATAATTCGAAAAAACGCCAACGCCGTTATCGTTGGCGATTGTTAACTGTTAAATATAACCGTTGAAAATAACGCCGACGTTGACTATTTTTTGGTAAACTACCAATATACTATATTTTCTAAATTACATATAAGTACACAAAGCGTGATTGAGGTGATTTTCCCACGAAAACGGTGCTATAAAATGTATCCATTTATTATTATTATTAAGTTTAGACGTTGAATTATATGAGCTAATAATGCAAATACAATAGTAAAAAAGTAAAATAATATATTGCGTCGTATTGTCTACTAAAACTTAATTTATTTGCTTACTCGGTATTTGCACTTGATTGAGGTGATTTTCCCACGAAAACGGTGCTATAAAATGTATCCATTTATTATTATTATTAAGTTTAGACGTTGAATTATATGAGCTAATAATGCAAATACAATAGTAAAAAAGTAAAATAATATATTGCGTCGTATTGTCTACTAAAACTTAATTTATTTGCTTACTCGGTATTTGCACTTTGGCCGTGAAACAAAATATAAACATTAGACAACTACACCATTAATCGTATTCTTCAATTCACAAAAACACATCGAATGCACGCGCGACGAGTAAAAACGCGCCAAACTAAACGAGTAGGAGATTGACATAAAACTAACTAGCAAAAATAATGAATAACGAGCCTATTGGTTTTAATAATAATAATCCCCTGTTGTAAAATAACAGCTCGATGAAAAGACATTGTCGTTATAATATATCTAGCTGTTATATATGTTTTACTTATCATTATTTTCGTCACTTGATTCTAGGCGCTACGTATCGGCCGTTTCGGATAAGAAAGTCCACAGATATGTTTAGTAAGAAGAAATATATCCAAAAGATTATTCCAAACTACGTATAATATTGTGCACGGCGCACACACTCTTTACACCTTTTTAAAGAATAAAATAATAGGTACATGACAATGTGATGCGTCGTTATAATGTAACTAGCTGTTAGATATATTTGCCTTGTCATTATTTTCGTCGCTTGATTCTAGGCGCTACGTATCGGCCGTTTCGGATAGGAAAGTTCACAGAGATGTCTAGTAAGAAGAAGTATAACCAAAAGATTATTCCAAACTACGTATAATATTGTCGACGACGCACACACTCTTTACACCTTTTTAAAGACTAAAATAATAGGTACATGACAATACGAGGCGTCGTTATAATATATCTAGCTGTTAGATATTTTGGTGACATTCGGAGAATTATACATAACAGTTACATTTTAGGTGCCGTCATTATTTTACATAGCCATTATTTTATTCGCTTGACTCTTGGAGCTACGTATCGCGCGTTTCGGATAGGATATTCCACTAAAACGTTTAGTAAGAAAGTATAAAAAGATACACATAATGTCGCTTACGATGCATAAACTCTTACACCTTTTTGTTTACTTGGCGCTAACGCTAATACAATAATAATAGCGTCGAAGAATATTCGTATGTAGGTACTAATATTTTTAGTAATAATATCTAACTGTTAGCGCAAATTTTCGTCAATAGCGTTAGACGTTGGCGGCATCTAGCTGTTATTTCTAACAGCTAGATATATTTTGATACAGTACTACTACTTACCTATAATGTATATTAGTAGACATTATTCTATATTTAAAATGGGTGGATTAAAGAAATTGATATTTTTTCATTGCAAGTCAAGTTGAATCTCGTGATTTTTCACGGGTACAACAATTAATATTAATATAACTGGGGGTTAATGCTAAAAGTGCCTATGTCAGATTTTGATCATTAGATATTCTTATAAGTATATTGAAGTTTTCTTTAATTTAATTCTATAATAGTCTATGTTAGCCACTCAAGAAACGTGAAATTGTGAACTGTCTAATGTGAAAGTCAAAATAATGTTTCGCTCTTTTCTACCCTTACGAATAAACAAAAAATCGCCTTCTAGAATAATTTACATATTTGACATAGGCACATCTAGTATTAGGTTCCAGATTTAAAACTTATGCAGATTCTGCATAAAACAGATAACTACATGTTGTTTCTATTTCGCACATCGTGACTGCCTTTCGGAAAAATATAATTGAGTATTGGCGAGGAATTTCTAATGAAAAAAATCTCGATTAACCTTAAAACATTAAAATGAATGTTGTCAAAGAATATAAGAAAACCTGATAAATTATTGGGCTAATAAATACATGATAGAACGAATTATTTCATAATACGTAGGTAAATGCTATTTTCAATTTGATGAGTGTTAAACGTCAAACATACTATCGAATACCTCCATCAGATAAAATTAATTTAAAAAGAACATATAAATAGAAATTTTCATAACTAATAGTAGTTATTCGGAACGTTACATGAAAGTCCGCTGAGTAATCGAGTGTGCGTGTTGGGAATTTCGATGAAAGAAAGGCAAAGGTGTGTAAGGCGACTTGAGGGGATGTTTTGCTAAAGTTTTGACGAACAATGGGAAGTTCGGACATGAGATTGGGCAGTTTTGTCAGCGTTACCTTATCGGGCAACCTCAATTTCGAAATAATTCAGGGCGAAATTTTTCGACGGCCTCCGTGGACGAGTGTTTCAGACGCTCAACTACGAAACCACAGGTCGCGGGTTCATATCCCGGGGTGCGGAAATACATTTTATGTAATTAACATGTGTCATAACACATTTGATTCATTTAAAAATAATAAAAGGTATATTTGCGGCACGTTCCAGAGTGGCAGATACTAGAAGTATCGTTCTGGTGAAAGACCACCATTCAGAATCGAAATATTTCTTGAAATGGCTTTTAGCCGTATTTGGTGACCAGATCTGAATAGCCAGGTACTTATCAACATTCCTCTTCCCCATCTCCTCCCCCTCTCTACTACCTTCAGCTTGACAACATACCCCAATTGGAGATGCCATAGTCTCACTGGCCTTAGACGGTTGGGAGCAGTTGGGACTCTTGTGCGGTATTCACTAAAACAAAAAACAAAAAAGAGGTCGCAGGTTCGAAACCCGGTGTGCAAATATTCATTTTATTTAATTAATATTTGTGATTTCACATTCATTAATGTAAAATAATACATAGTATATTTGCAGAACGTTCCAGAGTGGTAGAAACTACAAGTATCGGCTGGTGAAAGACCACCATTCAGAATCGAAACGAAGCTTGAAATGGCTTTAGCCGTGTTTGGTGACAATATCTGAATAACCAGGCACTTCCCAACCTTCCTCTTTTACATCTCCTTCTACCGGAAAGTTACACATTTTCAAATATATCAGGTAACGTTAACTGACAAGATTATTTTATTTCGAATATCAAATCCATCCGCTACAAAACAGATGTCCGTATAAGTATGGCGGGGAATTTTTCATACGCCCTAGATTTCGCTCCAGGGGATCCTTTGCCGCAATCGTCTGCAGTTTAGCGCTGTACATTTAGATAAAGAACGGATAGCTGCACATGATTCGATAGTGCCTACTGCAAATGGAACTAGGAACTCGGAACTGCATGTGTTGCACATTTGTATATCGGACAAAAATGCTTCATGTCCGTAAAGCTTCGTGCAACCATTAAAATTATAAACGAGCTTTCTGTGTGGCCATTTAAAGAATTTAATCAAAAGCATATATATATATATATATATATATATATTTTTTTTTTTATATGAATACCGAAGGAGATTGGGAAGAGGAAGGTTGGGATGTACCTGGCTATTCAGATCTGGTCACCAAACACGGCCAAAGCCATTTCAAGCAACTTTTCGATTCTGAATGGTGGTCTTTCACCAGGGCGATACTTAGAGTATCTACCACTCTGGAACGTGCCGCAAATATACTTTTATTATTTTCATATTAATTAAATGTGTTATGACACATATTGATTAAATAAAAGTTATTGGCGCACGCCGGGTTTGAACCCGCGACCTTTGGATTCGTAGTCGAGCGTCTTACCACTCGACCATGGAGGCCGTGCTTATATGTTGAATATAAAGCGGAAAATCTGTTTGTTGATTGAAGCGAAAACACTCCAACGGAGAACTATGCTGTAATTAAATATGCACAGATTTCACCGTCATTAATTTTTAGTCAATACACCGTACAGCGTTATTTTTTCACTATTATTTTTTATAGTGAATACCGCACTAGAGTCCCAACTGCTCCCAACCGTCTGGAGCCAGTGAGACTACGGCATCTCCAATTGGGGTATGTTGTGAGGCTGAAGGTAGTGGGGAGGAAAAGGATATATGGAAGAGGAAAGTTGGGAAGTACCAGGCCATTCAGATCTGGTCATCAAACACCGCTAAAGCCATTTCAAGCAAAGTTTCGATTCTGAACGGCGGTCTTTTACCAGGGCGACACTTAGAGTATCTACCACTCTGGAACGTGCCGCAAATAAACTTTATGTTATTTTACATGAATTAAAATGTGCTATGACACATATTAATGAAATAAAAGTTATTGGCGCACGCCGGGCTTGAACCCGCGACCTTTGGATTCGTAGTCGAGCGACTTGCCGTCGTTTACTTCATAAGCTACGGAGCTTTGACACTTATGTTCCAAGCGAGGGCTTCTAATACAACCCCGGATGAGAATTTCGTACGATATCTCAGTTAAATATTACTGAAATATTATGAATATATTTCTCTCTACGTATTACCGTAAACAAATCACCTAATATTGTGTCATGAAAACGCTTTAATACATTACACCCCACTTCGGATCGTACGTTTGATATTTACTTTCAAGTATGGAAAGGTTAAGGGAAGTTTTCTTCGTAAAGCTTATTTACTGTTTAAGTTTAAACCATAAGCTTTCAAAATAACATAATTATTTTTCTGGATTATCAACTGTAAATAAATAAGACAGATACAATGTACAATATTTCAGATACTAAGCAACCTAATGTTCCCTTTTATGGAATCAGAGTGTGAAGTTAAAATTACAGTCTTTTTGACAAATCAACAGCAAAAAGTTGTCAAATTGTTTCCAACCTAACGAACATCATTGTAGATGTGTTGTAGGTTCTGTTTTCGGGAAGCTCTCATCTGGTAGAGCCTTTGAGAGGTGACTCACGCCAATGTGCTTTTTCTTTGTACGAGAGTGAGTGACATTCGGAATGGGAACATTACGAAAACTTTTCTAGTTGCCGAGGGCCTGTTCCGGCTTTGATTTCGACACATGCGAATCTCACTCGGCGAAATATAGGCGAAAGAGATTACGGCTTAGTTTAAGCACAAAGTCGACGGAGATTTTCAAAATTTCAAGAAATGCACGTTTCAAGTTCGTAATTTTCTTTGAGAATTTTTCAGAAATTTCAACATTTTAGGGTTAAATAAAGTAAACAAAATCCACACAGAAGAAAACTAAAAAAAAAACGCTACGGGGATAGTAAAATTTGATGTTTTTGAAGTATACAAATAAAGCAGAGTACAATTTTTTTTAGTATACCATACATATAATACGTTCTTACGACATTTGAACAAACATTACCTTTTTATGAAGTGATCTTCCAGGTAAGTATGCTTCTGTATATTATCTCTGTACATAATATAAATAAATATTAATATATCATGGATTTTAAAAAAAAGTTAGTGATAAGATAGAGCATATGAATTAAGATTTATACAGCGCCCTTGTAGTGATTTTTAATAAAAACGACGCTATACAAAGTATCCAAATATTATTATTATTAATAAAAATGAAACAATAACTTTGCATAAGACCATAGATTTTATTAACATTTTTATGACCGACCGGTTTCCCTTAGCATAAGCATCATCAGGGTACAAAATCAAATTAAAGAAAAAATACATGGTGTGTGGTTTTATATACGAGTACATACAGAGGGAGAACACAATATAAAAAAAATAAGAGAACAATAAGAAAAAAAGAACCAACTGAGAAGGCGATAAAAGAATAATGAGAAATTTAACGAGTTTTTGGGAAATATACCTAATATTGGACTACTGGACAAATTCAACTGATTATTAAGAATATGACTATTAATTTAAATGGCTTCCTTTGTTAGTGCTTCTAAATTATTTAATCTGTTGCCATGGCCGTTTTTATGGAGAATATGAACACCAGTGCTTTTATTGAAGGTAAGATCTTTTTCAATAAGATGATTGGCGAATTTTGAAAAACCGTGGTTATTTAAACATCTAAGATGTTCTTTGATTCTAACATTGACATTACGGGTTGTTTTACCAATATAAATTGCAACTCTTCATCGGTCATAAAAATTAAAATAAAATCTGTGGTCTTATACAAAGTTATTATTTCATTTTTATTAAATATGTTAAACCACAAAATGATTGATCTCTAAAAAAAAAATTGTTATTATTATCATTACTATTACATTCACATATGAATAAATATCAAATACAAAATAATATTTTTTCTGGTTTTTAAGAACTTGGGCTATAAATCGTTGATCTAGGGTTCGTTTCCGGATGAAGTAAAAAAAAAACGTTACGCACAAATCCATCATGGCTAAGGAGGTGGAAGTAAAGTGAAATATTTTTAAGTACCATAAACTCGCATATTAGCCATACCCGCTATAGTAAGGGCACTAGAAGGGCCGCTTTTTATTACAAATTCGACGATTCATACATAATTTATTAGAACCATTATCTTTTAAGATCAAATCTCTGAATACCGGAATTCTACAATCTAATTTATTTGACCAATCGACGGAGCCCGATTACAGTTCAACTGCCGCAATCTCGATCCACGCGCGCCGTTAATAATAATGTCAATTCAGATATTCGGTCCAGAAGCCGCAGCTGGGGGGGTATTGTTGAAACCGGGAAACATACAAAAGTACGCACAACTTTTTGAAAGTAGAAAATAAACATCGGTAGAGCCTTTTGCGGCAGAGTTTTGAGAAAAACAATTTCTCAGAAAAAAAACAGCTATTTACGAACGTTGAAATAAAGTGGCTGGAAATAACATGTTATTTATAATTTATTTCTTCGCAAAGTACGAAAATAACGTTATTAATACATTATCTCTGTAATGTTACCCAACCTTAAGCGACAATAAATATCATAAACTCAACAATAAAAGCATGCAGTATTTAGTTCGCATTAAAACATCTATTTACGGAAACTGTAAAGAAATTGATAAAAATAAACGAGTTATTTTCAATGGCGTTACAGATATATAAACACGTTATTATAGTTTTAGAATATTGACACAAAATGTGACAAGTAACAAACACACTTACGTTACCAGTAAATTCATCATTCAAATATCGGTGATGCATTCAAATCAAAGATAGACATTCATTTAATATGTGTGTATGAACGAAACAGATGTAGGATCGGAATACTCTGGTAAGAATGAGATAGCACTTCGCTTACTGGCTTACGCTAAGACGTCGTTATGTTGGTCAACAATGGAGATAGTTGTGTTGTCTAAAATAATGAGTAATTTGCAATAATTTGCCCGTTCTTAGAAATTAAACCTTATTCATTTGCTTTTAGTAGTCTTTGCAGTGGAATTGAAACCTTCTCAACACACACGAGGACATTTTTAACCAACCTATACAAATTTACGATAAATAACTTTCTCCGGGTTTTTACGTCGTAAACCGCGAAAGAAAGAGACATGACAAGTACTCACACAATATAGCTCCGCTTTTAGGTATGTAAGCATGTTCTCCGTCTCCCGCGTCTCCGGGGATTCCGCCCACTACGTTTTGGTATGTGAAAAAACAGGACCGAACTCAACGGTTTTTTAGGTTATATCCTACATTTTTGTTTAGAATACTGTGAAAAAGTGGTTATTCAAATAAACAAAAACACGCCGACATGTGCTATGAATGAATGTATAAATACCCTAGTCCTAGCCACGCCCCAGTCAGGCAAAAATCATCAATATTGACTACACTAGCGCCCTTTCCTGGTATATTATTGCTCAAAGCCTTTACTTATTCGAGGTCCAAACACATCTGCATTAAAAACATTGTGTTATAAAATTGGTTGCATAATTCATAAAAAAAATCATTTTTCGTCACCTAATAACCTAACCTCACTTATGAAAAAAAAAAAATTTGGTGTTTACGAAGCCAGATTCAGAAACATGGTTAACCAATCAGGAAAATCAGAAAATCCAATTGAGAAATACCTATCGTTTTGATTGAACGAGTTTTATTCAAATAATATTACAAGTAATAATGGTATTATCAGTGTTGTAGGGCCATGCTCTTTAGTGTACTCGTACAATGCCGTAAACTCTTCGGAAAAACCAAAATATACAATCGATAAGCCATTATTTATTGTTTATTGCTGCTTGCTTAACTTGTATTTACTGTATATCTATTCTGTTTAGTTATATAATCTTGTCTTATATTGTATATTATATGCAGTGTAATCTGTTTTTTGTTTACTTCATATATATTTTTTTCTACATATCTTTAATAACGCCTTAAATTTTATTTTGTAATGTTATTAGAAATGAATGAAGAAATTGAATTGAAGTATGTGCAAAAATCGTTGAAAACATACTTATCCTATAGAGCGAATTCGTGAACGTACGGACATAAAATATAAGTCAGTGAAGATTATTTTATATATTATATAACATGTAGCTAGCATTTCTGCGAAATATATTTTTTTTAAATGTTTTCTTTGTGAAATTTCGTAAATGATTACCAAATAAAAATAAAAATCATAGTATTGCCCGGGTGAAAGACCATTACTTAGAATCGAAAGGTTGCTTGAAATGGCTTTAGCCGTGTTTGGTGACCAGATCTGAATAGATAGGTACTTTCCAACCTTCCTCTTCCCCATCTCCTTCCCCTCCCCACTAACTTCAGCCTCATAACATACACCAACCAGAGATACCATAGTCTCACTGGCTCTAGACGGTTAGGAGCAGTTGGGACTCTTGTGCGGTATTAACAAAAAAAAAAATATGCTTAGTTGTTTACTAAAAAAATCTAAGTTATTTTAACTAATGTGCAAACAAAATGTATTTGATACCACTCACTATTTTTCCTTTTTCAAATCATGTTCCGTTAGATACGTATACAAATTATTAAGTTTTTTTACTTACAGTGAATACCGCACAAGAGTCCCAAGTGCTCCCAACCGTCTCTAGACTGGCTCTAGCCAGTGAGACTATGGCATCCCCAATTGGGGTGTGTTGTGAGGCTGAAGGTAGTGGGGATGGGAAGGCGATGTGGAAGATAAAGGTTAGGAAGTGCCTGGCTATTCAGATCCGGTCACCAAACACGGCTAAAAGCCATTTCAAGCAACGCTTCGATTCTGAATGGTGGTCTTTCACCAGAGCGATACTTAGAGTATCTACCACTCTGCCTTAGGTAACATGTGAAAAAAATGTTTTTTTTTACTGAGGTGGTACATGGGGTTGGCTCGCGTTATTACGGGGCGATAGCCAACCTATTTCATAACACGAAACCTCTTTTTTTTACACTTTAGCGTGTTCAAGAATCCTCGTCTCGTTCTCAGTTCTAAGGCAGGGACAGGTACTCGTATTATCGCAGTCGAAAGACGCTCGAGTAGCGGAGCAACCGCTGGCGCCGGCACGCGAGTGAACCATTACGTCCGGGGATTTATTTTTACGATTAACATATTTTAGAGTCAGATGGGAGCCCATTGAACTGAAATCTGAACGATTAGGTCTATCGCTAGCGCTTTCAGTATGCTGGAAGAAGCACTGTGTTTGAAAAGCTTCGGTAAATAAGAGCCGTGACATTGGCATCCGAGGCAAATCGAGCAGCCTTCAATTTGAATAGCTTTCATCGCTCTCAAAAGAAAAATCATATATTCTCTTGTACGCTGTACGTATGAGAATAGTTCCGTCTGCCAAACACTATGAGACTTCCACATTTTTATAAAGGGTACTCTTCAAATCAGGGATTCTCTTCATATAAAATAAACAGTAAACTACTTTTTACGAAGCATTTCAATATGTAAATCGGATTGAGACGACATTATTGGACCACTTTTCAACAGATCTCACACTGCATTAAATATCTTACTAGGGTTCAAATCTCTCCGGAATACGGTGGCGAAAATAGCCAATATTTTTAAAATAAAATTTCCCAGCGTAATATGAATGGAATGGCTGCAATAAATCTTCGGAACAAAAACGAAAAAGAGAGAGTATTTCGTTTACATAAACAAGCGAGGAAAATTGAAAGGAAAATCTCAAGGGAAATGCTAGATCGATACGCGAGGGAGGTGTCGCCGTGGCTTTTACTTACTCCATACGAACATTTTCTTCGAGAATACATCCCTACCTCGTGAAAAGGGGAATAATCACCTTTCTTCCGTGGATGGCTAATGATGGGTAATAGCGAGCTACCTGCGAATATAATATAAATATGTGAGGGAATGGAGGCATTTCCACACTATTTAACGCCGAAACACCAAAGTTAAGCCGAACCAACCAACGCTGCGAAAGATGAAAATCTTCAGCTCGAATATATTTTACTCAGAGATGGGAACTCAATGGCGTGGGGTTAGCAAGGATGAAATTAAGTGTAATATTATTGGTTGTTTTACGGCTAAGCTTTCTACGAAATGCAACTTTGAAAGCTTTCGGCTAGTTTTTATTGCCGTTTCTTACCACAGGTTGCGATAGAATAATATAAATAAATTGAATACACGTTTAATTTTCGCTAAATAGGTTTGTCATACATAGATATACAAGTATAAATGTTTTACGCTGAGTGCTTTCGATAGATACCTGAATATAAAGTCAGCCAGCGGTCCCCTGAAATCGAATTTTCCGTTGCGTACAATGTATTTCACAAAAGCCACAAAACATTGTGTGACATGGCGTTTTAGGCACAATGCATTTTCACGTTGTGGCGAGCGCACAAAGAGCTCTAGCTAAAACCTCACCGGGCGGAAAGGAGGGCGGTTAAAGAGGGAGGGGGCGGGTTAAACCGGAGAAGGGGATGAAACCAACGCAGAGGGGGGGAGGCAACCGAGGTACACAGGGACGTCAGCAAACAAGTGGAAAGCAAAAAGTGTTCCTGGAACAGAAGGTCAGTGCAAATAGAGCAGCACTCATTACATTTTCTAGCCACCGGGTTATTTCCGGAACAAGCAGAGGACAACGTGCAGCGAGCGTCACACCCCCACAGAGAAAAAGGTCACCGTGTTTACCGACTGCACTTTGTAAGGATATCCTATAAGCTGTCACGGTATTAAATGCATTTATCAAACTGCAGGCTGCGCGCACTTTGTTTTCTCGAAAACTATCACAGCCCAGGACAAAGAGGCAATTTGAAAGTCGAAATGAAATTTTAACGTTAAAATCTGTATGAAAAATAAATGTGTGGCAGAGATTAAAGGGAGGCGTTTTCCACTTTTTAGGGTTCGATGTCACGGGCCCTTACAGAACTGATATAGTAGCGGCAATAAATAAGGGTTATTTCATAAACGAGTGCTTGAATCGTGCAAGTAACGCTGTTAAAGGTAGACGTATTGGTATAATAAAATAAGGGAGAGATTAATGCGGGAGATTGAAAACACGGAAAATGATAGTACAATATTATATAATGGAAGGGTCGTTACTTTAACCCTTTACCGCATGGATTTTTTTTGATCCTTCCAGAAAAAATATATTTGTTTATAAATGTATTAAGAATCATGTAAATTTTTTTTTTAAAGAGTTGCAAAATGTTTATTATAAATGTTTTGTTTCATATTTGGCACTATATGCAATATGAAGAATAAATACAATATTTCCAAATTTGTCATACTATGCATTTAAGGTATACCAATCAAACCGAGTAGAAAAAAAATCTTAATATTTATTATTACTTTTAAAATATTACATAATAAATCACACACTGAACAATTATAACCACGCTCATTCACAAAATGGCCGAAATGACAACTTACTGACGCGACTGTAGTTACTAAAAAGCTCGTAACTGGCAACACTGTTCGATTTATAATAATGCAGAGCTCACAGTGAGGAATTAGCTGAAAATAAAATACATATATGGCTAACATAGCCCTTTATGATGATAACATTCTTATGTTCCAAATTTGGAACAGTATGCGGTAAAGGGTTAACAAGTTTAATGCAAAATATAAGCTCCGACAAGGGAAAGATATCGAATCAGAAACGATGAGTATTACTTTATTCTAATTTGCAAAAGTAAAAGCTATAATTTTCTATTTCTGGTATTTTAACTTCAGTATTACGTTTCTCACACAACTATCTGGATCGCATGGACAGTTTTAGACTCATCGCGGAGATGTGCCCAGCATCTATTACTCTTTATCTGAACTCATCTCGAAGGGTAGTACAATATGGCGGTGGAAAGCGAATGATAAGGCAAGATTTGTGTCTGCCACTGGCTTGCCGTGGCGTTGTGAAACCGCGATATTATAAAACAAAGGCTTTATTTGTGTTTTTCAAATGGTAAACGGTATCTGGAGATGACTCCTACCAACATATACGTATTATCGGTTATAAAAACCATGTAAGCCACTGTTAGCTATAAAGTACCAGAAAAAAATCAACGTTTATAGTGGAAGTTGTGATTTGACATTAAGACACAAAAGCTAAAGGGCAAAATTTTGGTAATGATTGTATAGCATTAAAGATGTTTCGGGGATGGAAGGGCAGATCTTGTACATTTTATTTCATTATGAGAGGTCAATGAAGGCAACTAACAACGTTTTTTCCCTCCAAGGTCCTAAAAAGTAATACCGTAGGCTTACGCTTTACAGATTAAAGCAACTAATTTATCGCGATATGAATCAGGCCAGCTCTCGACAAAAAAATAATTACAAATATTTAATCTTGTGCGGTGGAAGTTGACTCTTTAAAGGCTTTTAGCACGCTAGGTATTTCGCGCCTGAGGGATAAATGTGGAAAATTTCACGCAATTTTCGTTTAATTCTGATAAGAGTTCCCGCTATCACTAACGTCTTGGGCGGGGAATAATAGAAAAAGGGTACCTCTTTCATTTAACTATGGTAAACACTTGTTTATTATGATTAAAAAATCACGAAAGAGAGAAAGTCTTCCTATTCAAGAAGATAATCTATTTCCACAAAAGGTTTCGTTTTTAAATTAGACTCCGTTATTTGTGAACATTATATAAACCCAAGGCCAACTATATAAACCCATATGACGTAATTTGAGTAATGTAATTTAATCTATTACGAATAAATGTATTAAAGTCAATTCTATTTTGAAAACTAGGACAATATACTCATATACACATATTTTTTTCATAATAGCAATTTTTTACTTTTTTCCACTATTTTTTATTTAAGACCTGACCGGTTTCACCTTATGACGGGCATCTTCAGACTGGTACAATTTTAAATAGTTCTATGGCAAATATACTATTGGAGTTCGGAATGACCGATTATTGAGTCTAATAGTGAACATCTGTGACTTTGGGTTTTGTTTTATTGCTGACAGAGGCGGCTTTACAATAACATTCAAAAATACATTCGGGTAGTTTTATTGCCTTCTGAGAAACGAATTACATGGGATGCGTTTGTGGTTTTTTTAAAACATAATGTCTATAGTTGTCAGCTTTAAAAAAATGGTATTATTAAAATCATTAAAATGGAGTTACACCACGAACCAACAGTTTCAAAATGAGAAATAGGACAAAATAACAAGAAATTCTACAACAAGAGATGATAGAAAACAGTTGCTTTTTTTCTTCTTTTTTATTAAAAGAAAAACAAACATTGCCAATATTTGAAAAACTCCTACTGCCCATAATAAGGAAAAGATGTTGCTTGTACAATGATGGAGGACTTAGCTAGCAGAGGAATTGAACGCACGACGCCCGGGTGGAAAAACGCGTTTGTCCACTCAGCTACCGACCGGTGTTAGCAATATTGATTTCAATTAAAGCGATTTACCCAAGAAAAATATTTTTTTCAATGGATATTTCATGTATAAAATACCTATTTTATTTGAGTACAGAATTTTCTTCAAGGATACACAAAAAAAAGATTTTTTTATATTCACTCTCGGAGGGTAATATTGAATTGATTCACTAAGCTTCCCCGTAATCATTTTAATAACCTCGGCCGTAAATCAAAGGCGCCAGGAGTCGGCGGCCAATCTCATTACTTTAGATGCGACAGTTTTTAACCGATGAATATAAAGACGAGCCTCCCATTAAATACACTTGTTGAAGTTTGAATCTTCGGAAGCGAGGGGGTGGCGGGAGGCTTAATTCGCGAGCGCTATCCGTGGCCCCGGCCCCGCGCGCCCGTCTCACCGCATCCGGGCCACCCCCCCGGCTCGGTTGATTTTCCCACCCCCTCTGCTGTCGCGACCTTGGGCGGTACACCCCCCTTTCCGAGTTTCGCCACGCACGGGGTCGGTAGTTCACACATAACTATGTTGTGTCGTCATTATTGCGTCAACTCGCAAGGCTTCACCGGCGTTCGCGAGTAAAACTCGAGCGGAAACATTAATTGTCGGTGTAACCAGCAGAGGGTCCACTACTTTCACGTATCTGGAGTCATGTCATGTTTCGAACGGAGAAAAGGGGCTCAAACTAACAAAGAGCAATTTAAGACCGACAAAAAAAAAAATTATTGAAAGGTTCGGCTTACGTATGGAATAGAATAAAAAGTCGCACGAGTAATGTTAAATTTTCTAGGAATTGAAATGTTCAATGAAGGATGAAAGAGTTCACCGAAATAGCTAAAAAAAAAGGTACGACCGGAGCTTTTTTTTTACAGTGAAAACCGCACAAGAGTCTCAACTGCACCCAAACGTCTAGATCCGGTGAGACTATGGCATCCCCAATTGGGGTATGGTGTAAGCTTGAAGGTAGTGGGGAGAGCAGGAGATGAGGAAGGAGAAGGTTGTAAAGCACCTGGCTATTCAGATCTGGTCACCAAACACGACTAAAGCCATTTCGAGTAACGTTTCAATTCTGAATGGTTGTCTTTCATCAGGGCGATACTTAAAGAATCTACCAATCTGGAACGTGCCGCAAATATACCATATATTTTATTATATCAATTAAATGTGTTATGACGCATATAAATTAAATAAAAAATAATTGCGCACGCCGGGTTCAAACCCGCGACCACTGGATTCGTAGTCGAGCGTCTTAAAACTCGACCATGCAGGCCGTCAGGCTTATACTCTTACAAAAGGATTCCCCTCGTCTCTTGGTGATTAAGAAATATGAACTTTCGTCTTGAATACCAAATAGTCCACCTTGAATAATATGATAATGCGACTACTGGTAGGAAAAGCGTCACATTCGCGGTGTTGAAACCCTACGCGCGAGTTGGTCCGTTGACTCCGTTGCTTGCCGGGATGAATTACACACGCGGCCGACGTACGCAAATGCCTGGGGATCGGAGATTACAGAGGGACGGAGGAATACATTTCCCGTAACAAAAAAAAATAAGGGAAAATCCTTTAATCCTTTGTTTCAAAATCGATACTCTCCCGTCGCGCGAGAACATTCGGGAAACGTTCGTTCGCTACAACAGCGCGGACGCCGAGTCTCGGCGGGAATACGCCATGTACATTTGCTAACGCAAAACGTACGGGATAATATATCACGGTTAGGGGGTGGGTGGGTTGGCATTGTAACCCTAAAAAGAATAATTAAAGCCGGGTGAAAATTCAAATGTTATAATTCCGAAGGTGTGATTTATATTCGTGATAAAAAGAGGAAAATTTCATGTTGTACTAAATATTATTTGAAAGCCATTTTATAATTCCAGGATGAACGAAGCGAAGCTAGCAGTCCACAATGGGGTGCTTATATCAACCCAGATGTATGGCAGAGAGGCATGGAACTGGCAGAGGAAGGATGAAAGTAGACTGAATGCTGTGGAAATGAGATACCTGAGACGTATGTGCGTAAAACCATATATGATCGTATTAAAAATGGGGATATCCGGAAAGAATGTAAGGACGATGTAAACGTAATGAATAGGATCAAGTGTAGAGCGAATGAACGAAGAAAGGAGTGTGAATGAACGAGGTCGGAATAGTATGGGCCAGGACTAAGAAAGACAATAGTAGTTATCTATGTAATCATCAACGAAACTTTATTTAAATTAGTTATAGGTGAGTAGATATAAATTGGTATTCAATTTTAGTCGTAAATCACCAGTTATCAGTTATTTTTTGTAGGTTGAAAGCCAGTTAAAGATGTGAATTTAATTTCTTAGATTGTAAGTTTCTACGATTGACTCATTTTTAATTTGAGGTAGCAACAAATAAAGTTTACCATAAATATACTAAGTATGTATTTTTTTAAATTTACATCGACTTTTGTAATTGTAAGGTTTACTACGTGACAATTTTCCGTCATTTTGACGGGCTTTTAACAAGTTCTGAATAATATATAATATTGTTCCCGAGTAGGCCCCGCGGGCACGATGACAAGACGCCTCCCATATAAAACAACAATTTGCAGGCTTGTAGATAACAACACCACACTAATAATAATTCCTCAAAACCGATATTAACATATTCATGACATCGCCTATCGGGCCGGATGACGTCAGAGCGGGGGGAAGGGGGGGGAGGATCTTCTGACATCACGCCCCCGTCACTCCATTCATTATCCATTCCGGGAGAGATTCTGAGAGGGATTCCGTTGAATGGATAACTTTATGCTACTTGCTAGGGATAAGAAGGCATTTTTGTAGGTATTACTTTTACTATGACGATGTGATCAGAAGTTGTAAAATTTGAATTTTATTTTCACACTTTTTATAGGGTGTTCGCGGACCATAGAAAGGATAGAATTGAACTAAAGCGAATTCTTAGTCCCATCACAATAAATAAGCCGGTGTCGGGTAGGTTCCGATACTTATAAAACATATTAAATTAACATCAACATAAAAAAATCAACAAGGATGATAAACAATATTTTCAATATTAAAACCTACCACACAAATACGGGATATTTCTCTCCTTTGGCGAGGACATTAAGAAACTACAACAAAATTCACTTCTCAAACAATGAAGTAGAAATTTTTAATGACACGATAAATCTTTTTTTTTTTAAATCTGTCAATCATTTTAAGCTGATATTGTAATAATGCCCTTTAGTTATAGACTGGTTTCGGAGTAACAATATCTATGGAGTGAGAGCTAATTTGTTTTACCCAACCTAAAAAAATTTGCGATAAATTACTTTATCCGGGTTTTTACGTCGAATACCGTGAGAGAGAAAGAGACAACAAAATTTTGGCAAAATTTCGCACCGCTTCAAAGTAATGTAACCATGTTTTTTGACTTGTGGGTCTCCTGGGACTCCGCCCACACGCTTTGATGTGCAACTAAACTGAACATAACTCAACGGTTTTTTAGGTTATATGGTATATTTATTTTTACAAGAATACTGTGAAAAAGTGGTTATACGAATAAACAAAAACATTGTGTCGACATGTGCTATGAATGGATGTATAAATACCGTAACCCTGGGTCCAACCGAGTCAGTAAAACCTAGTAAAAACTGACTACAGATCGATCTACAGCGTTACCTCTTGTATATTATTGCTCTAAGAGACTGGTTATATAAAGTACCAAACGGCCAATAGGCATCTCTTCAGTACAGGTGCCAATAATCCATTTATTTATGTTCTACCTTGTATAATATTATTCATTTGCTTTTGTTTGTTATTCATTTACTTTTGCATTTTTCATAAATTTTACTTGATTACCTACTGTTGTTAAATATTCTAATTAAATAACCACTGGTGTATATATGTTTTGGGCATCATGCCTGTTATATGTACCAAAATAAAATAAATTAATATATAAAAGTAGAGGTAATTATTGTGTCCTACTCAATTAAGATGTCCATCTTTATGTCCATCGTTATACATCCCGAATCACAACTGTTGCTAGTAACACTAAGAAACAAATAGTTCTGAACTGAAAATATAACCGAATAATTCCAAAATAGGAAACCAGATATTCGAAGAGATAACACTTTTATCTAAAATATCTGCACGTCGACAGCGGAATAATCGACTGGTGTCACACCCCTCCTATTTGCTCCAGAGTTATTCTTCCCTCTGTGGTGATATCATTTAGTTTGTAAAATTCAAGGCAATAGAACATTATGTTGATGGTATCACTGTGAACGGAGATAAACTTGTCTAAACAAGGGGTGATGTAGGTGAGCAAGAGCTCTAGTTTAGGGCGGGCTAGATCCGAAAAAAGCTGAACATTATTTTATGTAGGTATTGTGATTGGCACAGTGGTGGGTACGCCTCAATCTGCCCTGGCGAAGTCGGGGGAATCCCTGAGGGACCTTCAGACAACAGTGGATTGAGTGTGGCTTAAAAAAAATAAAGAAAACTTCTTCACAGAGTCCTGAAAAGGTTGTCGAAATTCTGCTGCGAATTTCTTTAAAATATACACAATTGTGAACTAAGCATAATATTATATTGTCGGTTTTTGTGTGGTGTGGAAAAATTGAACAAAAAATATCAAAACTTTGTAAAGCGCCCCATTGAGGTAATATTGAAAAAAAATCAAGAATCATTATATATTCATAATTACACTAGCGAACTCGAACCGCATGTACATTTCATGTTACAAGGGAAATGCATTATAAAATAAAATATTTTTTACACACATTTTTACACTTGCCAATTCAACGATTATCTCATAACATGTGTATAAGAATGAACCTTTCTTATATCTTACCTTTATGGTTTTCATTGCTCACATTATTTGCGTTATTATATCATATATAATGCGTCACACTACTTCAGTTTGTACTCATATAATTCCTTCGGATAAATAAAACCTTGTCTATATGTGGGGTGTAAATATTTTTTTAATTTGTTTTATTATATTATGCATGTATCTACAATATTATTATATCATTCATCTCTTAATGTATTTGGTGAACAACTGTTTTTTATAAGATCTTTGTTAAATAAATAAATAATTATACAAATAGCCAATAGCTTTGTTTGCTAGAATTATTTAAAGCAGGGTCTAGACACGAGACACTAGAGGAGTTGCGAGGCACGCGACCCGCATTAAAAAGAAAATAAAAACTGATGATAGGTATACGCCGAAAAAGAAAATGGCAAAGCGAAATTCCAACATGGGATATTAATGTTGGAAACCCACGCTGTCCATCTAGGCAATTAATCATACACTAAAATTAATATTCGCAGTAAAGAAATGAGAAAGGGGGAATTGGATTTACCCCCTTTCCGTACGGAAGGGAGTAATAAAAGGCAATATATCCAGCCGAGAGCGACAACTTGAGACTCCCACAAATTATTAATGAGAAACGAATAAAACAAAGTAACAGGCGTTTCTAAGAAAAATAAAATAAATCTCAGTAGTGAGTTCACTTCATTTCACATTGGCACATGTGCCATTACATCATCACAAAGATCTTATTCTACACTTTATTGCGGACATTACTCAAATAGACCGGCCGGTCGAGGGAATATCTCCCATTGTCTATTCCTTCATGTCGCCGGGAGTTTATTATATCCCAGAAGGGCAGATATCTGGAGCACTATCTTCCAATTTCCGCACCCCTCGTGTATCTCTGCATTTAAAATTTATATCTCAGAATAATTTAACCTCCTACTAATTTCGTCGTCCAAAAAGGACAGTGAAAGTGTCCACCATTTTGGCAAAATAAGGAACAAACAAACGAAAACAAAGAGCTTATATATCAAATAAGGGTAAATAGGGTGTTTTTCACCCTAACCGCTTAGTTGGTGTAACAAATTCGCTTCCCTCCCCTAAATTCGTATATTCTCTGAGGGTCTGGTGTTTATTTGCCGTTCGCGAGGCACACCGCGGTTTTTAGCGATATATTAGAGAAAGGAGTCTCATGTTATAAGGAGATATATGAAATTCGGCGGTGAAGAATGGCTTTTATCACGCGGGATGCTGCATACGGCGTGCGATAGCGGCTTACGAAGTCACGAGGAAGATGAAAGCTTAGCCGAATGAAAAACCACAGACCCATATTTATACATAACGAAATACGAGTGTGCGAAGATTTGATCGAGAGAGGGAAAGTGTTTTAGTACAAAAGAATTCATAACAGTTTGTAATGGTTGGAAAATCAGATTTTCCAACCATTGGTTGGAAAATCAGATTTTCCAACCATTACAAACTGTTATGAATTCTTATTATTTCAGAAGTCCCTTAGCGCTTGTAATCTACATAGACTGGCGTCTGCTACGCCGGATCTACTACTGCCCGGCAGATAGCAAAATACACAGATTCTGTGTTCGCCATTCAAGTCTCGCTCCGCGGGAGACGCTGGTAAAGTCCCTAGCTACCAATAGCACGATTCACCAAGTAGAAGATAGTACAATTCCCAGCTAGAAGATGGTACAATTCGCTACCCATTCGCAGTCTCCCACCCGCCGTGGGTTACGACCTGTTGTCGCGATTGCGACATTTTTAAATCGGTCGATTTCCTCTGAAGGGCGGAGGCCATGAGACGGCAGTATTGGCCCATTTCACGTGAAACGGAAATAACTCATTTTCGTTGGTTGAGTAGGTATTTTCCTTTTTAGACATAATATAGCTACCTTCAGTTAAAGTATTAGTTTTATTACCTTGCTTTCGAAACATTTCAGGTAACTGGAATTTTACGTTTCAAGGAATGCATACGCAAACCTCCTTAAAGTATTCACGTAATGTATGTGAGAAATTTTCATCTGTTTTCCAAAAATTAAGAAAACTCAAATTTTGCTAACATTTATTTATCAAATGATTGAGTACCTATCTTTGCATACTTAGTTGAATTAATAATAACAAAAATAAACGTTAATTGAAAATGGCAAGATAAAAACTAAATTAATAAATAATGTTTATTAATCCGATTATTGATAACTTTAGTGGTCCACTATCATTAAGAGTATATCTACTCAAAAGCTTCGGATGCTCGATTATACATCAATATTGGAAATAGTGACTTTGACACAACGAACATGATCGATACTAAGATGAATGAATAGAGATTATTTAACTTACAATATCTGCATACTGAATGGGGTGATTATTGGAGAAGTAGACTTACCTGAAAAAAAAAAGAAAAAGCATTGTTAGTTAAGCACATAAAAAGTCATTCATCGGTGTTTCCCTTGCGTCAAGATAGTTTCATAACTAAAATAAATAGTTTTAAAAAATCGGACACTAACATAAGAAATAATAAAAAAAGTTTCTGGTTAAAAAAACACGAACAAAAAAGACACCGTTGAAAAAAGACGCAAAATCTCATATCTCGCCAAAACCAGGCATCGTTTGTCGAAAAACGTGGAATAAATCGCCTCAAAAACTAGTATGAAACATCGATTTCCCCACAAGATGAATGTTAAGTGTCCGAAGAATATACATAGGGGGAAATGTGTGTAAGGGGAAATATGAGCAGACCCAGCATCGAGCCAACCCCGCGTCGGGTTTCCTTAGCAAAGGCTTCTAGAAATTATACGTGGGAAGCGAAATGACTGTGAAACGGTCCGGAAATGGAGCCGCGGAGGGGGCGGGCTTAAAATAAACGAAAAAACGACCTGTCCCAACTTTGACTAGAAAGAGTGGGAAAGCCGTGAGACAATATATGGGAGGAGGGTGGAGCTGGGGCGTCTTTCCTCGCGAATTAAGGGAAATTCATTTTCAAGCGAAGATGGTGCTAGGTGATAAAGAGGAGGGGGAAAAAACATGTTTGCGTTAGAAGGGGAAGTGTAACGTGATACGTGATGATAAAATCATCGCTTTTAGAAAATCTTGATAACACTGTAAAGGAAAGACGTAAAAATTTGGCCGTCGCTTCGTCGTTCAAAATAATGTACATTTTATAAACATTGCAGGCCGATTTTAATTTACGTTTGGATCAAATGCAAAATAGGCATATTTCAGAGTGGTAGATACTCTAACTATCGCCCTGGTGAAAAACCACCATTCAGAATCGAAACGTTGCTTGAAATAGCTTTGGCCGTGTTTGGTGACCAGATCTGAATAGTCAGGTACTTCCCAACCTTCCTCTTCCCAATTTCCTTCCCTTTCCCACTACCTTCAGCCTCACCACATACTCTATTTGGGGTCGCCATAGTCTCACTGGCTCTAGATGGTTGGGAGCAGTTGAGACTCTTGAGCGGTATTCATATAAAAACATTTTAAAAATGGATATCAAGAGCAATAAGGCTTGCTTTGTTCACGGTTAAAATAACACGGAAGAATCGCGAGTTGGCCACGAGGATGTACAGAAACGCATCGGTTTGTAATATAATCGAAAAAGTTATTTGATTATTTGTCGAATTTCACGAGATCTTTTGCTCCAAGTGAAACTGAGGCAGCGGCATAAAATATGGCCTTTCAGTTATTTGGTACGCGGACCGATCGTTTATCGGCGGAATAAACGGCAATCTGGCACGAATAACACATTTAGTTTGTCCAATAACGGCACAAAACTTTTTACTTAGTAACAACAACAAAAAGTAACCTATAATCAATGCATCAAATTTTATCCATCCTTAATGATGGATACAATTTAAAAAGGACAAATTTGAAAAATAGCTTTAATATAAACTTTGCGGAAATAGAAAAAACGTATTTTTACGCCAATTTTCGTGGACGAAACTACACATCAAAAAAACATCTTTTTGCTAAATTACGTTTCAACTTTTTTTATTTCATTATTGATTGTTTTCGTCCAGTTAAATTCAAGCTATGTTGTGACAATTTGAAATCTCCCAGTATTAGGAAAGGGACACATAGTTTCCATGCCAAATACTCGTACAGTAGCAAGCATAGAAATTTGTTAAAAATGTTTGATTTATTTTAAATTATTCCTGAAAAAATAAAAAATAAATCTTTTAAACACATTCCAAAATTTTGCGAAAAGTTTTTTTCTTCAACATTTATTTTAGATCCCGTTGAAGCCTCAACACTCAAAAATGGCGCTAAACGTCACTTTATAGTATTCTAATTAATATAAGAAATGATTTGTCGGTAAATTTTCTATGGGTGGTTAGGAAAATGTCTAAGGTTTCCAGTGAATACATTTAACTGTAATCTTTTGAATTTTTTGAAAAACATACTAAAATGACAGTAAAAAGGTGCAGTTTGAAAACCAACGAAGGGATTTTTTAAAGTTTTATTTAAAATTCCAGTATGCATTTCATAAAGAATTTTGAAGATTACTGTTTAAGAATTGTATGCAATTGAAACCTTACGGAGTAAGTACCCATATAGAATCAACAGATAAATCGTTAGTAATATTTCTTGAATTAGAAAGCCAAAATGTGTGTATTTTTGGGTGCTGACACTTAAAGGAAGTTAATTAATAATATGAAATGAAAAGTTATCAATAAATCACAACGAAATTTAATATATTACAATTTAAACTAATATTTTAAGGCTCGTCTTTCTAATATCGCTACTGTACATGCCATATTGCACAGCTCAAGAAAGCATTCAAAGTTCAATCAGAATTAATGGCACCGTAGCAAACCCGAAAATATCTTTAAAACCGTTAAAGATTACGTAATGGACGTTATAGTCAGTATACATATACGGTTCAACCCATAAATCTAATCTCAAAGGCCCCGGAGCCCGGGCGGCAATAAATCCATGCCGTATCCACTGCCTACCAATGTCACACCCCCGTCGATAGGGGGTGGATAAACCTTCATTCGGTTCGACCCCCGAAACACCACTGTTGCATCTAGGAACGAATTCAATTAACCATCTGGCAGGACTAAAATATTTAATTCCGCGTAGCAGAACACACGACGGAAAACCCGTACAAAGAACGTTACTATGTTTACATAATAATAATAATAAATGGATAACTTTTATAGCGCCGTTTTTGTGGGAAAAATCAACTCAAGGGCGCTTTACAAATTAATTTATCTAACCTATAATTTATCACTGAAGCTTATAACTAATAACTTACAGTTAAGATTTATTACTAATGGCTTACAACTAATATTTTCAATTAGTGACTTACAATAAGGACTTATAGCTTGTAACTTACTACTGAGTATAACTTATAACTAGTGAAGATTTCATTATTATTACTTCATTACCTCTCCTTTATTACATGTATTATATATTTTAAATTACCGAATAAAGTTAGAATTATTTCCAAATAAAATGAGAAAATAATAAATAAATCTTTGTATTTTTGCTGTGAACTATCGAGTTAGCAACCTACGTAAAATATTTTTTTCTCTAATGTATGATGCTCTGTCGACCTGCAGATATTTTTATTGATGGCCTCCGTGGTCGAGTGGTTAAGACACTCAACCACGAATCCAGAGGTCGCGGATTAAATCCCAGCGTGCACAAATAAAATAAAATTAATTCATTCGTGTTAATTGCACATTTAAAAATTAAATTGTGTATTTGCGGGGCGTTCCAGAGCGGTAGATACTAGTATCGCCCTGATGAAACATCACCATTTAGAATCGAAACGTTGATTTAAATGGTTTTAGCTGTGTTTAGTGATCAGATCTGAATAACCAGGTTCCTCCCAACCTTCCTCTTCCCATCTCCTTCCACTTCCCATATTCTTCAGCCTCATAACATATTCCGATTGGGGATGCCATAGTCCTAATGGCTCCAGACGGTTGGGAGCAGTAAAAAATAAAAATGAAGTGCTCACTTTCATTAACCCATAACCGCGTTTATTATTTTACATGTGTGACAAGTCATCCAAAGGCAATGTTGAACCGTTTGAAAAAGTATTTGGAAACGAAACAGCTGTTACGCATAAACTTAGCAGAGACATATACTTTAGCAGAAAGTAATTTAATAATAAAGAAAAAATAATATTAGTGTTTCACAAAATAAACACAAATATAGTTAAGGGTAGATGGATTTGTGGTTTTTATGGTGAGTGGGGGATGATTGGATTTGGTGGAGGTCGTAGGAGGATGGTGAGATTGTTCAGGCGGACGACGGCGTCAGGAGTCACTTAGTTCAGCACCAGTGTGCCTCCAGGAAATTAGTGACGTGGAAATATGTACAAAAATGTAAAAACTTTTTGAACCTTCACATCCAAAGACTGGTAATGTCACGTTCGTGAATGTTTCCATATGTTCACTCATGGATATGTAATATTTAGGGATGTTGTGTTTGCGTTCATGAATGCACACAACTTTCTGGAGGCGTCAAAAGCTCGAGCGAGTTGGTGAATTCGGCAGTGAACCCGCCGCAACTTTTTGAGTGAAGTGAACCTCGCCGTAATTTCTGACTGTTTGAGTTCACTTGATAAGGGATGACTACATTAAATCGCACTGTGTTAGGCCTGCGAGACTCGGCAGCGTGGCCTAGCGAGTATTCAAATACATGACACGTAGAAAATTTATTTAAAAACGATGCGGTAAATTAATTTCATCATAAACCATGGCTGAATCCTTGAAAATATCGAAGTCCGTTAATATTTATTCATTTATAAACTAACAGACTATTGTCCAATTACAAAAAAATACGTAACACGAAATGGGAAAAAAGAGCAACAGAGAAAGAACAGCACATACATAATATTAAATGAAGCAATGGCAAAAATACAAAAAATATACTCGTACATAAGAACATTCAAATCAAAGCCAAGGCCAAGTCAAAGATTTGGTAAAGTCGTAAAGAATGACGAAAATCATTTATACTAGTACCAAAAATTTCAAGACCATGGCTTGAGTTAACAAGTATGTATAACAGTTTGACAATGGCCTTAAACGCCGAAACAGCTGTCACTAAAAATAAAAACTGAAAATAGCAGAACTCAATAATAATAATATTAAATTTAATTCAATTAAATTATATAAAAATTAAAATGGAGTTCTACAAATTGAACACAAAAACTATAAATAAATGAGTTAACACGATGCTTGTCATCATTTAGACTGCTACCAAAAATTTCATAACTTGAGTTAATAAGTCTCGACATTCTGGACAGTGGAGAATGATACCCATAATTAGTAGTGATGATTGAAGAACATCAATTCATTGTTTCTGAGTCTACGGCAAGGAATGTTAAACTGGATGAGTTGCAACAGAAAAGGTGAGTCTACAAACAACAATTTTGAAAATGCTAATTAAATCAAAGTCTTTCCTACACTTTTCTAATGAAGAAATTTTCAATGATTGTCCAATTTCATTAACATCATTATCATTCACGAATTTAAAAATCGCCTCTTTCTCCCCCTAATCTCCATGCAAATCCGCGTAAGAAGCGATGTTGTGCGGATTCAATTTGATGAATATGTTGAAAATATTACTTGTAAGCCATTAGTAATAAATCTTAACTGTAAGCTATTAGTTATAAGTTTAAGTGATAAGTTTTAGGTTGGATAAATTCATTTGTAAAGCACCCTTGAGGTGATTTTCCCACGAAAACGGCGCTATAAAAGTTATCCATTAATTATTATTATTATTAATATGAACGGTATAGTAAGGGGACCAAATGAAACTGGCATATTCTAGACGAGGGCGAACTAATGAGCAGTAAAGAGTTTTTAGGGTCTTTATATTCTTAAAGTCACAGGCAATTTCTATTGATGAAGCCAATAAGTTGTGGTGGTTTATTATTATTAATGTGGTTACGAAAAGAAAGATAATAGTCTAAAGTGACACCAAAGATCTTTTATAGATCTGACGGTAGATTCTTTATTCTTTCGATGTATAAAAAAAGTTTACATGCATCCAGGTAATCTATAAGGGTAAACAATTAATACGATTCGCAAGAACGTTCACCTTTCGTTTTTAAAGGTTGCTCTCATACAATTATTACCAAAAAGTATGAATGAATATATTTTTATACCCATTGTTAAAATTTAAATATGGTGAAAGATATTAAATACTGTGTCGGAGTGGGAGGGGGGTTTGCCCGTTAAAGTTAATACCCTCCCCTCCACATAACAAAGGGTGGCTAGATAATTATAATTTATGAATGTGCTTGTTAAACTACAGGGTGTGTTACCTCCCAGAGTTAAGGTTACAGGTCGTATAATCCGAGTTAACAACATAAATTTTAATTCGAAATAAAACCATATTATTCGAACCCTAATAAACAACCGAACTTTTAAACGTCAAGCTTCCGAGGATCTAGAAAAAGGACTATCTAAACGTGAAACTGTATAGTTTGCATAATCCCTTCATATAAAAGGGCCGGTGATTGAGAGATCGCCCGGAAGTGGTGATACTGCATATGTATTCGGATTGTGTCGTCCAGCTCTTCTTTCATGAGAAAGAAGAGAATAAACAAACTGGTTCTGAAAAAACGAATTTTTAGATGGCTAAGTATGAAGATGCAGTATAAAGTGATTGTGTCCTGCCAGAAGTGACCTGCCAGGTAAGTATGTTGCTGTATATTTATATAAACTAAGAATTAATATTAAGTAGAAATTAAGATTTGTACAGCTCCCTTGAGGTGATTTTTCACAAAATCGGCGCTATACAAATTATCCAAATATTATTATTTTTAAAGATTAAATTAGAGCTTAAAATATTAATTATCACAACATTTAAACTAAATGAAATTATGAAAGAAAAATCCACTCGAATACTATTAGGGGTGAGTGGTGGTTGTGCTGATACAGTTTTTTTTCCAAATTATGTGTGCCAGAACAAAATACAAACTAATAACATAAACTCCCCGTTTAAAAGTTCTTGATATTTAAAAATGGTTTCCATATCCAGAAATCATCAAATTGTATTACCACTTTCTGGGAAATATTAAAAATATTACAGTATGTAAATACACAAATTAAAAAAAAGGAATAGGTACAGCTTGCAGATGTGACTAATGTATTTAACTGCACAGAATGTAGATACAAGAACGCTATAATATCATATTATATTCAATCAATATTAATTTAATGTGATCAAAGAAATACAATGCACGTAAAACGACAGTTCACCACAGTGGTAGATACTCTAAGTATCGCCCTGGTGAAATACCACCATTCAGAATTGAAACGGTGTTTGAAATGGCTTTAGCCGTGTTTGGTGAACAGATTTGAATAGCTAGGTACTTCCCAACCTTCCTCTTTTTTATCTCCTTTCCACCTCGCTACTTTCAACTTTACAAAATACCCCATTTGGGGATGTCAGTCTCACTGGCTCTAGACGGTTAAGAGCAGTTGGGACTCTTGTGCGGTATTTTTTTTTAAACGTAATACAGGTAGTAATACAATTATGTTTACTACTCATTCTTACTTTTCATGTAAGCAAATAATTACGAAGAGAAATCTAAATAAGCAGAAGTTAAATCACCAATAATTATAAATAACAGAAATCCATTAATTCACATGACGTTTTTTACTGCAAATAAAGTGAAATTATAATTCATTTAACTTTATATTCGTTCGTTCGTTGGGATACGATATACAAAACTAACAAATAGAAGGTTCGCTAGCAAGATAATTCGGTAAATTATAGCATTAAATGTAAGAGTTGTAATTGAATTACTAACACACGGTCGGGGTGTTCCAAACTCAATCACGTTTGATGATCATCAAATTGACGATCGGCGCCATTTCGAATGTATGTCGCCCCGTTAAACGCCGATTCTCGGTACGTTTTACCCCTTGATCAAATTGCGATAATCTGACAAGCGTAACAACATAATCGTTGAAACACTCCGAGCTTAGGTAAGATATGTATCAAATGAACGAGGGTCGAGGCAAAAATTTATGGTTATAAATTTCGGTTTGAACTTTATTTATAGACTACACTGCGTCAAAACTGAAAATAAAAACTTAAAAACAAAAAATCTTTGTTAACCGTTTTACTTAAATAAATTGTTCGAGAAATAAAATAAACATAAAAAAATATCAAGAAAACAACCAATTCAATTAAAATATTAAAAAACTTTGTAGCATAATATACGAAAATTAATGAAATGATGGTAAGATTATAAAGAGTGGAAACATTCATTTATCTAAAAATATAATGTTAGATTTCAAAGTGATAATTTGTTAGGTTCTTACCTTCATGTTTTTCACTCAGTCCCTACCTATCCAACCATTTCGCTATTCGATTTCCGTATTCAACAACACCGTGTTCGAAACAATCGACAATCAAACAAAAGATTATTGAGTGAAAAAACGTGTTGCTCGTTGGTTTCTCGCTTGTTCGTCGGTTTGTTGTTGTTCTCTAAGTAATATAAAATTAAATGTGGTTTTTGAATAAAAATACTTAAATCAGTGTAGTATATTTGTGTTCGTTAATAATACAATTGTCTAAGAAGACTTCGAGAACTTATAACTTCAACTTCATCGGTGAGTGAATGGTTTCCCATTTTTCCTTTCATTCCATAATTATTCCACAAGCTACTAGAATTGGACACTTCCATCAGTAGTATAGTTTATCGTTTAACAGACCACTATTTTCCAAATTCATCTGAAGTTGAAAACACATTCAGTGTTTTATCGCAGCTTCGGATCTAACAAATAAACCAAAATATATTTTTTTTAAATCTGCAAGGTATATTTACTATTATGCACGATGTCTGTTTCGCCGTCTGAAGACATTATCTAACTGCCAAGTCAGGAAAATAATATTATTCGTTACATCACAGAAAAGGTATTGCAAAAAAACCGCTCAACTCTCTACGCTATGTCGAATAGCTATATTCGGAAAATATGAAAACCATCGGAGTGAAAAGTCAGGGAAAATGTGCAAGCCTGCTGCTCGCATGAGAGTCAGTATAATAAACAACGATTCCTAGCCGGCACACCTACTACCGGGCTACTTCCGACCCCGCCCCTCCCACGTGCTGCTGCATTTCCGCCCGCTCCAAATAATATCACATCCGCGCTCACCCATGAGGCCTGAAATATGTACAATCCTTGAACACATTGGGCTGTACTAGATTTACGTAACACAGTGGCAATACTATTCCAAGAGTTACCAGTTTAGGTCAAGACTATTCGTCATTCATTTTAAATCAAGTATCCTATTCTTACACATAAATAATAATGATATGGTGAAATGTGTCGTTGAAAAGATAGCCAAACTCCCAGTGGGCTAGTCATATTGCTCTACTCGAGGGTTACAGGTGGTAATGAAGGGTATTATAGGAGACCGAATACCCCCTGGTTGGAAAACATCAGAAAATCAGCCGGTACAAAATGTTGCCGGTGCCAGAAAGAAGACAGAAGCAACGGGAAGCCCAGGACCAACACGAGACCGAAAGTGGTTGACCATCAGGCCGTATGCACACGGAGATACTTAAAAAGAACTGAACTGGTTTGTGACTGTAATTACTATCCGGATACTAACTTAGTGACGCAGCTCCGCCCACGCGGGCTACTCAGAAGTGATCGAATTCGGTGGTTTTCTGTGTGGTGTGCAAGGTGGTGAATTTATATAAAACTTCTCCCACTGATTTTGTATTCACTTGTTAAAATAATCAATAAAATGATGCGACAAGAAACGTTGATGTATTCAATCGGACGAGAAACTAGGAGAATCGAGACTCATGTTAAAAACGAGTCGACAGGTCGAGTTTGCTACCGACTGGTTATACTTAAGGGTTAGTGACTGTTTAGTGACGGTAGCGCCGTGTGCGGTGTCTCGTTTAATTACAAAGATTTAGAGTCATCGCGGAATGGTTAGTAATTTGCGTCCGTTAGCAGTTTCTTTCGAGTATCTCCCTACTGAAAATTTTGGCTATCGTATACTCGTTCTGCTGGTCTTCCCAGGAATATCAATTACAACAGCAGCTAGATTCAAACACTCATTAGAGGAACTAGTAATGCGTGAAGAATATAGAATATCACGTCTGGCTTTCTCTGAAACTTGATTTTTCAGCGAATACAGAATACTAAAAACTGAAAATGTAAAACATATTCTGAAAAAATCAGTTTGTAAATTGGGTTAATTGGCGCAGCGACTATCGAAATTCATTGAATCATAGGAACATCGAAAATAATTAGAACGTTTTGAAATACATTATTTTTCGATAGACATGAAAAGGTTATATAAATGAAACATTATATCTTAGCTGGAAAAGCAAAAGGGCTTAAGCGAAACTTTGGTAAAAAATGAGGTAAATGTGCTTTTTTGATAAGTTTTTTTTCTCCATCGAATGCTCTGACTCTCGTTTGATTCTGAAGACTTTTGTGGCGCTTCTAAAATATATTTACCATTTGGGAGAAGGCTTGACTCAGTGACACAAGTTTGGGACTTTATTACCTTTTTATCGCTTCAAATAACTCAGTGAGAGCATTAAGTTACCAGAGTTAAAGTTTTTTTTTTTAAAATCTAACCAGGTACTGAAGACTTATGAATTCTATTGTAAAACAAACAAAAAATCTTTAAGATGCTCTGGTGTAAACTTTCTAAAATGGCGCTCCAGCTCTTATGTCTTTCCGGCGACTATATAAGGCAATGAATGATAGGTAGATTCAAATTACAATAAAAATAAGTAATCGCCTGTAAAAGAAAGAATTTTCATGATACATTCTTATTGCGCTAGGTTAAGAATCATTTTAGTTTCAAGTGTAGTTCCTGACCTTTAACAAGGTCAAAGGATATTGCTTTTACTACAGAGTTTTCTGTATCTGTTATGTATTCTTGTGCCCTATATCGCATAGCCAACCCCTTAACACGTAGATAATAAGAAAAGGGGACATAAAAGTATTAATACCATGTTCTTCGTGAGGCACAGTGGGGCCAGGTGCTTGAGTCGGGACAAATAACAGTAATGGCGGCCAGATGATGCGATGGCCCGTTCTAGGCCGTAACAGCCCACTGTGTTGTGACGTTAAATCTAATTTAATGGAAGAGATAAGAGAGGGTAGTGATGCCAAGAGGATTCCATAAACGTGACTCAATTTCCTTAGCAAATTTATACCTCAAAAGGAAAACTTTTGAGAGATATTTCAGTTTTAGTGGCCATATCTTAAATTGGGTTTTTTCACGTCGGGGTAAGAAAAAGTTAATTTTCTTTATGTAGGTACAATTAAGGTACTTTGAATTCGAAGCAATTTGCAAAACTTTATTGCACAGGTACAAAAACCTAAAAGAAGGTTTCCGACCTTAATTTTCATTTTTTCTCCGGCGGCGTTTTTATATCTTCTCATTTCAAAATTTTACCCACACACGTGAACAAAAAAAGAATTAGAAGAAATAAATAAAAACATGTGTAGAGGGTGCACCGCCGAAGTGAGATTCTTGGAAAGGCGAAAAAATCAAGGTGATGCGACTTGGACATGTACTGAGGATGTCAATAGAACGACTACCAAAAAAAACTCTATTGGCAATCTCAGAGGGACGACGTCTGGTTGATACACGCGTTGTCTCAGTAACGTATCTACATTATTTAATTTATCTAAGGGTTCTGCACTTGTTTTTTCTCAGTAGCGTAGGACGTTCATATAGCTATCTCATCCGTACACACATATTCTTTGAATGGCTATCCTTTTCATAAGCGGGTGAAACAGAAAACCAGACGGTACTAGTGGTCCTACATTTTTCGTAAGATTTGTATGAATATAACGTGTCTTGTATTTTATGTCTATGACAGAACCTATGCAAGGAGAGACTGGGCCTGCAATGAATTGGGGCCATTGGAGTTCTTGAAGCACTGGGTCCCGACCTGAGGGACTAGGAAAATGGGATAAAAAATTGGATTATTAAGTATGGAAGAAGTGTTTACCGCGCACTGACGTATTTCCATTGTCCATCATAATATTATCTAATTTTAGGTTTTCCTTTACAGATTCCTATCGCTCGCCTCCTTGCGGTTGAAATCATTGACCCCTCTTTGAAAGACCATTGTTTAAAGCACGATCCTTTGTTACGTGACAAGTTAGCGGATATTACGATTCTGCCGAGTCGGCTAGAATATTTTACAGGGGAAACTGGCCGGATAATGTATAGGAACCGGCGAAGACCTGTGTATCGCATGTAATATAGGTAAGCGAAGACGATAAAAAATCGGATCGGGTGAAGCAGGAGCGATACATTCGGTTCGGGGGAAGAGGGTTGATTTATCGGATTCGGTGAAGCTGATCGACGCGCCAAATTGTGAAGCCGACCCAATAAAAAATGATTTGTTGAAGCGGGGGCGAGATTTTGAATTCACTAAAACAAGGTTGACATCACGGATTCAGCGAAACTAAACCGATAATATATGGAAACCGACGAAGTCGAAATAGTATTATTGCAATGCAGGGACGATATAACATCGATACGCGCGAAGCGGGTGCAATACAGTTGAAACGGTGGAACAGTGTATGACCGATATAACAGATTCGGTGAAGCGGGTTGATATGCACATCGGAGCAGTTCTGCGGAAATACATACAAAAAAATAAGGTTTTTATCTTCATATCGATGCCAATATGGGTTCAATAACACAAACGCGATGACGAACCTCTTCAATGGAGTGATCAGAAGCAAGTTGAAGTACGCTAGTACCGCTTGGGCTCCACATCAAACCAAATATATAAATATGGTGAAACAGGTTCAGAAAAAAATCCTCAGGTATGTGTAAATGCGTTCGCACGAAACATACCATATGTTCATGCATCACATGGGACTACTCGAGGAGACAAATTATCGAAGCTTAGAGACTAGGCGCAATGCTGGTCTCATGATAATAGGCTTCAAGATTATAAACCACTTGATCGACTGTCCATACCTCTTGGCGTGCTACTGCTTATTCGTGCCAGAGAAATACTGCCACAGCAGAAATTATGCCACGTTTAACTTACCCCATGGTCGGACAGATGTTTTTGCACAGCGTAGCACGAGAAGAGGTATAATATTATTAAATAAATTATATATATATATATATATATATATATATATATATATATATATATATATATATATATATATATATATATATATATATATATATATATATATATATATATATAGATATATTTAACGAAAATTTACCTATGTTCAAAAAACTTATTAGTTTTAAAATGTTTAGTTGAAAAAAATCTATTTTAGTTGTTTTCCATTGTACTGTAATTGGATTTGATATCTGTTGTACAATAATAAAAAAATGACATACATAAAATTATCTGTTCCAGTTTCATGATTTTTCTGGTTCGTACAATTTACCTTGACAAATCCCAACAGCGACAAGAACTATCTATTTGCTATGGACATTTCCAATAATTCCGTGATCAGACTGATTACTCGCTGATGATATATCCAATCAGAACGGCTGAGTTTAATGTAATCACTGATGTCGAATATACGGTAAATGCAATTGTTAATTAGAATCAACAGGTATATACCTAATTGCTCTGGGCAGAGGAATTGTCAGGAGACATCCCCACAAAAGAAACGAGTTCTGCTATGAGGCTCATATAAATAGATGTATATTTTTTAATGCCTCGTGTGCATTTGATGAATGACAAAATTGATACGAAAACGTGACTTTAAATTTAAATTTAAAACACGATACTATCGAGTCAAATAAATTCGCGAACGGTCAAATGTATTTATTTGTTTACGGAGTATCTTTAAATATGCAACTACGTAAAGGAAAATAACTGCTTTTGAAAAATATGTGTAATTTTTTTAATTTTTTTTATATGAATACCGCACAAGAGTCTCAACTGCTCCCAACCGTCTAGAGCCAGTGAGACTATGGCATCCCCAAAATAGGGTATGTTGTGAGGCTGAAGGTACTGGGAGGGGAAGAAGATTCGGAAGAGGAAGGTTGGGAAGTACCTGGCTATTCAGATCTGGTCACCAAACACGGCTAAAGCCATTTCAAGAAACGTTTCAATTCTGAATGGTGGTCTTTCACCAGGGCGATACGTAGAGTATCTACCACTCTGGAACGTGCCGCAAATATACTTTTTTTATATGAATTAAAAGTGTTATGACACATATTAATTAAATAAAAGTTATTGGCGCACGCCGGGTTTGAACCCGCGACCTTTGGATTCGTAGTCGAGCGTCTTACCGCTCGACTTTGGAGGCCGTAATGCTTTTATTGTAGTATATTGTATTGTTTTCAGTGCTGTTGGAAATATCCTGTACTTCTTTGTATTGGTTACTTAGGCTTTGTATGCGTGGTATAAGAAAGGTTATAAACGAAGAAGTTTTTAAAATTATTTTTACAATGAAAAATAATTTCGGTTCGCGTGATTCTATTAGGTACATGTAACCAATGACATTACAAACATATAGACACGTTATTGTCTTAGAATATTTACACAAAATGTGGCAAGTAACACGCCGTTTCCAGTAAATTCAAACATTGTTCAAGTATGACAAATATAGACATTCAAGGAATATGTGTGTATCGACGATATATATATATATATATATATATATATATATATATATATATATATATATATATATATATATATATATACGAGATAAGACCGGGCGGCGTTACATCAACGAATATGGAACGCCAGTAGGTTGTCCTTCTTATACCTATGTGTTGCTAGGTTCACCATCTCACTCTCTCTAATGGCGCTTAAAATCTTCGAGAAACAGTGGAAACAATCGTTTTATTAAAAATAATAAGTAATTTGCGTGTATTTACGAATTAAATGTTATTATTTGGCTTTTACTAGTGATTGCAGTGTAATGGTAAGACTGTCTTATCACTCCAGAGGGCATTTGTTTAGATAAAGTATACGACCTCAAGAGACGCGTGACAGTTTAATACTAAATCCGCTAAATCGAAAGTACGCCAACTACCGTATCTTTTGCTTGCCACTTTGAGAGCTCAACAATGTGCCTATAAGTTTTTTTATGTCCTCAGAGCAAGAATTTATATTGAGAGAGAGCTACATATTATTACCCAACCTATACAAATTTACGATAAATCACTTTCTCCGAGTTTTTACGTCGTAAACCGTGAGAGAAAAAAAGACAAGATAAGTACTCATATAATAAAGCACCACCATTCAGTATGCAAGCATGTTTTCCGTCTCCCGCGTCTCCGGCGACTCCGCCCACTACGTTTTGTTAGGCGACATAACAACGGTTTTTTAGGTTATATCCTATTTTTTATTTACTTAACTTCATGTTTATTTACAATATTTTATATACATTATCCTCCACGCTAGGAGTTAACCTGTGATGTGGAGGACATTTTTCGAATTACATGATAAAACAATTAAAATTAAAAATAAAAAGAAAATATAGAAAAAATACAAAAGAAGATATATAAAAGAAGAGAAAATATAAACGAAAAGAAGATATATGCCATGAATGAATGTATAAATAAATACCTTAGACCTAGCCAGGCCGAGTCAGACAAATATCATCAATACTGACTACAGAAGCGCTCTGGGGTTATATCATTGCATGTAATGAGATTAGTTGCAGTAAAGCAGAGTTACCAATAACGGAATTCATGATATTATAAAGAACAATTAAATCAGATGCCAATTTTCTGTCAGCAGCTTTATTAAATTTAAATTTTTCATAAAAACAGTTGTAATTCATATTTTCAGTAGAAATATTAAGTTTATAGTTTTGGTTTCGGAAGAATTTGCAAACCTTTAGCCCATGACACATTAGATCACAGGACAAACGACAGTTACGTCACGAACGAGCAAACAGGTAGTGCTAATTTTTATGCTATCCTCAATACGCCGACCTAATGCCGAGGACTCGAGTAAGCCATAGAGGTTAATGGCAACCCGCGCTGTGGAGCGAGCGTATTTGGTTTGAGCAAATTCAATTATTTCATTGAGCCAGATTTCGGTCCCAAGCACATGGGTCCTTTCGCATGGAACTGTCATTGGCCAGAGCCGAATACACGCGAAGCACACTGGCGAGCGATAAAACTGGCCACTTTGAATACTTACCCATCGCACGCTAGCGTATTAAACTCTAATGTCTTTTCGTCTGTCCACCGTAACACGGAGATATCCCAAGCATGGCGGGCGAAAAATACGCAGAAAAAATACACCGCCATGTATTTAATACGAAAACATGTGGGAATCAAAAAAACTTCCTTCGTATTTTTCTAGCCAACGGTAACTGTCCTGGTAATAATGGCCGCCATCGTCGAAGCATTTTAGAAGTTGAAAAAGATACCGAGTGCTAAACGAAAACACGGAAAAATTGTTTTACATTTCAGTGTTTTTGAAGTTAAGTTTGGCAACGCAACCGGTCCGTAGCTGAGTGGACAAACGCGTCGGATTCCCATCCGGGCGTCGTGGGTTCAATTCCTCTGTTGTCTAAGTTTTCCATCGTTGCACAAGCAGCGTCTTTCGCTTATTATGATGGCAAAAGGTTTTTTTTTAATACTGTCAGGTTGTTCGTAACCCGGGAATGTTTGTCATTCTTTTTTTTTAATTAAATTAATTTTCCTCCTCCATTATTGAATATAAGGTAATTCTGTCAATAACGGTCATGTTGGAATGCTTGTCAGCCGATCAAAATTTGTTCAAATGCTGAAACGGGCCTAGAATCAATGTTTAAAGAAGACCATTAATTAAAAAAAACAACAACAAAATGGCGCTGATCGCTGAATCGAAACGATTTCAAATTTGACGAAAGTTTGAAACACCTCAATGTAAGCAAACTTTACTAGATACAGGAAATTTCACTGCAATAAAAAAGACATATTCTTTTGAATCAATATCACAAGACGAGCCGTACATTGAAAGATATTCCGATCAAAGGTTAAACTCGTGGTGCTTCAGCAACGGACAAGGGGAAAAAAATAGGGCAGATGCGTGCCAATTGAAATCGATTGTTTAGTGAAGCGGATGCACCAGTCAGTTCGGTTTTCTTCCGAATGAGCTTACCGAAAGATCCTCCAAATAAAATTATTTATTCGTGGGTGTCCGTTTTCATTGCTCGCCAGTGTTTTTAGTGAAAGCATTTAAACTGTATTGCGAATCGAGCGAATCGAGCGATTCCGAATTTGTTTACGGTCGATGGGAGAGGGGTATTGATCTACCATCATGGCTTTAATCACGTTATCAGCGCATATCAAAATAAACTAACTGTGCCGAATGATGGCTCACGGCCCACGTCACGGATTCCATTTGATTGAATCCTGTTGGACGAAACCTGATATTATCGTTAGTTACAGGATATGTTGTAGTACTAATATATCTGATTAACAGTAACAAATAAAAAAATAATTTAAAAAAATTATTGTAATGTTATGAAATCACAAGCCCTTGAGGTGATTTTTCACAAAAACGGCGCTATACAAATTATCCAAATATTATTGTATCATCGTACAAATTTATTTAATCTAGGTCGATCCTCCCTCATGTCCTTCCTTGTCCTCAACCCTTTTAAACATTCTGTTTGCTTATATATATTATATCATTATATATATTATATCAACCGGTCTGTAGCTGAGTGGACAAACGCGTCGGATTCCCACCCGGGCGTCGTGCGTTCAATTCCTCTGCTGGCTAAGTCCTCCACCATTGCACAAGCAACATCTTCCGCTTCTTATGATGGCAGTAGGAGTTTTTCAAATATTTTCAGGTTATTCGTAACCCGGGAATGTTTGTCTTTCTTTTAAAAAAAAAAAAAATCATTCTATTTGCTTATTATTTATTCTTCTTACTTTTTTTTGTATTTCTATTTTTATTTGATTTGTATTTTTTTAATTTAAATTTATTGTTTGATTTTTTAAATTAGAATCACTTACTTTTATATAACTGCCCAAGTGGAAACCTGTAAATTGTCATATTCGTACTACCCATGTAATATTCTACCTAACTTATATCTGAACTGTTGGTCTCCCAAATAAATAAAAAAAATAAGCGCGGGGAAAAATATTAGGTTGAAAAAAATTATTATAAAGCCATGGTTCATCTCGCTGTGAGCAACTTTTATTATGTGAAGCTAACCATAACCCCATTTCTCCCGCAGGGGTAGGCAGAGGACGGAACGACACACAACTCGGCATATACTCCTTGCTTCATTCACATACTTTGGATTTTTGATACATTTGGTACATAATAATAGCAAAATAAATCAGGGTAATTAAGAAAAGCAATATAAACCCAAAATCTCACAAAGGCAAAACCTGTGCGTGGGTATAGGGTTTGAATGGAAGTTTAACACGTTCATTGCTGACACCACGCGTCGCGCGTGGACAACAATGCGATCGGTTTGCGCACAACGCGCGTGGCGCGTTCTGCCGCCTCATCGCTTTAAATCAATCTAAAACAGCCATGTGGTTTGTGGGGGACTGTCTTAGAGTACATAGAGTGGTACCTATCCAAGGCAGTGTAGTCAGTTTTTGATGATTTTTACCGGACTTGGCGGACCTGAGCGTGGCTAAGACTAAGGCTAGGGTATTTATACTTCCATTCATATCACATATCGACATAATGTTTTTGTTTATTCGTATAACCACTTTTTCACAGTATTGTTTTCAACAAAAATATAGCATATAACCTAAAAAACCGTTTACTTATGTCAAGTTTAGTGGCATAATAAAAAAATGTGAGCGGAGTCCCGCGGTGACCCGGGAGACTAAGATCATCGTTACAGTACATAGAAGCGGTGTATTATATTTGTTGTCTCTTTCCCTCTCATGATGTACGACGTGAAAACCCGAAGAAAGTTATTTATCGCAAGTTTGTATAGGTTGGGTAAAAATAATTAGCTCTCCTTCCATATATTGTTACTTCAAGGGGACTTTATATACACATCGAATTTCGATCCAATTGACCGTGTCATATCTTCCACGCACGTCTCTGAGTTCTTCTTCCGCCCAGTTGTAATTTATTCACATACTCTCGCGGCATATTTAAACGGCCTACACACGGCCCAACATGTTGCACCCAACATGTGTGGAGTGGGGGTATGCAAGTTGGAATGGATCTCATGCCAACGGCCCGACAGCGGAATAATAATAATTCGCTCGACGGTTTTGTTCAAACATTCATGTTCAAACTATCCAATCGACCTTTTCTACTCTTCGAATCGACTCTTTCTCTTAAACGAAGCTCATATACTCGTATATACGAGTACAACTTTGATTATTTTTTAACTTGTTTACGTGAAAAACTTGAGGAAAAACCGGCGCTAATTTAATACATTTAATGTCTCTATTTCAACTAATTTGGAACACCGAGCCAAAAATATTCTTACAGCTTTGCCCCGCGTGGGTCGTTAATACCAGCAGGATCCAAACACAATGTGGGAGACATTTAATAAAAGAGAGCTTTTCCGACGAAATAATCATGGCGCGAAAATTTAATATCCCAGGAGCTCAGAAGTGCTTCCGATAGCTCCCGGAAAGAAAATGATATTTTCTATCGAGTGCATGAAAGGAGCTCATTGAAAGTCTACGCGGTGAGCACATTCTTTATCAACTCGCAACTCGGGAAATAATATTATGCCGTAGTCAAAAGAATCCGCCACTCGTGCAACGTAGTCGGTTCATGACGTCAAAAGGCTGCAAAGTATGAAAAGTCGTGTAATGCCGGCAGATGCCTCGTCATGTACATATTACATACGTTTCTCCTCAGTAAGCCGGCAATGAAGCATTCAGCAAGAGCGCCGTATAATATCACGGGAGATTTCATTTCACTTTTGCGGATACAATTTTTACAGACCACTAAACCGACCGCAAAATATTATGACTCAATCAACTGCCCGCCCCAAGTTGAGGCCTGCGGTTGGTTTGGAGGGGATATATTTTCACCAATATTAGGCATGCTTCGAATTTAATCACAAAACGAAACACTGTAACTTAGTGTGCGTCGTATAAATTAACAACCACGCCGGACAGTGTGTCTTCGTCGGGACGGTTATGAACCGATAATAATATTGACGACTTTCGTGGCTCAGCGGTTAATATTCTCGGCTACGAATCCAATCAAAGATAAAATTATGCGTTTCTTTAAACTAACTAACCATCACGCCGTTTCCCCGCACGGGTGGGTAGAGAAGGACAGGCTGCCAAACAACTCTGTCTTGGCACACACTCCTGGCTTCATTCACATTCATCTATCGTATCTTACTATTCTGACTCTTGACATGGTCCGACTCAAGTATTTGTTTTACTTGATCGTGCCATGTCTTCCTCGGGCGTCATTCACTTTCGCGTCATATATTATTTTCACACTCCTTTCTTCGTTTATCCGCTTTACATGCCCAAATCATCTAAGCGTCCCTTTCTTAATCCTATTCATTACGCTTGCATCAGCCTTGCATTCTTTCCGGATATTCTCATTTTTGGCAAGGCAATACATAGTTTTACCGATCCTTTTAAATGATTTGATAAAATCTTTTTTTTTTTTATTTCTACCACTGCATTTTATTAGGAACGGATTGGTTTCACCTTATAATGGGCATCTTCAGACTGAAATCAATAGTATATATATATTATTTATGTCCGTAATGAACGTTTATTGCCTCTGTATCATATATTGAACATTTGTGATTTAGTATTTTGTTTGATTGCTGACAGGAAAGCTTCACAATTACATTTAAATATACCATTGGCTGGTTTTATCACCTTCTGGGAGTAGGTTTACATAGTGATAATTTGGATGAATCTTTGAGTATTTTGTAAATGTGTTAACTCACATATTATTTAAATAATACAATACATAGCATATTTGCGGTACGTTCCAGAGTGGTAGATACTCTTGAGTATCGTCCTGGTGAAATACCATTGTTCAAAATTGAAACGTTGCTTCAAATGGTTTTGACGGTATTTTAATAGCCAGAGTATTTCAACAACTTCCTCTTATCCTTTACACTCCTCTAGTCCCAAACATACCTAAATTAGGGATGCCAAATAGGTTTTCAAAAATATATTTTTCTTTTCTTTTACAATATTTTTGAACCTGTTATTCAATATTTGTATTTATTTTCTGATACAATATTTTTGAACCTGCTATTCAAAATTATTTTTTCTTTTCTTCTAAAATATTTTTGAACCTGTTATTCAATATTTGTATTTATTTTCTTGTACAATATTTTTGAACCTGGTATTCAAAATTTATTTTTTCTTTTCTTCTACAATATTTTTGTACCTGTTATTCAATATTATTTTATTTTACAATATTTTTTGCTCTATTTGATTTTATTGTTTAAAAAAAAAGTTAATATTTGTGTAAAAAGCCTTTAACGGGCATAAATAAGTGTATAATTATATACGTAAATGTATTATATGGCAAAGGCGTGTTTGTGACGCGGAAACCGGTTATAGTGTTTATAATCGTTAAAGCGATGTACAAAAAGTTACAGTGTTTCATTCCATAATGTTCAATCGCAAAGTTACCAATTTCCGAAATGAATATTACATTATTGTAACGTTATCGGCGTGCCAGTGCCGATATCCCAAGCGTGATAAGTGCGTCGATGGCGAAACGCGATATTAATAATATAAATGCTAATTTGAGCGCGGGGAATCCAATTATTTTCGTTGTTATTATAGCGGAATCGAATTCCCGATTATTCGAATCATTCCTGGTTTGGGGATGTAACTCAATTATAATCGGGAAAATGTATTTGGGATACAATGGCGATAAATCATGTTGCGAATGGGATGAATCAAACCTAGTTCTGACACACTCGTCCGACAAACACTTGTTAGCAACTGACACATCTAAACATTGTGGGTTAGAGATGGTCGCTATTCCTGTCCCGGTTAAAAGGTTCCAAGTGGAACCGGTAATTTTTGGAACCGGTTTCTAATACTCGCAAATAAAAATATCCTATATCCTTTGTCCGTTATTTTGGTGAGGATCCGGTTCCAGTTCTTTTCGTTTTTGAAGTTGCTAGCAACCCCCAACAATTTTCTAGGAGAAACTTTTCTGGCACCAGGAACCGGTTCCAAAAAGAACTGAATAAATAACCGGTTCCTCGCCGGTCACTGGTAACTGGAACCGCAGGTACACCCAATTCTGATATCCACCATCTCTAGCGTGGGCTACAGTCAAAAAGGGGGAGGGGGTGGAGGGTTGGGGAGGGGGATAATTCATCAAGGTGATTGAATTAGATGTTGAGTGATGATGACATACTTACACATCCCACGGGCGGTGTACAAAACTGTGGTAGTTTACACAAATTACTGCACGTTTAATAATAGTGATAATAATATATCTGACCACCTTCGTGGAAGAGCGGTTAAGATCCTCGGCTACGAATCCCGAGGTCGCGGGTTCGAATTCTAACGTGGGCGAATAGATTTTAATGAATTAATTTGTGTTATTTCACATTTAATTGATATATAGTATATTTGTGGCACGTTTTAGAGTGGTAGATGCTCTTAGTATCGCCCTGATGAAAGACCGCCGTTTATAATCTAAACTTTGCTTGAAATGGCTCTAGCCTTGTTTGAATAGTCGGGTATTTCTTAAATTCCTTTTCACCTCCTCACGCCTTCAGCCTCACAACATACCCCAATTGGGGATGTCATAGTCCCACTGGCTCCGGGCAGTTGTGAATCTTCAGCGGTACTCACATTAAATAGGTACAACGCGTTTCTTGGGTAGAATCGAAGAATGATATGATGTATATTTTTTAATTAATCCTTCAATTTTAATGCTTGAAGTTCATAACTCATCTCTTGAAAAAAGTATAACTATGGTTTTAATTGTTAGTGGAAAAATTGGGCGATACAAATTTCACATCTAAATTCATCAATAATCAATGCCCACTTCTCAGGGAGTCAAAGATAATTCGAGTGTTTCTGAAAACCGCAGAGGTGTCACAAAGTATACATACATATGCAAAGTAAATAACAGAATTACCCTAATTTGCGAAGCTAGGCTAGCCTGTTAGCATCTTAACCCACCTGTATAATAGTATTTCACGCGCTGGGGCCCTAACAAGAAAGTTCAATAAAGATTTTATCGACAAAGTCGGTAACTAGGAATTGTTCCCTAGCCCGACTGCAGATCGCCAACGAACAAACACTTCACTAAATTAAACCTGTTTAGTCAAGTTTCGTGCTGGCCCTCCCCCCCCACCTGGTCGGCAAATTTACTATCAACCGCTAAAAAAAGACCGCGACATATTTAAATAATTATTATGTAAATATCATTTTCAAGAATCCATTTGAAGCAACGTTTCAATTCTGAATGGTGGTTTTTAACTGGGGCGATACTTAAAGTATCTACCAGTTTGGAACGTGCCGCAATTATACTTTATATTATCTTCTTTGAATTAAATATGTAATGACACACATTCATTAAATGAAAATTATTTAGCGCACGCCGCGTAATAAAAGTTAATTCTAGCTAAGTTTTGTAAAGCTCCCTTGAGGTAAGATTTCTCAAAAATGGCGAAATATATAAATTAGCTTAGTATTATTAATATTTAACTATTCTTCTACCTCAGAAATTCAATTTTTCTAAGCGCAGGTATAATAGAAATGCGAAACAATAATATAAATGAATGCTCCCCGTGGGACAACCGTAAATTTAAGCTGTCAGCAGTATAGTTTAGTTGTGTTTCGGACGCGTAAAGAGCCATCGATAATTCGTTATTCGATGTAATACATTAAAGCTTTAAAACTGTATAGCAATGAGAATACAAAGATACTAATTCATTTTGTGTATTTAAGGAAAATGTATTTTATAAAATGGTTTTTATGACACATTAATTTACACTCAAGCGACTCGAGAATTTATTACAATAATTTTATACAAAAATGTAATCAAGTGGAATTTATTGATAAGTAAACGACTACTAAATTCGCCGTAGTTTATATACAGCCTTAATAAATACCCATTGCTCCAACTTAAAAGCCTCTAAGAAAGTTGCAAGAAGAAATATCTTATTTAGATAAGGAATCAACGGGTAATATATTTCAACAGAAGTGCGCTACTTTTGTACAAAAGAGAATTAACATAGTATGAAAACATTAACTAAGCCTTTTAGCGTTGTTCTAAATCAGAGTTAAGGAGTTGCGATGAAAAGTTATGAATATTATTTATATGATGGTACGTAGTAACTTCACTATCCGGCTTTGCACGAGTTTTAATACCCCTTTTTCGGAATCTTTTTTATTGTCAAAAATTTGGAATATATAGAATTAAAACACTTGAATTTTTCATGGTTAAATTGATATTTTAAAGTTCTGAAGCTCATGGTGAGTTAAGTCGACAAAATTTTCCGAATTTCACGATGTCAGAGCTCATTAGTTTTTGTTGCTTCAGGCAAATAGACGTTCTGCACAGTTAGGTTGAAATCAAATCCAACGTATTACATATTTAAATGGAAATAATAATGCAATATCTCATATGAGAAATGTCATAACATCGTGTATTCTGAAAGGGAAGTTGTACGTAGATCTAAAACAAAATGTAACATCAGGAACTGCACTGGATGAAATCATTTCTCGCATATCGCGAGAATACTCGGCGTGAATTTCTTGAAGCGAAGCGATATGGAAACTTTCCGGCTTCGTTGCATCAGATTGCGTGGGGGACAAAATAATAAATATACCGTGCTCTTAAAAGGGTGCAAGTACACTGCCGGGGGGTAGGAGCAACAGGGCGGCGGAGGTTACTTGTAGAGTACAAAAGTCCAACTCAAAAGCTGCAACTCAATATGTAGGTCGGACCCACCCTAAGGATTTTGAACGAAAATAGAATAACGAGAGAAGGTTGAAGCTTTGAAAATGTGTAAAATATAGGCCAAACCTTGAATTAACTCGGACAGATATGGTGTAGAAGTAATAATGTAGAAGTTTTTTTATCAGCAGGTCAAAAAAAGTAAAAAAAAAACATTACCCACTTGATGAAAGAATTAAATTTATTAAAACTTTCAGATAAAAGAATTATTTTTGACTTTACTTTTATTTATTAAAATTGATATTATATACAGCCCTGATTTACTGAACCATATTTCCTTTTACATACCAACGAGAACTACTCGATTCAAAATTCTATTTATCTGTAATTATAATATCAGGACTCAGTCTTTCAGATACTCGCTTGTACCAAGATTGCATGTATTTGGTAATACGTACGCAGAGGTGGCTGATGTACTCTTATTCAACTACACGTAATTTAGATACAACAAGGTTATAATATCATATTTCTTCAATCAATATTAATTTAATGTAATCAAACACTATTTTTTACTACTTCGTAACTCGTGCTGTTGAATCTAATCTCTTCAGATATCGACATTTTTTACGTCAGTGAAACTGCCTTGAAACAGCAAGCTTTATTGCTGCTTTTATTCATAAAATGTATACATATTTCGTCACTAATTTACCTTTCTCTCATCTAAGTATATATGCTTTGTACTCTGTTTTGGTACACCTTTAAAAACGCCTTGAAATTGTATTTTGTAACGTTTTTAAAATGAATAAATAATTGAATTGATAACTATTCTTTATTCCACTGTTTAATGAAAATCTTGAAATGTAAAAGCCCACTCCAGCGTATACAAAAAAGAAAAATACCCAATCTTGATCACATCACGGTTTGTGGGGACAAATGGATATGAAAAAAACTTTGCGATTTGAATTAACAAAAGCACTTTTCCCTGAAAGTGTTCAAATGAAACACATTATTCATTCTTTATTGGGTTACACAAATACCGCGAAAGCAAAAAAGCAGCATTGAAAAGGTAAATAATTCATGCGAAATTGAGGAATATTATCAAATAATTTCAGCTTTGAAATTCATTAACGTAAAAAATTCTTTAATTTTTTCGTTTTTCATTGTTGTGACAACAATACGTTCCAGGAACAAAGGCGAGGGATGTGCATAAAAATATATAGGACGAACTGGGTAGGAAAATTCAGCCACCAAATAAAAAAAAATGAAAAATCGTTTTCATCCCAGGTGATTTCATGAGAGTGAATTATGCACATTTTGATTAGGTGCCAAGCCACCGGATGATATATTAGCGGTGCGCGAACCAAGCCGGGAAAATAAAAGCGGATATTAAAATTTAAGTATGTACACAGAAAAATACGAAAAGTTGAAAATTCGCTCAATTGTCATAAATATAATGGACGTACCCTTCATTAAGCTGGGGAATCTATGTCATTTAAGTTGCAAATTTCAACAGCGCCACAAGCAATCATCTCAATGAATCAATCTAGAGAAAACTAATAACACCAAAATGGAAATATAATAATAATAATGCTTTTGTCATGCGAATGTTTCTCTATAATGATTCAAAACTATTAGCAGGTTGACACCAGCTTATACCACCTCAACCGAGCAAGAAAGGCAACCACTCGGCCGTAAAAATAGAACATCGTTTTATACACTGTCTCATATAGGTTGGTCTGCTCATTAACAAAATCATTTTTCAAAAGAAATCGATACTTCATTTCAACGCAAGTATGTTTCTTTCCAATTTGCCTACAAAGAAAGCGTTGGACGCAGAATTGGATTTGATCGGAAAGAATGTTTGTGTAAAATACAATATAACATTAATACTTCCGTATATTGTAATGACGGCCTCCGTGGCCGAGTGGTTACGACGCTCGACTACGAATCCAGAAGTCGCGGGTTCTAATCCCGGCGTGCGCAAATAATTCTAATTTGATTAATATGTGTTATTTTACATGTAATAAATATAAATTAATATACAGTATATTTGTGGCACTTTCGATCGTGGTACATACCACAATTCAGAATTAAAACGTTGCTTTAAATAGCTTTATTCGTGTTTATTGACCAGATCTGATTTGCCAGGTACTTCCCGTCCTTCTTTTTTCAATCTCCTTCCCCTCTCCACTAGCTTCAGCCTCACAACACATTTGTAGATGCCACGGTTTCACTGGCTCCAGACGGTTGGGAGCTTCACTTAAAAATAAAAATAAAGCGAAGGGGTTCAGATTTGTGGGATTAACTACCAATAATAAAATAAAAATCCCATGGTTATCAGGCAGAAAATATAATATTGTGAAATATAATAATAAATAAATATAGTTTTACCAATACAACAACACGCGAGAAAACACGCAGTTTGATAATATACCATTATCTCCCTAGACGGTGAGGTAGGCTATATAACTACACAAAGCCATCTTGCAAGTTATTTTGCCAAACATTCAAGATTTCAAACGAAATAACAATACGACCAGTAAATTATATTATAGCAAGAAAGTAACAATAAAAACTTGAGAGCGGAAATTATTGGGTCAACAAGGGTGTAGTAAAAAATGGGGTCAGGAAAAGGCCACAACACGGGGTAAATTATTATTCAAGGAATATGATTAGCCCTCCGTCAACCTAATTAATGTGCACGGATTTTGATGTGTACCGGACATTTTTGTGAAAATAGTTTCATCGTTTTGATATTTTATATAATATCTAACGTTATTAGAAGGGGGAGGTAAAACTATAACAGAATGCTGTATAAAAGCTTGTTAATTTGTAATCTTAATAACTAATGATTGGTTAGTAGCTGAGTGGACAAACGCCTCAGATTTCCACCCGGGCCTCGTGAATTTACAAAGAATGAGAATTTCAATAAAATTCAGGTAGTGGTGAAGATAACGTCAAAGTGGAGAAATTATTTCAAGAATCAATAGAATTTCCCTATTTAGTGACTTACAACTAACATATATACATTAACAAATATAAAGTATATAATGGTTGTTTCCCGTGCTGTCAGATCTAAGGTAGAAAAAAATGGAGTAAGCAATAGTAAAAAGTATAGTACTCGGACTGAGTGTGAACCAAATTGATGTAATTGTGAGTATAATTTAAAAATGTGAGTCTTTAGTTTTGTTCTGAACTCAGTAAAGCTGTCGATCGTTCGCAAATCTGAAGGGAGGTTATTCCAGGCTGTGGGGCCTGCTACGGCAAAAGCTCGTTTTCCGAAATTGATGTTGGGATTGCGTTTAGGTACTGTGAGTCTACCTATGGCCGTTGAAGATGCTGATCGAAAAGTTACTAGTCTCGTATAAGTATCGCTTGGAATGCACAGTTCCGACAAGTAAGGCGGCGCCATGTCATGTTTCGCCTTAAAAATCATCCAGCATAGTTGCGAATTGCATCCGTTCAGAACGTTTAAGTCAATGAAGGTTCGTAAGAAGAGTCGCTCTATGTCATAGAGTAGAATTGAAAACAAATACAAAAAAAAAATTGAAGGGGAATAAATATAAATGATAATTAATTACTAGGAATTCTATTAAAAAATATTCAACTTTAAATTTACTTTCATTCGTTAGTAGAGCTTAACTGTTAATAATAATTTATGACTAAACTTCTCCTGAGAAACATTATTGCCGCTTCTGACATCCCATTAAGATCAGTAGTAAGGTAATGGTAATAAATTGATATTCCGGGCGTTAATGGAGATACTGAGAAAATAATTAATGTTAGCATTAATAATTTAAAATCTAAGTCAATCTGTAAATAGGAATAATTGTATTTCGAGCTTTGAGCTTTCTTCGGAAGAACAAAAAGTTAAAATTACATAGTTTTAATTATTTGCTTAGCCTCGTGATCTATAAAGAGGACCGTTGCCATAGCCGAACGGTGAGTTAATTAAGCACTAAGTTTTGCTGATACTTTCGTAAGAATTCAACCTGAACGATCGAAAATAAACTTTGGGTTGATTCTAAGAAATAAGAAAATTAATTCCAAAGATTGGAAGGTATTCGAAAGGATGGAAATAAATATACTACGAACATTATTTAGGTAAAAACAACACGAGGTGGCGTCGATTGGAGTTAGCAACCAATTTACATTACCAATGTTTAAGTTAAAACTTAGCTGGAGTTTTAGGCCATGAAATAGGTTATTCAGTCCTTTCCGTCGATGCATTTTTTTACAATAACTCCACATATGAGGCTTTGAAGGAAATAATTTCCCTCAGGGCCTGTCATTTTTGAGGATGCTGTGTGTAGGGTATTTTTGAGGAAAGAAAGGACTAAACCTGGGTCTTAAAGAGGCCCACGTTGAAGGAGGGAGGAATCACAGAGGTCGGCAAATCATTCCACAGCCGAGCTGTCGAACATAAGAACGAGTCGTATTTAGGGGCTCCAGACCAGAGGTGGCTCCCAAATTCAACAGTGGGGCGCACTTGCGATATGTACAAGGTCAGCAGTCGTGTACTATTGAAGTGTCTGCGGGCCCTATACAGTACGCCCAACTTCTGAGAGTATTTGTCGACATGGCAATAAGTTATGTATGAACGTAAATTAGTTTTTATAAAACAAATTGATAAATGTATTGAAGAAAAAACAGCTAAGTATACAACAAATTAGAAAGCTGGCTGGCAGGTTAACTCCTTCCTTTCCTTAAAAAGATCCTCCACACAGCATCCCTAAAGATGAAATGGGCCCTGAGAGAAATAATTTCCCTCAAAGCCTTCTGTGTGGAGCCGATGTAAAAAAAAGAGCCGAGACACAATTTTTTTATAAAACTGTTAAAAGAGAGAATACAAAATGATTAAACCACAAATTCGTGTCTGTAAAACTGTCAATTATATTTTCGTAGAAAGTAATCACTTTGTGGTTTGACATATTTGAAGAAATTAAAAAATAACTTTGAACAAGACCACGGATATTATTTTCATTTTAATGACCGACTGGTTTCGCTTAGCCTACGCATCATCAGGGTACAACATTAAACTAAACAACAAATTAAAAGTGTGCGGTTTTAAATACATACAAAGGGAGAACAAAATATTGAATAAAATTACCAAACAATGAGAAAACAATAGAATAACATTTAAATTATAACAAGAAATTGAGATGTGTACAGCGCCCTTGGGGTGATTTTTCACAAAAACGGCGCTATACAAATTATCAACATATTATAAGGAATAATGTAAAAAAATAAATTATTAAATCATTAAAATGAAGTTCTGCCACGATTTCACAGTTTCAAAATTAATAAAAATGTTAATAATTTATTATTTATAGGTCCCTAATTTTGTAAACCTAAATGTATTTTAAGAAATTTATGAAAGCTTTCTTTCAAATAACGAAAATTGAAATCGATATTCTATTAACGTTTAAAAGAACATACATCATTTACTGTTACATAAATATATATAAAGATAATACAGTTAGAAAAAAATCTATCTGACCTTAATATGAGCTTTGGCGAAAGGGATAATTTTGATTAGGGTTTAATACAAGGCAACGATGTATGGCCCGTGGCATTTATACACGATCAGTATGCTCACTAATGAAGACGGAGCTTTGCGGAGGAAATTCTCATTTCCCAAGATGTCCCCCAGAGAGATGATACACGGAGCCCAGCATCCCTTGTAAATAGAAGGCGGGCGATGGCAAGAGATTCAATACCACCGGTAATATTACGATGACACTAATCTGTCTAGAAACGATTGGGTACATGCGCATATCTAATCAGAGAATACTAGCGATCATTATTAGTTGTTTTATTTATAATCTTGATTAATTGTGAGGCATATTATGCGACTGTTAGCTATAAGTTTTGCCTGTTCAATGGTGGCAAGTTCACACAAGCACCAGCTTTACGGCCAAAGGCTGTTTGTTGGTTTTCGTTAACCTGTAGTTTTATTATATACGAGATGTTTCGAAAGTTGTAATGATGTTCAACCAGCTTTTGAGCACACGGAGAGTTCAAAGGTTGAACAGGAATACATTTTTAATCCCACGTATAAAGTAAACAAAATGGAAAGCTGTTCCAATAAAAGCAGGGGAACACGATCTCGGCTCGTGGACGGTGTAGTGCCGGTGGGCGGTAAACAGGCGGCTGACATTTTGTTTACAAAGTTCACCCGGACCTGTTGAACGGGTTAGGGCGGAGGCGTGGGCGCCGCCCTCGGGCCCTCGATGCACCCCAGCATTCAACAACACAACCAGTCAAGCGGTAGACTAACAGACTAATCGGCAACACGCGCGGTGACAGCGGAGGTGATGACAGACTTTTAATGATGTAGATTCTGCCTGATGAGGTACAATTAGTAGTTTTATAGGAAAAACAATCAATAAATATTGTTTGACGACACTCATGAGGCTGTAACCGTTGATTAAAGATAATAGTATGACGTAGTCGATATAAAACAAACAGCGTAGTGCTATTAAAATACTCGTGAGCTTTATACCCAGCTTGGAGTCCCTAGCACGAAACATCGATAAAAGTTTTATCGACACTGTCGGTAATTTAGAATCGTTCCCGAGCACGACTGCAGATGGCCAATAAACGAACAACAGCTCACGTCGATTAAACATGTTTAATTTAGTAGATTTGAACTGTCGTTTGTTCGTTGTCGATCTCCATCTCGATTTGTATCGGTTCATTAATAGTTTCTTACAAAATATTTGTAGGGGTAGTGCGAGGGGATTTGCGAATAGTCGATGGACTCAAGTGGCCGCAAGGCCGATGGACCCTTATCCTTCCGATTAGTGGAACAGACGGGCAATTAATACGTCACACATGTCAAGGGGTAAAGAGAAGTCGTTAGTGAGCGAGTCTCTTGTTACGAGTTCCAAGGGGGTCTACAACAAACAGACTAATAAAGCAAATACACTATCGTCTTAAATCAAATAATACCTATATTCGTAAAAAGCATTAACTTTGTGGCTTGCCATATTTATAAATAGAACATATATACTTTGTTTTTAACCACTTTTTTATTTAATATTTTGTCTAGACAAAATATTAAATAAAAAAGTGGTTAAAAACAAAGTATATATGTTCTATTTATCAAATAATACCGACTATTTGCTAGCGATCGAACTAATCTCACCATTAGTAAAAGCTTTCGTAATGTTCAAAACCAAACCACTCGCCGATCTCGTATGCAGATACCATAAAGGAATTTGATAAGTTGGAAACTGAGAGGCACTTTGATTTCATAGAAACAGCGGGGGTGCGTTCTGACAATATTATAAATCGTTCAGCGATCGAGGTAATAAGAACGGAGGGAACAATGAGCCGAAATCTAATCAATATAAAGTGAATAAAACCATCCCGTTACGTTGGAAGAGCCTACGGGAAAATATGATTGATGAAATATCCTGGAAGAAAGCCTCCGCTGAATAACGGATAAGTGAGGTAATTTCCGAATCAAAAATGAAAACATTCTCCCACGGAAATTTTCGAAGAGAAGTATTTCAGGCTGGTCGGAAGCGAATTAAGACAAAAAAAGGTTCTAGGTAACGTGAGTAATATTGAATAAACGATAGATCTGCACAACAGTGTCAACGAACTCGGCGAAAATCGGCGAAAAGATATATTAAATAACACCGTAGATAGAAGTACGTAGGTTATACGTGTACCTTCAGAGCAATAATATAAGGGAAGGAGCGCGTCTCTAGTCAGCTTGATGATTAATGTCTGACTCGGGCGTGGCTAGGACTAGGGCTAGGGCATTTATACATCCATTCATAGCACATGTCGACATAATGTTTTTGTTTATTTGTATAACCACTTTTTCACAGTATTGTTATAAAACAAAAATAAAGGATATAACCTAAAAAACCGTTGAGTTATGTTCTGTTATGTCGCATAAAAAAACGTAGTGGGCGGAGTCGCCGGAGACGCGGGAGACGGAGAACATGCTTACATACCGAATGATGGTGCTATATCATGTGATAACTTGTCTTGTCTTTTTCTCTCTCACAGTTTACGAGGTAAAAACCTGGAGAAAGTGATTTATCGTAAATTTGTATAGGTTGGGTAAAAATATTTAGCTCTCTCTCCATATATATTCTTGCTCTGATCGGGTACCGTAACAATTTTCGGAATTCGTTCTTCAAATTGCCTCGAAAAACAGAGATTTTTTTTCGTTGTTGCTATTTCGACTCATTCACGCCCGACGGAAAAGTTGGAAAATCTAAACAGGGGTTTGTAATGAGTGAATCCCATCTGCTTTACAATTATCTAGCCAAGTGGGGCGAGTTATATTCAGTTGATTTCCTGGGCGAACAAAGGGAATCCTTCTATGGGCGCTGCATCACTTCCTCCGGTCGCATTGACCCATTTCCACCGAATCGGAGGTCACCTCACACGCACACCACTGGGCTGCGACCTGCCAGTTACTCCTAACGGGGTCGCCGCCATTTTCCCTACATGCAAATATGGTCAATTACGTTTTATCAAAATGTTAAATCAATTGGGAAGTATATACGTAATAATATTGTTTTGGGGTAGGTGTGCAAAGGGGCCGTTCTTTTGTAATTTGAGGCGTGCTTATCGAACAAAAAAAATATTTGTGTAACTTTATGCACGGGTGTTGGGGAAATTTTCTGCCAAGATAATTGATTTTCATGGGGTTTCATTTTTTACGACTTGAATAACGTAGCGAAGAAACGATTCTTTCATCTTTTAGTGGAGAATTAACGGGAGAATTCTATTAACAATCTAGGTTTTGTAGGGCTCGTCTAATCTACGGATTGATATTTCAAACCAGTTAAGTGGCGTAGGTCCCGCTATTATTATTCTAATTGAGACACTCAACATATGTACAAGAGTAAGCGTATTACCAGCATACGAGTATTATCTCTTACAATATATTTTATTCGTTTATCACATTATTAGTATTATTATATAATATAGTATGTTACACTCTTCGAGAAACAATGTATGGAAAGCTAATTATTTTTACCCAACCTATACAAACTTGCGATAAATCACTTTCTCCGAGTTTTAACGTCGTACACCATTAGAGAGAAAGAGACAGCAAAAATAACACACCGCTTTTAGGATACTTGAATCGGGCCACGTGAAGAGTCAGAATAACAGAAGAGTATGTTATTTGTAATTTTAAAACTGTTCATTCGAGGTGGAACCCCATTTTGATAATACCAAATTTTAAACTTTAATCCACTATTTTTTTTTAAATAAAGTCAAAAATTTAATATTATTAAAATCATGAGAAGACTATGTATGAGACGATGTATGAATATGAACGAAGCAAGGAGTGTGTGCCAAGACAGAGTTGTGTTGCGGTCTTTTCTCTCTGCCTACCCCTGCGGGGAGACGGCGTGATGGTTAGTTAGTTATGTCCATCTACATTATTTTCTACTGTGCCATTATCATGGAACTTTTAAATTGTTTGGTGAATAACTGTATTTTTGAGATCATTTTATATATATTTTTTTTATTTTTTACAAATTATAAAATACATAATATGGGGAACCTTTAAATAGGTAAAGTAAATAAAACAACAAGCAAACATTATTTTAGATGCAGAATATTGGTATTTTAAGAAATACGTAAAATTGAATGCTGCATTCTTGAATTCCGTTTGCTAAATCTATACATCCACAAATATAACTTTCGAAGCTAGCCCCGAGAAGCCTGTAATTCTAAGGATTGTTGAATTTAGATCCCCCATCACGGTCGGGCGGCGGGCCTACTTAATCACGAAGGCGTACGAATCCTGGAAGTTGCTCGCATCCTTTAAATTTCACACACGGCGCCGCGTACCAAGACTTCAGGAGCCCTCACTTAATTCACATTTCCAGGGATTTCAGAGGACTCGAGGCATTTAAGTATTTAGTTTTATTGGGCATTTGCGGAAACCGCGTCTTAACGAACTGATAGAGGCATAAACTACGATTAATTGCGGGAATATAATGCTCATAATAAATTAAGTCCAAAATGTTAACTCGTGCCTCTGCGGATTTCGAAGCTCGGGTTTGTCCTCTACGAAAGTTGACATTGTTAAAGACCGACTTAATGTAGCGAAAATAATTCAGGTGTGGTAGAGATGGTCGATTTTCCTGTCCCGGTAAAAAGGAACCGGTTCCAAGCCGGTCACTGGAACCGTCAATATTATTTTTCTGAGGAACCGGTTCTTTTTTTCGGCAAATAAAATCGATATCATTTGGCCGAGGAACCGATTTTTATGTTGTTGATGTGCTAGTACTTTTTTGGGGAAGAATTTTTGTCGATTTGCTAGTACTTTTCGATTTCAAATCTCTACCGACTGGTACTTTTTTTCGGGAGGAACTTTTGTCGATTTCCTAGTACTTTTAGATTTGAATTTAAAAATCTCCTTCAGGGAACTTTTCTGGCACCAGGAACCGGTTCCGAAAAAAACTGGATAAATAACCGGTTCCTCGCCGGTCACCGGTAACTGGAACCGCAGGTACACCCGATTCTGATATGAACCATCTCTAAGGTAGGGAATTCTAAATTTTATTTATTATTATTATTTGATAGCTTTTTAATAAGGGCTTAAGTCGAATTTTTTTTTTTAATTGTGAAAATTAAGTATTTTAATTGAAATTAAAATAATTGACACAAATTGATTTAAGGGTCAGCACCCAAAAATAAACACTTTCTGGCTTTCCAATACAAGCAATACTACAAATGATTTATCTATTAATTCTAAACGGGTAGTTAGGAAAATGTCTAAGGTTTCCTGTGAATACAATTCTTAAACAGTAATCTTTAAAATTCATTATGAAATGCATACTAGAATTTTAGGCAAACGTTTAAAAATGCCTTTGCTGGTTTTGAAAACTGCACCTTCTACTGACATTTTAGTATTTTTTAAATATAATTTAAAATAATGCAGTTTAAAAATGTATTCATCGGAAACCTTGGTCATTTTTCTAACTACCCATAGAAAATTTGCAGATAAATCATTTGTAGTATCGTTTCTATTAGAATGCTACAAAGTGACGTTAAACGCCATTTTTATTGCTGAGGGTTAGGTCCTTAATACAATGAAACAAAGCAACGATATAGTTCCTTTGTAAATTATTTATCATACAATTCAATATGAGACAATAAGGCAGGCCCTCTACGGGAAACGAAACTATTGGTCATCGGAATTTATACGAGATTATAAACGTAAGATTATCCTAGACGCTCCACCCCATTGGGTTTCCATGAGTCACTTTCTCTGACATAGATTTCTTATGATTCATCCTTGGCTTCGCTTAACTTAACGCTATTGGCAGACGTACCCTCGTACAATCACACTGTGACCTTCACAACTCTAAGATAGAACAGTTTCATGAGGCGACTGGGTCGTAAACACGTGAGCATAGACTTCTATGAATACTTACTTATTTTACATATTCCATATAAACTATTTAAATAAGTAAAAATCCTATGATTCATCTCTATAATCGTATTTGTGTAACTTCCTTTACTACAGCCTCCCACTCTGTAACTCTAATTTCCTATTGACGTGACTTGCAGTAAAACAACTTAATGATATAGTTCTATTTTGTTCAGTGTACAAAATTAATCTCGTGCGCTCGGTTCATGGCTGCTACACTGTCCCGAGGAAAGTTAAACGTTAACTGTTGATTTGATGTTTCTTACCACTATCCCCCTTACTTATAAACGAGGTGTAAATGTTACGCGTGTTATAAATTTGATAAACTTGCAGCTTATCTGTCTAAATACTCGGTGTAACCCAAAACCAACAATCGGCGCGTAAAATCTAATAAGTAATAAATTATGTAATATTTAAATTAGTATATAAAATATGTGAGAGTGCAACTTCTTTTCGTATGTACAATATGTGGAAGTTTTCGTATTGAGTTGATCGATTCCGCTGAGGTGAACAGCGAATTAGATACGTTTTACTGCTATTCTAGACAGGTTTTTATTATACGTTCTCAGTGGAGGTTTTAAGTGGAAATTTAAGCCATGTGGATTTCATAATCCCACGCCCGTGGAAGTGCAAACTCTGTCATCTAATCTAAGACAGCGTAAATAGTGAATTGTATGCTTTCTTCTCAATACAGAATGCGTTTAAAATATTTTTTATTTTGCAACTTTAACACATTGCGGGCCGCTGTATTTCGCGCTAAGCGTCGGCTGGAGTCCGGCGTATTTTGCAAAAAATGAAGAAAAAAACACGCCTTTCGTAAAATCAAATTAATTGTGAAACTAACAGTTTCAAATTAAAACGTGTGTCTTCTAAAGGGCACACCGCATAGATATTTGTAAATATAACAGTAGTTTCAATCTGTGGAGCGTGTAACGGCGTGATAAAAAACAAAAAGCGATTAAAAAAATATTTTACAAATATTTAAGAACCACTGACTGTTGTCAAGATCATAATTTTAAATACATAAAAAAATGTCAATATAATTAATCATGAATCGACAAGATAACAACCTTATTCCAACGGGTGTCGTTTTTTCCCATTCAAAAATATTTTGCTTCAAAATAAATTCTTATAAAGTGCCGTACGACGTTGTGTTATACTTTTTTTGAATCTTTATGATAAATACATTTATGAAAAACTTTATAATTATTACAACACGTTAGAAAACATGTAAGTTTTTTCAAGTCAAAAGTTCATACGAAATACCCATTTCCGGGTCTCCGACTTACGGAATTATCTTTAAAAAAAATACCCACATCTGGGTAAGCGGACCGCTGTGTGTTAAGAGTTATATTTTTTAAATACGCGGTTACAAAGCTTTATTTTTGTTTTGAAAAAATATAGTAAAACAAATATATTTGTTGTATTATATTTTAAGTAAATTATCCAAAAATTACAGTATATAAAATCATGACATAACAGTACGTAAAATAATTATCTTTAAAAAAATATACAGTAAATACCGCATGAGAGTCCCAACTGCTCTCAACCGTCTACAGGCAATGAGACTAAGGCATCCCAATTAGGTCATGTTGTAAGGCTGAAGGTAGTGGGTAGGGTAAGGAGATGGGAAAGTACCTGGCTATTCGGATCTGGTCATCAAACACGGCTAAAGCCATTTTAAGCAAAGAAATCTACCCCGACACCCCCAAAATGTATAAATACTAAGCAGTAAATGTACCACTCTGAAGATGATCGTAATAGGTTAAAGCCGGTCCGATCTTTTAAAAGTTTTAAATTATGTATTATGAAATCATATTGTATTCAGTTGAGGTGTGAACAGTGAACTCGATCCATTTGTTATACAGTACCAATAAATGTAAAATATGGATTTAAAATTTTCTCTCCTGTTAAAATGCCATCTATGGATTCGATGTTCCATATTCTGTGAAAGTGTAAACTATCGGTAGCCCATTTCAGGATACGAATGCGCTAAGTTGATCCTCCGTCCGGAAACCGCGGCTAGTAAAGTGATTAACGGGCTACGAAATGGCCGGCTTCAGTGGGATGGCAAGACCCCAGCCTCAACTTTGCGGGAGATTACATTTGAAATAAAGTACACGCAGGATTATATTGTTAGACCGTCAGGGAATTCATTCAACAAACTTGTTTTATCAAACACTTTTCATTCGAAGCCATTTCTACTTAAAATAAAGTTTAGAAGCATGGCCGGAGTTTTTTTTTTTAAATTCCCGTTCGAAGGGGGTTGAACAAAAGTTTTGCGCTATATCTTAGATAAAGATTACTGAAATATTATGAATATACTTCTCCTTTAGTATTACCAAAAACTAATTACCTAAGATTATGTCAGGAAACCCCCCTTCGAATTGTACGTTCAATTTTTACTTTTAAGTACGGAGAAGTTGAAGAGTATTTTCCAAGGTAAGTTTAGTACTGGTTTTTCTCGAGATTTTTGATATTCAAGTTTAAAATTGTCGCCAGAAATAGCTTTATACGGGAAACTGCCTACCGGTGATTTTATTTTACGTGAGGGCTGAGATTGAAGTGAGAGCTATGTAATAAATTGTTGTAAAAGTCATTTTCCATATGAAAAAAGAAAAGTTTTAGAGTAGGCAACTTTTATTTCAACCATCGCACAAACAATCACCAGTGTAAATCTCAACCATCTACCAACGAAGGGATATTTTTTTGCTACAAAATCGACTTTAGTAATACTGAAAATAATCGAATGAATACGAATCACAATGTTTAGAGGCCCGCAGTCCTGAATAAATCCGGTCAAATAAAAAATGCCAGGGTTGAAATATTTAAGTTTTTTCTCCGAAATATAAAAATACCTACCTACCGACACGTTAATGCCATTGACGATGAAACATTTTCTTTGCATCGTGAACGAAACGAAGTTAAACATTTCGTCGGATTTGTGCACGTTTAAGAAGAGAAAGAAAAAGGAAAAGAGGCGGAAAAACTGCGAGATTTCTCCCTGAAAGAGTGTGACAGATCATTGCTTTGTACACTGGGAGATGTTGCCACAAATAATAAGTCAATAAAAATTGTATCTTTATTTCTAATGTCCTCTAGCTCAACTCTTAAAAATTATGGCTGCCGTATCCATAATGATGCCCTGAGAAGTCGTGGTTGAAATCGAAAACTATTTAAAAAAATAAAGCGGTGCATATAGGTACAAGTTTGGAGTAAGAATATCCATGGAGAGAGAGCCAAACATTTTTACCCAACCTACGGGGTTTTATGTAAACCATGAGAGAGAAAGAGACAAGAAAAGTCTTCACATAATATTGCAGCACTTCTCAGTACGTAAAAATGTTCTCGGTCCGCGCTTCACTTCACATCGTCGAGTCATATAACTTAGGTCAACGGATTTTGAGGTTATTTCCTATGTTTATGTTGATTAAAATAATTGCAGTGGTTATACAAATAAATCGAACATGATGATGATATGTGCCATGCGTGAATGTCTCAAAAAAACCAAACAAAGGTTACAAAACATCAATTTTCAAAAGTATATCGACAGTTTTAAATATTTTTGACCGAACTTTAGAGTTTTTACCATGTTAATGATATAGAAACATAAAATTAACAAAAGTTTCCATGATTATTAAGGCAAACCTTCTGTTATTAGTGTTTGTGTGATATTTTGACTCCATTAATCATTTTAATGGTGTACTACTGATATTGTTTTGTTTAATGTGTTCAAATAAGTTTATTAAATTTTTTCCGAATTCCATGTGGGCGGTAACGAATAGGTTGTTTAACATCCTTTAACATATCTTTGTCTCTTTCTATCGAGTCTGTATAAAGTCAACCGACCTGACTACACTGTTTCGCAAAGGTACCTCTCCATATATTCTTACTACAAGGTAGCTTATTCACAAGACTCATTGAAACTTTGCAGAAATGTGGGCTGCAAGAACCGAGGAAACACGAGTACAACGTAAATATAATAAAGTGGGGAAAATGCATAATTTCTTAAGTAACTAGAGGAAAACTAACTTATATTCCCCCACAACACAAACAGGCGTATTTCAGAAAACCTTTAAAATAAGGTAAGTACCAAAATGATAAAATAATCATCTTTTATGTTGTCACAAACCTCCATGGTCGAGTGGTAAAACGCTCGACTACAAATCCAAATGTCGCAGGTTCAAACCCGGCGTGCGCAAATAACTTTTATTTAATTAATTTGTGTCGTAACACATTTAATTCTATATGAAATAATATAAAGTATATTTGAAGTACGTTCCAGAGTGAAAGATACTCCAAGTATCGCCTTGGTGAAAGACCACCATTCAGAATCGAAACGTTGTTCGATTGAAACGGCTTTAGCCGTTTGTGATCAGATCTGAATATCCAGGTACTTCCCAACCTTCTGCTTCCCCATCTCCTTCTCATTCCCACTACCTTCAGCCTTACACATACCCCAATTGGGGATGTAATAGTGTCCCACTGGCTCTAGACGGTTGGGAGCAGTTGAGACTCTTGTGCTGTATTCACTAAAAAAAAACTGGCACATTTAACATTTTACAAACTCGTTTTGTGTTTTGACACCATTAGCGATGTATATAATAAATATATAAAAATCCGACAACAACTGTTTTTTGGCCTCTCTTGGTAAGTTGCTAAATATGAGATACGTCTGTTTGCGTTGTGGGCGACTTTTTATGTAATATTGTTCTTGGACCCTGGTAAGACTTTAGAGAAAGTAATAATTATTCGTACAGAACATCGACATAATCATAAATTATATTCATGATGTTTACGCCATAGTGTTTGTTTCATATCTGTGTATTATTAATACCTGACATCCTGGCGGAAATTGGATTTTATGTCCCTGATAATTTCACGCGAGTTTGCCAACACAGGCTTCTGTTTCTTCCCAGGCGCAGAACTAACATACCAATGGTGATGCCCCTGGGAAGACTAACTAGGTTAATTAACTGCCTCGGAAGAAATTTGGATATTTTTCACACGAGCTACAACAAGTTTAAGCAAGAACTAGCTATTAAGTTCTAACTATATTATGTACTTTTTGAAAACTGTTTTTTGTTTTTGTTTTTAAACATCTTTTTACCTTAATATTTGTGTAAGTATGATTACCATTTTTGTGTTTTTTGCAATATTTTGGAGAAACTGTTTTTGCAAATATGAAATAAATTTCTCAATAAGAAATAAAAACTTTAAAACTCTGGCGAATCCATTACTAGTGTTTCACAAATGTCACCATCTCACCGTATTCTTAAAAAAATGAGAATCCTACTAACGAAATATTCACAGATCGAAGAACGCTGGCATAAAATATGTATAAATAATTTCCTTGCCGGCCAGTGTTCCCGAGAGTTTTAAACAGCGCCGGAAAGGACCGGCGAATTTCTTTTACCAAAAGAACTGCGCGGGATACACTCTGGAGACTAAACGACCAAATCTATACATCAGGTCTAGTTCCATTAAGTTTCAAACCGGACTGTAATTGAAATGTTATCAAAATATCTAAAAGGCTGCTTCAGAGAGAGGGGGAAGGAACGGAGGATGGGGGGAGTTCTGCGTTCAGTTTCCCTTAATGGAAAATGCTTCTCTATGCTAGATTATGCAATTGAAAGACGATATGAAAGAGGAGATTTTCGCATTTATCATTTTATACTTTTATGCTCTAGAATTTTTAAAGAGAGATTTGAAAATAATTTCAAAAACACGAATTCAAATATATTGGATCATTTCATAGAAAAACAAATACACCGTCTATTCCTCAATAGATGTCTTTTAATTTGGTCGAAATAATGGATTTTCAGCGTAATACATACGAGTATGCTAGTTCAAACTATAATAGGTCAAAAAGAAATTATTTTTTTACTTATTTGTATTTTTTGATTTCTTATAACATAAGGAATCAAAAAGAAACCAACAAGTAAAAAAAAATAATTGACTTTTTATCGTATTGAAGTAGCACAGCGATATATCTATTTCCGAACGTTAACTTAACAAAACGTGTGTTAGATGAACAATACATAAATTTATCTATGACGTATGTTTGTTGTTGTCCTGACCTCGATATTTTTCATTCCAAATGCTAAATTACCCAGGGAAAACAAAATAGCTACGCCCTCGTAAACAAGTCAATAATTTAATTTCATCGGGGAAAACAATAATCCCAACATTGACACCGTGACAGATATCGAACAAAGCGACAAAATTTCACTTTCATTTCTCTTGTTACGAATACAAAAGTGTGGTGCAGCATTCGTACAGAACATTTATACTAAATCACCAACTCAGTATCTCTGGTTATGCAACGTGGAAAAACGGCATCAATTGACATAATCACAGCTCAAACTCGAATAAAGTGAAAAGTTTACACTTCATTTCTAGTTACGCAACAAAAAGTGTAGGACGGCATTAAGAATTTTAAAGCCGGATAAAGTGTATGAAATCCATGTACACTATCTGGCTAAGCAAATAAAAAGCGTGGGGTGGCTAACTTTTATTAAGATAAGTACTTGAACATTAACAAAATTTCAGACGCCTGAGAAACTCGTCTTCAAACGATACGGAGCGTAAAATCGACTAAAGCGACCAATCTTTGCTCACTTTCTCCATACAGTTGCGTTCACAAACAAAAAGAGTACCTACGCTCATAATAAAACTTACAGAATCTTACGCGGCGCGATAAATCACGGGGAGTTTTATTAGAGAGAAAGAGGGGTTGTTCAAATCTGTTCGCGACACTTTAAAATATGGGGCTGTTATCGCGAGCCCTTCTTTCATCTGGGAGTCGAGGGCGCCCCACTCGGGGGTTCCGCAATCCGCGATCCGCGCACTCGCTACCCTCCGGCAGTGCTTACTCGGACTCGGCTCGAGTTCGGTTAGCGACTCGGCGCCATTGTGTTTCTTTCAGGAGGCTTTCGGGATTCGAGTGGAGTATCACAATCGCCGCAGGTTCACAATGAAAAGCGCGTGATGTAGGTGGGTAATTGTTGCGGTTAGTGAAATGCTTTCGACGCGAGACTAAATGATTGGTGGATTTTTTGTAATGTTAACTTTGGTTCGGATAAGAAAGGAAAGGTTGGGTTAGGTTACGGGCACAGTATACTTCGCTCAACTACTGTTGGGATTTGAATTATTTGCCGAGTTCTAACGGGTTTTAAAAATCCAATCGATTTATCACATTTTACTGAAGAAGGTAACTTCTAAACCAAATTTCAAGCCTGCGCAAAATAAGAAGGTTTGCTTTTCTCCTTGGCTGAGTTTAATTCTATAATACTCTTATCGCCTACTCAAAAGAATATTATTATCTCTTATCCCCTTTATACTCGTATATCATGTGTATTTGGTTCCTTATTCTGTTTGTTGGAGATCCATTACTTCTTATTGTGTTTGTTGGAGTTCCATTTCTCCTTCTTCTGTTTATTGTAGATCCATTTCTCTTGATAATGTTGTAAAGTAACCATTTAACCTGGTTTGAACATAAGTACAAACAACTCTGGGATTTAAAACCATGGTTTTAAATATTTTTAAAATTCTATTTAAAATTTGTATGATAGTGGATTAATATTTTATATTCGTAAAAAGCATTTACTTTGTGGCTTGCCATATTCATAAATAAAACACATAATTTTTTGTTTATAACCACTTTATTATTTAATATTACGTCTACCAGTTTCGGAAGTACCCTGCCATCACCAGGACAATATTAAATTTAAAATTAAATAATAAAATTAAATTTAAAATTAAATTTAAAATTAAATTTTAAAATTAAATTTAATTTTATTATTATTTAAATAATAAAGTGGTTGTAAACAAAATTTTATGTGTTTTATTTACGATTAATATTTTGTTCCACAGCTGCAAGTTGCTAATATTGTGTTGATACCACTATAGGAATAATTTAAAATGCGAAGGACATCCCCGAATAGATTATATCCAAGTAAATTAATTACATAATAAAGGCAAGGCCATTACAGTAAAGAGCACTTGGGGTGAAATATCACTAAAGTGCGCTACATAAATTATTTTTTATTATAAATATTATATTTTATGAGGCAAGGTCGGAAGATAAAGTTGGTATCTGGATAGTAAAAAAAATACATTTAATCTCACAAGTTCAATGTTTAATTTAAATGCACGACTATTTTTTTAGGCCTGATGTTTTTTGAAACACTTAAAGCAAAAATAAAATTGAACGAAAAAGCTAATTGTAAACTGGGGAAAAAAATATCTTAACTGTTATTATTTCTAATTTTGAAACTGTTAAAACGTGGTGGAATTCCATTTTAATGATTTAATAAAACAAATTTTATAACTTTATTCCACTTTTATTATTTTATTGGACCGGTTTCAGCCTATGACCATCATCTTCAGACTACAATGTTTGTTAAACGGCTTATACTATTTTTGGGGATGTTAGGGGTAGTAAACAATGATTTTACTTTAATTATATTCATCAGTATTGTTGCATGATTTTAATAGTTACAGGGTAAAAGTTACTTTTAATTTATTGGTATTACTATTTTATATATCTATCTGGAATATTTATTTATTTTATTTGATATTTAAGATGGGTTACAGTTGCATTTCTATAAATATGAATTGACAATGTATTTATATAATGAAAGGTTGGTGAATACTGATTGTTAATGAGTTTACTTTAGGTTTTCCCATCTCAATTGTGATACCGAGAAATTATAATAATAGAAGTAATCTACTCTAACAGTGCATAATAAATAGAATCATAAAACTAATATACCATAATGCTGGGAGTAACCCAATAATTATAAAATTATGTTGTACATCTGGACATCACAATTGAGATGGGAAAACCTAAAAGTAAACTCATTAACAATCAGTATTCACCAACCTTTCATTATATAAATACATTGTCAATTCATATTTATAGAAATGCAACTGTAACCCATCTTAAATATCAAATAAAATAAATAAATATTCCAGATAGATATATAAAATAGTAATACCAATAAATTAAAAGTAACTTTTAATTCCTGTAACTATTAAAATCATGCAACAATACTGATGAATATAATTAAAGTAAAATCATTGTTTATAACATCCCCAAAAATAGTATATAAGCCGTAGGTTAACAAAAAATAAAATTGAACTGAAAAAGCTGGAATAAAACTGGGTTACAAATTTGTTTTATTAAATCATCTTAACTGTTGTTTAAAGATCTTAAGAAAGATTTTTCTTAGTGTGTCTGTTCCTTGGAGGACATTGTGATTGTTTCAAGGTACCTTTGCGAAACAGTATAGTCAGGACGTTTGACTTTATACTGACTCGATAGATAGAAGATATGTTAAAGGAAGTTTGGAAAGCCTATAGTTACCGCCCACATGGAATCCGGACATTTTTAATAAACATATTTGAACACATTAAACAAAACAATATCAATACACCTTTAAAATGATTTATAAAGTCAACATATCACACAAACATTAATAACAGAAGGTTTGCCTAAATAATGATAGAAGCTTTTGTTGATTTTATGTCCTTATATTATGAAAAATGTAAAAATTCTAAAGTTCGGTTAAATATATTTAAAACCGTTGAAATACCTCTAAAAAGTGACGTTTTATAATCTTTGTTTGGTCTTATTTGAACACTCACGCATAGCACACATCACCATCATGTTTGATTTATTTGTATAACCACTGCAAGTTTTTTTATCAACACAAATAACTTCAAAATTCGTTGAAGTAAGTTATGCGACTCGATGATGTGAAGTTAGCGCGGACGGAGAACATTTGTACGTACTGAGAAGTGCTGCAAATATTATGCGAAGACTTTTCTTGTCTCTTTCTCTCTCATGGTATACGACGTAAAAACTTGGAGAAGGTGATTTATCGAATATTTGTATAGGTTGGGTAAAAATATTTAGCTCTCCCTCCATATATATTCTTACTTCAAAGTCTGTTTTATGGAAGGTTGGACACCATAAATACTTTTTAAACTATGAGTCGCAGCTGCTCAAAACAATGATGTCGTACTTAAATTGTACCAACCTAGGAGGTTCTGTAGCCATAATTAAGTATGTCATCAATTGCCAGGGACTTTGTTTTCATGGAATAAAAATTGTAGTAAGTGCATTGTACATATCGTCGCCGGAAAGGCAAAAGGGTTGAAGATATAGAGTGGTATCTATCCAAGGCAGTGTAGTCAGTTTTTGATGATTTTTACCGGACACGGCGGACCTATTTATACATCCATTCATATCACATATCGACATAATTTTTTTTGTTTATTCGTATAACCACTTTTTCACAGTATTGTTACCAACGAAAATATAGCAAATAATCTAAAAAAACCGTTTAGTTGTGTCAAGTTTAGTGGCATTATAAAAAAAGTGGGCGGAGTCCCGCGGTGATCCAGGAGCCCTAGATCATCGCGACAGTACATAGAAGAGGTGTATTATATTTGTTGTCTCTTTCTCTCTCATGGCGTACGACGTAAAAACCCAGAGAAAGTGATTTATCGCAAGTTTGTTTAGGTTGGGTAAAAAGAATTAGCTCTCTCTCCATACATTGTTATTCCAAGGTTTTTATCGAAATCAAGAAAAACAAAATGGCCTACACGAAGATAATAACGGTTTAGTTTGTGATATTATTATTGCGATATTAAAACCTTGAACGGGCATCCGTTCTGTGATCGTCCGGTACTAATGTGTAGGTATGAGTAGCGATTCTAAACATTATTGTTAACGCGTGTTAGAGCACAATGGGATAAAAATGAATGGCCCTGATTTCTGAATGGGCGAGTAGCTGCGTAGTAATCGTTGGGCCCGCGTGTTCATGCGCACCTGCTTCCAAAGGAAAAATGAAAATATGAACAATATTGGGTTATCGTGCAGGCAATCGGGCATAGGAAAATCGAGAGTACTGTAATTCTAACAAAGCAGAAATTTGACTGTCTAAAGAAGAAAATTCTTTGAACGGTGAGCTCTGGCTACACGAAATAAATAAAAAAATCAAATTAAAACAGGTCCTAATGTCACTTCCACTACGGAGTTATGATATATATATATTTAAAATTGCTCGATTTGGTGAATTAAACATAACAAACTAACTCACCATCACGCCGTTTCCCTGCAGGGGTAGACGGACCGCCATATAACTCTATCTTGGCACATACTCTTTGCTTCATTCACATTCATACATTGTCTCATACATGCTCTTCTGTTATTCCGACTCTTCACATGACCCGATTCAAGTATTTGATTAAGTTGATCGTGCCATGTCTTTCTCGGGCGTATTCCTCGACTTCTTCTTTCCATTCATTTTCGCATCATATATTTTTTTCATTAAACATACTGAGAGCAAAAATACATTCCAGAGCGCATTCGGGTAGTAAAACTAAATATAAATTAATCTTACTTTGATTAGTTTCTTAGAACAGGCCATTTGCCTAGTTAAAAACTAATGTTGACTGGACCATAATGCAGGTGTGCTAGTTCAATACTATAACCCTTTCAGTTCTGGCTGATACGATCGTGCTGGTCCGTTTAAAAAATTATTTCTGGTAAACGGCTTCAAATTTTTCCGGTATAGCGGTTCACAATGTTCGTGTGGGTTTATATTTATACCATATTATTGTCATTTTTTTATAAAAAATTTTCAAATTACAGCTTGCAAAATGTCGCATCAACAACGAAGCAAAACTCTGCCACGTAAATAATTTATAAATAAAAATATAATAAGTATTTAAGTCATTCACAGTGTTATTACTGTAGTTAAGATATCTATCAATGAGTTCGCAGTGTTTTATTCGGTATTTTATTTAATATTGTGTCCTTTTATTACGACTTTTACGAATATATTACAAAATTTAGAAAATAATTTATTTTTTTGTTTCAGGTCTGAAAGGGATAAGAGGTAATTTTTTTTTTACTTGTTATGGTTTATAACTAGCACAGCGATGTATTCACACTTGTATTGCAGTTTACCTTCGACACATTTACATTTGGCTTATTTAAAAAAAAAAAGTATTATTGCGTATTATGTATTAAATAAATTCGCGAGCTACAGAAAAATCGAGACTTTTGATGAGAATGCATCGATTAAAAATAAATACAAAATAAAAGTGTGAACCATAAGGTCACACTTTCACCATTAACTGTGCACTGCCGAGTCAATTCACAGTACGAACGGTTAAACTTAACTTCGTTTAAAAAAAGCTTCCTAAAATCGAGTATTTTTGTAGCATTGCTTAAAAAACAGCTGGAGCGATCAGCTTGAATAGGCTAGAAATCAAGGTAAGAGCACAATGACCGTGTTTAATAGATCTAAAAAAAACCTTCACAAAGCGAGCGATAGGCCACTTATATAGCTAATGTATTGATACCCAGTTAGCGATCGATAGATTTATTTGTGTTAAGTAACAAAAATGGGAGATGACATCACAATATATTATGCTAATAACGCCAATGTTGGTTATTGTTATTGAAAACGTAGTTTAGCTACTGAATCGGAGTTCAATAGCGGACGTATTATTTTAAACATTGCAAAATAGACAAAAGCGGTGCGTTAGATCCGAGGACAATGAAATTTCTAAAACTAGTTTAGTTTAATAATAATAATATTTGTATAGCGCCGTTTATGTGAAAAATTATCTCAGAGGCGCTTGGGAAATATCAATAATATGCAAACATATTTCCGGGTAATTATTTGAAGCACCAGACCGAATTGCGGCACATCTCGATACAAATTTTCGAATCTTCAAAACATTTATAATTTCGTCAGCGGCATAAATAAAGACGTTTGTTTTCAATGTTGGCCCGCTAGTATGCAAACCAGTCACCTGCCGGTAAGTAATCTAACCATTTGACCACAATATCTAATAGTAACCATATAAACTCAATAAACTTCAATTCAGAACGTTAATAGTATATATACCATAGATTTACTTAAAATTGTAGCAGTCGGAAGATGCCCGTGATAAGGTGAAACCGGTCAGGTTTTTAATAAAAAATAGTGGAATAAAGTTTGAAAAATTGGTATTAGTAAATCGCCTACTTCCAGTACAGTAAGTGAAAACTACATTTTTTATGATTGAATTGGTAGTAAAAAAAAACGACCAAAGATTTTCATTCGCAAATCGTTGTCGATTTACGACTTTGCTTTCCAACAATGTTTTTCTAGTTTTTATAAGAAATCGTCTTGTTTTCGTACAACGCTTTGCTCTTGAAACTAAAAATAGTAAATTTCCATACAGATACGCTTCTCGTAAGGAACGAATTTGTGTGGTAATCCGCCAAAAAAAAAACTCAATCTCGAAATTGAGTACATTTTACGAACAATACCGAGGGAGAAGTAGCCATTCGGTTGCCTGGCAACACAGTCCCGCCGATAAAAAAGTCAAATAAAATGTCCCAGAACCCGCTCGTAGATTTTATTTCAGACAAATGGCCACCGGCAACCGGAACGGCAATACATTCATTTTATATTTACGAAGATATCTCCGGTCTCAATTATATTCACTCAGCGATGAGTCGGCCGCCGAATACGCCAATAAACTAGAGTCATGTACAACTCCAAAAAGAAAGAAGCTATGAAAGCTTCCGTCATAAATCTAGAGTCGGAAGAGTTTTGGAGGATGAGAAGCATGCGGCAAAGGAATAATCAAATTATAATTTACTACCCGAGTATGATCCCACTCCAACACTTAATGATTTGACATCAATTCTTCCTGTATGTGTGGTTGACTTTTGTTCTGAAAAAGGAAATGTGCTTTCGATGCCCAGGGCGGGTTCCACAACATTAAGCGCCCTGTGCAGTAAGTACCGATTGGAACCAGTTACTAATAGCTATATAAAAAAACGATAGCGGAGATGTAGGATTTCATTAATATATATTTGTTTTATTTTACCGAAGTATAACATGATTAAAAAATAAACCCAAAAAATATATTACTTCAAACAAATTCTAAAAAAAACAAATAAACGCAAAGTCACCGGTACAATGTCACCGGGACAAAAAAATGTAACATCCCTAACGATTCATTTCGACTGTTGTATGAAAAAACGGGCAGGGTGATTGGTTATAGACTTTGCTTCGTATAATTTTAACGGATAACACTCCATAGAAAAACAGACTATACGTCAAAATTACCATTATACAATTCGTAAAAAAAACGTGAAAAAAGCTACTCTCTTTGCATTATCGCTGGTCATTCAATGCACAGCGATGCTGCCAGCACAATAAAAAAACAATCCCATATGTGGGTATTTTAAAAAAGATTTGGGGAGATTTGATGATTTAGGGAATATTTTGAGTAAATTTAAATAAGATCTTTATTATCACGGCGCCCCTTCACAGATAGCGCCTATGTTTTTTGCACAGTTTGAACGTTTGGTGGATCCGGCGCTGCCGATGCCGGTCGACAATTTATTTCTGTATCAGTTACGACTTTTTAATATACATGAAACAAGTAAACGTTGACTTTAACTGAAGCATATTAAGTTCTCTTAATGCCCTCTGCACACGGAGATGCTTAAAATAAACTGATCACGAACGCAAATTACTAACTAGTCCGCGATGAGTTTGAACCTTTGTAATTAAACGAGATACCGCACACGGCGCTACCGTCATTAAATAGTCACTAACGCTTTAGTAACCAGTCGGTAGGAAACTCGACCTGTCGACTCGTTTTTGACTTGAGTCGCCTAGTTTTTCGTCCGATTAAATACATCAACGTTTCTTATCACATCATTTTATTTTATAATATTATCGTATATATTTAGTTTATGTATATATTTTATACCATTTCCTATGAATATATTTCATTTAAAAATAATTTTATCAACAAAATTAGTAGAAGTACAAAAATATTCCATTTTGTATAAATTCCCCACCTTGCACGCCACACTGAAAACTACCGTTTTCAATCACTTGTGAGTAGTGGGTGGAGCTGCGTAATAAAGATTTAGTAACCAAGTAGTGATTTTAATCACAAACCAGTTCAGTTTATTTTGAGTATCTCCGTGCGCATATGCGAAGAGAGATTTTACAACAGTCCGTATGAGATTTTGTCACCTGCCAGTTGAACTCTAAGAAAGATGCAAGCCCTGCTCAATATGTAACACTTTTGTATGGAAAAGTCGCCTCGCGACACTTGGATAAGTGAGCGCTAGAATACAGTTCAAGATTATCTATTACGTTCACTCAAGTTGGGTTGCCTTCGCTATGCTGTTTGAATGTATGACCTCGGGAGACGCTAAATAAGCAGAGCAAAGCAATATAATTTCTAAAAGAAAACTGTTGCAACAACTTAACCTTAAAAAGTTTATTGTTTTTATTTTCACGTCCGAAAAGGAATACCATCCAATCTGAAGTCGAGCATCTTTCAATAATATTACAGCTTTACAAAAAAAACACACGTTTTTGCTTTCTAATACAAGCAATACTATAAATGACTTATCTGTTAATTCTATATAGGAGGTCAGGAAAATGTCTTACGTTTCCGGTGAATACAATTCTTAAACAGTAATCTTTTAAGTTATTTATAAAATGCATACGGGAATTTTAGGTAAAATGTTCAAAAATACCTTCGCTCGTTTTCAAACTGCACCTTTACAATATGTTTTTCATAGCATTTAAAAGATTACAGTTTAAAAAAAATATTCACTGGAAGCCTTAGACATTTTTCTGACCTCCTATACAGAATTAACAAATAAATCATTTTTAGTATTGCTTGTATTAGAATGCTATAAAGTGACGTTTAACGCAATTAGTGCTGAGACGATCAAACTGCCTATAACTGTGATTTGGGTAAATTATTTAGTAGAGCCAACAAACAAGAGTAAAACTATGCGAAAAAATCATCATCGCACATTTATTGGCCGGCGTACGCAGTTCGGTCATTAATCCGACGATATGTCGAATATGGATAGAGGAAATATGACCGCGATACCGAAATATGACCGCGATACCGAAATATGACCGCGATACCGAAATATGATCGCGATACCGAAATATAACTGCGATACCGAAATATAACTGCGATACCGAAATATGACCGCGATACCGAAATATAACCGCGATACCGAAATATAACTGCGATACCGAAATATGACCGCAATACCGAAATATGACCGCGATACTAAAATATGACCGCGATACCGAAATATGACCGCGATACCTAAATTTGACTGCGATACCGAAATAGCAATGCCTGCATAATTTATACGAAGCGGGAAATTCGTTCAAAGCAACAATGCCGTTCGGAGTGGGAAATGACTAAAGCCTCCACCGTAGAAAGGGGGAGACACGCGAAAACGCAATTCACAAGAGTGGCCAGCGCACGGCACAATGGTTCCACTCCGCCCTCCCAGGAGTGCCTCCACACGAGGATTGCTGCCGCACAGAAGTTGTGCAACTGAAGCGGACGTTGCACACACACACAGACGGACAAACTGTTATAATACCACCCATTTTGTAATCACTATCATGTGTGTCCAGTAGCTACAACATCTACTCTATGAGTTTGTAGTTGAAAACAACAGATTTGATCATTAGTTCTTTTGATTTATCACTTCGTTTATTCAGTATCTGTGATCACGTAATTACCTCGTTTGTTTCAGTAGATGAAACCTTAATATATTTTATCTGCATCCTGGTCCATGCCTAATCATGTTCCTATATTCCACCCTCTGTATCCGGTTGTTGGCAATAATATTATCTTACTAATAACATATATACATGGTTCTATTCTCTTAGTTTTGAGTTCGCTTGTAAACGGTACAAATGTGCTTATCACTATGTTGTATGTTAATAATTAAATATATACCTTCGTATAATATCATTTGGCCACTGAGTTATTTTACACTCGACTGAATACAATGGACGGTATTCTGCAACAGAAGAATACGAGAAAACATGCAGTGCAAAGAAGCAATTAAAAAAAATTTCTTAAGGGGTCAAAACACCTGACCGTCGGCCCTTTGATTGGAGTTACATAACAGTGGCCATTATAAAAATAGGAACCTCAGCGGACCCTAACTCAACGTCTGAATTGAAACGGGCAACATGAACCGCCCCCAATGTTTCAACATCAGAATGGAATTAGTATAAAGACTCTCTGGCAGAGCGTTTAGAGCTTCAGCTTTAGTCTTAGAAAATGCAGGCTGAATAAATTCATTGACCCATTCACATTTCAAATTTACGTAAAATAGAGTAATATTTGTACTTTATTCCAATGTAGCAGGAACACTAGAAATCATTCATCGTCAATTAAACGAGACATTGCTTGAAATGGCTGTGAATGGCAACCAGATCAGAAAACCACGTATTTTCCAATATTTTCCAACTTGGTCGTTTCCTTGGCACATTTCGTTTCGCCTCACATTTCGCATATTGGGAGTGCCGATTTAAAAAAAGTTGAAGAAACCCATTACCCTAAATATTATAAAAGAATTGCGATTATGAACATACAACACTTTCTTTGAAAAAAATTATGCAAAAAAAAGATTTTTTGAATTTTTTTTTTCATGAAATGGATACCTAAAGGCTGTCGTTTAGGACATCCGTTAAAAAAATGGTACATATCCATTAAAAGAATATATCTTTTTAAGCAAAATAAAAACAGTTAATTTATGGTAGACCTTTTTTTAATCGTCCAGCTTCATTTATTATTACCATGGCGCCAGATGTCAGTTTGTTCCGAAAATGATAACTCACTGCCATATAGCGAGAGGAGAAAAAAAATATTGTCGGGCTGGTTATTCTTGGTGGGGTGAAAAAAAAGATACAAAAAATATACAATTTGATTAGTGAAGATGGTAAGATAATATTACATGACACATTATGATGCAATATTTATTTTCGAATGTTCGCCGTCACGTTGAATGGTACAACATAATAGGGATTATGATGCAAGAAGAGCTGTTTCTAGAATTTCGGCGTGATTCGGGGCATCCGCTGTGAGCGGCGCAGGTGAGTCAGGCGTCAGACGTTCTGTTCGGTCGACTTCTGCATTAAAATGCGCTTCGTCATGTTGTCGCCAGATGGACTTAGGCAAAGAGAAATATTCACGGACGGAGGTTTCGAAACTTTACGTTGTACAACTACGATATTGCATTTTGACTTACCTTTCGAGGTACTTGTTATACGCCCGGCAGTGTGAACGTTGGTACAATATGGGAAGATATAAGATAGTTCCAACTACTCCCAACCGTCTGGAGCCAGTGGGGCTATGACTATATATAGGACTATGTCATCCCAGATTGGGGTATGTTGTGAGGCTGAAGGTAGTGGGGAGGGGAAGGAGATGGGGAAGAGGAAGGTTGGGAAGTACCTGCTATTCAGATCTCGTCACCAAACACGTTTAACGCCATTTCAAGCAGTTTCGATTTTGAAGGGTGGTCTTTCGCCAGGGCGATACCTGGGGTATATAACACTCTGGAACGTGCCGCAAACATACTATATATTAATGAAATGTGAAATAACACACTTCTTTTTTTGTATTTAAATAAATAATTAAATTTAAGGCATTTGCCGGTATTTGAACCCGTGACCTTCGGATTCGTAGCCGAGCGTCTTAACCACACGACCAAGGAGTTTTACGGCTTAAGACTTACCAACATTACGAAACTATTTTTAACCGGTAATTTTTTTTCTTCTAATTTCATCACTACTCTACCTGCTTGGTTATTAAAATGTTAGGAACAAATTCTCACTTCCTCGATAATATCAATTAACATTTACTAGGTTTCCTACCATTACTTGTCAGGAGGTTATCTACAGCTGATGGCACTAAAATATATCTTGTCTATAAATCTTTTCTACAGAGCATAATTTGCATACGCACTATTTTTACAAACTTTTTCTAGTTACGTACGAAAAGATGTTTTTTTTTAAATAGGCCTTGTACTGTTCATTTTTAAACAGTGTAGCGTTTTGGCGAGCCGTTCCGAAATGAAATTACCATCGTCGCCGTTTCAATAAATACAGCGGTAACAGGAACTTCCGGAAAGCCTGAATCTGAAGCAACGTCGGCGTCGTGCCGCTACACCGGCGCCCTCACCCCCTGGGGGCCGACGAGGCAACCAGCCCGACCGACCAACTCCCAAGTACAGGAAACAGCTGAAACCACACTGAAACAGCGCAAAATCAACTGGAGCCTCGCCGAGAACGCTGAAACCTCGCTGAAACAACATAAACCGTGTGTCGCCATTGAGATTTATGACGGAAAGTTAAAAATGTGGATTGAGCACACCGACAAAATAGTTTAAAATATATGGTAATTTTTCATTTTTATAAAACAAAATGCGGGGACCCCTTTTTTTATATATGAATACCGCACAATATAGTGTAAACTGCTCCCAAATGTCTAGAGCCAGTGAGACTATGGCATCCCCAAATAGCGTAAGTTGTGAGGCTGAAGGTAGTGGGGAGGGGAAGGAGATTGTGAAGAGGAAGGATGGGAAGTACCTGGCTATTCAGATCTGGTAACCAAACACGGCTAAAGCCATTTCGAGCAAAGTTTCGATTCTGAATGGTGGTCTTTCACCAGGGCGATACTTAGAGTATCTACCACTCTGGAACGTGCCGTAAATATACTTTTTATTATTTTTATATGAATTAAATGTAATTTAAATGAAAAATATTTTTGTTTTAAGCCACTTTATTTATACACATATAACAATTCGACCGGTTTCGGTTAAACTTAACCTTCTTCAGGAACGTATATATATATATACTGTTTAGATATAAACTAATATATATAAACTATTCTAAACGTATATATATAAACTTTTCAGTTTATATATATACACGTTCCTGAAGAAGGTTAAGTTTAACCGAAACCGGTCGAATTGTTATATGTGTATAAATAAAGTGGCTTAAAACAAAAATATTTTTTATTTAAATTATAATGTCAAGCTACAAAGTGATTGCTTCCTTCGATAAATGAATTAAATGTGTTGATATGACACATATTAATAAAATAAAAGTTATTGGCGCACGCCGGGTTTGAACCCGCGACCTTTGGATTCGTAGTCGAGCGTCTTACCACTCGGCCATGGAGGCCGTCCTGATAACAGCCAACATAAAAATGAAACGTTTAGCGGCACAAAAACGAAATACTTTATGAAATGTTCACCTACGAGTATGTCAGGGCGGGAATGTAAGTTGGTTTTTTAAACAGACGCCTAGATGGCGATAGGTCCCAGTTTAAATCTCGGTAGGGGCAATAACCTCATGTCGCGTATGTCTTATTAACACTATCGTTCCGAAGGGGGTTTTAATGTCCCCCCGAAGGAGAGTTTAGCGCGATATCTTAGATAAAGATTACTGAAATATTACGAATAAGCAAAAATAAAATACCTAAGATTATGACATGAAAACGCTTTAATATACAAGAACGAATGGGGTAACAACGTGACCCCCCTTCGGATCGTACGTTTGATTTTTGCTTTCAGGTATGTAAAGGTTACCTATTAATTTAATGAGAATATAATAATTTTATGACAAAAAAGGCATGAAATGTTAAAATCTACAGAAAAAAAATACGATACCAATCTTCTTACCAAGATCTTACACCTAATTGCAGAAATTATCAAATGATGCAATGACATACTTACCGACCCAACTTAACCTTCCACTGCTGACGTGGGAGTTTCATAGACTCCAGGCATACAATAGCCATTGTAACCTTAGAGTACATAGAGTGGTATCTGTCCAAGGCAGTATGGTCAGTTTTTGATCATTTTTGCCGGACTCGGCAGACCTGGGCGTGGCTAGTACTCAGGTTAGGATATTTATTATTTATAAATCCATTCATAGCATATGTCGACATAATGTTTTTGTTTATTCGTATAACCACATTTTCACAGTATTGTTTTCAACAAAAATATAGCATATAACCTAAAAAACCGTTTAGTTGTGTTAAGTTTAGTCGTAAATCAAAACATGTGGGCAGAGTCCCCGGAGACGCGGCAGACCAAGATCATCTTTACAGTACATAAAAGCGGTGTGATATTTTTGCTGTCTCTTTCTCTCTCATGTACACCGGCGTAAAAACCAGAAGAAAGTGATTTATCGCAAGTTTGTATAGGTTAAGTACTTGAAGTAACAATATATGGAGGGAGAGCTAATTATTTTTACGCAACCTACACAAACTTGCGATAAATCACTTTCTCCGGGTTTTTACGTCGTACACCATGAGAGAAAAAGACAACAAATTTCATAGACCGCTTCTATATACTGTAAGGATGATCTTAACGTCCTAGTTCACGGCGGGACTCCGCCCACATTTTTTAATATGCCACTAAAACTTGACACAACTAAACGGTTTTTTAGGTTATATGCTATATTTTTGTTGATAAAAATTCTGTGAAAAAGTGGCTATACGTATAAACAAAAACATTATGTCGATATGTGATGAATGGATGTATAAATACCGTAGCCTTAGTCTTGCCTTCTTCTAGCCACGCCCAGGTGGCCGAGTCAGTTTAAAAACATCAAAAACTGACATCACTGCCTAGGATAGATACTAATCTATTAACTCTATGGTTGGGTATAAAGAATTAGCTTTCTCTCCATACATTGTTACTCCAAGATTGTAACTATGCACAGTATCATAAAGAAAAAAATGTGTAAAAATCAAATTTTGGTTTTATTGGATAAATAATTTAAGTAAATAAGAAGAACCGAATATAAAACAATAAAAAATATGTATTAGTTATTTTGTATGATATTAGAGAAAATAATAATAGGTTTCTCCGACTTAAAAAAAAAATCAAATTAAATTTCTTAAATTTACGTAAAAAAGGTTAAAAATGCTGTCATCGAGATAAATATAATGAAATATTATTAAAACTTTGTTTGAAAACTGATATCACGATGATGCCATTTGGTCGTAGGTCACAAATATAATAACATCGTGATAACGTTTTTCGTTAATTTTTTTGTGATTAATTAAGATGTCGTAATAGTGATAGGACTAATAGTAAAGGGATGATTTCTTTGGCGCCATTTTTGTTAAATATCACCTCAAGGGCACAAACTAGTATAGACAACAAATAACAAACGACGGAATGAAACGAAGTTATTTATAAATGATTTGGGAAGACCTGTACAGAAATTAGTATAAACATCCGGGTGAATAAAATGTGGGTATCTCGCCTGTCTTACGCAAGTTTAAAAGAAAATCTCAAAATATTAACTTTCAGGGATATTTAAGAAACCCGGTTCAACTTCTGATATATTCATGGGACTGAAGGTGGATCAAGAAGTTAAAACAAGTCTAACAAAGAGGTCCATCGAACATTCCGTAGCGACCCGTGCGGAAGTTCGATTCGAGAAATAAGTTCATCGAGTTCAAAGTTTGCATGCTTATGTAAATATTTTTAAATCCCCGGATCTTGAAAATTCAAAAATGTTTTACCTCCTTTCTAAAAAATGAATGTAAGCATCTTAGCTTGTATGGAATACCTTCACAGATTAAACAGGAAAAATACCTTGTTTGTACAAGTAAGCCACAATGTGACTGCCTTTTACGAATACGGTAATTGAGGTTTCATATATTCAATGGTTAAAACAAAGCGTTTGTACAAGCAAGCCACAATGTGACTGCCTTTTACGAATACGGTAATTGAGGTTTCATATATTCAATGGTTAAAACAAAGCGTTTGTACAAGCAAGCCACAATGTGACTGCCTTTTACGAATACGGTAATTGACGTTTCATATATTCAGTGGTTAAAACAAAGCGTTTGTACAAGCAAGCCACAATGTGACTGCCTTTTACGAATACGGTATTCCACGTTTCATATATTCAGTGGTGAAAATAAAGCGTTTGTATAAGCAAGCCACAATGTGACTGCCATTTACGAATACGGTATTCCACGATTCATATATTCAATGGTTAAAATAAAGCGTTTGTACAACCAAGCCACAGTGTGACTGCCTTTTACGAGTACGTTATTCCACGTTTCAATCGATTTCTTAAATGACAGGTTATTAACGGTAAAAAAACCACGTTTATTTATAAACGAACACGGCGAAGCTCAAACAAACGCGAGTCAAAAAAGGCAAACGCAAACACAAATATTTTCTTTTCACAATTTCCGTCAGCACTTTCGTGGAATATTTAAGCGTACGTTTGAGTCTTCAGTATGGAAAAGCGAATATTCGTGTTGCATGAAAAATTCTTGCCCCCAGCGAATAATTTCAGAAATATGGAGATGTTGTCGTGCGGCGGTTCCGCGGGGAGGGTGCCGAAATAAACAGAACCTAGATTTGGGAGGTTAAATGTGCCGAAGCAATGTTGCTATCCGACAAACGTAAACTCGAGTAAATGGCTTACGCAAAAAAGACGGCTCCACGACTGAATAAATTTAAATTCGTAACGGTTTCCAGGAATGGTACTCAGTAATATAAATAACACAGTAAACACTCATTTACGGGATTATTTGACCGACGCCATGTTTAGACTTCGTGCTGTGAGGTTTGATAACTTTGAAAAGGACGAAAAAATGCAAAATACCTTATATACGAGTTTTGTTATTTTTATGTGACGGAATTAATAGGTTTCAGTCAAGTTCATACAAAAGATACCATAATAAACAATTTGAGTGTGACAATATTAACATAATTGTTAATTTATTTTTTTCGTAGAAAACAATCACTTTGTGGTTTGACATATTTAAATAAATGAAAAAATAACGTTGTATAAGATATATTTTCTCATTGTTTTGTTATTTTATTTTATATTTTGTTCTCCGTCTGTATGTATATATAACCGCATATTTTTTTAAAGTTTAATTTTGTCCCCTGATTATGCTTGGGCTGAGCGAAACCGGTCTGCCATAGAAATTAAAATAATATCCGTGGTCTTACACAAAGCTATTTTTTTAATTTCTATAATAATTATTGGTATTATAGACAGCCTTGATTTATGTAGCTTAATTACCTAACAGAACTACTCGATCCAAAAATATTTTGAGTGTAACAATAATATCAGGAATGAGACATGTAGATACTCGCTTGTACCTAGATTGCATCTAGTGGGTAATTCCTTCTCAGAAATAGTAGATATATTCAACTGCACTGAATGTGGTCATAAGGTTATAAAAGCACACCTCTTCCAAAAATCGTAATGTTAATTCATTCCATTGTAATATCTCTAGTAACTTTATTATTTTATATAATCTATTAAACAATTATACAAAGGCGTATATAATAAAATAAATACAGAGTTACGTGATAAAAACCAATTAAAGTGTAATTAATATTTTAATCGCCGTATATATTACTTACGTCGGATCGCAATGAGAGAGACGACAGAGATAAGAGAGTGGTATTAAAAAAAACGAATTAGACGATTTGTTATAATTTCTGCCATTAAAATAGGAATTAGGACGCAACCGGGACCTGGGATGGGAGGCCTGGGATAGATACGGTGAGTTGAGGTTTAATCGAAGGCCCGGATACGGTAGTAACTTGGGATGAATATTTAAAGCCTCTCCACTTCTGTCGCCCGCTGGCACCGAGCCAGGGAACTATTAGTCCTGGCTGGGAAGTCAGTCTACAGCCTACGTACACGTAGACACGTAGACTGTAGACCTCCTCCTCTACGTTCGATATATTTTTATTACTTTTTCGTGTTTGGGTGTGTTGGGATTGCCAAACAAACAACCCCTTCAAACTAAGAATAGACCGAATGACAATCGTAAGATTTCAGACGAAATAAATACGTACCCAATTAGTCGGCTGTCGCTTCGAACCGCTGTAATTGTTGGGATGACAAATAAGATTACTCGACAGGGATGTGGGAGGAAGCTGATTGATGAGAAAAAATCGGGAAAGCGTAATGTAAACATTATCCGAGGGAAAAATTCTAACGAGTATTAAGAATCGTGTGGGAAAAAAACTGAGTTTTATTATCGTATATTAAAGTTACATATAATATTAAAATATGTATATTTTTACGTAGAATCACGCTAATTGGTCAAATGTATTAAAAATTTGTTTTGTATTATAGATTTGACGGTTTGGTGGATGCAATCTGTTGGACATAAGTTATAAATTGTAGAAATAAATTATCTATAGTTAGTAATAAGAGAGCGCCTATGATTTAATATTTGTAGGTACATCGAATGATTTAAGATTCTTATGATCGATAGTAAGGTGCTGTTTGACTTGTTGGGATATTGAGTTAATTTTACGTTACGTTTCTCATTCATGATCCAGCGGTAGGTACTACTTATTGCATCAAAACTATTTATAGTGATTTAAGAAAACGTGCTCATGAGCCAATGTATTCGAAGTAGTCATGCCACATTTATCGTTCATTATAAAAATGCAATACAATCTTGAGTGTATCAATAAAGCGATTAGATAATATCCTTTCAACAACGCGGCTTTCAGGAACGAAGGGCACATGAATAATTGCAGGCATGACTACTATAATAAGACATGGCAGTCTCCATTATCCTGGCAGAAATTTCTATCTGACAGATGGCCAAGAGTGTTGCGTCACGTGTTTATTGTCTCGGCTGCATTATTGTACGGTATCACCGTGTCCGGTATAGCGGTGGCTCAGCAATTACTGAATAACCGAGCGAGGGTGGTTTTCAGTAGCACCACCCCCGTCACCACCTCCACCCGGCGCTACGCGGCGTGGGGCTGGCATACTGACAGCCCGCCATGTTAACTGAAAACCGATTCCGCATTCTACAATATAATACCTACTTCATCTATGGAATATGGAATACACAGTCATAGAGGCTACAAAGTCATAGATTCAGTTAGCGGGTAGGTACTTAACCAGATTGGTGTTGGCAGACTGGATATATGTAGAGATTTATCGCACAGCGTGACGACACCATACATGAACAATGACATTTAGGTTATACTCGTCTTACCTATATTGTATTCTGTAAATTAATAAATATGGGAAAAATCGTTAGTGACAGTTAAATTAAACTTCGTTAAATGTGTGTTCTAAATAAAGAGCAAACTTAGGGAAAATATTTACTAATTGGCATAAATCTCACAACCTCTATTGTCTGCCTTTCAAAATTTCGCGTAGCAGCGAGGAAACTGAAATATTGGACCGCAGAAATCAGCTACCAGAAGAAAGGAGAACAAGTAATTGGCCATCCGATCCCAAACAGACATCGGTGTAAACATAATAAAAATGAAAACGAGACTGTAGGCAAGGGACAATCTACCACTTCTGTAGGGATTGGTAATATCGACGCTGGAAAGGCAAAAGAGCTTAAGTGACACGTTGGCCAAAAATGCGTTAAATATGCAGTTTCGATTAGGTTTTTTCTTCATCGAATGCTCTGACTCTTGTTTGATTCTGAAGACTTTGTGGCCCTTAAGCCATTTTAAAAATATATTTACCATTCGGGAGATGACTTCACTCAAGCGATACAAATTTGAGACTTTTCTCAATGAAAGCATTCTGTTACCTTCATTTTTCAAAATCCAACCAAGTACTGAAGACTTATTAATTTCATTGTAAACTTCTTAAAATGGCGCTTCAGCCCTTTTGCCTTTCAGACGTCGATTATGAATAACACCTTCCATCATTCCATCTTTTATGGTGAGTCAAAGACCTATGCAGCAGTAATTAAGCATAATTTCCTCAGAAACTCCCAACAATTCCAGTGGGGAGAAACATAACACCCCCCCCCCCTCGGCGACAATTGAAAAAGTTGTTTTAATTTTCTTCCCCTTTACAGCGACGACTGTTTTTTTTTTGCCGTCGTCTACCCCCCCTCCCAGGGGTCGTTAAAATATGCGAATGTGTATTACCAGGACGAAAAATTCCCAAAAAATAATTTCATTTCCCTAGACACCACACGACTTCTATGCCTATATGCAATGTAGCCTCTCGTATCGATCCCACGTGGGTCCCATAGACACTAGCACATGATGCTAGGTAACTGGCAGCTGGTAGTTGCTAGCTGGCGGGTAGGTAGCTGCCAGACTCTGGCGGTATCGATCCCGTGTGGACGCGTTCAGTCCCAGTCAGCCGACACGTTCCCCGACAATTTGCAATAACCGCGACCTAGGCCGTAACGTTTCCAGTAAACGCCGCCGCCATTGGAGGGCGCAATTTTTGGCGGGAAAACGTGTTTCCTTCCACCGTTTTACGGCGGCGTCGGTCCCGGTCGATGCGAAAAACCAAAAAGAAAATTGACCCTTCGTGCATTTAATCAGAGCGCTACGCTAATTAAATATAATGTTTTTAACCAGGTTTTTTTTTTATGTAGCCTGGTCGGTTAACCTTTAAAACCTGAAAGTAAAAATCAAACGTACGAATCGAAGGAGAATTTGATCTTGCTTATTAAAGCGTTTTCGTGACATAATCTTAGGTAATATGTTTTCGGCTTAGAGATAAATATTTTCATAATATTTCAGTAATCCCTAAGATATCCCACAGAATTCTCGTTCGGGGTGACATTAGAACCCCCCATTCGGAACGGAAGTGTTGCTGTGAGCAAGAACGGAGGAACTGTTGAGCAGAGAATATATTATAGGAATATTAAAAGAGTTTGTAGAATATTTTACAGTAGATTGACAAGCTTCTCATTTTATCTTAACTATCAAGGAAAACATTTGATCTTTAACACAAACATTGAACTGTAAAAAAACAAGACAAGATGTCCAATGACTTGTTTTATATTTCCGATGGTTCACAAAAAAAAAGTTTTAGAAAAAATAGCGTCAAAACCCCGAGCAAGATATACGAGTATATAATATGCTTAGAGTGGTATCAATCCAAGGCAGTGTAGTCAGTTTTTGATGATTTTTACCTGACTCGACGGACCTGAGCGTGGCTAAGACCAAGGCTAGGGTATTTATACATTCATAGCACATATCAACATAATGTTTTTGTTTATTCGTATAACCACTTTTTCACAGTATTGATATCAACAAAAATATAGCATCTAACCTAAAAAACCGTTCAGTTGTGTCAAGTTTAGTGGCATAATAAAACATATGTGGGCGGAGTCCCGCGGTGACCCAGGAGCCCAAGATCATGGTGTACGACGTAAAAATCCGGAGAAAGTAATTTATCGCATGTTTGTATTGGTTGGGTAAAAATAATTAGCTCTCTCTCCATTCATTGTTTTTCCAAGATAATATGAAAATTGATGCTAAATTTTTTTTCGCTTCGTCGAAAAAAAAAATTTATTTGACAACATGCAAGTTTAATTTGCAATAAGAGAGAAAAGCAAAAGAAGAGTGGAATATAGAGTCAATCATTTTTCTCTGCCTCAAGTTTTGTAGATGCGTTAACGGTTCATTTTCAAAAAAAATATTTAGACCACAGCGCCGCGTCCTTGGAAGTTTGAAACACTCAAATAAATCGAACCTTTTTAATTTTTTTTGTCGGAACAACGCTTTGTATTTATGTGGGTACTTCCATCGTCAGATGAAAAGGCAAAACATGTTTACCGAAGAATTTTATTTAAAAACAAAGAAAACAGGAGAGAATAAAGAAAGAATGGAAGATGAAAGACTGTTACGCGTAGGCTACGAGTGAAATCAAACAGTTTATAGCGTGTTCTGTAGGAAGCTCGTTAGGGAAGCTCGGCGCCTCAGAGCACGTGAACGTAATAAGGGCGGAAACAGAATATTCTATTCCTACAGGGTTGGAAAAAAAAAATAGGATGTCTTTGTTCGCGAAAAGAAAACATATAGATATATATAAAAAGAGAGGTTATCTAAAGCTACTGTCTAACTAAAGCCTTTTTCCTGCAATTAAAATATTAAAGGCCGGAAGTGTTTAAATCATATGAAATTGACTTTAATAATAATAATAATAATAATAGCTTTTTATTTCAGCGGAACAGAGCGGTGGGTGCAATACTCTGTCTGCCATATAAGTAAAAAATACATATCAGAAACTTAAAACAACGAAGATAACATAAAAAACAAAATAAAATAAAATAATGATAGTAATAAAAAGTAAAATAAATAGATAAAATAACTTTGAGGAAATAAAAATTGATAGCGAACAAAGGCAGAGAAGGTTTAAATAATATGAAGGAAACCCGAAGAAATCAAATGAAAATTGATGGCAGATGTTATTAAGTAGAATTATATTAAGTAGAAATTAAGATTTATACAGCGCCCTTGAGGTGATTTTTCACAAAAACGGCGCTATACAAATTATCCAATTATTATTATTATTATTATTCAAAGATCAAAGTGATAATTTGGGGTAAAGTTCGTAGATAGGAGTAAAACATGTGTTCACTATGTGAAATACTCTATTTTTTTAATAGTTAATACCGCACAAGATTCCCAACTGCTCCCAGCCGTCTAGAGCCAGTGAGACTATGGCATCCCCAATTAGGGTCTGTTGTGAGGCTCAAGGTAATGATGAGGGGAAGGAGATGGAGAAGAGGAAGGTTGGGAAGTACCTGGCTATTCAGATCTGGTCACCAAACGCGGCTAAAGCCATTTTTAGGCAGCGTTTCGATTCTGAATGGTGGTCTTTCAACAGGGCGATACTAGAGTATCTACCACTCCGGAACGTGCCGCAAATATACTTTATATTATTTTATATGAATTAAATGTGCTGACACATATTTAAAAAAAAAATTGTTGCGCACGCCGTGTTCGAACCCGCGACCTTTGGATTCGTAGTCGAGCGTCTTACCACTCGACTATGAAGGCCGTCTTTAATAAAGAGCAATTTTATTTTTGAAGTCGAAGTGGCTATTTAATCATAATTTAAATTGATCTCATATTGATTGACATAAGATAATGAAAACTCGTATGAAAAGAAAGGCGTGGGTATAAAATCTCTTTAAAAGTGACATATTTAAATTTAGAATAAAAAAGTAAGGATTTTATCATCTTTTGAAAGTGTGGGTAATCCCCTATTGCTTTTTCACGGTCGATATTATTACATGCGCTGCAATAAAATGTGACAATTTTGACAGGATGATGGTAAGAACCGCCACATAATCTGCCATCTCGCCCGAGAGCAATATGTACTTAGGGTATAAACCGGGCACTTGAAGGGTTAATAGCGCGTAGTTTATAGCCGTGAGGGTTCAAACGTCGAAGGATTTCCCAGTGGCGTGCGCCTCCCACTTGTGGCCCGCGGCGGGGCAGGTCCGGCGCCCGCCACTGAAAAATTAATTTAGCGGTTAGTTTTACGTGACCGGGGTATATTTACCGACTCGGGATAGACGAGATGTTTCCGCAGCCCGTGGAAAAGTTTGGCTGCCAGCCTAACTTGTATTGCACAAGTGGTGTTCTAGACTCTGGCAATTGCGGCACTAATGTCGAGAAAATACAGCAAACTTTATCACTGTGATTATATAAAGAAAAGCCATCTTGAAAAAAAGGCGATATAAATTTACCAGCTTTGAAAAAACGTTGATTTAAATGCATAGATATTTAAACTAAACGTGCATAGATATTTAAACTAAATATTACATTACTTAACGTTGGTTAACTTATCCTAACTTAAATGAGAAATCAGACAGTCTGAAGCAACAAAACCTCTGTAACAGTGAACCCTGGCCATGAAATTAGCACTGTTCTGTCTGAAATTTCTGTAACATATTAATATTTTTCAATTCCCAATGTCATTTCCATCAAGGAAGGAACGCTTAGATGGTTTGGGCATGTAGAGCGAATGAACGAATAAAGGAGTGTGAAAAGAATATATGACGCAAAATTGAATGGAAAAACAAGTCGGATACGCCCGAGGAAGACGTGGCAAGAATCAAGTAAATCAAATACTCGAGTCGGGCCATATGAAGAGTCAGAATAATAGAAGAATATGTATGATATACATATATATATATATTTAAAAGAAAGACAAACATTCCCGGGTTACGAATAACCTGACAATATTTGAAAAACTCCTACTGCCCCATTATAATAAGCGGAAAATGTTGCTTGTGCAATGATGGAGGACTTAGCTAGCAGAGGAATTGAACCCACGGCGCCCGGATGGGAATCCGAAGCGTTCGTCCGCTTAGCTACTAAATCACATTGTTCTATTAGTGATACAAAATATGAACGTAATCAAACATGTCGGACATTGATACATCTATGAAACAATGGGGACAACGTATCTTTGTATTTTTAAGCCGTGAAAATTAAAAAAAGTATACTTCACTGCACCGTGGCACTTAAACGGCGTTTAAATATTTCCGGAATTAAAGTATAAAGTCAAATATTCGCAAGTTTTGTTGTTCAATCGAGTCCATTAATCTTGAAAGTAAACTCGCCAACTAATGACCCGATACTTTTAAGGTTTTGTAAAGTTTAAGCGGGAGCTTTGGACAAACTTGTTTTATCTTCATTAATATTTAAATACAAAATTGTCGATGTGCCAAATCAGAATGACTGTACAATATAAACTGGTGATTGGTCCGTTCCAAGACATTATCACAACCATGAAATGGGGTTACATGAAATTTTCACCTGAATATCAAGAAAAAAAAACCTCCGAGGTCTAGTGGAAAGACGCTCGACTACGAATTTAGAGGTAGCGGGTTCAAGCCCGGCGTGCGCAAATACATGTTATTTAACTAATATGTGTCGTAACACATTTAATTAATATAAAATAAGGTATAATATATTCTCGGCACGTTCCAGAGTGCTAAATACACTAAGTATCGCCTTGGTGAAAGACCACCACTCAGAATCGAAACGTTGCTTAAAATAGCTTTAACCGTATTTGGTGATCTGAATAGCCAGGTACTCCCCAACCTTCCCCTCCCTCGTCTTCTTCCCTACCACACTACCTCTAGCCTCATAACATAACCCAATTGGAGATGACAGAGTCTCACTGGCTCTAGACGAATTAAAGTTTCTTTTAAAAAATATTTTTCTAAATTTTAAGCGTTCCACTAACAAGTAAAAAAAAAGAAAAAAAGACGCTGGTAGGTATTTTACTTTCAATATGAACAGTTCATTATTATACACAGCTGTGCTATTCCACATACTAATAAGATCACACTTAACCGAATAGAATCCATCTTATCTTGGTCTACCTATCGAGAAGTAGGTTTGGTACCTTTATTCGCCACGAAAACAGTACTTTCCTGAAAATAAATCCACTTAGCAATACATTAATAACCCCGCTTAAGGGTGAATACAATCAAATGGGGTGGAAAAAAATACCGGCTGAATTGAAAAATACTGCCGGCACCTATAGCGTGTCAGGAAACTCTTGCAAGGACGATAATGTACCTACCGATAATGGAAAAATTCTGATTGCTCATTTTTCCCAATTTGCCACCACAAAAGGAATTTATCTTCAGTCGATTGGATTATTGTACGTAATATAATGCAAGATAATGTACCTAGTGCCTGTTGCCAATACCGATTTCGAAAATACATGTTACTTCAACAGAAAATCTTAAACATTTAACTTACTTTCTAGATGATCCTCGTAGATACAGTATTTAATTATGCCTTGACTATTGTTGACTTTGTACTTATACTCGTACATGTACTGCATAATTGCAACAATAATATCAGGACTGAGTCATTTAAATACTCGCTTGTACCTAGATTGCACACAGTGGGTAATTCTTTCGCTGAAATAGTAGATATATTAAACTGCACTGAATCTAGTTACAATAAGGCTATAATAGCATACCTCTTTCAAAAATACTACTGTTAATTTGCATTATAATATTTCTATCAACTTAATTATGTTTTTGGGTGCTAATCATTGTTATTTTTATGTCACTATTATTTTTTGTTTTATATCATATGTTATGTAAAAGCCCACGAGGGCGTATATAATTAAATAAATAAATAATTTAAACAAATTACATATCGTCGCCGGAAAAGCAAAAGGGCTGAAGCGCCATTTTAGGAAGTTTACACCAGAGTTTTTTTCTTGTTTTATGTAAAAAAAATCATAAGTTTTCAGTTTGTGGTTGGATTTTGAAAAAAAAAAGTTAACCCAGGTAACTCAATGCTCTCAATGAGTTACCCGAAGCGACTAAAAGCTAAAAAATAGTCCCAAACTTGTGTCGCTTGAGTCAACAAGCTTTCTCCCAAATGGTAGATATATTTTTAGATGGCTGAAAGGCCCCAAAAATCTTCAGAATCAAACGAGAGTCAGAGCATTCGATGCAGAAAAAAAACTGGATATTAAACTCATTTTTGACCAAAGTGTCGCTTAAGCCCTTTTAACTTTCCAGCGATGATATTTTTGGTAATTCTACCATACTAAACAGCAAATAAATAAAGTGATAAATTAATATCTCAAAACACGACTGAGGGGCGAGAGTGAAAAATTTCAACTTGAAAAAACGACGAATCTGAATGGTAACAATTTTCCAATTCCACCAGGGCCCACTTGAGCGAGATGATTACATTACGACATGGACAATCTCGAGGATTTTTCAAGAGCGCAAGTCATTCAAATGCAAATAAAACGGTCGTGAGATTCAAATTTAATACCGCTAAATCGTGTGAAAAGCAACGAAGCAACACCACCACGGTGACGAAGGTTTACGAGTGTCGCGGCTGGATCCAGTTTATTATATCCGTTAAAAGGCTTATTAGATTTTCATGGTGCATCTTGGTGGCTGGTATTTTTCCGACTTAATGGATGTTTTGCAACAGTCGTGAAAATATTACCCCCACAAGGCGGGTGGCTAAGTAAAGATCACTTAAACACCCACTCGAGCGTTTGGAGTGTTTTGAAGGCATCTTTATTTCGGGTTTTCAGTTACAGGCACTCGCCCTTAACCGTTTCTCGACCAAATTACTTTTTATGGATTTAGAACATTTTACGTGATTAATTATGTTTACCTCCGAAGAAAACGACAGTGGTTTTGAGAAGATTAACCGATGTTGATTTATTTTGTGTAATCTTCTACACAGAAGACCATAAATTAAAAAAAAATACATTACAAAAATTCTAAATACTTTTAAAACAGTATCAGCGATTTTTTTCTGTCGGTGACGTGAGACAGAGTACGTGCTTTACATTTAAAGAGAAAAAAACTGTTTCCCCAAAAAAGTTATTTGCTTTAATAAATTTTAAGATTGCTATTTTTCAACACTCCTTGAGAATTATTTCTAATTTTGAAACTGTTAATTCGTGGTGGAATTCCATTTTAATGATTTAATAAAACAGATTTGTAACTTTATTCCACTTTTATTATTTTGACTGGACCGGTTTCAGCCTATGACTAGTCTGAAGATGGCCGTCATAGGCTGAAACCGGTCCAGTCAAAATAATAAAAGTGGAATAAAGTTATAACTCCTTGAGAAGGTTTAAAACATCACCGTGAAACTGGGATGTTTTTCTATCAATTTTATGATATATCAAAATAATAATTCATTTTGTTTGTGGGCGGATTCACTCGATGGATAAAGTTCACAGCGACGACGACCAGTGAGGTAACGATCCACGGCTCTGGGAAATACCATAAATCGGGTCTTAACCCATTAATTAAATTTTGTTCATAGATTTAATACAAACTGGTCCTGCGCAAGCTGAAATTCGTAGCATCGTTAGCTTGTGCATAAATAATGTGAACACCATAATTGAGAGTCTTGATATCTGAAGCGCCTTTAATTAATGCAGCAGGCTGCAAATTCAGGTTACGCTCGCCTGGTAAATAACAATTTTAACGAAGCCTCCAATTGCAATATTTATTGGGTGCCGCTGTCGTAAAACGGTCGTAACAATTAAAAGGCATTAACACTTCCGCTCCGAAGGGGTGTTCTAATGTCACCCCGAACGAGAGTTTTGTGCGATATCTTGGTTATTAAAGATTACTGAAATATTATGAAATACTTCTCTCCAAGTATTACCGAAAACATATAACCTAAGATTATGCCACGAAAACTCTAGTAAGCGAGGTTAAATGGGGCAACTACGTCCCCACCCCCTCTTCGGATCGTACGTTTGATTTTACTTTCAAGTACGGAGATTAAATTAGACCACTGGTTGCCTGTTCAGGCTTTCATGGAGATCGTTACGCCGCGGATAAGGAAAAATAATGTGTGGGTGTATCAATCGAAGGGATAAAATAAAATCCGTCACAGAAATAGACGTATTGATTCAGTTTCAATACGATGCTGACTACACAATTTGTGAACCATAATATTAGCTTATGTTAAATTAATATAACTCTTGTATGAAGTTTACTAGAACTCGCTAAGCGAACGATAAATAGAAACCTGTAGAATAGGACTCCTTACACGTCAATCTAGCCTGGTCCTGGTAATGGAGTACGTGTCCTACCGATAGTACCGACCTCGGAGAAGGAATATATGGAGAGGTACCTTTGCGAAACAGTGAAGTCAGGTCGGTTAACTTTATACTGACTCGATAAAAAGAGACAAAGATATGTTAAAGGATGTTGGATAGCCTATTAGTTACCGCCCACATGGAATTCGGACATTTTTAATAAACGTATTTGAACACATTAAACAAAACAATATCAAAACACCATAAAAATGATTTATAACGTCAAAATATCACACAAACACTAATAACAGAAGGTTTGCCTAAATAATGATGGAAGCTTTTGGTCGATTTTATGTCCTTATATCATTAAAAATGTGAAAATTCTAGAGTTCGGTCAAAAATATTTAAAACTGTTGAAATACCTCTGAAAAGTGATGTTTTGTAAACTTTGTTTGGTCTTATTTGAACATCCACGCATAGCACATTTCACCATCATGTTTTGAATTATTTGTATAACCACTGCAAGTTTTTTAACCAACACAAAAATTGGAAATAACCTCAAAATCCGTTGACGTAAGTAATACGACTCAAAGATGTGAAGTTAGCGCGGACGGAGAACATTCTTACATACTTAGAAGTTCTGCAATATTATGTGAAGACTTTTCTTGTCTCTTTCTCTCTCATGATATATGAAGTAAAATTCCCAGAGAAAGTGATTTATCGCAAATTTGTATAGGTCGGATAAAAATATTGAACTCTCTCTCCATATACTCGCATATTCTTATTCCTACGAGCGGGGAATCCCGGCTGCTGGCGGCGGTATCGATTCGCTCGAGCGTCACTACTCCGCGAGGGTGCCAGGGTGTAAACACTATGCGGAGCCGACAAAGCCCCGACACTTTAGCGCAATCGGTACCTACCCGGGGTACGTACCCGCTGCAGTTGGCCCGGTGGGGGCGGGGGCAATCTACTCCCCCCGACGCTCGCGGTAGGTACCCCGACCGAAGAACGCCGATTTTGAATTTTGGGTGGAAATTTCCCTTCGAAATGCACTTTGCACTCCGGGCGAATGGTGATTTCTAATCTGGGTGAGGAGAAAAATTTACTCAGCGTTCCATCTGTTTAGTTTATTTACTCGGGGAAATAAGCGGAAAGATATATATATATATATATATATATATATATATATATATATATATATATATATATATATATATATATATATATATATATATATATATATATATATATATATATATATATATATATATATATATATATATATATATATATATATATATATATATATATATATATATATATAACTAACTAACTAACTAACTAACCATCACGCCGTTTCCCCGCAAGGGTAGGCAGAGAGGACGGACCGCCATACAACTCTGTCTTGGCACACACTTCTTGCTTCATTTACATTCATACATCGTCTCATACATACTCTTCTGTTATTCTGACTCTTCACACGACCCGATTCAAGTATTTGATTCACTTGATCGTGCCATGTCTTTCTCGGGCGTCCTCGACTTCTTCTTCCATTCACTTTCGCATCATATATTCTTTTCACACTCCTTTCTTCGTTCATTCGCTCTACATGCCCAAACCATCTGAGCGTCCCTTTCTTAATCCTATCCATTACGCTCACATCAGCCTTGCATTCTTTCCGGATATCCACATTTGTAATACGGTCATACATGGTTTTACCGCACATCCGTCTCAAAGATCTCATTTCCACAGCATTCAGTCTACTTTCATCCTTCCTCTGCCAGTTCCATGCCTCACTGCCATACATCAGGGTTGGTATAAGCACTCCATTGTGGACTGCTAGCTTCGCTTCTTTGGACAATTTCTTATTTGCCCCAACAGCGTTCAGTCCTCCATTAATGGAGTTTCCTGCATTCACCCTTCTTTCAATATCCTTATCAGCCTTTCCGTCTCTTGTAAACATACTTCCTAAATACACGAACTCATCCACTTGCTCCAAGTATTCATCATTCACAACTATATTGCACGCTGTTCTCGTATTCTCTCTTTCAAACACCATCACTTTGGACTTACTTACATTCATCATCAACTCATTTTGCATACATACTTGGTTCATCCTAGACACGAGAAACTGTAGATCTTCCATATTGTCAGCAATCAGCACCGCATCATCCGCATACAATAGGCAACATACTTTCACACTGTTCATTTTCGCGCCCAAGCCCACACCTTTCAATTCTTGCATACAATTATCCATGTACAAATTGAACAACCACGGTGACATTACACAGCCTTGTTTTACACCTTTTGTGATGTTAAACCACTTCGTAAAATCACCGTTCACTCTAACACATGCAACGCTTCCCTCGTACAAGGACGCGATTGCCTGTATAAGATTTGTGTTAACTCCATACATGGATAATACCTTCCACAATTTGTCCCTATCAACTCGATCATACGCCTTTTGCAAATCGACAAAAGCACAGAAAAGTTTCTGGTTTTTGCCAAAAACTTCTCTGTAAGCATCCGCAATGAGAAAATTTGATCCATGCACCCCTTCCACTCATGAAAGCACCTTGAATGTCCCAAATTTTGTCTTTTGTTTTCATTCTTACCCTTTCAATCAATATTCTACCATACAGCTTGCCAACTGAACTTAGTAAGCTTATAGCCCTATGGTTCCCACATTCCATGCGTGACCCTTTACCTTTGTACAGAGGCATGATCACAGCCCTTCTCCAATCTAATGGCGTGTAACCCTCCTCTAAACACTGGTTAAAAAAGTTTGCACAGCCATGTGAGAACTACACGGCTATCTCCCTTTAAAGTATTCAGCAGCGAGATTGTCGAATCCAACAGCTTTACCATTCTTCATGCATTTAATCGATCTTTTTTATTTCATCCATGCTGATTTCGACAACATTCACTTCATCATCATTCATACCTGATTCGACACTGGGAACACTGTCGCTTGGGGTGCTTTCAAAAACCTCTTCGAAATATTTCATCCATCTTTCTTTTATTTCTTCCTCATTTGTCAACATTTTTCCATCTTTCGATTTTACAACTTTCACGCATCCGCTTTCTGGGCCGTTTCGGGACCTCTTGACCTCCTTCCAAAACAATTTAATGTTTTCTTGGAAGTGATTTGTCATTTTTATTCCCTCTTCTTCTTCCAGGCGTTTCTTTCGTTCTTTCACTCCAACACTTACTCTTTTCTTGCATTCCTTGTATGCTTCTTTCGCTCGATCCTCTCCGCGCTAGAAGCACTGCCAGTCGCTATCAGACACATAACCATGCTTTCTTCTTCTCTGAGACCAGTGCTTTAATCTCGTCATCCCACCATGCGTCACCTTTCTTCCTACCTTGCGTGCTTATTCCGCAAACCTCTCTAGCAGATTCGCATAGACTCACTTTTATATGGTTCCATGTTTCCTCTATGCTTAGACCATCCATTCCCTTCTCATTCAATCTTGTATCCATACATTTCTCATACTTACTTCTCACATTATCGTTTTGCAGTTTTTTTCTATTTTGACTCTTGTTGAGTCGACACCGTTTTCACTTTAGTTCGCCAGCCGCGAAAGAGGTTTAATCTAGAAACTACCAAGAAGTGGTCAGATTCAACCTCAGCTCCTCTGTAAACTCTCGTGTCCACGGTGTTGGCTCTCAACCTAGAGTCAATTACTACAAAATCGATAATTGACCTTTCATTTCCCCTTTCCCACGTATATTGGTGGATACCTTTATGATCAAAGAAAGTATTCGATACAAACAGGTTCCACTCTAAACATACTTCGAGTATTCTTTTTACCGTTATCATTCGTCCTTTTATCCCCAAACATACCTAAAGCCGACTCAAACCCGTCTCGTCTGATTCCCACCCACCCATTCAAGTCCCCTGCCATAATAATCCTTTCATTCGTATTTTTTAAGCCTCATTACATCATTCACACTAGTCCAAAAGCATCTTTCACTTCGTCGCATTCAGAATTGACAGGAGCATAACCAATGACAAGAAACACCCTTGTCAACCCGATTTTGAACCGGATCCACATTATTCTCGCACTTACACATTCATACTGCAACATACATTTAGCCATTCTAGGAGACAGTAACGCAGCAACACCTTGACAAGCCCTCTCTGTTTCTGGTCGCCCGGACCAGATGACGAGCGTGTCATTATGTTGCACTGTACCGCTCTCTCTTTTTTCATACTCTCTGTTAGACAGAGTACATCCAAACATTTAGCCATCATTATATCACATAGTTCATTCATCTTCCTTTCCATTCCTCTCTCACATTCCACGTGCCAATTCGACATTGTTCACGTTCCGTCCTCTTCTTTGCGCCACCGAAGGGTTGGCGGTGTGATGGATAGCGAACCTCATCGCCACCTGTTTCGGCCATGCCCTTCCTCTTAAACGTCACTACTTGACTAAGCTAAACATTACATTTAAAAAATACACTATGACAATAACTATACACAAATAGATACAATAAAATAATATGTAATATTACACTTAATCTTAACGCCAATTAAACTGTCCAATGCTGTCCAAACTATAACTAGAAACTTCAAATTGTTTTAGTATAAATTGTCTCACACAAATAGTTTAAACACAAACTGACAAAAAACAAAACAAAAAAAAGGGTCCGGGTTCAGTCCGATATCCGATGTCGTCCTTCCAGGCGTAGTTATTTCATGGCTGACACTTGACTGCAATATCAATCTGTCAACCATGTGGCCGTTGGCAGCGAGCAGGGCGGGCAGGAGCGGTAAAGAGGGGGGCGGCAGGGGTGCAGGGTTCACAGATGATCTCTCTTGCGGGTGTTGAGGGTAAGCGAGGGTGCAGCGGGGCGCGGGTGCGTCACATCTCCACATATTAACACTTTTACCGTACCGGCATGTCTTCACAGTTTTATAACTTATAACACACTTATATACGTAAGATGCGTATTTATATAACATAATACATTGTTTTACATATTATTCGTAAACCACTGACACATTTATTCACTGTTGTCCTTTAAAACTACGAAAAGGACTGCATCATTACTATCGACAGCGTATCGCAGCCGTCGACACGTCCGGCGAGGACGGCCGCCCGCAAATCAATCAATCAATATATATATATTATATATATTTGCCAGGGTAAATGAGGTTATGTAAATTTCAAATAATCTGGTTCTGGTGAATTTTCCAGGATAAATTCTCGCTAACATTCTGTAATTTGTGATTTAGCGTGAGTGATAATTTATAATAAACATTAAGATAATTTACACACGGCAGTTTTTTTGGAAAAATCATCTCAAGGCGATATTTATTATTTGTAAGTTGAAGTAAAATTTCTAGATGATCAATTAATTAATGTGGCCGAGGCAACCTCGTAATTGCGATGCATTTCAAGTAAAATGGAAAAGGGCATAACTAAAAGTAAGAGAGGTAACTTTGACGACCTCAGTGGTGGAGGGGATAAGATCCTTGACTACGAATCCAGAGGGTCGTGGGTTCAAATCCCGGCATGCGCAAAAGTATTAAAATAATTTGTTTCGCAATTAATTAATTAAAAAGAATATTTGTTTTTTTTTTTAGTGAATACCGCACAAGAGTCCCAACTGCTCCCAACCGCCTAGAGCCAGTGGGACTATGGCATCCCCAATTGGGGTATGTTGTGAGGCTGAAGGTAGTGGGGAGGAGAAGGAGATGGGAAGTGAAAGAGGAAGGTTGGAAAGTACCTGGCTATTCAGATATGGTCACCAAACACGGCTCAAGCCATTTCAAGCAACGTTTCGATTCTGAATGGTGGTCTTTCACCAGGTCGATATTAGAGTATCTACCACTCTGGAATGTGCCGCAAATATACTATATTATATGTATTCAATGTGTAATAACACATATTAATTAAATACAAGTTATTGGCGCACGCCGGGCTTAAACCCGCAACCTTTGGATTCGTAGTCGAGCGTCTTACCACTCGACCACGGAGGCCGTCAAATAACAAAAACGCATTTTCAACACGATCTAGAGTAGTAGATACTCTCAGCGTCGCCCTGGTGAAAGACCACCACACACAATCGAAACGTTGTTTCAAATGGTTTGGTGGTTAGCCGTGTTGGGTGACTACATTTACATTTGTTAATCAGTGAGAAATGATTGTGATACAGGCTAATTCTCCAGTGTATGTATTTATATATTTATTTACTGTATTTTCTCCAAATAAATATAAATAAAAAATAGCGAGGTACTTCCCGACCTTTTCTTCCCCACTCTTCCACAAAATAGATTTTCTAAAGGTCATTCGATTTCTCCGAGCCATGTGTTAATTCAACCACAACAATATCGATTAGTTTAATCCGAGAATTTTCTGCAGCATGAACGGGAAAGCTCTCGCATTCTGCTATAAAATTCAAAGTATAGTTTCGCTTCGTAAAATCCAACAACGGTAGCAATAAAACAATCTCGATTTATCCGTTTGCGATGCAGCCTGATCGTACCTTCGGTAAATTGGAAGAAGAATAATAAGGTTCAGAGTGTAGGAGGTGTACGTGTTTATACAAAGCTATGAATATATGTTATATTTGTGCTTTCCACCTGTTTTCTATGACAGATTACTACACAATATTTTACCAACAGGCGGCGGCTTAAGAAGGTTTTCGCCCGTTTTGTAAGAAACCAAGCGAGAATTGTATTTTTATGGGAATATTGTACAACTGTCCGAAGCCAGTGGGACTATGGTATCCCCCGGTTAGGGTATCTTGTGAGGTTTAAGTTAGTGGGGAGGGGATGGAGAAGAGGAAGGTTAGGAAGTACCTGGCTATTCAGATCTGGTCACCAAACACGACTAAAACCATTTCAAGCAAAGTTTCGATTCTGAATGAACCACCCTGGAACGTGCTGAAAAAATAGTATATTTTGTCTCAAAATAATTTAATATGTTGACACATATGACCCCTGGAGTCGTAATCGACCATCTTACCACTCGACCACGGAGGCCGTCAAACTGTTGAAATTGTTTAAAAAACCTTGAATTTGTAATACATATTATATTAATAAGGCACAACTCTTTGTTGCGGTAGTTTTGAACAAATAACTAAAAACGCTATGGTGTGTTTTTTACTACAGAGATATTGAATAAAAAACATCCCTAAATAAATTACTATACATTTCAAAGAAAATAAGAAAAAAAAGAAGATATTCAATAGAATGTCCCGTCTAATTTAGTCGCTTTGAACAATCCAACTCTTGGGAGGTCGGGGCCAGAAACCGCGACACGGGGCGCATAAACAAGCACTCATTACGACCTAAAATGCTGTACCACCTCGCCGGGAGATTTCCATGCATTTTTATTAATCTCCCTTACATATTCATGGAACATGGGGCATTAAGGGGGGACCTAAGAGCACATTTCACCCTTTGCTCGTGAAAAACACCACTAAACTCTCGGAGCTCGCGATTAAAACTAACGACCGTTTTATGCAGGAATATTATATGGAAATTGACTTTTTTTGGAGGGAGGGTACTAAAGAACGCCGGTAGTTTTTTTATGTGACCACTTAAAATATTAACTTTCCATTTGCGAAACGTATACCATTCCAATCGAAAGTAAAAATCTAAAATGAAATTTAATAAACGTTTAACATTTTTTCCGGGCAGTGTTTTAATTTTAACGGTCAAAGTGTCAGAATTAGTAGGTAAAGTCGCCCTGAATATATTATTTTATACTTATCATTTAGGTTTTAGAAAACCTTGGCCGGGCAGCGTTTCATTTTTCTGCCCAGCGACCAAAAAACTCGTTAAAATACAAACATATTAAAAATCACTGTTGGTTCGTCTCGTCTCATACTGGTATATTTGCATGAGACATCCAATTTCTACAAACCATCATAGATGTTAGTTACGTGAAAACTATTAACAAACTTGATGTCGTTGGTTTCTCTATACAAACTCAAATACATAAACAAATAAACGGCTTTGAATCTTTTAGCTGGGATCCAGAATAAAAATAATCAATTGAAATTCAAATCAACTTTAAAATATTATTGTTTTTTTTTTTTTATATTTAAATAATATCAATAATCAAAAACACAAATATGAAACAGAAAAAGCCATAAAATAAAAATACAATAGTCACAACCGTTACAAAGATGGCAGCCGAATCGGAGGAAAAAAATGAAAAAATAATATCAATAATCTTCAATAAAAGTATGAGATCGAATGAAAATGTCGGTTTCTAATAAGGTCCCAATGGCTGAATTGGTTGAAGCGTTACTTCTGGATAGAGAGTAGAGGATATGAGTTCGAGTCTCGGTTGTGATCATTGTCTTTTTTTATTTTCTGACTTTTTCTGTTTCATATTTGTGTTGTTGATTATTTAAAATATAATCCACATTAAGATACAATACATTAATCTGAAGTTCCACTATCTGTTTGAAAATGCGGATGATGTATTCTAGAAACACAGAAAGTTAAACAATAATATGTTTGGTATCGTAGAAATACAAATAGATGCACCTAATCTTTCTAACACAAAGGAGAGTCTCCCAGGAGGTAATAAAACCGCCCGAAGGTATATTTGAATGAAATTGTAAAATGCCGCTCAAACAAAATACTAAGTGACAATTGTTCAATACGATAAGGCCAATAGCGTACATTTCGGACATACTGTTATATGTACCATAGATTAACTTCAAATTGTACCAGTCTGAAGATGCTCGTTGCAAGATGAAACCGATCCGGTCTTAAAAAAACGTTAAATCACAAAGGAGAGCACGTACAATATGGACATGTGGATTCATAATTGAGTTGGTGGTTGTACACCAGGTTCCTGTATCAACTTAAAGCATAAAGCTTAGTTTAAAGCCTGATTTATGTTAACAGGGCAACGGAAAGCAGCGGTTATCTCCAATTGCGATGGAACTTTATAGCATTGTATATTAAGTAGTGAGCATTCCATGGATATGCCAAAACCACTACGGAACCAGGAGAGTAGTTATACCTGAAGAAGTAATAAACGGTTGCAGAGATAATAGTTACATTACACGGGTAATTGTGCGAGCTAAGTAAGAGGGACCTGTTGGATAAGGGTATTTGCATAGGAAGTAGGATATTTTATATATGAGGGGTTATAAACGAACACTTGAAGGTGGTGAAAGCATGATTGTTGAAATAAAGTTTATTAGAAAAGTTTGTGCTTCAGGAGTTTAGGAAAATGAAGAAGGCACCAAGACTTCCAAGTAATCATACATATATTTATGTTTCTTGTATTTTTTTCTCTTGTTCAAAATTATTTTTTGTGCTTATTTTTTTTTAAATATCTTGCTACATAGCAATATCCCGATGAGTTATAAAAACTCACTCTGAGACAAGATAAATTTACATTACGTAGGTTACTAAAATTATACATATTTTTTACAGAAAAATCAAACTTATACATTCTACATAAAATACAGTATAAAAAAATAGGTAATTAGTATTAGTAGGATTTTACAACCACTAAAATTGGTAGAATAAGTAAGTATGCATAGGTATGTATGCTTGTATATATAAGACAATTAAAGAGAAGCAAACGAATGACGAAAGGGTGATCTTGTTTTATTACAAAGCAGTAGAGAAGAAGAAACCGACATTGTTAAGGATGTAATATAAATGTTAAAGCCCTATGGGAGTTACATAAACATAATACATGAGAAAGTAATGGCGTTGATGATTGCTTCGGATGAATTGTAAAATTTTATGAACAATGTTTTACCAAAAAATGATCAATGCTTAGAATATTTTTTACTATATGAAAAACACGATAAATATTGAAATTCCATATACCATTCGTTTGATTTGGGGCCACGCAGGGGAGAGAAATTTGAGTCATTTTTTAGTAAGGTCGAAAAGCATATCTAAGGGGTGATATTTGAGTTACCGTTCCAAGAAAAAACACTTTCAACAGAAAAAAGGGTGTGGTAAACAAGAAATGTGACTAGTTCATTTGAGATATCATTTTCTGTAAGTACGAATGGCCTTACGATTACAACAGACTTGACTTTGGTAAATATATAGTAAAAATATTAATGTTAGTGGAAACATGTTTCAAGAGTTGATATTTCCGCGTATTATCAAAAGCTCTGGTTAATACATTTATTTAACAAAAGTATAGTAAAAAAAAACATCAGGCATTTTATACAGACAACACTCTCTCGGCAAAGTAATTTTCACGGTCCAGAATTATTATTCTGCCCAAATTGGAAAAAGCACTCTGCAGGGCAAGTGGCAAATGAAAAAGCTCCGTGCAGACTGTACTGGAATGCGTAGAGTAAAGTGCTTACGTTTATTTCGGCGTACACAATTTAGTTTTCGTGCGGGGAATGAATGAAAACAACGCTCGCTAAAATGCAAATGTCTACATGTTCAATGGCGCTGGACTGCAATTTTGGTGTAGAGATAATTTAGGCGGATGGAAAATGAAAATACACAAAGCGTCAATTTGTGGAACAGACGGATGAAATTTGTGTTTCAGTTTCGGGAGAATAAAAATTGGTATTTATGGAATTCATTTCAAATCCATTTTTAAAACGATGGGCGCATTTTGTATGCATCCTATAGGTGTAGGTTATAGGAGGTGTTAAAAAATGACATGTTTTACAGGATTTTATGGCAAATCACTTTTTGGTTGTGTTCAAAAATCATCAGGTATGTGTACATGCGTTCGCACGGTACATACCCTATGTTCATGCATCACACGGATCTTCTCGAGGAGACAAATTATCAAAGCTTAGAGACTAGGCGCAATGCTGATCTCATGACAATAGGCTTTGAGATTATAAACCACTTGATCGACTGTCCATACCTCTTGGCGTGCTACTGCTTATTCGTGCCTGAGAAATACTGCCGCAGCAGAAATCATGCCATGTTTAGCATACCCTATGATCGGACCAATGTTTTGGCACAGCATAGCATGACAAGAAGTATAATTCTATCAAATAAATCGTGTATATATATGGATGTATTTACCGAAAATTTACCTTAATTTTAAAATATTGTAAAAAATGATTTTGTTTTGAACAATAAAAAAAAAAAAAAAGGGAACTGGATTAGTTGACCACAAAAAAATAATCCCACTGGATCCAGACAGTTGGTACTTGCGGTCAAACATTACATATGGGACAAGAAACTGATCACAAAAGAACAAGGCGAAAGACAAGCATTCAAGCCCCAATTCGATGAAGACGAGATTAAAATTCAGTAGGAAATAGAATTTTTTTTTTTAAAACAAACGAATTTTTTTAATCTACTCTTTGAAAAGTGTGTTATGGTCCATCAGTCAGCTTTGTGTTCGTGCGTAATGCGTTGACAATGTTGACATATCGCATCTGTCGGATGCACGGCGGTTCGTGAGTTATGACTGCCGTATAACGGTTGGACAGCTCTATCCATTCATCATGAGAGATCCTCCACACTATAGCAGCCCTGCCCAAACTAGGGCATAAGGCCTTGTGGGTATTTCTATGTGGAAAACACCTGAGAATAATATGGATATATCCGTTCCTATGTAAATATAATAATACCCAACCAAAACACCGTGTGATTATTTGAATTCATCGTATTATTACTTGTCACTCAATCACACGATTACATCAGAACTATCATTTTATCAATGAAGGGCTGAACCGTGACAAAATCAACCCTTCTCCCCCAAACCCGACCGCTAGAAACGCTGATCTATTTTTAATGACTCGTACAAAAATACCATTATTTCCAACATTATTAAATTTTCGTAATCGTCAAAGGAAGAATAGTTTTTTTTTTACTTGACTAACAACGTTAACTTTGTTTTCTGGGAAGGTTGGGAATCTTCCTCAGCGTTTCAACCAATCAGTGTAATTACACAGAAAGTGCGGCCGGAGCTTGGAAAGGACTGAAGGAACTTACTATTGACATATTAGAGTGCAGTTGAAATGAAACATTGGCTTTTTAAAGAGCAGTGATAAATTGAACCATTTGAAAATACAAACAAATAAAGGATGATTGGCTATTACGAATACAAAAAGATGGATTGTTCTCGCCATGTCGTAGAATTATTCATTGGAACTTGTCAGCATTGTAACGACCTCTCAGGGATCGATTCTAGCGCAGACAGGGTGGGGAAAAAATGCCAACTGTTAAATACTCAGTTCGAGTATATAATAAAGGCGAAAAATGCCTACAGCGAAACGAGGCAAATTAACATATTAATTAAAATTGCGGGGACCGAATATTCTGGGAACACAATTATCCCGTTTCTAGAATGTTACGTTATTAAAATCCTTGCGGCGCTCGGAACATGCCCCGCAATCCAGTTCCCTTCTGCCCCCGACTCGGCGTGGTGTGAAGGCTGCACATTCTAAACGACCCTCCGTCTTTCAGTGCCCTCGCCGGTGGCCGCACCACTACACGCCGATCGATGAAAACAAAGGCCACCTAAGAAATCCAACAGCTGATAAAACACTGCCGCCGGTTAAGCTATGCGAAAACTGTTAGGGCGATTAGAGAAATTAAACTTCAAATTTATAACCGTATAGATCCTTAACTTAAACAACGTAACCACGACAAAATTGTTAAAAGCCTGGCAATATATTTAAAGCCTTTTTTTATATCAGAATGAAATGAAAAATGGTTAAGAAGAAAAGCATTTATGTAGATATTATTAAAAAATATAATTTTGGATGTGGTGTGATGTGAGTACGTAACATCCGAAGATATATATATATGTTTTTTTTCAGTACATATCATGAATTCAAAAAGACATAATTCTTACCTTAAGTACAAATAATGAATTAAGTATGAAGTATGTTTGCAAAATCTCCCAAATTATCACACCTCTTTAAAGTATTGTTGGAATGTTCTTCGTATCCCGCGTCTCCGTTGACTCCGCCCACACGTTTTAATACGCGAAATAAATGAACATAACTCAACGGTTTATTAGGTTACATGCTATATTTTTGTTTATAACAATACTGTGAAAAAGTGGTTTTACGAATAAACAAAAACATTATTTCGACATGCGCTATGAATGGATGTATAAATACCCTAGCCTCAGTCCTAGCCATGCCTAGGTCTAGCCGAGTCCAGCAAACCTCATAAAAAAAACTGACTACAGCAGCGCTCTCTCTTGTATATTATTGCTCTGATACTTTACCTAAGGGATGGGTGCTTAGATTATATGGAGTGGTACCTATCCAAGGCAGTGTAGTCAGTTTTTGATGATTTTTGCCGGACTCGGCAGACCTGGGCGTGGCTAAGACTCTATTTAGGGTATTTATACATCCATTCATAGCACATGTCGACATAATGTTTTTGTTTATTCATACAACCACTTTTTCACAGTATTGTTATCAACGAATATATAGCATATAACCATAAAAACCGTTTAGTTGTGTCCAGTTTAGTCGAATATCAAAACATGTGGAGCGGAGTCCCCGGAGACGCGGAAAACCAAGATCATCCTTACAGTACATAAAAGCGGTGTTATTTTGGTTGTCTCTTTCTCTCTCATGGTGTACGACGTGAAAACCCGGAGAAAGTGATTTATTGCAAGTTTGTATAGGTTGGGTAAAAAGAATTAGCTCTCTCCATACATTGTTCCTCCAAGGATGGGTGTTTGTTCGCTATCGGCCAGAATCAAATCAAGCGATATTGCAAAATAGCCAAGGGATATCTCCGGCGGCGGGAGCCCCGAATCAATCACAGACAAATCCCGGCGATATTCCGCGAATCAAAATGTACATCACGTCGCAAATGCAAACAGAGATATCCTATTATACGTCTACTAGTTATTGATGACGCCATTCGCATCCACTTGGTCATAATGCTGAATTTACATCTGATTCGGTTACTATTTCAGGAATACCACAGGGATTTACTATCATGCTTCGACTAAAATATCTATAATGTCTACTGATTTGTTACCACACCCTTAGGGGTCAACACTTGACGGCCTCCGTAGTCGAGTGGCAAGACGCTCGAATCCAGCGGTCGCGGGTTCAAGCCCGGCGTGCACAAGTAACTTTCATATGATTAGTATGTGCCATAACACATTTAATTCGTATAAAATAATGTATGGTATGACCGGTCGGTAGCTGAGTGGACAAACGCGTTGTATTCCCACCCGGGCGTCGTGCGTTCAATTCCTCTGCTGGCTAAGTCCTCCATCATTGCACAAGCAACATCTTCCGCTTCTTACGATGGCAGTAGGAGTTTTTCAAATATTGTCAGGTTATTCGTAACCCGGGAATGTTGTCTTTCTTTCTAAATATATATGTACGTTCCGAGTGGTAGATACACTAAGTATCGCCCTGGTGAAAGACCGCCATTCAGAATCGAAACGTTGCTTAAAATGGCTTTAGCCGTGTTTGGTGATTAGATCTGAACAGCCAGGTACTTTCCTAACCTTCCTCTTCCCCATCTCCTTCCCCTCCTACTACCCCACTTCCTACTACCTTCAGCCTCACAACATACCCCATGTGGGTATGCCACAGTCTCACTGGCTCTAGACGGCTGGGAGCAGTTGGGACTCGTGTGCGGTATTCACTATTAAAAAAAAAACTCAAAAATGACACTAAACGTTGCTTTCTAGCTTTATAATATAAGCAATCCTACAGATGATGTATCTATTTTTTTTTTAAGGGTAGTTAGAAAAATGTCTGAGGTTTCCAGTAAATAATTTTTTACAACTGTAATTCTTTAAATTCTATGAAAAACATACTGAAATGACAGTAAAAGGTGCAGTTTTGAAACCACAGAGCCATTTTTTTGCGTTTTACCTAAAATTCTAGAATACTTTTCATAAATGATTATAAAAATTACTGTTTAATAAATTGTATTCACTGGAAACCTCAGACATATTTTCAACTACCCATAAAGAATAAACGTATAAATCATTTGTAGTATTGCTTGTACTAGAAAGTCAAAAGTGTCAATTTTCGGGTGCTGACCCTTAAGAATGCGCATAATATCCAGCTTTAAGAATTGTTACGGAGTTTTAATTAATAAGGTAATAGGATCAAGAAAGAGACGCTTAGATGGTTTGGACATGTAGAGCGAATGAACGAAGAAAAGAGTGTGAAAAGAATGTATGATGCGAAAGTAAATGGAAAAGTCGAGGACGCCCGAGGAAGACATGGCACGATCAAGTGAATTAAATACTTGAGTTGGGCCATGTGAAGAGTCAGAATAACAGAAGAGTATGTATGAGACGACGTATGAATGTGAATGAAGTAAAGAGTGTGTGCCAAGACCGAGTTGTATGGCGGTCCGTCCTCTCTGCCACCCCTGCGGGGAAACGGCGTGATGGTTAGTTAGTAAGTAATACTAGTTAATGAATGATGAAGAAGCTCTCGCATTCAACAGGGTTAGATTTACATTTTCCGTTGAAAAAATAAATTATAATAAAAAAAAGTGTTTTTATATGTTGCTTTACAACCTTCATTTGAGAATTCTTTTAGCTGTGTTAACGTGAATACTTCGAAACAACGAGTTAAGTACGAGCATAACAGCTGCTTTAAAAACATAACGTTAAAAGTAACAGCCCAGAAACGAAGTTTATTTAGAACGCCTAGTTTTTAAGAGTACTTCTTTAATTTATTCCCGGTTCGTTTATTTCTTTGCGTCCAAAGTGAAGGGAAGTTACGAGAGCTTTTGTATAACGGGAGCGAGGGGGTATAAAGCAAACTTGAACGTCTGGACTGGACGCATCGAAATGTTTTGTAAGCCCGTTGTTCAACGTAAGTCGGAGCTCGGGCTCGGCCCAACTACATAAATTCCACGGTTTAAGCGGGCGGATTAAGTCAATCTTACACTGAACAAACTGGAGAAGTAAATAGTTACAAAAGAACATACCAGAAAGCCACTACGTACTATACTGTGATCATTTAATTATTCAATATCTCTATGATTAGGACAATCAATTTCTCAATAACGAGTAAATATTTTTAACCATACATTAAGTTTTGCCCTTAAGAGTAGCACCCAAAAATACACACTTTTTTGCTTTCTAGTACAAGCAAAACTACAAATTATTTACCGGTAAATTCTATACGGGTAGTTAAGATAATGTCTAAGGTTTCCAGTAAATACAATTCTTAAACAGTAATATTTTAAATTCATGAAATGCATACTGGAATTTTAGGTAAAACGTTCAAAAATGACTTTGCTGGTTTTCAAACTGCACCTTTTACTGACATTTTGGTATATTTTTTCATAGAATTTAAAAAATTATAGTTAAAAGTTTGTATTCACCGGAAACCTGTCATTTTTCTAATTACCCATAGAAAATTTGCAGATAAATCATTTGTAGTGTTGATTGCATTAGAATGCTACAAAGTAACGTTTAGCGTCATTCTCAGATGTGTTCAAGTAGTTTTTCAAATTGTATGTAAATGTTATATGCGATTTTTTTGAAATAGATATATTTGGAGAATTAGTTTTTTTTTCCTCATGTCACTAAAAAAAGTTTGATTAAGAAATGTAAGATGTTTTCGTCATTTGATTGTATTTTCGTGTGACTGAATAAATCTCCTTCCAAATAAAAATTCATGAAGTTTTCCCGTAAATACAAACAGTAACGTCACTTCGAAAATAGTTTTTTTTTCTACCGAACTGACGTAAGCAAATTTCTAATATTTATTACTCGACGCAATGCAAAATATCTCAATGGATTGATTATTTTGTTGACAAGCGATTGCGGTTCATTTGAATATGCAAAACACAGGTTTTAAAAGATAAAAACTCCTGAAAAGATAGTGATGGATGCTCGGTGACTATTGGCACCTCCGGCACACTAGGGGTTAAACGGCTGGACTCATGTTTCGGTCAAATTGGCTGGTGTTCACCTCACGTCCCTTTATATTAGTTCATTCAATAAGTGTGTATATCTGATGGGACCTGCCAGGTAAGTATGTTCCTGTATATTTTATCTTTAAACAAGGAATTAATATCAACTAGAAAATAAGATCTGTACAGCGCCCTTGTGGTGATTTTTCACAAAAACGGCGCTATACAAATCATCCAAATATTATTATTCCCTTAATAATAATAATAATAACAGTGAACTTATATAGCGCAGTTTTGTGATATTTCACCTCAAGTGCGCTTCATGCTAAATTAATTATGCTAATAAGATTAACTAACAAGGAGAAAATAATACATAATATGTATACAAATTAAAACTATCTAAAATAATGATCGTTATCATAAATCACGAGAGAAAAGGTTCAGATATGGGTATAACATGTATGTGTATGTGTACATCAACAGATTAAAAAACAATTTACTAGGAACTAAGGGTATAAAAATTCAGATGAAACAAATTAATTCATATAAACACATTTGTCGAATCAAAGAAAAGGAAATATGATTGAGGACAGTTAATATGTGGGCACTTAAAACATTAATATTCAAGTGTTGTAAGTAAACGATTCTAAAATGCAAACAGTGTAAATATAGCAAGTAACAAAAGAAAATAAATATTTTATGACAATGAGTATATGGTTTTCAGTAGATAGTTAGGACATTGAGTTATAATGATAGAAGAAAGGAGAAAACCGAAACAAAGCAAATTAGGGATGTTTTCAAAGAAATTAAATTTTAATAAGTTACGTTTTGTATGTGGGATTTTTAAACAATTTTGTTTTTAGGACTCGTTTGAACTCTGCTAGGTTCTGTATGTTGGCAAGTTTTGTGGGAAGCTTATTCCAGATAACTGGACCAGATACACCAAAAGCGCGATCATAGTAAACAGGTTTATTTGATCGAGATGGTTCAATTAATCGAACAGCAGTATCTACGTCTGCTGACCTCAAAGTAAGTTGTCTACTATTTAAGGCTTGTTTCCGATATATAGGCTGGTGCCATTCCTGCAGTGCTTTAAAAATTGTAAGGCAAATCTTAAACTCTATTCTTTCAGGACATCGAAGCCAATGAAGGCGATTCAGAAGTGGAGTAATGTGACAATATTTGGACTCACTATATATCATTCTCGCCGCTGCATTGAAGACGGACTGTATTCTGTTGAGTTGTTTCTGAGGGAGGCCAGCATATACACTATTACAATAGTCCATACGTGAGACGACAAAGGAATTTATAAGTGATTTAGCCATCAGAAGGAAGGCATCTTCTGATTGATTTAATCTGCCTTAGATGGAAAAATCCAGAACTCACAGCCTTTGAGATTTGCGACTCAAGAGATAGACAATTGTCAATTATGAAACCGAGAAATTTGATATATTTGGAAGGAATGATATCGGTACCCTGTATTTGTATCGGACTGGAGTCAAGAAGGGCCTGCCTTCCGGGAGAAACTATCCAGATAAATTCTGTTTTGGTCGGGTTAAGTTTGAGTTTATTTACTGACATCCAACTTGAAACTGTATCAATAAAGTCAACTACCTCATTTTTTAGAATGTCTTTTTCATCCGGAGAGCAAAACTTGAAAATTATACGATCGTCTGCATAGCTTTGTGATTCAAATCCAGCCGAGTGAATGAGGTGTTCAAGACGATTCGTAAACAGAATGAAGAGAATGGGACCTAAGACGGAACCTTGGGGAACTCCAAATTCAATTAGAGTTTCAGGTCAAGTAAATTTATTAAAAGTTACTGAGCCTACTCGTCCAGACAGGTAAGATTTCATCCATTGGAGTACCTCACCCCGAACGCCAAATTTGGTATCAAGCACATTTAGAAGGATGCTGTGATCCACCGTATCGAAAGCCGCACTCATGTCAAGGATAGACACCAACCCCAATTTACCCTTCACCATAATTCTCACTAAATTGTTTATTTGCTGTGTACACTCCCTAGTCACTGGTTTGAGTTATTTTAAAATAATAAAATAGTCGCTAAGATTATACAAATAAAGCGCTATTTGTATTAAAATAATAATTGATAAAGCACTATTTGTATTAAATGAATAATGATTTTAGTAACACCAATTTTTTAACTTTATTCCACAATTTTTTTTATTTATTTAAGACCTCAAAAGGTAATAAAACAACCCGAACGTATTTTTGAATGTTATTGTAAAGCCGCCTCTGTCAGCAATAAAACAAAACCCAAAGTCACAGATGTTCACTATGAGACTCAATAAACGTTAATTCCGGACACTAATAGTATAGATTCAGTAGCCATAGATTTAGTTAAAATTGTACCAGTCTGAAGATGCCCGTCATAAGGTGAAACCGGTCAGGTCTTAAATAAAAAAATAATGGAATAAAGTTTAAATTTTGTTATTATTGAAATCATTAAAATGGAGTTCTACCACGAATTAACAGTTTCAAAATTATAAATAACGAAACACTAATAACTTTTCCCCGATGCAAGGGCACGGGTTTGGGGCGTGTGGCATTGTATACCTATGCGAGATCTCAGTACATAATTCACTTAGAGGGAATGCAAACTCGGGCAGGAGTCGAGACAAAGGGCGGTGGTAGTTCCAGTTCGGAGGACAGAAGCGTGCTGGAGACGGGTAATGAATGCAAAGCACCGTCATAATGAATTCTCAACAGCGGGATGCTGCGGAAATATCCACGGTTAACAGAAAGGCATAACTCTATGGGAAGGTTGTCGACGTATGTTATAAAAATAGTAAACGTTTTGTATCCGTGTATAAAACCATATAATTTCGGCTGTGATATGAGCACGTAACATTCTAAAATACATAATTCTCATTTTCAGTACATGTAATGAGTTTATGCCGCCGTTCTCACAATAGTTGGTGGCGTAATGGTCAGCATAATTGTCTTCCATGAAGTTGATCTGGGTTAGTTTCTCAGCCGTGGTAATATTTTTTTTAATACCTTTTTTTTTTTTAATTGAATTTGATTTCAATATTCTATCTGAAAAGAACGGTGCAAACATTCAGCTTCACAAATCCTAAAATAAAAATATAGTCGCCGGAAAGGCAAAAGAGCTAAAGCGCCATTTTGGGAAGTTTACACCAGAGCACTTTAAAGCTTTTTATGTTTTACAATAAAATTCATAAGCCTCCAGTACTTGGTTGGATTTTGAAAAAAAAACTTAGATAACTCAATGCTCTCATCTCTCATTGAATCACATGAAGCGACAAAAAGGTAAAATAAAATCCCAAACTTGGGTGGCTTGAGTTAAACCTTCTCTAACTAACTAACCATCACGCCGTTTCTCCGCAAGGGTAGTCAGAGATGACGGACCGCCATCTCCCAAATGGTAAATATATTTTAAATGACTGAAAGGCCATAAAAATCTTCGAAATCAAACGAGAGTCAGAGCATTCGATGTAGAAAAAAAAACTGATCAAAACTGTACATTTAATTCAATTTTGACCAAAGTGTCGTTTAAGCCCTTTTGTCTTTTAGCGACGATATGTGATTTCTAATTTCAACTGATTTCTAAGGTCTGCGCTAGTAATACATAAATGTATGATGGATAGTGCCCGGCCCCATGGGCGAGTAACTTTGTTGGAGATCCGCGGCAAGAAGATCTCTCACGAGGCTTTATATTAAATCTGGACCACGCCTACGGTGACCCTCAAAACGTTCAAAGGTCAGATAGACCCGTGCGTACGATAGCTAATTAAGTTTTTTTGGGAAAGGCCATTAACTTAAGGGTGTATATTATCTCCTTAAAAAAGGAGTTCGTGTTACTAAAGTACGTAACGAAGTCCTTACTCAGTTTACTAGGAGAAATTACTTTTAAATGATAATCAACCTTGCCATCTTATTTGGAGAATCGGTTACACGTGTATCAATTTACAAATTAATTTATCTGAAGGATTAATTGTAGTTGTTAAGTTTGTAGAGTCCAAGAAGTTCCTAAAACTTCGACATATGCGTCAAATAACGAACAAATTAATTATTTATAATTTTCAAACTGATAATTCGAGGTGGAAACTCATTTTGATATTGATTTTTAATTAAAGAAAACATTTCTAAGTAATTTTTATTTGTTTATTTTTGACCAGACCGGTTTCACTTTACAGCAGACATCTCCAGACTGGGTAAATTTTAGGTAATGCTGTTATATTTATAGCGTAACTTAACATTATTATTGAATAAAATCGACACTTTTTTGTAAGGAATTCTCGGTAAGCAGTATACCATTCGTTGTAAAAACTGAGAATGCGAATATTTCTTATTTGAAGTAACGTAATGATATTTTTCTCGTCGACTCTAGACACATTTTTCCAACGTCACGAAACAAAGGAGGCGCATAGTGGAAAATACTAATGGAGGAAAACGTGAGCAAAATTATAACAGTAACGAGAAAAGTTGAGATATTTCCACGTACTTGTGGAATTTTTAATTACAGAAGCAATTCCGCTAGTTGCCATGGCGACGGAAGACACAATTATTATTGAGAAACGGTTTTGTCGAGTTTATTTGCCAAGCGACGCGACGGTATAAAGTTACGCAACTCTGGCAATTTAATCAACGCGCGAATAATACGGAATTAATCGGAGATCCATAAATTAGTCGTGAAATATATTTTTTAGGTCATTACGGCAACGAAGACCTCAAAAACACATTTATCAGCGGGTCCAAACGAGAAAAAATGTTTCACTCCGGAAATTATATGGCCCTTCGGACATCGCCGAGGAAAAAATGGCGATTTATTTTGTTAATTTAGAGTTGAGGTAAACTGATACGAGCTGGTTCATACCTCCATCTCAGTAAATAAAGTGGAGAACCAACCCTACTTTACATAGAGAGGAAAATAAGCAGGGTAGTGGAAAAGTTCCGGATCCTGGAGAAAACCGACAAAGAAAAACAGTAGCAATACAATAATACAAGATAATGGTCTTGAGCTGAGGATTATTTTTACATTTCCACTAAAGCCGTTGCATATTATTTGTAGTCTACCGAGCTATGGGCAATGTCAGCGGAAACTTTTCACCGTAAATTATCTCTTATTGAGCAATGGATCACTTTTAGAAATTTATATTTTTTACGCTTTGTGAATTATAAAATGGGTATTTAAAGAAATTCTTTAGACGATAATTATTTACTAAACGATATGAAGATGCTTAAATTATCTGACAGAAGGATTTTCGATGGCTTAGTATTTCTGTACGTTTTTTTTAATGGTGCATATGACTGTTTAGAATTGCTTGCAATGATGCATTTTCGAATACCTGTACGAAATGGTAGAAATCAGGATATTTTTCAGTACAACAACTATAATATTCTGGAACTAATAATATTTAAATAATTAGTATAGCGACGTTTATGTGAAAAATCAACCATAATACGTACGATTTATTGCCTAGATTACTAATGCAGGGAAATAATTATGCAATGTCACTAGACATTTTTAATTCATCACTTAATAAACACAAAAGATTGTTGTTGGGACATATTTGCTATTAGATATTATGATTGATTTTATCTTTATTGTATATTTTGTTGTTTTCAACTGCTTTTTTTTTCTTATCCTATTTTGTGTTGTATTTTTTTTATATTACATTGCTTATTGTATATGCCAAAGGTACTAGGTACTAATGTACCGTTAAACAAAAAAGATAAAATAATAAAAATCAAATCCCTGTACTGTTCTGCAAATTCAGAAAGCCCATTATGAAATGTGTTTTCATGCCCTAAAATCGAAAAAAAAAAAACAAACACAATTTAAATAAATACCAACAATAATTTTGCTACTATCATCTCAAAACAGTGTAACACTATCTTTCTCCAAACTACAAATCACTAAAATAATTGTGTTTTTCCGAAGTGACCTGCCAGGTAAGTATGCTTCAGTATATTATCTCTATACATAATCCCTCTTATTTAAAAACAAGGTGTAAATGTTGCGCGTGGTGCAAGGTGGGAATAGCGAAAAACTCGCCTTATAAACTTATAACCACGGCTTATGCGTCTAGTTCAATGGCCTACGTCCGGTGTAACTAAACCAACGTCGAAAACCGGCACGTTAAATATTTTTTTAACCTTTCCTTAACTATGATGTGTAACGACTACACAATGCTTCTAATAACTTTAATAGCTCTATAATCATCATAAATACTGGCTTCAGATTTTAGCTATTCCTCCATAATACATTAACGCATTGAATGAAAAAATAGTGTTTATGTTAATTGGCACTTATCGGGCACATACGAGATATTTTTGAAAATCGGGAATAAATTCACCAATAAAATGAAACGCTGCTAGTGTGTGACGAAGGTATATTCATTCTAAAAAACCGCTATGGGATGCAAAGATACGCGAAAAGTGTGCGGGGGAGATATGAAGCTATTCACATCTCACTCTTACTTGACTTCGCTATATGGGTACCCGCGAAATGAAAGTTGTGCTTTTTCATTAGAGTTGAAACATACACAGTGCTATACCCACAGCGCGTACGATTTACCGCCAGTGGCCAGTAGCTTTCGGGCATCTCTCGGAGGTGGTCCTCTAGCCCGTTTTGTGAGCGTCAGCCGATGATTTTTTCACCTTTTAAACTTCAATTATTATCACTGTTGACTTCAAATATGATTAATTTAAGCGATTGGCTATGAATATCCTTATTTTTCTGATTAAAATCGCATTTTGTTATTTGTGTAATGATTACACAACGCCGGGGCCGGAATGATAATTTAGCACAGTAAGGGGAAGGTTAAATGAGGTCAGGGAATCAGAAAAAAGGTCGATGTTGGAATTGAGGCAAATATTTTTAAACGTATGCGGTTAATTGGCGAATGTGCTGCTGCATTATTTTATTAGTGTGGAATAATTTAGCGTAGCGAATAAGTCTCAGAGCGAATAAAGAGTTTCTGAATCAACTGAACTGGTGGCTTAGATCAAATTCGCTCATCCGGAACTCCTTCAACCTGCGAGTCGGTAAAAAGCCGGGCTGCAGCGTTTAACACCCGGTCGTAATTAAAAGCGGAAACGGAGCATCGAGGGATTTCCTCAAAATCATTAGGTTTCAAAACGTTAATTAAAGTGCCTCCCCTTGCACGCGTCGCTAACGTAGATTCCACGTTGCCTCCGACAACTTTCGCATCACCACCCCCAACATCTCCTGTCGCCGGGCGGGCGGTGGAGTAGCGGGGCAGTGGGGTAGCGGGTGCCCCGTGTGCCGGTAGTCACAAAGCTTGTCGTGCAACTCGAAACCAGCAACTTGCTAACACAAGCCAAACACTTTATCTTTATAATAATTCATACGAAGGAAGGAACAATGTACCGACGCTAGAATTAATACAAATACGTGGAGTGAAATTTCAACCACGATTTATGATAAAATGGGGTGCAAATGCACTGATCATGTAGAGCGGATGAACTAAGAAAGGAATGTAAATTTGACGCGAAAGTGAATGAAAGGAGAAGTCGGGAACGCCCGAGGAAAAATGGCACGATCGAGTGAATCAAATACTTGAGTCGGGCCATGTCAAGAATCAGAATAACAGAAGAGTATGTATGAGACGATGTATAAATGTGAATGAAGCAAGGAGTGTGAGCCAAGTGAAGGACTGTACGGCGGTCTATCCTGCTGTTAGTTTAGTTGACGAATGGGTATTCGTCACGTTTTCAGGACCATATTAAAATTACTAAATTCACTTCATATTAAAATCAAAATAATATATTTACTTAAAATCAATTCATTGATCACTAATTTTTATATACGAATCCCAACTGCTCATTGACAGTGGAACTATGGCACTCATTTTTTTGAGAATTTCGCCAGTCTGAAGAAAGTGGAACAGGAACATTGGGGAATACCCAACTATTCAGATCTGGTCTCTAATTATAGATAACGCCATTTCAAGCAACGTTTTAATTTGGATTAAGGGTCTCTAGACAGTGAGAGTTTCTTCAATTCTAGAACAAGGTGCCTATAAACAACATGAGAAAACATTGTTACATACATTATTTTAATTTTATAGTGAACATCACAAAAGGCTCCCAACCGTCTAGAGCCAGTGGGACTATGGCATCCCCAATTGGGGTGTGTTCGTGTTGTGAGGCTGAAGGTAGTAAGGGAAGGGGCTATTCAAAACTGGTCACCAAACACGGCTAAACCTAATTCAAGCAATCTTTTGATTCTGAATGGTGGTATTTCACCACAGCGATACTGAGAGTATCTGCCGTTCTGGAACGTGCCGCAAATATATTATGTATTATTTTACATTGATTACATGTGAAATAACACATGTTGATAAAATAAAATTTATTTGGGCACGCCGGGATTCGAACCCGCGACCTCTGGATTCGTAGTCGGGCGTCTTAACATTGGCCACTCGACCGCAGAGATCGTCATATCATAGGTAACGCCATTTCAAGCAAAAACATTGTTTGTCCTGGCCGGGTTTTGAGCCCGCGACCTCCGGGTAAAGAGCAAAGCACCCTCTGCCCTGGGGTTAGTGAAATATCAATTATCCACTATGGCTTCCTTACACATTATCTCGAACGACTATTTGCCCCGAAAGCGAAGACTCTGCCTATCCTGGCGCGATCCGCCGGATTATACGCTTCTCGTACCACGTTCAACTTTCAACTCTGAATAGCAAAACCCGCCCGAGGTATCCCCTCAAACGAGAGACGCTCCATTAAGATAAGGCCAAATAGAGTCATTTCAGAGCCAAGCAAAATGATGATAGCGTCAGGCTGTAAATATAAGGAATGTGCCCGACCATTCTACGAAAGCTTTACAGTATTTAGATTGTATCTGTTATTGCTATTGCCGGAAAGGACCTTAGACGGTGGCCTTGGAGTTAGAATATATATGGAGAGAGAGCTAAATAATTTTACCCTACCTATACGAATTTACGACAAATCACTTCCTCCGGGTTTTTACGTCGAAAACCGCGAGAGAGAAAGAGACAAGACAAGTTGTCACATAAAATCGCACCACTTTTAGGTATGTAAGCATGTTTTCCGTCTCCCGAGTCTCCGGCGACTCCCCCACTACGTTTTGTTATTTATTATTTATTTATGAACTAACGGACTAAAGTCCAATTACCAAAAAATACAAAACACGAAATGGGAAAAAAGGGCAACAGAGAAAGAACAGCACACACATAATATTAAATGAAGCAATGACAAAAATAGGATTCAATATACATAAGAAATAACATTCAAATCACAGCTAAGGTCAAGTCAAAGTTTTTGGTAGAGTCGTAAAGAATGACAAAAATCAATTAGACTGCTACCAAACTTCAAGATCATAGCTTGAGTTAACAAGTCTCGACATTCTGGACAGAGGAAAATGATACCCATAATTAGTAGAGTGATGATTGAGGAACAGTAATTCATTGTGCTATATTAGTCGACTGTTTTTGAGGTTATATTTTTGTTGATAACAATACTGTGAAAAAGTGGTTATATAAATTAACAAAACATTATGTCGACATGTGCTATGAATGGACGTAAAAAGGTGCGTTCATAAAAACCCTAGCCACGCCCGAGTCAGGAAAAAATCAACGATCCTGACTACACTGTTTCGCGAAGCTATCCCTCCCGGTATATTATTGCTCTGAGACGGTGACCCTGCTGCGCGGCGGAATAATAATCGTGTGCCATTTTATTATTACAAGTGCGTACGATATTATTTAATATAAATAATACGAAAAAACAGCCCCCGGCGCGGACAGCCCTGAGCAAGGAGGAGGGTGAATAATTCGCGGGATAATACGATAAAGTATTGCGAAAAAGGTTCGTGAAACGTTCAAAATAAAACGGCACTGCGAGAATATTGTCAGAATTTTTTTTACCAGATGATATGAAGAAGAATTTTTTTTACATGGTGAAATACAATCTTCATTCAATGGCACGTTATCGTGGAATAAATGTGAAGTGCAAATGCTTGGACCATGGCACCCCCAATATTAGGATATTCATACGTTGTGATTAAACGTTATATTCACACGTTTGCATTTTCAGAATCGTTTCCGTATAATATTTTTATATTGATGTCTGTATTTAAGTACCAACACGTTAACTGTCTTCAATATTTTTACCTTTGTATATTTTTTTAAAGAAAGACAATCATTCCCGAGTCACGAATAACCTGACAATATTTGAAAAACTCCTACTACCATCACAATAAGCGGAAGATGTTGCTTCTGCAATGATGAAGGACTTTGCTAGCAGAGGAATTGAACCCACGACTTCCAGATGGGAATCCGACGCGTTTGTCCACTCAGCTACTAATCGGTATTGCTTTAACAAATTTGTTCATATTTATACATTCTTTCCACCAGGATTTTTCACATCCTTAGCTTCTAGGAAATTAGTTTTTTTTAATCTGTCGATGAACACATGCACTGTTATATCCTTATCTGTACATTTTTTTCATGATTTATGATAAAGATCATGATTTTAGGTGGTTTTAATTTCTGTACATATCTGTTATGTATTATATTCTCGTTTTTATATTAGGTTGGGTAATTTAGTGTAAAGCGCACTTGAAATGAATTATCACAAAACTGGGCCTATATAAATGCACTGTTATAAGAGGAAAGGAGAGGGAAGAGATAGGTAGAAACGTACTTAGCTATTTAAATCTAGTTACGAAATATAGCTTAATGTTTTTCAATCAAATCTCTCAGCAGGAGGGTGCCGAAAACGCGAGACCTACATAGCACTCATGAAACAAGGCAGAAATATTTATATTGAAGAAAAAAAAAACCAGGTTGGGAGGTAAACCTGTGAAACTTTGAATATCTGGACCCAGGACCCAGGTTCACTTAACCGTCGAGTGGGGCGATAACGTCTGTAAACACATCGGCTACGGCAGGCGGCAATAGCGACATACGCGGAAATTGAGACATTACGAATTTATGAATAGCAAACATTGAAACCAAAACTGCTTGCATGGCCTAGAAAAAATAACCCGCTGCGGCGGGTCTTTACATGCTAGGTTTTTAATTAATTTCTGAACGAAGTCAAATGCCTACTTTTCCACAATGTCTAATAGAATCGTAAGAACGATGTCTCATTTTTTGCCTGTTGTTATTTTAACCTTTATGTGACTGAAAGGGTACCCGAGTACCCTTTTTGGTTTTAAACATAGATTTTTTTAATGTTCCAGTAAGTCAAACCGGCTGAAACTTCCTGACTTCTCCACAATAGTGAAAATGAACAATTGAACATAACCTTGTTGGTTATTCCATTGGATATGTGGAGGGTGGTATGTTAGCGAAAAACGCATAAGTATAATTTACAACTTTTGACGACTGGAAGAGTACCCGGGTACCCTCATGTGTTTTATATGGAATTTGAAGCTTGTCCGTATTTATTAATCTTTTTTTCTTATTTAAAATGATAAATGTGATGTACTTTTGTGTTTTCAAAGTACATCACCTGTATCCTTAATCACTCATTTGATTAAAAACCCCAAGAAAAGATGGTACTGGGTGAAATTCCCATCCACTTCCCCAAGTCTTGAACTGAGTCGAAATATATTACGTCATAAACGTGGTACAGCAAACTTCAGCAAATGATATACTGTAAAAGAAGCCTTCATATCAATTTTAAAAAGGTGTAATTTTCTTCAGTCAGTTAAATACCTCGTAGAGAGTGGATGATGTTGATACGAACGCAGCTAGCAGATAGTAATCTGGGACTTTCACTTCTCTAGTCGTTCTTTCAACTCCATTTCGAGAGCAGTGTGTCGTGTCAATAAATAAATAAAGGGGTTGTACTTACTTTCATCGGATTGCGGCGCAGAAAGAATGGCACTGTGCTTCTTTTTAACTTCTTCCACATTTTCCTGGATCTTGTCTATCATGGCCCGTATTTCCTCAACCTGTAACAAATAAAAACATAAACGTTAACGTTAACTCACGTTCAATTCAAAGACATCGGAATGGATATTTCCGTAATTGCATACACATTTAAGCATTGCAGAAGTATGTTAGCTCATGAAGGAGGCCATTCATTACCACTTTTTGCAGTGCACTGTGCACTGGTGATGAGGGTAATCGAGATATCAATTTAGAAGAATTTCAGAGTGGATGAATTTAAACATCATTCGATTAATAAGAAAAATAATCTTTACTTTTTTCTATAACGTATCTATCGGTAAATGTCACCCAAGGACGCTACACAAATCTGAAGAATCTTGAAAGAAATTTATCTTAATTTTGACTTAACCTTTCCGTAACTGAAAGTTAAAATTTAAATGTACGATCCGAAGGGGGGTGACGTAGTTACCCCATTTGATCTTGCTTATTAAAGCGTTTTCATGACGTAATCTTAGATAATTTGTTTTTTGTAATTGTACTCCCGTTCGGGTGACATTAGGCTTGGCTAATGTCACCCGACTTGGCTTGTCTAACGGTTTTCCAGCCTCTGTGTTTACTCCCTCCTTCAACATGGGCTCTCTTTAAGACCCAGGTTTACTACTTCCTTTCCTCAAAAAGACCCTTCACACAGCATCCTCAAAGAAGGCATAGGTCCCGAGGGAAATTATTTCCCTGAAGGCCTACTGTGTGGGGTTAATGTAAAAGTACGTGGGAACAATCTGTCTTTACCTTAAGCCTAGCACTATATTAGCAAAGAGCAATATAGTGCTAGCTGCGATTTACGTGGGACATAACACAACGTACGATTTACAATATAGTGCTACTTTCAAAATCACGAACCAGCACCGCCCGCCTTTGCTTTGATATGTAGTTTGGAGTACGTGGCAGAGTCGGGACAAAAGTATTTAAGGCTCAGCTGACCATATTTGACGAAAAATTTAAATATACCGCGTAATAAATCGGTTTAGTTTGACAACAAACTATCGCTTTATCGCGAGTCGCTTTCAGTCAATCAAAACGAAATAATGATTACTCCACCATCAAGCTATGACACACGTTATATTCCTTGGTAACAACAGCTCATCTAGTATTGGTAGCCCGTGTCAATGTATGATCGGTGATCGCAAACAGTACAGAAATAAAGATGCTAATTGGTTATTATCGACATTTTCCATTTGTTACAGATTGTTTGGGTTGCTAGAAACATGGAACCCACTGACCGGAAATTAAAATTCAGCTATAAGACCATTATTCTTGTTTTCGTTATTTATTTTTTCAAACGTATTTTATTTCGATGAGGCATTAATAAATAATTTCCTTTGTTCGTCCGTACGAGTGTGAAATTTTCAAATTTGGTACTGGTTTTAATTGAACAAAAATCTTCTTAAATACCTTCCTACCTATAATGTATTTAAGCAGACATTATTCTAAATTTGAAATGGGTGGATTAACCTCTAGTGTGCCGGAGGTGCCAATAGTCACCAGGGCATGCATCATTATCTTTTCAGGAGTTTTTATCTTATAAAACCTGTTGTTCGCATATTTAAATGAACCGTAATCGCTTGTCAACGAAATAATCAATCGAAAGAGATATTTTGCATTGGGTTGATTTTGGTACAAGTCGAGTAATACATATTTGAAGTTTGCTTACGTCGGTGAAGCCGAAAAAAAAACTACTTTCAAAGTGACATTATTTTTTGTATTTACAGGAAAACTCATGCAATTTTATTTTTATTTGGAAGGAAATTTATTCAACCACACGAAAATACAATCAAATTTAAAAAAAAAACTTTACATTTTTAATAAACTGTTAAGTTAATTCTTCGAATATTCGAACTTATATAAGTAGCTGTTCTAAAAAGACACTCACTTTCTTTAACACACAATTCGAAAAAATACATAAACACAATATAATAAAAGGATAACTTTTATAGCGCCGTTTTCGTGGGAAAATCACCTCAAGAGCGCTTATGATAGCATAATAATTGACAAAAACATCATTTTGTAAATCACAAGCGAGTCATTACGAAATTGGTCAGCAAGGTACGACCGAAATAATACCTTATGGGAATTCGGCATTCCAGAGGTTAAATTAACTAATATTTTTCTTGGCAAGTAAAGTTATTAATATACTTCCCGTGATTTTTCCACTAACATAAAAATGTTTTGCTAGCCTGTTACAAATTTTATTTATCAATGAAAGATCAAATACGTTTGTATTCTTTATGGCCGACGTGAATTTTCTTATTCAGATAAACAAAGCAATTTCATATTCGCCCAATAGAGAGCTCTGGTAGGAATAAAAACAACCCCCCTGGGGCGGCAAAAAACTTCGTCTGGCGCCTAGATCATAAAATGAAAAGATCATCTTCTGACCTTTGAGACGTTATCTTAATGTTTTAAAGAAAGCTCAGTTCTTTGCAATATTTTATTTAATCGAATGTACAAGGATGGGTCATTTGCTGCCAGATAGACCGAAGCGATACTTCCCAAGAAAGAGTGGTTAAAACTAAAACTTTGAACAGGCCTTCTGTTCAGTTTAAAAACTTGTGCGAAATGTGGATTAAAAGTTTTATCGTGTATTTGTCTCTGTCAGCGAAAAAATAAAAAAAAACACTTTGAGAGAACAAGGACGGCATTGTTATAAAAAGGAGATAAACAGAGTGAAGAATGAGGAAAAAGGGAGGAAACGATTAAGAGAACAGTTTTCGTGTTTGGGATAAGCGGAACTGGATATATAAATCAAGATGGAAGCCTAGAATTAATTAACATTACCGAGCTATAAATAAAATATCTGGAGTTGAATGGCGCACGCAAATCTGCTTGGAATCTTTGTGCAAATTGGATTTTGAAGAACCCCTGAAATTCTTTAGTGAAATCATTATCAGCGCTTACTTTGTATATTTACCAAAGCAATCCAGGCTTTTGGCTTATTCACCATCGAACCTTCTTGCGTCCTGCGCTGATAGACACGAAACGAACAATGAACAGACTCCGACAATACAGTGTGGGAAGTATAAAATGATCTGAGGATATTAAAGTAAACGTGCGAACAAACCAAAGCAATACTAGAATAAAAGCACTTCCGCTTTATTGAAGATCGAAATATGCCAAATTCAATTTTTTTTTATCAAAATTAATTATAAACAATTTAATTTCGGGTGTGATGTGATGTGAGTACGTAACATTATAAAATACATAATTCTTATTTCAGTACGTATTTATAATGAATTTACGCCGCCGTTCTTACAAGTGTTGGAGCGGTAAAGGTCATCCTAGTTGCATTATAAGCAGATATTGAGGGTTCGATTCTTGCCATTGTTGCTTGCTATTGTTAAATTTTTTTTAATTTTAAAAATACATTTCTTTTTTAATTTTAATAAAAATCTATCTACCAAGTAACCCAGTTGCCAAGATTCAGCTTCGCAAATTCTAGAATTATAATAGATATTTCGTGATTTATCACGGCATATTACAATTGTAGGATTGGTCGGGGTTTAGTATTTTATAAAAATCAAATATCAATTCATTTTATGAAAATATTTTCAGAAATGGCTGGAACATTTTTAGCGAAATTATCAAACCGTATATGGTTAAAATACAAATATTCGCCATTAAATGTTTAAATTACCGAGGTTTTCCGATTACAAATGCCATTAATATTCAAACATTCTCCCCCCACCCCCTTGAATGGGGTGTTTATTGCGTCCCTGCAAGTATCGGGAACCCATTAGAATAGACCTAGGCGTAACGATGATTAGTTGATATTATAAAATCAATAATGCGCGCCTAAGAATTAACCGCTCCTCCGGTCATGAAAATATTATTTACGTACCCTAATTACACAATACTCGGATTCCGTGTCGACGGAATTAGCCAAACTATGTAATTATTTTGTCGACCGAAAACTGAATCGACGGAAATAAGTATAATATTATTTCGATTGAAAGTATGGCTTGTGCAGCGTGCTTGACCGATTGTCAAAGCAAATGGTATTATAATTACACTACATTAATCCTTACCCAGCTTAATTTACAATGAATACTAATAAATGTATTATTATTTTATGAAATTTGTTCTTCGGAAAGTTAAATCTTTGAATCTAATATATAAATATATCACTGGTCAGTGGAGCTGAGTGGACAAACGCGTCGGATTTCCACCGGGGCGTTGTAGGTTCAATTCCTCTGCTAGCTAAGTCCTCATCCATCATTGCACAAGCAACATCTTTCGCTTATTATGATGGCAGTAGGGGTTTTCCAAATACTGTCAGGTTATTCGTAACCCGGGAATGTCAATCTTTATTTTTAATAAAAAATAAATAAAATTTATTAATTATAGTTATATTAGGCATACAACTTTGCTTCCGCCGTTTTCCTATAGATGGCTTTTTCCCGGGTTACGAATAACCTGACAATATTTGAAAAACTCCTACTGCCATCATAAGAAGCGGAAGATGTTGCTTGTGCAATGGAGGACTTAGTCAGCAGAGGAATTGAACGCAGACGCCTGGGTGGGAATCCGACGCGTTTGTCCACTCAGCTACCGACCGGTCGATTAAAGCAACTAATATTTTTTCTTGACGAGTCAAGTTACTTTTCGCGATTTTTCACGGGTAACAACTGGTGCTCGCAATAAGAAGTTGTGTCGACCAAGTTCCTGGGAATATGCATTAGTTTATTGTGCACGTGTTACGTCTGTGGCGACATGAAATTTGCAATGAAATGTATAAAATCGCGCCACATCGCAATCGCAGACGGTGGAAAGTCAGCTTCAGCAAATAAATGTCAGATTCGCATGACTTATGAATAAAAAGGCGACGTTATTCACGAGTTAATGTCCCTTTAATAAGCTTTCCCAAGTGTGTGCGGGGCGTTTAACTTCTGTACTCTACCAAAAATAATGACAACAATAAATTCGCATTACAAACTCATTTGGGAAATATTAAAGAATACTTAGTCTCAACTAAGGTTTTTTTTTTCATAATGAATACCGCACAAGAGTCCCAACCGTCTGGAGCCAGTGGGAATATGGCATCCCCAATTAATGTATTTTGTGAGACTGACGGAGAGGAGATGGGAAGAGCAAGGTTGGGAAGTACCTGGATATTCAGATCTGGTCACCAAACGCGGCTAAAGTCATTTCAAGCATCGTTTCCCTCAAATAAAATTCCCTGACTACCGGCTGGAGCCAGTGAGACAAAAGCATCCACAATTGGGGTATTTTGTGAGGCTGAATGTAGTGGGGAGAGGAAGGAGATGGGTAAGAGGAAGGTTGGGAAGTACCTGGCTATTCAGATCTGGTCACCAAACACGGCTAAAACCATTTCAAGCAACGTTTCGATTCTGAATGGTGGTCTTTCACCGGAGCGATACTTAGAGGGTCTACCACTCTGGAACGTGTCGCATATATACTACTATATATTATTATTTATTTTTTTTTTTACATGAATACCGCACAAGAGTTTCAACTGCTCCCAACCGTCTAGAGCCAGTGAGACTATGGCATCCCCAAATTGGAGTATGTTGTGAGGCTGAAGGTAGTGGGGAGGGGAAGGAGATCGGGAAGAGGAAGGTTGGGAAGTACCTGGCTATTCAGATCTGGTCACCAAACACGGCTTAAGCCATTTCAAGCAACGTTTCGATTCTGAATGGTGGTCTTTCACCAGGGCGATACTTAGAGTATCTACCACTCTGATTTCATATGAATTGAATGTATTCGCGCACGCCGAGTTTGAATCCGCGGTCTCTGGATTCGTAGTCGAGCGCCTTACGACTCGACCACGTAGGCCATCAATTGGGGTCAGTTATAATAATTGGTTTTCTCAAATTCCTCAGTGTGTGTGACAAGGGCGCTGGTGGGATACCCAGCAGACGAGAGTTGATATCAATAACATGAGATCGAGCCATTTCCACGATACGTTATTTTATAAAACGGCTTGGTATGCGGACTAACTGCCGGCATTCTAGTTTCCTACTTCATTTAATCCGAGCGAACAAATCCCTCTCTCTGGCCCTTTCCTTACCCTCCCTTACAACGTCTCCCAACCAGGTGGAAAGTAGAGATGTTCGATATCAGAATTATGTGTACCTGCGGTTCCCGTTACCGGTGACCGGCCAGCCATCGGTTTTTTATCCAGTTCTTTTTGGAACCGGTTCCTGGTGCCAGAAAAGTTCCACAAAAGAAAAAAGAAAAAATCGAAAAGTACTAGCAAATCGAAAAAGTTACTCGCCAAAAAAAGTACTAGTCGGTAGAGATTTGAAAACGAAAAGAACTGGAACTAGTTCTTTAACAAAAACAAAATTTCATGGGTGGGGGGTTGCTAGCAATTTCCAAAACAAGAAGAGCTGGGACCGGTTCCTCGCACGAAAAGAACGGACAAAGGATATCGATATTTTTAGTTGCGAAAATTTGGAACCGGTTCCTCGAAGAAATAATATCGACGGTTCCAGTGTGCTAGGAACCGGTTCATTTTAACCGGGACAGGAACCATCTCTAGTAGAAAGATATTTCCTCTTGCTTTACACAGTAGTCAGGAAATTTACTGTGAGGGAAACGATGCTTGAAATGACTGTAGTCGCGTTTGGTGACCAAACCTGAATAGCCAGGTACTTCCCGACCTTGCTCTTTCCATCTCCTCTTCCTTCAGTCTCACAACATATCCCAATTGGGGATGTCATAGTTCCACTGGCTCCAAACAGTCGGGAGCAGTTGGGACTCTTGTACGGTATTCACGTTTAAAAATAATGATAGTACAAAAAGGCTTTATTCCACATTGTTTTGCAAGCAAACTTAGGCCAAGCGCGCACGGGTTGCTTTTGTCACGGCAACAGTTTCGTCGCCATCTCAAAATCTATTGGAGTGTATGGAGATCCGCGCACGCAGCGACGTGACATTAGGGTGACTTTTTAGTTCCACTGGTCGGCGACTTTTGAGTGACGAAACTGCCACCGTGTCTGTAGAGAGTACTTTTGTGTAGGCGCTCGCGCACGGCTGACAAAATGTCATTCGGTGACTCATCCGCCTGTTCGAAATCCATTGCCGGAATGAAAGGGTGAGAGTCACTCACCATGTGCGTGCTCGATTGGAAGACAGTGACGAAACTGTTGCCGTGACAAGTCACCCGTGCGCGCCTGGTCTTAGACCTAGTAGTTTGAACCACTGTCACATTTTACACTGCCGCAAATCGACGATTAGCGCCATTACGAATTTTTTACCGTTTCCACTTCAAATAATCGCCCAAGCAATGATACTTAGCCCGTTTCAGCATCAATTTGATCAAACTATGATCAGGTGTCAAGCATTACAGCATCTTTATGTTATCGGTTATCACTAAGGTCAAAATTCATTTGTAAAAAAAAATGTGGGATAACGCCTTTCACCTAAACACAGTCAATATAAATAAAAGCCTAGCTTTATCCAGTCCACAATGGAGTGCTTATACCAACCCTGATGTATGGCAGTGAGGCATGAAACTGGCAGACGAAAGATTGAACTAGACCGAATACTGAAGGCATGAGATCCTTATGTGCGATAAAACAATGTATGACCGTGTTAAAAATGCTGGTATCCGGAAAGAATGCAAGGCTGGTGTAAGCGTAATGAATAGAATCAAGAAAGGGACGCTTACAAGGTTTGGGCATGTAGAGCGAATGAACGAAAAAAGGAAAGTGAAAAGAATGTATAACGCGATAGTGAATGTAAAAAGTCGGGGTTGCCCGAAGTAGACATGGCACGATCAAGTGAATCAAATACTTGAGTCGGGCCATGTGAAGAGTCAGAATAACAGAAGAGTATGTACGAAACGATTTATGAATGTGAATGATGCAAGGAGCGTGTGCCACAATAGTGTTTGTAAGGCGGTCCGTCCTCTCTGCCTACCCCTTTTTATTTTTTAAAGAGAGAGAAACCATCCCGGGTTACGAATAACCTGACAGTTTTTTAAAACTCCTACTGCCATCATAATAAGAAAATGTTGCTTGAGCAATGATGGAGGACTTAGCTAGCACTAGCTAGCAGAGGAATTGAACTCAGGACACCCGGGTGGGAATCCGACACGTTTGTCCACTCAGCTACTAATCGGTCAGTTATTTTAGTTAGTTCATCCAGACTTCCGCAGGACGAATGTGTCATTAGCGGTAGCGGAAGATATTCCTTATAATTTCAGCAGATCGCATCCGCACTGAATGTCAGCTTTCTACTAAGTAATTTGGGTTTAACCTTTATGTGACTGAAAGGGTACCCGGGTACCCTTTTCGGTTTTCAAGATAGATTTTTTTAATGTTCCAGTAAGTCTAACCGGCTGAAACTTCCTGACTTCTTCACAATAGTGAAAATGAACAATTGAACATAACCGTTGGATATGTGTGGAGGGTGGTATGTTAGCGGAAAACGCATAAGTATAATTTATTACTCCTGATCACGGAAAGAGTATCCGGGTACCCCGAGTGTTTTATATGGAATTTGAACGTTATCCGTATTTATTAATCATTTTATCTTATTTTAAATCATAAACATGATGTACTGTTGTGTTCAAAATACATCCCCTTTACCCTTAATACTATTTTTAATCACCTTTTAATTAAAAACCCCCAAGAAAAGATGGTAATGTATGAAATTCACTTCCCCGTGTATTGAACTGAGTCGAAATATATTACGTCATAAAAGTGGTCCAGCAAACTTCAGAAAACGATGTACTGTAAAAGAAACCGTCATATAAATTTTGAAAAGGTGCAATTTTCTTCAGTCACATAAGGGTTAAAAAAAATTGCGAAATTTTGTAACAAAAAAGGGGCACGACCCCGAGAAGATACTTTAATATTAAAATGAGAAGATTATTCCTTGCATAATGAATTGCTTCATTATAAGCATCGTGAAATCATGATTTCCTTGTTATTTATTATTCCATTAAACTTAAATTGTGATTAAATATCGGACGCGAGCAGCTCGGAAATATAAATTCTGGAAATATTCAGGAATGAACATAGGAGCGTAGGGTGGAAAAGGCGGGTGGGGGTGTTATAATGAGCTGGCTAAGAGGAGGAGCAGCCGCCCAGCGACGTTGTGGGTGGGGAGGGGGTAGTGGCATGCTGCGGGTGGAGGTTGTACGGATGGATGTCTACGGTTGAATGATCGCTAAGAGGGATATTGGAACGACTGGACTAATCTACTTAACTACTTATTTAGGGCTTCATTTCATTACTCCGGTCCGCCGAGGCACGTCCTGCGCGGTTCAGCGCACCGCTGAGGCGGCTTGGAATTAGTGAAGATGCCAAGATTAAGTCGAAACGCTTGTACCACCAACCGCGTACTAAAACTTTCCAAACAATGGCCGCATTCACCGATGAAACTAAGCGACCGCTAAATTAAAATTGTGCTCTCTTTTACCTCGGAGCGAGAATATATACGGAGAGAGAGCATAACATTTTTACCCAACCTATACAAATTTACGATAAATCATTTTCTCCGGGTTTTTACGTCGTAAACCGTAAGAGAGAAAGAGACAAGATAAGTTCACACCTCCTCGGAGTAAGAATATCTATGGAGAACACAACATTTTGGCTAAATTTCACACCGCTTCAAAGTATTGAAACCATGTTCTTTGACTCGTGCGTCTCTCGGGACTCGGCCCACACGCTTTGATGTGCAACTAAACTGAACATAACTGAACGGTTTTTAGGTTATATGGTTTATTTATTTTTATAAGAATACTGTGAAAAAGTGGTTGTACGAATAAACAAAAACACTGTGTCGACATGTGCTATGAATGGATGTATAAATACCGTAAGCCACGCCCAGGTCCAACCGAGTCAGTAAAACCTAGTAAAAACTGACTACAGATCGATCTACAGCGTTACCTCTTGTATATTATTGCTCTAAGGTCTCCCGCGTCTCCGGAGACTCCGCCCACTACGTTTTGTTATGCGACATAACAGGACATAACTCGACGGTTTTTTACGGACGACAGAGGTCGTCCATAATCCCAGAGAAGATTGATAGAAAACGAGGTTAAGGAGGATGTCTTAACTCTTAGCTTTGTAATTCGCATGACTGCCAAGACTAGTTTTGCCTACTTGTTTTACCATGCAGTCGGCACGGCAAAGAATGGTATGATGATAGCAAACCTTAGATAGGAGAGAATATCAGAACGTACCAGGTTAGTATATATTTTTTACAATGAATACCATTCAAGAGTCCCAACTGCTTGGCATCCCCAATTAGTGTATGTTGTGAGGCCGAAGGTAGTGGGGGGGGAGGAGATGGGGAAGAGGAAGGTTAATAAGTACCTGGCTATTCAGATTTGGTCACCAAAACGGATATTTTTTTTATAGTAAATAGCGCACAAGAGTCCAAACTGCTCCCAACGAACTAGACCCAGTGAGACTATGGCATCCCTAATTGGAGTATGTTGTGAGGCTGGAGGTAGTGGGGAGCGGAAGGAAATGTGGAAGAGGAAGGTTTGGAAGTACCTGGCTATTCAGATCTGGTCACAAACGGCTAAAGCCATTTCAATTAAGCAACGTTTCGATTCTGAATGGTGGTCTTTCACCAGGGCGGTACTTAGAGTATCTACCACTCTGTGGAACGTGCCGCAAATATACTTTCACCAGGGCGCTACTTAGCGCATCTAACATACTCGTATGAGACGCAATAGTCTAACCTGAGAGCACATCAACGGTTAAAAATAAGTTAATCGCAGTCGCGTGTCACCCGTATTGCGGGCAGGTCATAGGCCAAATAATGGAGTGTGTTTAGCATCAGGCAACTTGCCTTACAGGGCGCTACTTAGCGCATCTAACACCTCGTATGAGATAGTCTAACCTGAGAGCACATCAACGGTTAAAAATTGTGTGTGATCTTTGTTCCGTGGACCGCCCACGTATAAATGTACCGCCGGGGAGACTGGGGCCATCACACCAACTCTTAACCAGCTATTGAGGTTACTGAGGCGTGAAGCTGAATGGTTACTGAAGATGCGTCCGAACTTAGCTACGTATAGATTGGATTATATCTACTCATTGTTGTGAAACTCGTAGATAAATGGTTAACAGGCGAATGACGAATAACCGGAGTATGAATGCAGCGTGACGTAATCCTAAGGACTTAACACGACACCCGTCAAATTGACGGATAAAAACAAATACTGTAATAAAAAATTTTTTTTAACGGAAATTAGACTCCACAAACTGATAACAACTGAAGATAGATTTATTTATATACACGCATGGTCAACGTCGTCAGACTTCCACCCTCGAAGATACCTTTTTGATTGCCCCATAAATCATAATGCGCCGAATGTGTTACGCAACGAACTTTTATTTGTAATTTGGGTTTGAAACAAGATATCCTTCACATCGATGACATTCTTTCTTGATTGCTTCACACAAACTGTTACACTATATAATTTTTTTTTAATTTTTTTAATTTATTAACTTTTTGTTTCTTACATTATTTTTTGACATTACCTACCTCACTAGGTCATAAGAACCTGTTCTGAGGTAAGTGACAGTGAGTAAAAGTAGAATAATTTAAAAAAAAATTATGATATTAGTTACACAATATTTTTGTCATGGTGAAGAATTTCAAGTGCTATTTTAGGAGGTCTTCAATTTCCTTGCGGTCCTTACTCATTAGCCATTTAGTAATGTTTTGATTAAAGGAATACATATTGGTGATGGCTACAGCCTGTGGTGGGAGTTTGTTGTAAGTGTGAGGCGCGATGTACACATGGTGTCTTTGTGCAAAAGCTGTATTGTATTTAGGTACTAAAAGTCTTTCTTGTCGTTTGGCCCTTGTATTTTTATTATTTGATATACGTAATGATTTTGAAGAATGAGTTATTTTTAACACTATTTTTATAACTGTCTGATGGCTAAAAGTTGAAAAGTGGCGTTGTTGGGTGCCTGAAGGGCTTTCTAAATAATTCGTAAAATTACTTTTTGTATTTTATAACAGGACCTAACAAGGTAATAGCAACTCCCCCAACCAGCTATTCCATATCCTATATGGGTTAGACATAAGGCAAAGTATACACTACGCAACTGAAGATTATGACATGAAAACACTAATCTACACGGTCAGCGGGGGGCGGGTCACCCCCTTCGAATCCTACGTTTGATTTTTACTGTCAGGTACGGAATGGTTAAAATACCTAAATTTACAGATTTTTTTAGCGCAAACAAAGATGAAATATAAAAAGTAATACTTTTCAGCTTTTTACTGGTAAAGTATTTCTATTCGGAATGTGCATCTTATTGTAGAAATTGTGAACAGTGTCGGGAAATATGATAATCTTTTCTACCCGGTGAGCGGAGGGCGGGCAGCCTTTTGCTACTGTGGGTTTTTTTTGTGTATGTTTATGTACAAGTACTTAAAGGAAAAAATTTGAAACTGGGGGTCCAGCGATCAAAGTTGAAAATGGAAGGATTCGGGTTTGAATCTAATTTGGAGTAAAATGTTTTGACCAAATCTATTATGTTATGGTCGAGCGGTAAGACGCTTGACTACGAATCCAGAGGTCACGGGTTCGACCCCAGCGTGCGCAAATAAATTTTATTAAATTATAACACAATCAATTAAAATAAAATAACATATAGTATATTTGCAGTACGTTCCAGAGTGGTAGATTCTCTCAGTATCGCCCTGGTGAAAGATCACCATTCAGAATTGAAAAGTTACTTGAAATGACTTTAGCCGTGTTTGTTAACCAGATCTGAATAGCCAGGTAACATCTCGACCTTCTTCTTCCCCATCTCCTTCCCCTTTCCGCTACCTTCAACCTCACAACATACCCCGTTTGGGGATGCCACAGTCTCACTGGCTCTAGACGGTTAGGAGCAGTTGGGACTCTTAAGCGGTATTAACAAAAAAAAAAGATTTTTTTTGGAGTGGAGGAATTTTAGAGCCCGCGTTTAGTAGCGTAGTGTCTGGTCTGTATTCCATACGAATTCTCAATACGTAATGAATTCGCTAAACAGGCGTATATTTAGTAAGCACAGCGAGTACTATCGCTGTATGAAATAAAGGAAACATAGACTTTCACTTCGATTCCCACATGACAAAATTAGGCGTCCGCGTTCTCAAACAGCTTCGCGCGGAGGACCTTGGCTGGCCGTCTCACCGTCTGGGATGACGTAGCTCGATGCACATTCGCAGGTAGATTAGGCCATACATCCGACCGTACCGCCGCGGCTTTACCATTGATGGAGTTACTGGTAGGAGTGCCTCGGCGCGGCTAGCGAGGAGGAGGGAGGTGGAAGGTGGAAGGAGACGCGATGGTGATGGTGTCGCAGTGTCGGCAGTGGGCGGATATAAGAATATCCTTAGAGTAACAATATAAAGAGACCGTACTAATTTGTGACAAATCGTTGACAAACTCGCAAAATATAGCTCTCTCTTTATGCTCGGTTCTATACGCATATGAGAAAAAGAGACAAACAATTGTTGAAACCAATACACGATTTGGGGCGTGCTGAATACCATGTCCGCAATATTTGATCTGTACGAGCTTCATTCTGGTTTGGAGTGTCAGGCGAACGGACTGTCAAAAGTGCAAATAAATAGTTAAAAAACTTGAGTTATTTTTTGTCCGATATCTGTAAAAACATCATGGCCATATGTGCTATACTTGGTTGCTTCAATCGAAGTACAAAAGGACCAAAAACAAACAGTTTTCACACGTATGTACCATAAAAATCGTCTTTTTTAGTTAGATCTCAAATATTTAACATTCTAACCTACAAAACAACTAGTAACTTACACCAATATGTTTGGAATAATAATAAATATAATAACTTAATAATAACTTAATCTTTGGACTATTCGTTCCAATATAATAAACTTCCGTTTGAAATGAGTTTTAGTGGATTCGTAATATTTTTAACTTAGAGATATTTACTAGCTGTCACATAAGAAACCATTACAGTGGGGAATACCCATATTGTACGGCTTCTGAAAGTATCCCGGTCTCTTTCTTTCTCATGATACTAACGCTAAATTGTTGGCAAACAGATAAAGACAGAATAATGTTTATCTTTACGGTTTTCTTCGCATCCGATTGGCTGGAAGCATATACGTCATACCTCCCTTGGTCAATCCTTGGTCAAAAAGTGCGGACAAAATTTCGCAATGTTAGGTCTCTACGTTACTCTAAGAGAATATCATTTAGATTTGCCGGCGTTTTGCGAAACGAACGCGGCGGACCGGCTAAAATCGCAACTTTGCATTGACAACTTTCGTATTGTTATTTTGGTGCGATTTTTTAGATCGACGGAAATAATGCATATCGGGGATCTGACTCATAGAGATTAGGAGATATTTCATGGTTCTACAAAACAACGCTTTCAATAGTATTTATTTATAAATTAACGGACTTAAGTCCAATTACAAAAAAGACACATAAAACACTAAATGGAAAAAAGAGCAACAGAGAAGGAATAGCACATACTAAATAATAAATGAAGCGATGACAAAAATAAGGCGAAATAAACATAAGAGAGAACATTTAAGCCATAGTCTAGTCTAAGTTTTGGTAGAGTCGTAAAGGATGAGAAAAATCATTTAGACTGCTACCAAAATTTTCAAGACCATGGCTTGAATTAACAAGTCTTGACATTGGAGAATTATACCCATAATTACTATAGTGATGATTGAGGAACAGCAATTCATTGTTTCTGAGTCTACGGCAAGGAATGTTGAACTGAATAAGTTGCAACAGAGAAGGTTGAGTCAATAAAACAATTAATAATTTTGTAAATGAAATTAAATAAAAGTCTTTCTTGCGCTTTTCTAATGAAGACATTTTCAATAATTGTTCAATTTCATCATATGAATAATCGCCTCTTTCTCGCCCTAATCTCCATGCAGTACCGCGTAAGAAGCGATGTTGTACGGATTCAATATGATGAATGTGAACGGTATTGAAAGGGTACCAAATTACACTAGCATATTCTAGATGTGGGCGAACTGATGAGCTGTAAAGGATTTTTAGGGTCTTTATATTCTTTAAGTCACATACAATAGTAGCCGAACACTTACAGTTTTTCAAATTCTAAAAACGTACGAAAAAAACTTAATTCCTCCCCGAAAGTGAATGGTTCAAGATTTTTCATTGCAACTCTTATGGTAAGGGAAAAACCTTTACGTTCTAGAAAGTCCTGATAAAAGTCACCACACGTTACTTCTAGATAAAAAAAATAGCGTGGTCATTGCTAATTAAAGTTTCCGTACCTGAAAGTAAAAAAAAACAAACGTACGATCCGAAGGGGTTGACGTAGTTATCCGATTTGATCTTGCTTATTAAGACGTTCATTGCTAACTAAAATGTGTACATATTAATGAGGGATCAATTCAAACTGACGAACAATGACAGGTTTCCCTGTGCCCTGTGGAACGACTAAAAACTACATGGCTGCGTCTGTTTTAGATCGGTTCAAAGCGAAGAGGCGGCACAACGCGCGTGGCGCGTTGTGCGCATACCGGTCATATGACTGTGAACGTGTTAAAGCGTTTTCATGATATAATCTTAGGTAATGTTTAGAGAGGTATATTTATAATATTTCAGTAATCTTTATTTAAGCTATCGCACAAAACTCTTGTTAGGAGTTACATTAGAACCCCGTCCGAAACGGGAGTGTTAAGTAATATATGTTTTCATACCACACAATAAACCGACCGGTTAGGTTAAGGATTTTTTCCGTGATCGATATTGGGTTCTATATTGCATGGCAAAAATAAATATTTGCGAATGGAAAACGAAAGGAAAAACTAAGAAAAGCCTGTCTGCTTAGATCTCGAGATCCATTGAAGGATACATCAAATTACAAGTAAACGAGCTATCATGAGCAATGAACGATGGACAACGAGGGCTATGTTCTGAAGGAAGACTAATTTCATTATCAAGTCTCTGGGAACTTCTTCAATATAATTAATTACTCGGGTTGCAGTGGTATTTATATTCCAGAGAGAAAACAATATTTACGTATTGTTAACGGGGACGGGAAAATGCTTCAAATCGCCGAGTGAGAAGCCGCAGGATATAATTTTCTCGAAAGAACACAGTTTCGGGTCTGCATTTTGCATAATTAAACCATTGCGGATGAAATGGAATTACTCCGTCATAATTTCCATATTATGAATGAGACTTATCGTGTTCCCTTTCATAAATACTAACAGTTATGTTTTCTGGGCCATACAGTTGGCAGCATTTAAAAAATGAGAGAAGGAAACCTATTTTTTTCCATAACAATCAAATTATTTTTCTTTTGTATTAAATTCTTGATCCAGATGTATGGCAGTGAAACCTATTGTTAATAAGGAAGTGACCAAAACAATGCCTTGATACTTCATTTTGAGGTTTCCAGAGTTCTTGCAAAAAAATTAAGAAAATATAAATTTTATTTCTAAAAGTCACCAATTTTAACGAATGTACGTCATTATGCGAATATTCACGTTGATAAAGTAACAACTAATTTTAATGAATTTATAAAACCCCAATTAAACAATACAGTTTCCTTGTGAGTACGTACGTAGGGGAGGGTGAACTTTTAAAAATCCGAACTTTGTATGAAAATCATCAAATTTAAAATTACATTTTCAAATCCAGACAGGTGATTACGTAGGTACCTACCTTACCTATTATATATTTTACAAGAAACAATTATTTAAATGTCAGATGTTTGTTTTTGTTCGCTGTCTCAGATTAAATCGCAAGTCATGTTATATCCCGTGATTTTTCACGGGTAACAACTAGTATAAAATAAAACTTAGTTAAAATTACCTAAAAGAAAAGCCCAGGAAAGAATATGATTTAATTTGCATTTTCAAAATTATTAATTGTTTTGTAGACTCACCTTCTCCCTGTTGCAACTTATCCAGTTCAACATTATACATTACTCTACTAATTATCGGTATCATTCTCCACTGTCCAGAATGTCGAGACTTGTTAACTCAACCCATGGGCTTGAAATTTTTTGTAGTAGTCTAATGATTTTTGTCATTCTTTACGACTCTACCAAAACTTTGACTAGACCATGGCTCTAATGTTCTTTCTTATGTTTATTTTGTCCTATTCTTGTCATCGGTTCATTTAATATTATGTATATGCTGTTCTTTCTCTGTTGCACTTTTTTTCCATTTCGAGTTTTTTATGATTTTTTGTAATTAAACTTTAGTCCGTTAATTTATAAATAAATAAAACTTCAAAACAGCGTTTTCCACACACGATGTATTGTGTGATACCGCACAACGGTCGCAACTGCCCGGAGCCTGTGAAACATGACATCCGCATTCAGAGAACGCTGTAAGGTTGAAGGAAGTTGAGAAAAGAGAAAGGGGAAGGTTATTCAACCATTTTTTCAATAAAATATATATTTTGACTCCTACGAGGTGTTTTAAACACTCTGACATCTACGCCCAGAATCAAGGAGCTTATGTCAGCAACGGAGGTAGGTATCGTTATACGGTTATCTACTGTAATTCAATAAATAAAAGCGTAGTATAAATTCCTGATAAAATAAAGCTCAGACAATAGAATAATAAACGGTTGACTTCGGAAGGCAGCAAGTGCACAAAAATAACGCATTATGTGGGAATACTTAAAGTGCGCATTAACCTCTCCTTAACTATGATGTGTAACGACTACACAATGTTTCTAATAACTTAAACATCTCTATAATCATCATAAATACTCGATTCATATTTTAGGTATTCTTCCACAATACATTAACGCATTGAAGAAAAAATAGTTTTTATGTTAATTAGCATTTATCGGGCACATACGAGATAAATAAAATCAAACGCTGGTAGTGTGTGACGAAGGTATATTCATTCTAAAAAACCGCTATGGGTTGAAAAGATACGCGAAGAGTGTGCGGGAGAGATACGAAGCTATTCACATCTCACTCTTACTTGATTTCGCTATATGGGAACCCGCGAAATGGAATCTCAGTTCGTTTTTTCATGTTTTCAGCTTTTAAATTTCAATTATTATCTCTGTTGACTTCAAATGTGATTCATTTAGGCGATTGGCTATGAATATCCTTCCTTTTTCTGATTTAAATCGCATTTTTTTACCTATGTAATGATTACACAACGCCGGGGCCGCAATAATAATTTAGCGCAGTAAGGGGAAGGTTAAAATTTAGTTCCCACAGAAGCTCAATTTGCAGTAAACCGAGGATTTCAAAGAGGGTACTTTTAAAGCCACTGCTTGGAGGCAAATTTAGTTAGCAATGCTTTGCTTTTAAATACAAGTTCTACGTGTATTTTTAAAGAATATTTTATTTAAAAAATAATTAATACAATTTTGCGATTAAAATAATCTTTATGCCATAAATTGCCGACATGGTAATAGAATTCCCCACCTTTCCAGGCGAGCTGTATGGTGTAGCAATTAAAATTAAAACACGCTCGCAGGTGTTTTTCATCGAATGAGGTGAATATTAAAAGAATTTAGATACATGATTCTAAAAAGTACTTTTCTGCAATGTTGTTCGGTTTTAATCAACAGATTTTGGTACATGGAAAATTGACCTAATTTAGTATCCAGTTAACTCGAAAGAAAAAAAACCAGTCAAACAAAATCAAGATGGTGAAAATTGTATTGCGCAAAAAATCTTTTTTTTTTAAATGGGGCTATAAAGGAAGAATTTTAAATGCTATAGAAACAAATACTCATTTGGAATAAAAAGAAAAAAAATGTTTTTTAAAAACATGAATTGGACGTAGTTATGCAGAAAACATCCAACCCCAAAAATATGAAATCGAGAAAAAGGCCTTTGAAAATATGACCATACAAAAGCATTAATATGCGTAATCGGCATTTGTAAAGTGAATATAAGTGTTTTTTTTTCATTTATTTATGAGAATTAATCTATAATGTATTTATAAAAATTAAATAAAAGTCCTACATTTTAATGTTTTTAAACTTCAATTTAAGCCGAATGCCTGCAATGTACGTTAATAAAAAAAATGAATTACCAAAAATCTATTGCATTTAGGCTTGGATGTTTTCAGCAGATGGAAATCTCGTATTCATCTATAGGAAAACAATGATTTTGGAAAATTGTGGGTTGGACGCTTTCAGCATAACTACGTCCAATTGAGGATAAAAAGTGAGATCCAAAAACAATTTGGGCTACAATATTTATTATACACGTATTACACTATTTTGTGAAATATACTTTGATAATATAACTAATTGTAAAACCTACGCTATATGAATATACTATCGTTTTATTTACTAACTTTTTGTTTTAAACTCTTGCTTTAATGTTATATTCTACCCATCTATTGTACTCCTTTATTTAACTAAAAAAAATTATGTCAAAGCCTTTGGCGTTAATAAAATACAATAAAATAAATAAATTCTTACCTGAAATAAAAGGGTACAATTTGGTCAATAAATTCAACTGACACTATCAGAAGTTTGGAGGAGATTAATGAAAACAACATTACATACAGACTTGATATTAATGAAGACATAGAAGAAACAAACGAAATATACTTCAAGTTACAGAAGAAGAATTAAAAGATTGGCCGGATGGAATTACAGTAAAATTAATAAAGGAATAAACTACCTGTCCCCAGAAAATATTTTACAAATATAATAAATGAATCGTTGAGAACAGGGAAATGGGTTTTTTGTTTTATTTTACCAAAGACAAAGTCAAATATTGGACTTATAAAATTTGGTTTGTTTATTAATTAGGGCCTGAATGAATTAATTGCTTCCTAAATATGAAGAGGTTCAAATTATTTAACCTGATACCCGACGCATTTTTGTGTAGAGGTTTATTCGAAAGAATTAGTAAGGAGTGGTTGGTTTCGAGTATATGGCTGGCGAATTCCGAGAAGGAGTTGTTAGTTAAACATCTTAGATGTTCTCTAACTCTAATATTGACGTTCCGAGTCGTTTTTACAATATGTAGTCGTTTTTACAATATTTTTAAACTCTTAACTCTAATAAAGTGGTGTTTTACAAAGTTTATTGTTTTATTTAATATACAATGTCACACCCCAAGTTTTTGCTTCCTTCCTTCGAAAAAAATAAATATATATATATTTGTAAAAGCCTTTGGCGTTAGTAAAATACAGTAAAATAAATAAATTCTTACCTGAAATAAAAGGGTACAATTTAGTAAATAAATTCAACTGATACTATCAGAAGTGTGGAGGAGATTAATGAAAGTATAGTATTTCTTGCATATATCTTGATATTAATGAAGACATAGAAGAAACAAACGAAATATACTTCAAGTTACAGAAGAAGAATTAAAAGTTTCCTCGGATGGAATTACAGTAAAATTAATAAAGGAATAAACCAACCTGTCCCCAGAAAATATTTTACAAATATAATAAATGAATCGTTGAGAACGGGAAAGTTTATCCCAAGTAATAATAATACCAAAGACAAACAATAAAAAAAGAACACAAAGAGATGTTATGAATTCCGGCCAGTGAATACCCTTCCTAAATATGAAGAGGTTCTCGAGTACGGAGTAAAGCAACAACTTGTAGAATTTTTAGAAAGAAATAGTATACTGTGTGAGGAACAATGTGGAAATAATCAAACTTCCGAAAAGGCTCTCTTAAACTAATTTTAGAATACTGGAAAGAAGATACTGTTTTTTCATACAATTGCTATATTTCAAAAGAGCATTTGAAAACAGGGTTGAAAACGTAAGGGTAATTATAATAAAGGGGGCGGCATTACAATGGTTTTAAAAATATTCAAAGGACAGATATCAAACTACTAACGCTGGACACTTAGCATTGGATCTAGTACTGATTAAATTAGGGGTACCACAGGGATCAGATTTTGAGCCGATCCTTTTCACGATATACATAAAATACATAGTAAAAATGATTAAATACTGTCGTATTTTCGCAGATAATGCATTGATATATAATTCTATAATTTTGATATATATACTTAGAGATAATTATGTCTCATTTGTGGAACAAATAAACTATGACCTCAACAATCCCTGTGGTTTAAAAATAATTAAATTAAATTGAATATAAACAAAACAAAATTTATGAGCATCGTAATTAAAATAATAATAGCTACTCCTTTGATATTGATGGATAGATACATTTTGAAGGAAGTATCCGAAATGAAATATGTGGGTGTGATATTAGATTCAAGGTTGAATTTATCTGTAAATACAAAATATGTTATGAAGAAAATTGCCAAAAAAACTTTCACTACTCGGAAGGATAAGAATATATTTTTGGTTATGCTTAGGTAAAAAAAAAGTGGAAATTCAAGTATCGGAATCGACGTTAAAATAAGTTTGAGAATAGTGTTTTCGGGTACGCTGTTTGTAATAATATTGTTATTTGACAAACTAATAGTCGATATGAAGTCTAAATTGACTTAAGTCCTTAATACCAAGGACAACAGATATATCAGTGCAGAATCCTGTAAAACTGTATAGAATACATATTCACCCCTTCTCCTTCCCATTCCAACTTCTAAATATGTATATATGTCTCTGTATTTTAGGTTAATTTTAATATTGTTCTGAAGATGGAAGGGTGCTTCCGAATCCAGTCGACAAAATATTGAAAATAAAAGTGGTTTTAAACGAAGTTTATCTGTTTTATTTATAAATATATTTATATATATATATATTTATATATATATGTAGAACAATTTTCTCGGTTTTACCCGCGTAACGTAGTCCTTAAAAGGACTTTTTAACTCCTGACGTTTCGGACAGAGATCACACTGTCCATCTTCAGAGGCCTTATGTCTTGAGTTTCTGAAATAGCCTCAAACTGATAGCTTAGAAATAGATAGATAGATAGATAGAAAATTGTTCTACATCTTATATATATATAAATATATTAATCATAACATATATATATATAGAATACCGTTCCTGATTTAATTATTGTGGTAGTATTATGTTCTTGGAAAAAGAGGAGGATTTTAGATGACTAACAGTTTTGGCAAAAGTCATGAGAATAATATTAAGAAGAAATAAATATTCCAAAATTTAAAATATGTTAAGGGATTTAAATGATTTGTATTTCAAGCAAATCGTGCATTTAAATGTAATACTTTTTTATGTTCAAGAAACTTCTGAATTTAAGCGGAAAGTTGAATTAAATAAGACTTCATTAATGAATCATAATTTCAGAATTCATTGCTGTATAAAGCGGTGAAGATTTTTCAAGAATCACCGACCAAAAACGGATTTACATGTAAGAAAAAAGTGAGGAAATATGTAAATTTCAACTTTAAAACAATTGTCTATAATTATTAGTTAAATATATATGTAATCGTCGCCGGAAAGGCAAAAGGGCTGATGCGCCATTTTGGGAAATTTACACTAGAGCACTTAATTTTTTTGTTTGTTTTACTATAAAATTTATAAGTCTTCAGTACATGGTTCATTTTTTTTTTAAGTTGGGTAACTTAATGCTCTCACTGAGATACCTGAAGCGACAAAAAGCTTTTAAAAAAGTACCAAACTTGTGTCGCTCAAGTCAAACTTTCTCCCAAATGTTAAATATATTTTAGATGTGATATAATAAAACAAATTTATAACTTTATTCCACTTATTTATATTTGACTGGACCGGTTTCAGCCTATAACGGCCATCTTCAGACTAAGCCGTTATAGGTTGAAACCGGTCCAGTCTAAAAATAAATAAGTGGGATAAAGTTATAAATTTGTTTTATTCAATCATTAAAATGGAATCGATTTTTTTTTGCCTTTCCAGCGACGATATGTAACCTTTGTACTATTTTAAGTTGAATAAATAAATTACAGACAGAAAAAGAGAGGTCTATATTTAATGACACTAAAGCTCGCCGTCCGAGATTTTTTCTGCTTCAGACAATTAGTTGTCTGTACCTATTAAGATGTAACATGTGTTGAAACAGGAATAGTTTTTGTGATTGCATTCGCTAAAATAGACAATTAAGAAATACGAAATTCACAAAAAAAATTCTATTTTTTAAACTGCCGATAGATTCAGATAGGAATTATTTCTTATCATTATGTATATTATTATTTATTATACATCGTATGTGGTTCGAAGTATTTCTAGATGAATCACAATAACAGGTTGAGCCCGATAAAGCGATGACGTAAAATCACAGCGCTTTGATAACAGTGTTTTGGCGAGATATCGCCGGTTATTAAATGATTATCAAGAATGAATGCCTATCTAAGTACATGGAGCTATGCAACATTGAGATCCTGAACAGGTATTAGGTAATAGGATACAAGAGAGTTATAATATGAGATTTTAAAAGCATTTTCTTAAATCGTATGATATTCCGTTAGATTCCAAATATAGGTGATAGGAATGGGATATTTTAAAAGTATTTTCTAGAATTGTATGATATCTTTTATAGAAATATCCAAATCCAAAATACTCTGGACCTAAGAGCAAGAATATATAATATGGAGATAGAGCTACATATTTTCACCCAACCTATACAAATTGACGATAAATAACTTTTTCCGGGTTTTTACGTCGTAAACAGTGAGAGAGAAAGAGACATGACAAGTTCTCACAGAATATAGCACCGCTTTTAGGCATGTTTTCCGTCTATCGCGTCTCCGACGACTCCGTCCACTCAGCTCTACACATACATAAACTATCTAAGCGACCATTTCCTAAACCTTTTCATTGGGCTTACTTCAGCCTTGCATTCTTTCCAAATATCCACATTTTTGAGACTGTCATATTTGGTTTTAGCGCACAAACGCCTTAGGGATCTCATTTGTACAGCATTTAGTCTACTTTCATCTTTCCTCTCACCTTCATAACTCATTGTCATACATCAGGATTGATATAAGCACTCCATAGTGGACAGCTAGCCTCGCTTCTTTGGATTTATTTATTTATTTACGCCAACAGCGTTCAGTCCTCCATTAATGCATAATTTCTAGTAAGAAGAATAAGAACACTCTAAAATCTTGATCCCATCATGGGGGATATAAAATACGAATATAAACTTACCCGACAGGGAAAAATTGCCAAAAAGAAGTGTTAACAGAAGACGCCCACCTAATGACTTCGAAACCTACACGATTGGTAGTGAGTGCAGTCTGTAGAGTGAAGATTGCCCCGATGATAGCCACCCCTCGATATGAGAGGGTACCAGAAGAATGAGAAAAGTAATGTCCAAAATCTCATGAGATTAGATCAGTTTCCGACCTCACATTATAGGAATAATATGTGATATCGAGAATCATTTTGGATTCCGTCATTTCCCGAATGCGTGGGCAGTTTCTGAGAACCGAACGTTTCTACCGTCATTAATCAAGATGGCAAGCCAGTTTTTTTATGACTAATTTTTTTCGATAGCATGTGTTCCCGTTGCCTGTAAATCAAAGGATGCCACTAGCGTTGTAACCGCTCTGTGTGAACTGCTACAAAGAACTACTTCACTTTGCGACAGTTGGCACATTTCTGAGTGTGCGAATATTTCAATTGAAGTTAGACTACAAATAACTACTTTATTTTGGGGCAGTTCACACTGCAACTGAAGTTGGACTTCAAAGACTACGCAGAAGTACTTCATTTTGCGGCAGCGCACACTTCAATGGAAGGTCGACTATAAAGATTTGGCGAGGAACTGGTTCTTCCCCAGTTCCATTTTTTTTGTTTATTTACTAGTATTTTTTTATGGGGAGGAACTTTTGTCGATTTGCTAGTACTCTTTTTGATTTGAGATCTCTATACGTATGAGTACTATTTTTTGACGAGGAACCGGTTCCAGTTCTTTTGATTTCAGTTCGACTTCGATTAAAGCGTTCACCAAGGGTTCAATTTAAAGAACTTGAAGTGTGTGAAGACTTCACAAAACTTTAAAGTTTTCCCATCGCTAGATGCCACTATTAGTAACGCTGGACAATATTTATGATTTCTACATCTTTTCTCGTGGGGTGCGGAATAGTTGTGTGATCCAAACAGGATGGTGGCATTATTATTAGAACTGCAACGCAAAGTCGCCTTTCCATGGCCGGAAAATCTTCCAATATGTAGTCCCTTTATGTGATAGAATTTAATCTTTAGGGGCCTTTATGGCTGATTCACACCAACGTCCGGTTCCGCTCAGTGCCGATATTGTTCCGCAAGAAAACTTATTGATATGGTATGAATATCAATCAAGGAGTATGTGCCAAGATAAATTTGTGTGGCAGTATATCCTTCTGCCCACCCTTGTGATATTTAACTACTTATTTAGTTGAATAATTATTTTTTGAAGTGTAAAAATACTTACAACGCAGATTTTTTTTTTAACCATTTTTTATCACTAAATAATATTTTTTTATTAATTGTTAAAAAATATTATTTAGTGATAAAAAAATGGTTTTTGATAAAAAAAATCTGCGTTGTAAGTATTTTTACCCTTCAAAATAATTATTTAACTAAATAAGTAGTTAAATATCACAAGGGTGGGCAGAAGGATATACTGCCACACAAATTTGTCTTGGCACATACTCCTTGATTGATATTCATACCATATCAATAAGTTTTCTTGCGGAACAATATCGGCACTGAGCGGAACCGGACGTTGGTGTGAATTAGTCTTTAAGGTGATTTAATCAATAAACGGCGCTATTTACACTGTCCAAGATTCTGTCGTCTATTTATGAGTTTTTGAAGGTAGCGAAAAACAACACGCGCTTAATAATTCAAATATAAATAAACAAATATTTAATGAAAATGAAATAATAACTTTGTATAAGACCACATATTTTTTTTTATGATCGACCTGTTTGGCTTAGCCAAAGCATCGCCAGGGTACAAAATTAAAATAAACAGAAATGCCAAGTGTGCAGGTTTATATACATACAGAGGGAGAACACAATATAAAATAAAACAAGAGAACAGTGAGAAAACTACAGGATAACATTTAAATTATAACAAAGGAACGGAGGATAAAGAGACAGATAATATTGCTTAGGCTAGGCAAAACCGGTCGGTCATAAAAATCAAAATAAAATCTGTGGTTATAAAACAAAGTATGAACAAAGTTATTATTTCATTTTAATTCAAAATATGTCAAACCACAGAGTGATTGCTCTCTACGAAAATAAAATAAAAACACAAATGTTTCTCCATACTCCACGATGATGATAATAATTCTATCAATAATAGAAGCCCAGGGGCCTTAGATTTTATCGACAAGTCGGTGATTTGGAATCGTTACGGAGCCCGACTGCAGATCGCCAATGGAGTGCTTATACCAACCCTGATGTATGGCAGGAAGGCATGGAACTGGTTAGAATTAACTACACTTAATACTGTGGAAATGAGATCCTTAAGGCGAATGTGCGGTAAAACTATATGTGACCGTGTTAGAAATATGTATATCGGGAAAGAATGCATGACTGATAATAATAATAATAATTGGATTACTTGTATAGCGCTGTTTTTGTGAAAAATCACCCCAAAGGCCCTGTGTACAAATCTTAATTTGTAGTTAATATTAATTCCTAGTTTATATTAATACTTATTTAAATTGAGTACAGAGGAAATATGCAGGAACATACTTGTAGGCATAATTAATAGAATCGAGAAAGGGACGCTTAGATGGTTAGGGCATGTTTAGAGAATGAATGAAGAAAGGAGTGTGAAAAGAATATATGATGCGAAAGTGAATGGAAAAAGAAGTCGAGGACGCCCGAGGAAAACATGGCACGATCAAGTAAATCAAATACTTGAATCGGCTCATGTGAAGAGTTAAAATAACAGAAGAGTATGTATGATGAATGAAGCAAGGAGTGTGTGCCAAGACAGAGTTGTATGGCGGTCCGTCCTCTCTGCCTACCCCTGCGGGGAAACGGCGTGATGGTTAGTTAGTTAGTTTATGATAGTCGAAAGCGACGATAACTTGTTGTGGATGGAGCTATTGTAGAAAAAGTCACTAAGGTTGAGGAATAAGGTCACAAGAGAAGAAGTGACCAAATGAGCTTTCGCTAAGATGTCGCTGTTGGTATGTGAGCGACCATTAAACCTGTCCCCGCTATGACTAATATATAAAATCAGGGGTTATGTAGCATCGGGTACAGTGCCAATTTTCCAGTACGCAAGGGAAACTTTGACACTGAAAGAAAGCTCAATGAACAATATCGAAGCTTTAGAAATTAGGCTCTAAACAAGATACCATGAACAAAGGGGGGCACAAACGGGCAGGTTCTAAGACTGATGAAAGATCTCTAGCAGAGCATAAAGATGGCATACCTCGGGCATATGCCACAGGGCAACAAGTGACACATACTAGACGTGCTCATGAAAGCGAAAGAGGGGCGCGAAGAGGAGATTCAATCAAACACCACAGCAGGTCAGACCTTAGAGTACATAGAGTGGTACCTATCCAAGGCAGTGTAGTCAGTTTTTGATCATTTTTGCCGGACTCGGCAGACCTGGGCGTGGCTACGACTAGGGCTAGGGTATTAATACATCCATTCATGGCACATGTCGACATAATGTTTTTGTTTATTCGTATAACCACTTTTTCACAGTATTGTTATCAACAAAAATATAGCATATAACCTAAAAAAAACCGTTTAGTTGTGTCCAGTTTAGTCGCATAATAAAACATGTGGGCGGAGTCCCCGGAGACCAAGTTTATCCTTACATTACACAAAAGCGGTGTGTTATTTTTGTTGTCTCTTTCTCTATCACGGTGTACGACGTAAAAAACCGGAGAAAGTGATTTATCGCAAGTTTGTATAGGTTGAGTAAAAAGAATTAGCTCTCTCTTCATACATTGTTACTCCAAGGGTCAGACGGATTTAAACCGCTAGAAGCCATGATATCTCATAGCAAATGAAGACCCCACGGCAAAAACCTGTTGACTAACATTTTTGACAAAAATGAGTTAGTATTCTCACTAAACTAATGCTGGTACGCTCTATCCAATGAACACACTTTCAGATCATGAAAATGGCACGAACATGGAAAATCAGAGAGTCAAACATGTTAACTGTCTTTTCAGAGTGGTAGATTCCCTAAGTATCGCTCTGGTGAAAGACCACCATTCAGAATCGAAACGTTGCTTGAAATGGCTTTAGCCGTGTTTGGTGACCATATCTGAATAGCCGGGTACTTCCCAACCTTCCTCTTCCGAATCTCCTTCCCTCCCGACTACCTTCAGACTCACAACATACCCTATTTGGGTATGCCATAGTCTCACTGGCTCTAAACGGTTGGGAGCAGTTAAGACTCTTGTGCGGTATTCATATAAAAAAATATATTTAAAAAGAACTGAAATATTTTTTTAATGGCAAGAACATTTTATCTACAATAATAACATTGTATTGCAGAAATGCATTAAAATGCTAAATAACATATTAAATTTTGTATGTTAGCTATAACATTCATGAAAAAAATGTGGATTTTTGATGGTACACACTTTTTTTAACAAGACGCAAAATACAAAATATCTTTTTTTTTTAAATATAAATACCGCACAAGAGTCTCAACTGTTCCCAACCTTCTAGAGCCAGTGAGACTATGGCATCCCCAAATAGGGTATGTTGTGAGGCTGAAGGTAGTGGGGAGGGGAAGGAGAGTGGGAAGAAGCAGGTTGGGAAGTACCTGGCTATTCAGATCTGGTCACCAAACACGGCTAAAGCCATTTCAAGCAGCGTTCCGATTCTGAATGGTGGTATTTTCACCAGGGCGATACTTAGAGTATCTAATACTCAGAATAACTCGCCATGGGGTCTTCAAATGAGTATTTCCGAAATTCCCCACATCCTTCATTCAATCGGACATTATTCTTCTGCGATTCTAACAGGACGCCAGTGGCGTGCGTTGGCCGATCGCCTTTGAGAGCACTACCGGTAACCGCACGCCACTGTCAGTAAGTAAAGTAAACAAGATGGCGTAACGGTGCTCGCTGCGAACGAAGATGGCGTCCCCGTGGTAAAGTGAACGACATGGTGTGGCGGTGCTCGCCGGGCATGAAGACGGTGTCTATGTTAAAGTTAACAAGATGGTGACTTACCTCACTGAAGAACTCGTCCATGAAGCCGTCCCGCCCCTCCACGTTGACGGCCACGTCGTCAGGACCCACGTCATCTTCGTCACTCTGCGCCTGTAATTACAAATGACACGATTTAGTAAGACGTCCATTGGGCTTGCGATGGAAAATGGCGCCTGGTGAGGAGATGAATAGAACATGTCAAATAGATACACGAGTAAAGCCCACCCTCAAAGAAAAAGAGACAACTTTTTGTGGTTTGTATATGTCAGATTGTGTAACGTACCTAGGGGTATTTGGTTTTTTTTTTTCAAATAAAAATGTGCATTCTGAAAAATATTTTCTTTTATCATTCACCTGTTTGTTCTATGTATTTAAGCGTTTCAATGTTTTCAGTTTTTATCCAGTATGATATCGGAATAAAAGATTTTAATTGCTTGAATTGCGTAATCCATAAAAGACGTTAAGTTATGCGAGGTTTAATATCATTTGTGTGAGAATCTTTATGCGAGAAAGAAACACTTAAATGATAATGGGCTGGGCACGTAGCACGACTAACGGGTGACTATTGGAATTAAGATGGCGTCTTTGGTTGTGAAAGAGAAACAGAAGTCGCTCGCAGTTGAAATGGGCCGAAGACCTAAAGAGAACTGCCGGTTTATAAATGGGTGAGAGTCCTCAAGATTAGGTGAAATTGTGGAGCTATATTTTTAAAGCTGAATGCCAGAAAGCTAATCAAGAAGAAGAAAGTTTAAAATATATAAACCTTGAGATAGTCTCTTATTATATTGATTAATCAATTTTAGATCATCTACATACTTGTACTATTCCAACACGAAACTAATTGGAGTTTTCATCCAAGTAAGTCAGAATAATTGATTGTATGAATTTACACTAAGTCCAAATCATGCAGACTGTATATATTAATTAAAATCTCTGTATAAATGAGTCTCATGACTACAAATTGCATGGGATAATTTTTTTAAAGTAAAAATATTTACAAGACAATCTTACTGACAAACATAAAGTCGGAAAATAAATTATGCAATAATTCCAAGCGGTACAACAGCCCAAATAAACAGGCTAAAAATATATTTTATCTTTGTGTGACTTTTTGCAATTACAAATTGCATAATAAAATAAACTCATCTGCACACATCATCAGAAGATTCAAAACTGATTTAATTTATTAAAGGAATGTGTTTGCCATCTAAGAATGACCAAGATATATCAACAAGTGGATACTGATCACAGATTAACCAGCTTCTTTAAATTTCAAGGAAACGTCACCTTCCAAAACATAACCAAAGACAAGCAAATGTAACGGCTATACTTCAGAATCGTTGCAATTGTTTGTTTGTGGTCTGCGTTCAAACATGAGAGATAAATCTGAGCATTTACCACACAGAAGTAAGGCAAAATTGAAAGATATGCAATTTTTAATGTGTATTCTTGTACTTATCATTCACAAATAAAGTCACGTGATTTTTAATCAAACAATCTGTTGAAGAATTACTGATAAAACGTTATCAGTGTGATTTATTTCTAGTGGATTCCTAAGATTCTAATTAAATTAATCATTTTTATGATAGTATGACTCTCTCTATCTTATTATTGTAAAATTCTATGATGTGTATAAAAGAGATCAAACTGTGCAATGAAATATCAAAACCCAATAATATTTAGCTCAGTGTGTGCCTATTGGGTAGGCGCTTCATAATTAGAATTTGGACTGGACTAATACTATATGAAAGTCTATTTCTGTGTATGTTAGCGATTAAACTACCTAAGAAATAAACTGGAAACCCCGGTCAACGTGAATATGGTCTGCCTCAATACTGTTTGAAAGACCTATTTTGGAACATGCAAGCAATCAAACTGCCTATGTAATAGACCGGGTCAACATGAATATGGACTCCCTCAATATTATTCGAGAGCCCTATTTATATGTTATTTATGTAAGAGATCAAACTGCCTACGTGGTAGGACAGGTCAACGTGAATACGGACTACCTCAATACTACTTTAAAGTTCTATATACGTTTACTTCTGCGACCAAACCGCCTTTTGAATAGGACCACAATTTGAACATGGACTATCTAAAAATAATAATTAAAAGTCCTAAATCTGTATGTTAATGTAAACAAGTTGTCCATTGGGAATCCTATAAAACAATACTTTAACATTGTTAAGACAAATTACTAACGAACATCATTGAATCAAAGATGGAAAGAAAAAATACAGAGAGGACATCTAAGGCAGACGATATTATAGCAGTGACAGCCAGAGTTAAGACTTGCTAACAAGTTTGGCTGTTACCGTAGAGAAAAATGAAAACCGCTACATGGACAAGTACTTTGTTCTTAAAAGACCAAGAAAGATGAGAAGGTTTGAGGAATGGTATACCTTCCAGTACAAGAGGGTAGACAAAGGTTTTGCTTAAGGTGCGAGTCCCAGTTTATATTTGACATATTTAGGACCCAAGCGTACTCATAAAAAAAACATTATTAAGGGGTCAGAAATTGGAATCTTGATACCACTTTTGCTTTTTTAGTATTATAATAAATATTTGCAAAAAAAAAAAACATATTACAAAAATGTGTGAAAGAAAATGTGACACCCAATTTCTCTAGTCTCCTGGAATAAAAAATAATGCTATAGATCAGTACTCAATTTTTATCCAAGTTAAAAAAATATATTGTAATTTTGTTTTTTTTTTTAATTGATTGCCCAGGATAAGTGTCATAAATGATATAATAGAGCCCAAACAGTGTTGTTTATCTCTAAAATGACAGTTCCATAAAATCCATGAGTCACACAAAATGACAGTTATTTTGCCATATTAATAACACAGTTAAATTGGAAAGCTTAGTACTGCCTAATGTCTGATAACATATTAATTTACACATAGTGGTTGAAAATATAATTTGAAAAAAAAAAACTAAATTAGATTCACTTATAAAAAATGACACAATGAAGAAAAAAAATCAGATGTCAGATAATTTTTAAGGAATATTTATTTATTAACATTGTTTAAAACCACCCTTTTGACTGTCAAACTCTTCATTTTCAAACCTGACATCGATGTGCAAATTATTATTGTATGGAAGGGTGGAATTCGTGACATATAATATATAAAACATTTCTAACTTTCTTCAAGAGGGGATTGAATACAGGTAAAGGATAACAGTTTATTTTGTTATTTGAATAGTAAATGATCATTAATAATAGAGGGGTGGGGCAGAAGCGATTTTAATTCTAATGTCAAAGTGAAAATAACTAAGAAATTTGTACAATGACTTATCGCATAGACTTAACCTTTAAGTCAGCATACTGGATATGAAAATAAATCGTTAGCAGCTTTAGTGACTGACAGCTTATTTAAACACGGTGCCCCATTTGGGACCACGGTTTTATATCAATAAATGTCATTGATTAATACTGATTTCATTCAGGGGTAATGTAGAATGAAGTGACATTTCTAATATATAGGGAATAGGACTTACCGCCCGCAGCGCGTCTAATCTATCCTTCGTCATCTTTTACCGAATAAGATCACACACCGCGAAAACGTTTTTCTTTATAACACAATCCCATTCACAAGATTTTCCATCGAACGGCACTAAACTAAGTACACGGCCACTACGCTCGCAAAAATCGATAGGCTTCTTCAGACTTTGACTACTCTGCAGTGGTGCAGATGGCGCTGCGCATGCTCGAGTGACGTCAAACCCGGTCGGTAACATCAAAAACTTTTCAATTGTGTACATTTAAAAATTTTCGAGTTATTTAATTAATTTGGCCGAAGAAAAACTTTAAATTATCAAATTATAATTGATTTGATCATTTTTGTGGTAAGTAAAACAATTATTTGTAAAAAATATATTTTTTTATGAATACAGACACTATTTTGGTAGCCGTTAACCGTCCTCATGCGTCCTCTCACCTTCCTATCAAGGAAGACGCCATTGTGAACCGTAACGACTATTGGAAGCTCTGTATAAAATCGCCTATTTTCGCTCCAATCCTCAGTGTTTACGTGATTTTATTAAGGTATTGTCAAATGTTTGTTTCATTATATAAAACATCTTACTTATTTGTGGACTGTGACATGTATTTACTACAATATTCGCATTTAAATACGGCACTTTTGTACGAAATTCCTATGAGACATTTTAGAGCGCCATTTCAATAGAATTTCAATCGCCTGTTATCCTGGTTTTGCCGTTACAACTTCAAAATATTTAAGAGTTTTTGAAGTCTGTTTTGTTTTTGCTTTGTTTTGCGTAAGAATTATAATCTTCCAAATACCTCAATGCTTAGTCATTCTTCTAGAAGTCCTTGGAATTAATTTGGCGTCTTGTATCTTATTTTCCAGAAGTTTCAAATAATCCCAGCACAATGGCAGAACCTGATATGCCCAACTTCAAGTGTGTGCTGGTTGGAGACGGTGGTACCGGCAAAACCACGTTCGTGAAGAGACATCTCACAGGCGAGTTCGAAAAGAAGTACGTCGCGACCCTCGGAGTAGAGGTCCACCCCCTGGTGTTCCATACCAACAGAGGACCCATCAGATTCAACGTCTGGGACACGGCTGGCCAGGAGAAGTTCGGTGGTTTACGTGACGGTTATTACATCCAAGGACATTGTGCTATCCTCATGTTTGATGTCACTTCAAGAGTGACATATAAGAATGTGCCCAACTGGCACAGAGATCTCGTCAGAGTTTGTGAAAATATCCCTATTGTTTTGTGCGGAAATAAAGTGGATATCAAAGATAGAAAAGTTAAAGCCAAAGCCATAGTGTTCCACAGAAAGAAGAATTTACAGGTAGGTCCGACCTAATTTTGTTTTACTCTTAAATAATGTGTTTGAATGTTTTGTAATAAATGGCAATCTGCCGCTTGTGTTTGTCCAAACTACAATACCCTATAAATACCGATGTAAGCAAGCCTTTGAGAAGTGTACTTACTGTGCTTAAATCGGAAAGCAACCAATTTCCCAAAACATAATCCGTCTTATTAGATGCCTAAGTCGTTGTTATTAAAAAAGCTATTCCGACCTTATGTCACATGTAACATTTGCACCTCGTTTATAAGTTAAGGGGAATAAATGTCGCGTTTGCTAAAAAAACAAATTATAGCAATTCTAACAAAATATTTACCAAGTTACATTTTTGCTGACTTTAAATTATTACTGCGATTCCAAGCACTTTTTTTTTCTGTGTTAAGCAATTTTATTTAAATGCTGTTTTTTTTTCAGTACTATGACATCTCAGCCAAATCAAATTACAACTTCGAAAAACCATTCCTGTGGCTGGCGAGAAAGCTGATTGGAGACCCCAACCTGGAGTTCGTGGCCACGCCGGCGCTGGTACCCCCGGAGGTGCAGATGGACCCCACCTGGCAGAGGCAGCTGGAGAAGGACCTTAAGGAGGCGCAAGAGACTGCCCTTCCCGAAGAAGACGAAGATCTTTAAAAAATTCCAGCCTAAATATTTGCATTAAATATCCTGACACTTTGCCCCCAGACATCGTATCAGTTACTCACTGTTGTATGTTTGCAAGCTAAACAAATTCAGTCTTTGGTAACCTAATTCAATGATTTTAAGTTAGGTGTCATTTTATTATCCTTTTTTTGGTTCATTTATTATTTTGAGACACTTATAATGATGACATGAGTGTTACGACACCATCTCAAATCCAACAGAATCTTGTGTAATAATTAGTTAGATGTTGTGCATTTTGTATGTTTTTACAAAAATGTCTGTACCTAGTGTCCGTGCCATCTGAAGTGATCTTTCCTAAATTATTGTTATTTAATTTCATATGATTTAAAAAAAAATTTTTTTTCATTATTATCATCTGTAAACTTCTTCGACGTAATTTTATTTTTTGTTGAGATTTGTTAGTTCCTGTTTTGACACTTTTTTGTTGAAGTGAAGTATTTTCCTGAATGTAACGAGGATTGTTTAGTGGAATGTTTTTGCATTTTTCCCACATTGAATAAGGCGCGTCCTGACCAGAGCACCCCCCACACCCCTAATTCAAGGAAAAGCTTGGGATATGTTGGAAGCAGTGAGTAAGTGAAAACGGGCTCAGTGCTTGTTGCATGTGTTCTGGTCAGTGGTACATTTAGATTAAAATAGACAATAAGTTCGATGTAAAATTTGTATTGGAAAGATGAATGAGTAATAAATTAATTGAATTGTGTAATTTCATCTGGTGTTTTATTAACCCATCCCGTCCCGAGTTATTTTCACTGCAACAAGAATATATTGAACTAGTAAATGACATCTTTTTTGTTATTGAATACTTTTTCAAGGTTGTGATACTGATGTTCGGAGAATGAAAAGCACTGCAACTGTGGAACCGGTTCCTCGTGAAAAGGACCTTTCCGCCAAAAAGCATTTAATGTGTATTCACCATTTTTTTGCCAAATAAAGAAACCGATTCCTCGGAGAATTAATAGGGACGGGCTTGGAACCGGGTCAGGAATATTGACCATCTCTACTTCTTACGCTTTCTTTATGAGCTGTCTGACGAGGAGCATGAGGAAGGAGACATAGATGATTCAGACGTCAAAAATTAATGTTTAGATAAAACGATGGGACAACAGTCTGACTGGAAGCAGATTTATCAGCCAAATCGAAAACTGAAGATGTGATGGACTAGAGATGGTCGATATCAGAATTGGGTGTACCTGCGGTTCCAGTTACCGGTGACCGGCGGATTTATCTAGCTTTTTTTGGAACCGGTTCCTGGTGCCAGAAAAGTTCCACGAAGGAGATTTTTTCGAAAAGTACTAGCAAATCGACAAAAGTTCCTCGCCAAAAAAAAGTACTAGTCGGTAGAGATTTGAAAACGAAAAGAACTGAAACTGGTTGGAACTCACCCAAAAAAAAACACGAAAAGAACGGACAAAGCATATCTATATTTTTATTTACGAAAATCCTCGGGGAAATAATATCGACGGTTCCAGTGACCGGCTAGGAACCGGTTCCTTTTAACTGGGACAGGAATATTGACCATATCTACCATGGACATAACAACTATGTAGTTCTAAATTAGATGACGATTGTAAGTTTTTCATTGGTATAAGCCCTTCAAGACAAAAGTCACCACAGCTTTCAGATATCGCAATTTAAATGTTTGAAACAACTTTTTTCAAAAGTTTATCCGTTATTATGCATGTTGATATAACTTTAAAGTGCGTATTAAATAAACTTTTAAAACATACAAATCTGATTTATACCTTCATGTCCTAACATATAAATGCTGTATCTCTAAACTTTATTAAAATTTAAATAATCTTAAAATTTATGTGCTCCTGGTCCCTGTGATTCAAATGCGAGAAATTTATTTTATAGTCTTTATATTTACATGTAACGACATCTATTGTCGAGTAGACCAAACTGATTCATTAAGTTTCTTTAATTCAAATGTGAGAAATTTATTTTATAGCCTTTATATTTACATGTAACGACATCTATTGTTGAGTAGACCAAACTAATTCATTATGTTTCTTTAATTTATGTGCTCCTGGTCCCTGACATTCAAATGGGAGGAAAAAAAGTCTAAATATTTACATGTAACGACATCTATTGTTGAGTAGACAAATCTAATTCATTAATCTTCTCTAATTTATGTGATCCTGATCCTTATAAGAATCAAATGTAAGATATTGATACAATTTACATTTTATGACATCTATTGTTGAGTAGATCAAACTAATTAATTAATCTTCAATTGACAAAAATATCAATTTTTATAACATAAGTGAGTTATTACGAAATTACAGTCGGTAAGGTACAACCTTTGGAGTAACAATATATGGAGAGAGAGCTAATTCATATTTTACCCAAACCTACACAAATTTGGGATATATCACTTTCTCAGTTTTTACGTCGTACACCATGAGAAAGAAAGAGACAACAAAATTTCCAAAATTATCACACCGCTTTTAAAGTATTGTTAGGATGCTCTGCGTGTCCCGCACGTTTTGATATGCAAAATAAATTAACATAACTCAACGGTTATATACTATATTTTTGTTTTTAATAATACATACTGTGAAAAAGTGATTATGTATACGAATAAACAAAAACATTATTTCAATAAGTGCTATGAATGGATGTATAAATACCCTAGCCCTAAGTCACGCTCTGGTCTAGACGAGTCCGGCAAACCTCATAAAAACTGACTACAGCAGCGCTCTCTCTCGTGTATTATTGCTCTGAAGTTTCACTAAAATACACAGCTTATTCACACACATATGAGAGTGCGGTTGGCAGCATTGAGGTTTGCTTTCTTTTAAATTAATAAAAAGTGATTTATTCCAAATTTGTATGGGTTGGGTAAAAAGAATTAGCTCTCTCTCCATATATTGTTACTTCAAGAGTAAAACTAAGACATAGTTGGCTATAGTAGCATAGTTATATCATAGACAAAGACAATTTTATGATATTTTAAATTGATGCATTGCTCATCATTTTACTTATGCAAATCACACCCTGTCATGCAGATAAAGTAAAGTGGTTGAATGAACCTAACTTTTCAGCTCTGGCCGTGTGGTGTTTCTGTTTTAAAATACAGTTCTCATGGTAATTTTACTAAATGTTAAAATTAAGATATTTTACGATGTACCTTGTCGAAAATCAAGAAAACTTGTCTGTGTCGGGGGAGGTAAAACAAAATAAAAGGCAAGTTGTAACAAAAAAAAACGTATTTTAATCGTCTTTCAACACATACAATCTCAACTGTTTTTTTATTCACAAACCAATAAAATTCCAAATCAAGCTGTTGCATTTTATGATTGTATTTATTGTTCACAATTACATACATACTTTTGGTAAGCTAAATAAGTGAACATTTAAAATACTAAGGCAATACATAATGTATGTAATTATTTTTATAAAACATTATACATATATCCTAAAATGGGAACATTTTGCAAGAGTACAATAATATTGAATGTTTAAATTGTCAAGGGTATGTCATATCATACACAGGGCTATTTACTAACATACTAACTCTTATGGCATAATTAATTTACAAATATTATTTCCGCTTATAATTTATTGTTTGTTGGCCTTTTCCCTGGCCTTCTTTCCTTGCAAGAGGGTGCTGCGCTGGCCCTCGTCAAGGCGGGGCAGAATTTTAGTGACTACTCCTGTTCCGAGGGTGATGACTCCGTTCCTCAAGGTGAACCTCTGACCGGGCTCCAGAACCATCGGTTTCACCAATTTCAAAATCAGCCTGTGATAAAAAAAATAACAAAAATATTAACAAAGTAAAATAAGAAAGTTAACAATTACAGCAAATGTTTTAACGAAAAATTCTTAGGAACACAACATCGTTTCATTTTGCGTGATGTACAAGAGTCTCAACTGTTCAGAGCCAGTGGAACTATGGCATCCCCAATTGAGGTATGTTAATGGGGACCATTTCAAGCGACAATGGTCTTTCACCAGGGGGTGATACTAAGAGTATCTACCACTCTGGAACGTGTCGCTAATATACTTTATTAAATTGTACATGAAATAACACAAATTAAATAAAATTTATTTGCGCATACCAGGATTTGAACCCGTTTTCCCCGGTTTTACAGCTAAGGATCTTAACCGCTCGGCCACGGGGGTAGTCATTTAAGAGATTCATTTTACAATACTAAAAACATCTGTCGCTTCAAAGAGGCATTAGATTATTGTCAACACACGGAACATTTTGCAGGCGGCGAAGAGAGGAACTAAAGATGTCAAGTTTTTTTGTTATTCGGCTGTCAGAATATTTTCAATTGAGTTTCTACAAACAAAATTGTTTTTGTTTTTATGATATAAGGTACAAATGGAATAACCTGCAAAAGGTGATGGATGAAACATTATTGTCAAGGTTTTGGCACACTAGTAAAAGTGGTGTTTAATAAAAAAAATACTTACAAATGAAAATATTTATTTATTATTGATTGGTTGGTTGCTGATTTTTCAACTCACTTTTTATGTATTTATACTGATGGTGTGCAAGGTATAAGTTTATGCAATTTAATATTTTCAAAAAGAGTACATAATTCTATTTTAGAATATGCAATTCTTTTTTTTTAGGGCAATGATATTATCTTATTGAAAGAGAGATATACTTACTTGGAATCCTCCCCAGGCATGACCATATCTTTGTCGGGGATGTTGACAATAGTGGAGCAATCCCAGGTTTTGGAGAACATCTGCAGCTGGATGAAGGAGGTGAAGGGTTTGGAGCGGCCGCCCTCCTCCTTGCTGAGGATGTAGACCTGAGCCTCGATCTGATCCTCCGCCTTCACGGTCCCCGGCTTGGCCATGACCATTCCTCTCCGGATGTCATCACGCTTGATTCCTCTGACAAGGGCTCCCAGCTGGTCTCCCGCGTGAGCTTCGTCCAGGAGCTGGTGGAACATCTCCACTCCGGTGACTGTGGACTTGAAGGACTTGTTGAAGCCGACAAATTCACATTCCATTCCTTTCTTGATGATACCTGTAATCAAACCAAGAATGATTTAGTATTTTGCTTCGATCACATTTGTGTCCAGTATCGTATATGGTAAAACAAGGAAAAAGATGAAAATTCAATAAAACTACCACATTTATTTTATTTACGAAATGTAAATAACCTAACCTTTAACCTTAACCTTTTCATAAAATGGAATTTTCAATGAAAGCATCTCAAGTTATATAAATTTTGTATCTTATTTTCACTGGGGCAGTTCATTCATAATTTATTGGCAGCAAATTATTATTAATTGCAAATAAGGAGATCTGCAGACAGTGCTGTGCCATTATAATTGAAATGTGTAAGGTTAACTATGGATGCTTAGATTTAGACATGTATAGGGGATGAATCAAAAAGGGAATATCAGGGAGAAATAAGAGGAAGACGGAAGGAGTATGATTGGCATACCTCTCTCCAGCCTGCCCGTGACGACAGTACCACGTCCAGGGATGGAGTAGACACTCTCCACGGGCAGCATGAAGGGCTTGTCCAAGTCTCGGATGGGCGTGGGAATGTGCTTGTCCACCTCGGCCAGCAGTTTGATGATGGACTCGGAGCCGATGGCCGGGTTCTTGTCTTCCAGGGCGCAGAGGGCAGATCCTGAAAATTTATTGCATCCATCAATACAATTATATTGTTACACACATTTTGTCAATGTGACAACAAGTATAAATGAATATGTACTTGTATTAATTAAGGCGCTATGTGTCGAAAACTAAAACTGCTTGTAGGAGAAACAAAATACTAATTTGTCAAATAAAATTATATGTAGCACACTTTTTGAAAAATTGTTTCTTAATAGTTTGAAGCAATCTCGACCGTTTCCATTATTTCAAAACTTAAATTAATTTCACATTTCTACAAAATAAAGTATCAGTTTTGATTTTTTTTTTTTGGCACTTAGCGCACCTTGATTAATAGAAGTATTCAAATGACTTTTTCAGGGTAACATCTTAGTTTCGTTAATTCTAATATGGAGTAATAATAAGATGTCGAGTGTATGAATTGTAGTTAACAATCACTAGATAAAATAGAAAAAGAAAAACAGTAGTGTGACGGAAAATAATTTGACGGTAGCTGAGTGGACAAACACGTCGGATTCCCACACGGGCGTCGTGCGTTCAATTCCTCTGCTGGCTAAGTTCTCCATCATTGCACAAGCAACATCTTCCGCTTCTCATAATGGCGGTAGGAGTTTTTCAAATATTGTCAGGTTATTTGTAACCCGGGAATGTATCTTTCTTTTTAAAAAAAAAAATAAATATAATAAAATAGGATGTTTTCAAGAACGTATAGTGTGATAGATTCCAGTATTGCTCTGGTGAGAGAATAATATTTCAAAACACTTGAGATGGTTACTTGATGGATTTACATATTTACTCTTTTGGGTTAGTCCAGCCATGTTCTTTTTAACTATTATAAGAAACAATGGCACAGCGCCCTTGAGGTGATTCACAATAACGGTGCTTTACAAATTATCCAAATATTATTATTATTAAGTAAGGCTATTCATGGGTGTAAGATCACAAGGGTATTTTACTCTACCTACTTTGCATGTATACTAAATTTCTGCATGTATACTATGATCTGTGATACTAAAATTTCTGTTATGGGAAGAATAAAATTTTGTATGGCTAACAAACTGAATAGCTATAAATAAATTATAACAAAGTATTGAACCTTTAATGACGGGGATGTTGTCTCCGTCGTATCCCATCTCGGTGAAGAGTTCCCGGATCTCCATCTCCACCAGCTCTACCATCTCCTCATCGGCGGCATCCACCTTATTGATGAAGACCACAATATGTTCGATGCCGATCTGCTTGGACAGCAGTAGGTGCTCCCGGGTCTGCGGCATGGCGCCCGTCGGTGGCAGCCACTACCAGGATAGCGCCGTCCATCTGTGCCGTGCCCGTGATCATGTTCTGGAATACACAGGCTTCATTGATATCACACTTGTAAAAATACATGATTTACGATTTTACTGAAAAAAATTGAATCTATATAGAAGAAAGATTTTTTTAAATATGTAACTATTAACTCCACACAGGAGCCATCTTAGGAGATGCTGTGCAGAGGGTCTTTTTAAAGGAAGGAAGATGTGAAAGTGAGTCTTGAAGAGATCTGTGTTGTAGCAGAGAAAAAGCTTTGGTATGCACCTGTCATATTTTGAAATTTTTAGTGCATATAATCCGATACCTATTCATAAATGAATATGTGCATCATTATTAATACCATGTTTTCAATTGTCTAAATAGACAAATACATTTTAAAGCATCACTGCCCAGAAAGAATGGTTTAATTTACAAGTTTTTGTAATTCAACAAGATTGACGGTTCCTTGAAATAAATAATTTTATATGCAATAATAAACTGTCAAAACATCACACCTTTATGTAATCAGCATGGCCGGGACAATCCGTGTGTCCGTAATGTCTACTTTCAGTCTGGTATTCAACGTGAGCCACGTTGATTGTGATTCCTCTCGCTCTCTCTTCTGGCGCATTGTCAATATCAGCGTACAGCTTCATCTCTGCCATGTCCATATCTGACAATACTGGAGGAACATTTTATCTATTAGTTGCAATTTGGTAAAATTAATAAAGGGGGTCCCAATAAGAGCTTGTTCCATACATCCCAACATTTTTCAATCCGTTACGTAACTCGTATTTTGCTAGGTTAAAAAAGAATTTCTAAAGTGTAACTTGGAAACAACAAGAATTTTAATGCAATCATTTTGACTGTCCAATTAACAATGTCGGATGTGCAAGTTGGTAACTTTTCAAAAGAGCTACTGTAATTCACTATTTTTAAAAGATACAAAACTTTAGACAGCTCTAATGTTAAGTTCCCAATTTGCATATTTCCAACATTGTTCGTTGAGCGAGTCGATTTATGAACAATGAATGTATTTGTAAAAATACAAAATTAACTAAAACGTAAACAATATCCAGTATCGACGTAGGTTTTCAATATACACAGTACGACACAGGTTAGATTAGGCAAAAAAATATCCAATTTTATTGGTTGAAATCAGTGTAATAATTAGAAAACTGTTAACAACCATAATAGCTATGGAAAAGAAATCTACAAATTAGATCAGTTACCCTTAGTGATAGCGGCCGTGAGTGTGGTCTTTCCATGGTCGACATGGCCAATGGTGCCCACGTTGCAGTGGGGCTTTGTCCTCTCAAAGGTCTTCTTCTCTGCAAAGTGGCGGGCGAGGGTGCTAGTGATGGGGGCAAACAACTTGGAAGAGCAAAGCTGCGGAGTGTACTGGAATGGGCCCTGTTTGAAAACCAACCGCAGGGCTGAAAAAGAAGAGATAGTATATTTAAAAGAAGGGTTAAGATTTCCAGGATTGCTTATTATTATTCGAAGACGTAGTTTTCTTTTCTTCTTATCATCGCTGTATCTATTATGACATTTTTAAATGTCTTTTTTTATGAAGACAAAACTTTTTTTATTCTACCCAGTTAATAAGGGGCCAATTAACCAGCCCACCAATCAAAAAATATTAACTTTGCACTCTTATTCGCATAAAAATTAAACATTGCACCATTTCTCCATAAAATTTTCTCAGACGGCAATGTTTCAACTGTTGTCACATCTTATTGATGATTAAATCGACGATCAGCACTATTACGATTTTTTACATTTTAACTGTCTCCGTTAACCGTTGATTCTCGGCCTGAGACAGCTGTAAAATCTCTAAGAGCAGAACATACAAGTGCCTTAACTGCTAAAAGAGATACTTCACCTATTTGTGGCAATAAAATTTCAGCACTTTAATGCTAGGTTCATTGGTTGATTTTAAAGCTAGAGCAGCCATATTTTATGAAGACGGGATTTGCAGACTACTAAATCGACTAACGTCAGTAGAAGTGAGATTTCCGAAAATCTGTTAGCTGTCTACATATTATTTATAGGTTATAATTTTGTCATTTTGCACCAACCCATTACGAATGTTTTCAGATGGTAAGGATAGTTGTTCAAGGGGAGCAATATCCAAATGAAAGAGAAGGGCAAGCACCACTATCTGAAAGAAATTGCTCCATTTTCTTCTCTTCCTATACCAATAATTTTGGAGAATATATTGTTCATGATGTAGACGTCAAGGCAGTATTATAAGGGCAATATAAAAGTTTGTATAATTGGTTATCATGTTATCAAACAATCGTTTTCCCATGAATATGCGAGTTGTAGTCTGCTGTCTACCTATAGATGGAAAATCTTAACCTTAAAATATCACTCAAACCCGGTGAAGTTATCCAATATTTTTGTAGACACATTCAGGTACTTACATGGGGTAAGTAATTGTTTCGCCGTAAATAAAGTAGTCATTTTGTTGAATTAAGTCTCAATATTGTTAAAATTTTAACCCCATAGGGCCTTTGATGAAATAATAAATTATTTCGGAAACGCGAGAGGAAAATCTGGTAACTAATGAAGTATGCGTGTGAACATTTTACTATCACATTGTTGGTCAACCTGAGTATTTTGGGCGAATTAAAAGTCAGATGGCAGAACCGGCTCATTTTTCATTGGTTGAATTAGCACGGATGGCCGTCTATCAGTTAGTCTGTTTACATAGCTTGAATAATTTAATGCTACCAATATAACACAATAAAATGAGTAGCGGTAAGAACTATGGATTTTTTTTTTAAATATTTGTAATTATTAAATTTTAAATTTAATGAAATTGAAAAATAATCTCTTCAGCTAGGTACCAACTAAATCAACATCTCATTAGACTGGGCAAACTTCCCCCTCTGTTCGCCAATTTCAACAACAACAAAAAATCAAATCGAAAAAAATCTTGTATCGCCATCATTATTTTGACAATAATTCATAACATGTTTTAGACTCAATATCCGGTTACTTTTGCCATAGTAATATTCATATTATTAAAGGTATTATGACTTTAAATGCGCACGGCAGCGATGTCATGAGATTGATCTTAAATCTTATTCTACGCCAAAGTAACTAAAAACTAAAATATGGTCAGGATAAGGATAGTGTCTAGATTATATTTTTAACCAACGTTAAAATTATGAACTATGTAGAAGTAAAACCTTTAATTATCTTTATTGATTTCATTTAGATAAACTGTAAACTAAAAGCGGTCCTACCAGCACTATTAATAAGTTTTAGTTGAAAGGCATTAATTATAAATTTTGTTTGTAGCCACTAGTCTCAGTTTTTTAAGCCACTAGACATAAGTTAATTAGTTTGTAAGTTCTTAATTATAAATTGTAGGTGAAGTAAATAAAATTGTTGAACGTCATTGAGGAAATATTTTACCCGAAAACGGGAGCAACAAAAATAAGGCAATTATTATTGAACAAACTTTTTTATTAATGAACAATTGTTCCCCGTTTTTATCGGGGTAAAGAAAATTTTTTTTATCCATAAAATCAGAGAAAGTGTCACGGCACTCCATAGCTAGAGGTACCCCATGATGTTATTTTGTGTGTTACAGGATTATGCGGTTATAAGTTAAGATAACGTAAACCATTTCCTGTAATATGCATCAAAACAAACAATAATATATTGTTCTTTGATTCAAATAAACAGATTAGTGAATAAAAATATTTTGTAGCTATTTAATCAACAAAAATAATACAGATATATAAAATAATTCAAGTTGACCTAAAAATAATGATCCACTTTCTACCGTGTAAAAGACACAATATGCATTAAACCTTGAAATCATCTACCAGATTTTAAATATGTGAATACCGCACAAGAGTCCCAACTGCCCGGAGCCAGTGGGATTATTGCATCACCAATTGGGGTATGTTGTGAGGCTGAAAAGAGTGGGAAGGAGATGGGGAAGAGGATGGGAAAGGTGAAGAAGTACCTGGCTATTCAGACATGGTCATTAACTGCTTTGTTTTACTTTAGCTTAGTGCGTAGCATTCTCGAGAGTGGATCTCTCAGGTATGGGGCCCAGAGGACACCGCCTATGTACTAATGGTCGAGAAAATTCAAAAGATTTTTTTACGGTTCCTCTACATGAGAGAGTTTGGTTTTTACCCATGGCTGTTTCCAACAGCGTTTATCTCGGGAATGCTGGGTATCTGCAGCAGGAGAGATATAGCATTACTGCTTTTTGCTCATAAACTCCTGGCGGAAATCGGATTTTATGTCCCTGATAATTTCTGTTTCTTCCCAGGTGCAGAACTAACTTACCAATGGTGATGCCTCTGGGAAGACTAAGTAGGTTATTTAACTGCCTCGCAGGAAATTTGGATATTTTCACACGAGCTACAAGTTTAAGCAAGAACTTGCTATTAAGTTCTAACTATATTATGTACTTTTTGAAAACAATTTTTTTTTATAAATAGAACTTATATACTTTGTTTTTTTTTGCCCTATGTTTCTTCCAGAAGAGATACAATGTAAAGTTTAATTGTCCTGAAGAACTAAAAACTATTCAGTTGTAAATTTATTATGTATAATTGTATAATTATGATTACCATTTTTGTGTTCTTTTTATCGCTTTTGCATTGTTATTGGTATAAAACTATTTATGCAAAATAAATAATAAAACAATAATAATCAAACACGACTAATGCCGTTTCAAGAGACGTTTCGATTCCGAATGTTGGTCTTTCACCAGGGCAATACTGAAAGTATCTACCACTCTGGAACGTGCCGAAAATGTACAATAAAAAATATTTGACAAAACACATAAATTAAATTGAATTAATAGGCCAAGCATCTTGACCGTTCGGCCACAGAGGTCGTTATAGAAACAAATAATGTAATTATTTATAATTTGTATAATTTACAGGTATAAAAACTTATCTGTACAGTCAGGGGTGTCGCTACGCAACATGATGGGGATACAAAAAGTAGGGATTAAAAAAATAATTCGTTCGTTCCTCTTTTGGTCGCATATCCAAGTAAGTGTATAGATCGACTAACAAACTTATTCTCAAGTGGGTATGCGTATGAGACCATCACACGCAAAAAGAAAATAACATACGAGTATATAGAAAAAAGCAATAGTTTTTTTGCATCACGCCATCGTTGGAAACTATAGATACAGATAAAAAAGAATTGTTATTACTGCACAAAAATATATTATGCAGAAGTTAATGGAAGAAAAAGTCAGGGACGCCCGAGGAAGACATGGCACGATCAAGTGAATCAGATACTTGAGTCGGGCCATTTTATGAGTCAGAATAACAGAAGAGTATGTATCTTAGAGTATACTAGAGGTAGCCCAATCCAAGGCAGTGAAGTCAGTTTTGGACTTGTTTTTGATGATTTTAACATGACTCGGTGCACTTGGGCGTGGCTAAGACTAAGGCTACGGTATTTATACATCCATTCATAACACATATCGACATAATGTTTTTGTGTATTCGTATAGCCACTTTTTCACAGTATTTTTATCAACAAAAATATAGCATCTAACCTAAAAAACCGTTTAGTCGTGTCAAGTTTAGTGGCATAATAAAAAATGTGGGCGAAGTCCCGCCGTTAACCAGCGAAGATAGCCAGCTTAAGATCATTGCGACAATATATAGAAGCAGTCCAAGAAATTTGTTGTCTCTTTCTCTCTCATGGTGAACTCAAAAAAGTGATTTATTACAATTTCGGATGGGTTGGGTAAAACAAATTAGCTATCCCTCCATATATTGTTACTTCAAGGTATGTATCATGTATGAGACATTTCTTGTTATCTGATTTACTTATATGTTTTGATCATTATTACAATTATTTTATGTGTACATATTTAAAAACTATAACATGCATTTATTTTCTTTGCTTTACTTCATATACTAGACACATTTATAGTGGTTTTGACTCTTTTACACTTTTCTTTTACACTCTCTGAGCTAATTTTTTAAGCTCTTTTTTGATTTCATAATATTTCATTTACATTTTATTTTTGAAATAGCAATATTGGTTTCTTTGCATTAATGAAACCTCAGAGAAATAATATACGAGAGAGAGTGCTGCTGTAGTCAGTTTCGATGAGCTTTGCCGAACTCGGCTAGACCTGGGCGTGGCTAGGACTAAGGCTAGGGTATTTATACATCCATTCAAAGCACTTGTCGACATAATGTTTTTATTTATTCGTATAACCACTTTTTTACAGTATTGTTTTAAAAAAAATATAGGATTTAACCTAAAAAACCGTTGAGTTATGTAAATTTATGTCGAATATCAAAACGTGTGGGCGGAGTCAACGGAGACGCGGGACACGAAGAACACTCTCGCAATACTTTAAAGTGGTGTTATAATTTGGGAAATTTTGTTGTCTCTTTTTTTCTCATGGTGTACGACGTAAAAACCCGAAGAAAGTGATTTATTAATAGGACATGTAGAGAGGATGAACGAAAAAAGAAGTGTTAAAAGAATATATGACGCGAAAATGAATAGAAGAAGTCGGGAACGCCCGAGGAAGACATGGCACGATCAAGTGAATCAAATACTTGAGTCGGGCCATGTCAAGAGTCAGAATAACAGAAAAGTATGTGTGAGACGATGTATGAATGTGAATGAAGCAAGGAGTGTATGCCAAGACAGAGTTGTATGGTGGTTCATTCTCTCTGCCTAATCCTGCGCAGAAACGGCATGATGGTCGAGAATGCAAAGCTGATATAAGCGTGATGAATAGAATTAAGAAAGGGACGCTTAGATAGTTTGGGCATGTAGATCGAATGAACGAAGAAAGGAGTGTGAAAAGAATATACGATGCAAAAGTGAATGGAAGAAGCAGTCGGAGACGTCTGAGATAAGTTTGGTATAGGTTGGATAAAAATAATTAGCTCTCTCTCCATATATTGTTATTTCAAGAATGAAACCCAATTTGGTATCAAATATTATTATAATCATTTAAATTTCACTGTCCTTAAACGGGACAATTCTCCTCCTAGTTGGATAATAAAACATTTCTTTAAAAAATATGAAATATGCTTTCTGTACTAAAATAAATAAAAGTTACTCGAGACCGCCAGCCAGAAGTCAAAACTCTTACCCTTATGCTACAGCGGTCGTCGTAATGATCTGCAAGCTTTCTTATTATTATTTTATTTCCAAGGATAATGACGAAGACAGATGGTCAATATTTGGTTTGAAAATGGCGACAGGAAAAGAGGGGGGAAACGTTTGCGGTTTCACAACTGCAATAATATTTTTTTAAATAAAAAAAATCTCTCTAAAAAACAACTACAAGTAGGTACTAAGCATTGTACTCAATGGGTACAACTAATAACTAAACTTTAACCTGGTTTCAAAACTCCACTACTCCTTTTTTTAAATAAAAAAAATCTCTCTAATAAAACAACTACAAACAGGTACTAGCTATTGTAACAGCTTTTATTGTCGTTATTTTCAACGGTTATATTTAACAGTTAACAATCGTCAACGATAACAGCGTTGGCGTTTTTTTCGAATTATAGTTAACTTTTTTTTCTAAAATGTTCATAAAAATTTTATACCTTAATTATATAATAATAATATAATATATAATCCATACCAGCAAATGAGATTTAAATAAATGAACATAATAGTCACTCCACGATATACTTACTTATTGCGGTAAGAATAGATTTATATATTGACCGGTTGGTTAGTAGTTGAGTGGACAAACGCGTCAGATTCCCACCCGGGCGTCGTGGGTCCAATTCCTCTGCAAGCTAAGTCCTTCATCCATTGCACAAGCAACATTTTCCGCTTATTATAATGGCAGTAGGAGTTACTGTTAGGTTATCCGTCTTAGGTTACTGTTAGGTTATCTTGTCTTTCTTTTTTATAAAAAAGAATAAATATATATATATTTATTCTTTTTTATAAAAGAAATATATATATATATATATATATATATATATATATATATATATATATATGATACCTTAGCCGCAAATATTACAGGATGTAACTGACATGTCAAGAAAAAACATTAGTTGCTTTAATCCACCCTATTTCAAAAATAGAATAATGTCTGCGAAAATACATTAGAGGTAGGTACTTTATTAGGTAGGTAGGGAGTTGAAAAGAATATTATTTAATTTTCTTAATTTCTAAATTATGTGTTGAAGCGGTTATTGTCTCCAGGGCCGGTCCTGTGCGGGCGCTATAGGAGCGGTGAGCCGAAAGATAGTGGGAGGAAAAGGAGATGGGGGAAGAGTGGGTTAAAGAAGTATCTGGCTATTCAGATCTGGTCACCAAACACGGCCAAAACCATTTCAAGCAACGTGTCGATTCTAAATGGTGGTCTTTCACCAGGCCGATACTTGGAGTAACTACCACTCTGGAACGTGTCGCAAATATATTATATATTTTTTAATATGAATTAAATGTGAAATAACGTATGTTGACTAAATAATATTATACATATGCCGGGATTTGAGCCCGCGATCTTTGCATTCGTAGTCGAGCGTCTTAATCATCCGACCATTCTAAAAGAAACATCTACTACTTACATCTCTATTTGAAAATCACGTTTGAATATGTGACGCACGTCTTCATTTTTGATTTGTTATTCTTTTTTATAAATACATTAAAAAAAAATCTCAAAATCTGCAACACAAAATGTAATTATTATAATATAGTTTGAATTAAAAATAACATCAACTTTTATTCTAAAGAGGCCTTTTTTAACTTCTGAAAGCGGGAGCATGAGCCTGAGAAAACGGCTAATAATTTATTTATTTTTACAAGTATTACTTTAAGTAGTTTTTTTTTCATTTAATCGTCTTTAGTCCATTATTCTTAAAAAAAGTTCACTCTATTCGGTGCCATTGAGCCTGAAAAACGGCATCTAATTTTAGACCCCAAGTCACGCATTTTGCCCGTAGAGTGATTTTTTAAATGAAATGTTTTAATTTTTCGATGATTTTTTTGATTTAATCGTCTTTAATACATCATTCTATGTAGAATAACAAAAGTTCACTTCATTCGGTGCCATAGAGCCTGAAAAACGGCATCTAGTTTCCGACCCCAAGTCTCGCATTTTGCCCGTAGAGGGAATACTTTTTTATGAAATGTTATTTTTGGATGATTTTTTTAATCAATCGTCTTTAGTTCATCACACTATGCAGAATCCCAAAAGTTCAATTCAATCGGTGTTCATTTAGCCCGAAAAAACGGCATTTAATTCTCGACCCCAAGTCTCGCATTTTGCCCGTAAAGTGCATTTTTTTATGAAATGTTATATTTTGGATATTTTTTTCATTTAATCGTTTTTAGTTCATCATTCTATGTAGAATTCCAAAAGCTCACTTCATTCAGTGCCCATTCAGCCAGAAAAAACGGCATCTAATTTCCGACCCCAAGTCTCGCATTTTGCCCGTAAAGTGGTATTTTTTTATCAAATGATACCTTTGGATGATTTTTTTTATTTGATCGCCTTTGGTTCATCATTTTTAGTAGAATTACGAACATTCACTTCATTCGGTACCATACAGCCTGAAAAAACGGAACCTAATTTTCGACCCCAAGTCTAGCATTTTGCTCGTAAAGTGATAGTTTTTTTATGAAATGTTACTTTTGCATGATTTTTTATTTGATCGTCTTTGGTTCATCATTTTAAGTAGAATTCAGAAAATTCACTTCATTCGGCGCCATAAAGCCTGAAAAAACGGCATTTCATTTCCGACCGTTTTTGCTGTTTGTCTCGCATTTTGCCCGTAAAGTGGTAGTTTTTTTATGGAATGTTTTTTTCAATGATTTTTTTCATTTAATCGTCTTCAGTTCATCATTCCATAAAGATGTCCAAAAGTTCACTTCATTTGGTGCCCACAGAGCCTGAAAAAACGGCATCTAATTTCCGACCCCAAGTCTCGCATTTTGCCCGAGTGAATATATTTTTTTGAAATGTTATTTTTGGGTGATTTTAAAAATTTAATTGTCTTTAGTCCATCATTGATGTATGAGACATGGAACTGGCAGAGGAAGAAAGAAAGTAGAAATAATTCTGGAGAAATGAGATCCCTGAGGCGTATAATAATATTTGGATAATTTGAATAGCGTAATCACCACAAGGGCGTGCGTTAAAACCATGTTTAAAAGTGTTAAAAATGCGGATATCCGGAAAGAACGCAAAGGCTGACGTCAGCGTAATGAATCGGATTACGGAAGGGACGCTTAGATGCTTTGGGCATGTAGAGCGGATGGACAAAGAAAGGAGTGTGAATAGAATATATGACAGAATAATAATTTTCGAAGTTGTACCAGTACAATTTCGCAAATTATTCGTTTCCATACATAAGAAAGAGAGTGGTAGATACTCTTAGTATCGCCCTGGTGGAAGACCGCCAATCAGAATCGAAACGTTGCTTTAAAATGGCGTTAGCGTATTTGGTGACCAGATATGAATATCCAGGTAGGTCTTAACCTTCCTCTTCCTCTTCCCCTTCTCCTTCTCCTCCTCACTTCTTTCAATCTCAGAACATGTCCCGATTGTGGATGCCATAGGTCCTCACTGGCTCCAGATGGTTAGGAATAGTTGGTGACTGGTACGAGGGCAGTTCCGCTGTTGTTCTAGACTGCAGTCTGCATGTTGAAAATTGCTCTGATGATAACCGACCTCCGATTCTCAATACTCAACAGTACCCGATGAAGAATTCATTACTTTCTTATGAATATCCAAATGGGTCCACGGAAAGAAAGTATAAAATATGAAAATGCATTTTTACCTCTCGGTAAAAACAATTGGAACAGGCCACATCTTTTCTAGAAACCGTCATTTTTATCAATCTCTTATTTCTTTGAAAATTATTGATATTAACCGTGCTCGGGTAGAGTTTTACATATCAATGCAAAGATGGCCGCCTATTTCGGAAGAAATTGGTGAAATAATATTTTTTCTCTTTTATTTTTACTGGTATATATTTTTTTAACCAAACAATGCAACCGTTATTTTAGGAAATACTGGCCGGCTTGTGGTTAACTTTGTTTTGGTCAAGAATTCACTAAAGTTTAATGGGTTTTAAATATATATTTTTTATTATTATATCAACTTAAACATTCCTCAAAATTATATTACATATTAAATCAGTTATTTCAATTAAAGCAGCATATTGCATTACTTATCCCAAAATGCAATTCATTTCACACTTGAGGTGAAATATCACAAAACTGCGCTGTATGTAATGAATGCAATGTTTGCAATTATCATCATTTTATAATTTTTGTTAGACAAAAAGCTCGCGTTGCATTGAAATAATACCTATAAATTGACAAACAAAATCAGAACCAAAATATAGCAAATTAAAATGATCAAACGAACTTGGCACGTATTTCCAGTAAAATATTTAAGTTTTTTTTGCCATTCAGAGGAAAGATAGGCTATTCTTTTAAACAAATTAATCAGAGTTTTAACCTCAGAGCAAGAACATATATGGAGAGAGAGCTAAATGTTTACCCGACCTATACAAATTTACGATAAATCACTTTCTCCGGGTTTTTACGTCGTAAACCGTGAGAGAGAAAGAGATAATACAATTTCTCACATAATATAACACCACTTTTCGGTACGTAAGCATTTCTCCGTCTACCGCATCTCCGGCGACTCCGCCCACTTCGTTTTGTTATGCAACATAACAGGATATAACTCAACTGTTTTTTAGGTTATATCCTATATTTTTCTTTAAAACAATACTGTGAAAAAGTGGTTATACAAATAAACAAAAACATTATGTCGACATGTGCTATGAATAGATGCATAAATACTCTAGCCCTAGCCCTAACCACGCCCGAGTCAGGAAAAACACAGCAATCCTGACTACACAAGCGCTCCCTCCTGGTATATTATTACACTGAGGTTTTAAATCTGTTCAAACAACCAGTTCGTCGATATTCGTCAATTCTAATAAACCGGCTGAATGACACCACTGGTATTGCCTCATTGTTGTGTGGATCGAAGATCAGAGGCGTCTCGTGTCAGGAAACCGTCTGTAGAATGCTGTCACAGCGAAACGTGCCTGATACCTCACGGATTGCACTTTTCGTCTTGGGGCAATTTCATGCACATATCACGTACAGACGCTTTGTGGGCATACTTACTGCATACATAATCAATCAGGTCAAGTAAAATTATGCACCTTTCAACTAATAATAATAACATTGACTTTGTAATACAATAGCGCAGTTGCGCTCTACTAAGATACAATTAAAAATAAAAATGTTATCACTCTATTCAGGGAATCATGTTTTTTAAATTACTCCCACAGTGTTTCTTATATTGGTGAAATAATGTTACAAATACATGCAGAATTTCGGTTAGATATCGCTAAAATATAAACAGATAACAGATATGCATATAAACATCATAATTTAAGAGTGTTAATGAAGCAGTAGTGGTGTCAAATAATATGAACCTGAAAGAGATGGAAATTATTTGACAAAGCGGTTCTATAATGTATAGAAATGGTAAATATACAAAGCAAGGGAAACTAGAGATGGTCGATATCCTTTGTCCGTTCTTTTCGTGTTTTTTTGGGTGAGGAACCGGTTCCAGTTTTTTTTTTAATTTCTGGCAAACCCCGCCCCCCCACATGAAAAATAATTTTGGGGAAAAGAACCGGTTCCAGTTATTCTCGTTCTCAGAATTTTGCTAGCAACCCCCCCTCCATGAAATATTTTTTTAGCGAAGAACCAGTTCCAGTTCTTTTCGTTTTCAAATCTCTACCGACTGGTACTTTTTTTTTGGCGAGGAACTTTTGGTCGGTTTGCTAGTACTTTTCGAAAAAATCTCCTTCGTGGAACTTTTCTGGCACCAGGAACCGGTTCCAAAAAGAACTGGATAAATAACCGGTTCCTCGCCGGTCACCGGTAACTGGAACCGTAGGTACACCCAATTCTGATATCGACCATCTCTAATGAGAACAGAACACATGCACAATATAATAGGCCAAAATAACAACAGTAAAACATATTTAAAAAAGAGTCAGGTTAAGTTCAGCAATAAACATAAGAAGATTTTGTTTAGGAAATATACGAGTACATAAAACAGTTTAACAAGGAGGCAACCAAAACCAAACAATTACCGAAGACTTGAGAAAATGGCTTCTTAAAATAAATTGAAAAGAAGTAAAGATTTATGAGTAGGATTTTTGAATAATTTTCATTTTAAAGTCCGTTTAAATTCAGCTAAATTCTGGATAATTAGTAAGAGCCGAAGTAAGTTTAGGGGAACGGAAGAGAGGAAACGCACGGTCGTAGCTCAATTTGACCATAAATGACATCATTCTTGATTGAACTATTTCAAACAATAAAAATACATCATGTTTATTGCATCTCTTGTGTAATTTCTGAAAACCGCTTAATTTTATAAATGTTACATAATATGTTATTGTTATATTATAACATGTCACCTAAATAAAGGTGGTGGTTTCTTGTTATGAAAAAAGTTGTCCATCAAATAGAAGAAACATATTAATATTATAAATGGTGCCTGGACATGCATGGAATAAACTCAATAAGTTACACAGTTAGAAGCTAGGGACTAATCAAAGTGGATACTTATGTCTAATAATCTATAAATAATATAAAATGTACTTATAAACACGAACACAACATGTATAAAAGCGTAAAAGTACACGAACACTGCACAAGACAACATAATAAATTATACACCAATACAGTAAAGATTGAAAGTGGTAAAAGGGGCATAGGCCACAAGGGGGTACACATATCTCATAATCTCGTTTGTGATAGCCTGAAAACAGACAAACGAATAAACATGAAAAGAACATTTGATCAATATTACAATGTATTATTAATAGTTTGTAAGATAGGAAATAATATTAGCTATGAAAGTCAAACTTTAAACTTGACAAATAAAAAAAGGGAAAATTTTTCTTACCCACGGTGGAATTATCAAAACATGTTCAAAAATCGACATCATTCCTTGAACGGATAATCAATTTCATTGGCCTGTTTGAGGCTTAGGAGCCGGAAGGTCTTATGTGAATTGGTTTATTTTGAATATCTGTTCACTGGTTTATAATAATTTAATTGGGTTCTAATTACCCAGTGTAAATAAGGAAATATCTGAACTCAGTGGAGAAAATCATGTCCGTTTGTACAATTTTACGCAGAGACGTATTAAGGGCTTAGGCCACAAGGATTAGGGCCTAAGCCCTTAAAAGATTTTGGTGTTCCCGAATACATATATATATAAAATCCAATTCAAAATGCGGGAGCTTATGATTACAAAGGATCTCTGCCAAATCGGATATAATACCTACCTATATGCCTCTATGCTCCCAGCCCCTGAATAAAAACAACCGGAAAAATAAAAACCATCCCCAATTGGGGTATGTTGTTAGGCTGAAGGTAGTGAGGAGGGGAAGGAGATGGGAAGAGACAGGTTGGGAGTACCTGGGTATTTATATCTGGTCACCAAACACGGCTAACGCCATCTAAATCAACGGTTCCATTCAGAATGGTGGTCTTTCACCAGGACAATACTGAAGAGTATCTACCACTCTGTAACGTGCTGCAAATATACTATATTTATATATATTATTTTATATGAATTGAACTTAGAGTATACAAGAGGTAGCCCAAGCCAAGGCAGTGAAGTCAGTTTTGGACTTGTTTTTGATGATTTTAACATGACTCGGCGCAAATGGGCGTGGCTAAGACTAAGGCTACGGTATTTATACATCCATTCATATCACATATCGACATAATGTTTTTGTGTATTCGTATAGCCACCTTTTCACAATATTTTTATCAACAAAAATATAGCATCTAACCTAAAAAACCGTTTAGTTGTGTCAAGTTAAGTGGCAAAATAAAAAATGTGGGCGGAGTCCCGCCGTTAACCAGCGAAAATAGCCGGCTTAAGATCATTACGACAGTATATAGAAGCGGCCCAAGAAATTTGTTGTCTCTTTCTCTCTCATGGTGTACGATGTAAAAACTCGGAAAAAGTGATTTATTACAATTTCGGATGGGTTGGGTAAAACAAATTAGCTATCCCTCCATATATTGTTACTTCAAGGAATTGAACGTGTTATGACAAAATTTGAGCCATAATAATACTTACATGTTGCGAAACTTCGTCGGCCTGCGTGATCGAATGGCTAAGACGATCGACTACGAATCCAGAGGTCCCGGGTTCAAATCCCGGCGTGATTTCAAATAATTTTTATTTAATAAACATATCTGTCATAACTCATTTATATTCTATAAAATAATATAAAGTATATTTGTGGCACGTTCCAGCGTAGTAAGATTAGTTCAGGGGTCCTAAGGATATTATATTTCAACTATGTATTTGTTTATAGATACTCCGAGTATCGCTCTGGTGAAATATTACCATTCAGAATCGAAACGTTGCTTAAAGTGGCGTTTAGCAGGGTTTGGTTATCATATCTGAATAGCCAGGTACTTTCCAACCTTCCTCTTCCCCATCTCATTCCCCTCCCCACCACCTTCAGCCTTACAGCATACCCCAATTGGGGATGCCATAGTCCCACTGTAAGTTAAAAACACACACATAGTATTTAAAAATATATATATTAGGGAAGAAACTCCATTAATGGAGGACTGAACGCTATTGGCGCAAATAAGAAATTGTCCAAAGAAGCGAAGCTAGCAGTCCACAATGGAGTGCTTATACCATGGATTATATTATGCGTGGAATCGGCAGAGGAAGGATGAAAGTAGACTGAATTCTGTGGAAATGAGATCTTTGAGACGTATGTGCGGTAAAGCCATGTATGACCGCATTAAAAATGTGGATATCCGGAAAGAATGCAAGGCTGATGTGAGCGTAATGAATAGGATCAAGAAAGGGACGCTTAGATGGTTTGGGCATGTAGAGCGAATGAACGAAGAAAGGAGTGTGAAAAGAATATATTATGCGAATGGAAGAAGAAGTCGAGGACGCCCGAGAAAGACATGGCACGATTAAGTAAATCAAATACTTGAATCGGGTCATGTGAAGAGTCACAATAGCAGAAGAGTATGTATTAGACGATGTATGAATGTAAATGAAGCAATGAGTGTGTGCCAAGACAGAGTTATATGGCGGTCCATCCTCTCTGCCTACCCCTGCGGGGAAACGGCGTGATGGTTACTTAGTTAGTTATATTAGGGGTAAAAGTTCATACAAAGGCTACCTATCGTGTTCTCTTAATCTCTATCATGATAGAATTGCGATCAATAAATACATAAAAAACATTATCAGGGCTGAATTTTATGTCAGTCCGTCCCTGTTCTAACAGAATTAATTTTAAAAAATAAAAATAATAGCAGGTACAAAATATTATCCTCTCATCATTTCCATGATGTATTGTCTGTTTTACGTTTTTTTTTCTCATTTCTTCGGTCATGTCTAACTCGCTGTAATTTAAACAGGCTTTGTTCACGGCAGTGCTCGCTTTGTGGAGTGTTGACCGCAGACCGATAATGATATCAGGCGAGTTCTACCGACCGGCTGCACCATCTTATTCAGCCATCAGTCTTAGCTTCCCTCCGACCTCTGTCGGCCGGCTGCGTGTCTTAGTCAGTCCCCGGCCTTGGCTTTGAACCCCGAGTTATTGCCGCTCGCAACGAACACTCGACGATTAACACAATTTCGTGGTGATTTTTCAACCGCGTGTTATTAGTCACTGATGTTGAGTTAGTCAGTCATGATAACTGAGATTTAAATTTCCCGTAATTCTCGCAGTCAAACAGTAGAACCGCAATGCTTTGTGCGTTGAAATGATTTTGAATGAGTTAGAATGTCGTGTGCAAATAATGTAAAGCTGATCAAGTGATTTTTAGTTTTTTTTTAATTATCATTATGATTACGATTAGTTTGAAAGGGCTGTCGAGTGAAAGCTGCACGCGTAATTTAGTTATTTATTCGTTTGTATTGATATGTAGTCTAAGTGCGAAGTGTGGAGGGTGTCCATCCCTAAACGAGGGGGTGGAGTTTAAATATCACAACTACTCAGCGATGACGTCCTTACTGCAGCAGTTTACTAATTGCAATAGCAATTTGAGCTCCATTTACTCAATTGGAAAATCCGTTCAAAGTAAGTACTGCACAAACTTTGCCCAAAAAACTTATTAGATATGATTTGAGATTCTCACGGACAAAGGTATTATCGTGATTGATTTTGTAGGGTATTATGCCGTGTCTCATTTTTTCAACGTTTCAGACAGCCAGATGTTCAGTGTTCATCATCGGGGCAGATGTGCGATGTGTTTATATAATATATCTAGAAGTGGTACCGTGTTGCCTCAAACGTTGACTAAAGGAGGATGAAACGTAACACGGCATAGTACCCCAAAAATCAATCACGACAAAATCTATAAATTCATAGAATGAAAAAAATAAATTATGCAACCTAGATGAATCTTTTTAAGTGAAATCTGTTCGATGTCTAAAATTTTAATAAATATTATTTGTGTTGAAACAAAGTTGCCGTACCTATCTATTTCATAAAAAAATGCAATCTTAACTTTATTTCATTATGTAAGTGTGCAAAAAAATCTTTTTACAAGGGACGAAAAAAAAGAAAATAGTTCATTACTTATTATGGGAAACCGAAAAAGGTTTTTTTTTCTATTATGTAATGTTGCGAAGTTTTTGGTCGGATTTTTTAACATCATTACCAGAATCTAAATAGTTTTGAATAGCTAATATCTAGGCGATAAATAATATTTCTCCATTTTTATAACTTATGCTGACACAATCTTTGAAAAACTGTGCGCGTATACAGTATTAACATATTATGGTTTTATGTGTTCACATGTGGTTTTAGATTCGCGGAAAACAACACACATAGGTACCTACCTTAGAGTAACAATATAGTACCTACTTACTTATCGCGCGATCAAATAAAAGCTTTTTTATCATTTTCACAATATGATTATTTTTTTGTTAATTAATCTGCCCGTTAGTCATAATGGTACAAAAATAATCTGTAAGTTCTTACTCGAAATATTTTTTTACGTTTTTTTTATTTTTATTTTAGAGAGGGAACTGTGGGTCGTGAAGGTATCTGCATTGCCCCACGATGCGAAGTTGGTGCAGAATATAAAGCTGTTGGCAAATATTCATGGGAACGAAGCAGCTGGCAGGGAAATTCTTCTGCACTTTATTAATGTAAGTACCCACTAAAATACTAAGGGGCTATTTCACCACCTCTCTTTTCAAACCTTATCCCGTCTGCTGTCACGTCTGTCAATACAATGCCGTTATTTCTAACATAAACTAACTTTCACAACACAACATTCGCGCGCGAAGCTCATTACATCCCTCTCACCAAATAGTTAAACGCGTCTCTATATTTAAATAAAACATATTTCTATTTTATAACTTTATTGTATTATTCAGGGGCTATTTCGCCACTTCTCAAGAAGCTGTCAACGTAAAGTGCACCCCAGTAGTTAGAATCTATTTTCTGATTTAAAATGGCGGCGTACTGTTTTGACAGCTGACAGTAGGCGAGTTTTCTGTTGAAGTTGATTTTTTACTGTAATTATGGAAGTGGTTGAAGATTTAAATATCTTAGACGAACAGGACATGGCGGAAAGACGTAGACCGCGTGTTTTCAAACCAAGAGTCAATTTTTATACGTCTTAGATGACATTGAGTTTAGGTCAAGATTTCGCTTGACAAAAAATGCCGTAAAGGAGATACAAAATCAAGGATAAAATCTCTACAAGAAGCACACGGTATGTAATTCTAATATACGCCTTCACAATATATCACGGAATATACTATGAAATAACAACAATCTTTGGCAGTACAATATACCCACATACAACATGTTCATGCTTACAAACTATCAACCTTCACCAAGCAATAATAGACACTCCCCAATGCACTTCACTAATATAATTTAATAATAAAGTTATAAAATAGAAATATGTTTTATTTAAATATAGAGACGCGTTTAACTATTTGGTGACAGGGATGTAATGAGCTTCGCGCGCGAATGTTTTGTTGTGAAAGTTAGTTTATGTTAGAAATAACGGTATTCCGATGATTAGAGTTAACTAATGAATAGTAGTTTATTGAGAGGTGGTGAAATAGCCCCTAATAGCAATAAGTCAAATTTTAACCCCTTAATATAAAAAATAGGTACTTAATATTAAATCAATCAAATCAATCAAATCAATTGAATCAATCGAATCAATCAAATCAATCAAATCAATCAAATCAATCAAATCAATCAAATCAATCAAATCAATCAAATCAATTAAATCAATAATTAATCAACAATACATTTTTTTCTAGAATTTGTATTTGTTTTCGTATTTCGTTTGGATTATGGTTTTTTAGATTAAGTTTTTTTTTTAAATATTCAAATATATGTTTTCCAATAGTTTTTAGTGAAACGTTACTGGGAAGGGTGTCCTAAGGTGAAATATCTATTGGAAAACAATGTGATACACATTTTGCCATCACTAAACCCTGATGGATTTGAGAATGCTAAGGAAGGCGGCTGCACAGGAGGCGCGGGGAGACATAACATCAAGGATATGGATCTCAATAGGTAAGTACTAATATTAACAAAGATAAAAATACAATAAACATCATTTAAAATATCATTTGTTTGTTGTTTGGTAACTGAAAATAAACGAATGTACAGATTAAAAAAGTCGTAGAGTACATACAGAATTTAAAAAAACATGTGTTTTCAAAACCCCAGCAATTTTTTGAAAATATAACATTTTTATTAACTGCCAAAATTAAATATTTTGTTGATACAAAAAATGATTAAGAAAAGTGATCTTTATTGACGTATGAACACTCATATCAATAAAAAGGCAACGTGGTCTAGAACTGTCAAAAGATATAAGTAAAGTTTTGTTACATATTTTAATACATAGATTTAACCAACCAAGGGTTTAAGTTTTCAAAAAAAAAACCAAAGGTTTCAAAACAATGTGGGCAAGCTAAAATAGTCAATTTCACTGTCAGTTTAAAAATTATTAGTATGAGTTTCCATGGGTTAACACAGTTAAATAAATAATAAATTCAAAAATAAATACTCAGTGCTATTATTTTTAATTTTGAAATTGACAATGCGCTGTGAATTTCCATTTTAATAAGAATTTATGATTTAAAAAAACTTTCATAACTTTATTTCCACTTGTTTATTTTTGACCGGGCTGGTTTTACCCTGCCACGGGACATCTTCAGACTAGTAAAATTTTAAGTAACGCTATAGTATTTATACCATCATGTCAGGAATGAACGCCATCGGCTTTGTATAATACCAAAAATTTTTGACTTACCATTTTGATTTATTGCTGACAGGAAAGCATTTGCTAGTTGAGTGGCTACAATTCGGTACATTTTCGTATACCTTCTGTTGGTTTTATTACCTTCTGTGAGACGGCTTACATAGTGAAGAGTTGAATGAGTTTATGGCTTTTGAGATTATACCTGTTGCTGTCAGCGTTATTTTTAACAGTTGCTTAGTTTTGATTTTTCTACAGCGCCCCTTGAGGTGATTTTTCACAAAACAACGTTATACAAATTATTTAAATATTATTATTTCCGTATTAGTTTGTTAAGTGAATTTTATAACAGTTATCCTGTAGTTACAAAACTACAGGTACCAGATCAATTTACATGGGTTGATTAATAAAACATTTTATTAGAATAGGTAGGTACATTTCAGTGTATTATCCATTGAAGATTTAGCCTTAAATCGCGTAATCTGGAAATTTCGTCGCTAACATCTAATCATATTCAGTGGTTAACCCTAACCTACATAACAGTCTCTACCTAGAATGACTTACACCGTTGCAAAACTCTCACAGCTAGGCCCAAAACAAACAAAGACCACAATGTATTTAAACAATATTTATATAGCATTGTTGCCAAAGACCAAATATGTCACAATTTTGTTCATGGGACAATTTTGTCAGTATTATATATTTTAAAAATTGAATGAAAGTTTACTGATGCATTTACTTCAATTTACAGAAGCTTCCCTGATTTTTTCCGGCGGAACCCAAAGCCCCTCCAGCCGGAGACAAGGGCGGTTGTCAAATGGATGAGCGATGTGCAGTTCATTCTGTCAGCGAGTTTACACGGAGGAGCCATGGTGGCCAACTATCCCTTTGAAAGCACAAAGGAAGATTGTCAGTATTCAAGTTTAAATTTTAAATTAGTAGACTCTTCTGCTTAGCCCGAGTTAAAACACTCTTTATTCTAAATCTTTTTCTTAACGAACTATAGAAAAATATGGAAAAACCATATATTTTTTTAAATTTTTTTTTTTTATATGAATATCGCACAAGAGTCTCAACTATTCCCAACCGTCTAGAGCCAGTGAGACTATGGCATCCCCAAATAGGGTATGTTGTGAGGCTGAGGGTAGTGGGGAGGGGAAGGAGATTGGGAAGAGGAAGGTTGGTAAGTACCTGGCTATTCAGATCTGGTCACCAAACACGGCTCAAGCCATTTCAAGCAACCTTTCGATTCTGAATGGTGGTCTTTCACCAGGGCGATACTTAGAGTATCTACCACTCTGGAACGTGCGCAAATGTACTTTTTATTATATTTATATGAATTAAATGTGCTATGACACATATTAATTAAATAAAAGTTATTGGCGCACGCCGGGTTTGAACCCGCGACCTTTGGATTTGTAGTCGAGCGTCTTACCACTCGACCATGGAGGCCGTCAAATCTTGTCTTGGCTTCTTGTCTTATTTTTTTTAGAGAAGAAGGATTTTTTCTATCCTCCATACCTCATGATGAAGGTAATCACTTAAATACTAAATTAGAGTTAAGATTGAGGCTTGATGTAATAATATTACAATTTTAACATTTACCCTTTAAAATTAATGGAACTTAAAATGAATGGGTTTGAAACATGTTTTTTCTTACAGTGTTAATATGTTTCACTTATAACAGCTTAATAATAAATAATAATAGTAATAAATGGATAACTTTTATAGCGCCGTTTTTGTGGGAAAATCACCTCAAGGGCGCTTTACAAATTAATTTATCTAACCTATAATTTATCACTTAACCGCTTCTGTGCCAAGAGCGAGATTTCTCGCATTCTTGGCCGTGCCCAGCAGGCCGGCCATAGAAAAATAGCGAGTTTTCTCGCTCTTCTTTGAGCCTCTGTATCATACATAAGTCCCGTTATTTTAATTAAAAATTCATCCGCTTCTGTGCCAAGAGCGAGATTTCTCGCATTCTTGGCCGTGCCCAGCAGGCCGGCCATAGAAAAATAGCGAGTTTTCTCGCTCTTCTTTGAGCCTCTGTATCATACATATGTCCCGTTATTTTAATTAAAAATTCATGGCCTGCTGTGCACAGCTACACTTCTACATACTGGCATTTAAAAGGTTAAGATTATAACTAATAACTTACAGTTAAGATTTATTATTTCGTAAATATAAAAAAAAAAGATTTTAGGAGTTACAAATATAAAAATCCTCATTTTTTAATAATTGTACTCTTGCTATTTACTTTGTTAAACGTGACAAAACCATAACTAATTAATACATTTTTTCAGTGTCATTTCCAGAAAAGCAAGAATCCAAATCTCCCGACGACGATGTATTCCAGCACCTGGCACTCACATACTCCAAGACGCACCCCAAGATGCACCTGGGAAAGCCGTGCCCCAGTGCGATCAACACAATGGGGTTCCCCAACGGCATCACCAACGGGGCGGCCTGGTACCCCCTGACGGGGGGCATGCAGGACTACAACTACGCCATGCACGGCTGCATGGAAGTGACGCTAGAGGTCTCGTGCTGTAAATACCCGGCCACGTCTCAGCTTAAGAATATTTGGGAGGAAAATAGAGATGCGAGTTGATTCTTATTATTTTTCTGTATGTTACCCCGCCTCACTAGACATGATTTATAATTATCTTGCAACCACAAAAAATAACATTTTGCTCGAATTTATTTGCCGGATTTATTATTTATTGAACTATTATTCGCTAATTAGTTGATAGACTATTTGAAAGTCACCTTAACTAATCAAAAAATAAAATCAATAATAGATACCTAGATCAGAAAATAAAAACAATGTTACTAAGTAGAAATAATTAACATTTTAAAGATTAAACACTATTTAGAACATAACAGGTTTCTTGTGGTTTTATTCAGTTATTATAGGAATCAAAATATAATATATTCTCTGTCACTCAGTGAACTGATGTTATATAATTTAGGAATAATTAGTTTTTTTAATTAGGTGATTTTTTAACTAGACTTCCGATTTTATACATTTGCATATGCACACATATTTTATCCTTTTTGGTCATTAGTGCATATTAGAGCCCTTTTTAGTCATTGATGTGTATTTAGCCATTTTATTCTTCTAATATGAGGTTTTAAAATTGGAGATGGTCGATATTCTTGTCTACTACTCTGACACGGCGCTGTCACAAGATCGTCCGATTTCTGATTCCTCAGATACATTTTTGTTTTTATCATGTACTTTGAGCATATGTTTTGGCATTGTCCGATATCGGATTTCTCACATACACATTTCTGTTTTTATCATATACTTTGAGCATATGTTTTGGCATTGTCCGATATCTGATTCCTCAGATACATTTCTGTTTTCATCATATACTTTGAGCATATGTTTTGGCATTGTCCGATATCTGATTCCTCAGATACATTTCTGTTTTTATCATATACTTTGAGCATATGTTTTGGCATTGTCCGATATCGGATTTCTCACATACACATTTCTGTTTTTATCATATACTTTGAGCATATGTTTTGGCATTGTCCGATATCTGATTCCTCAGATACATTTCTGTTTTCATCATATACTTTGAGTATATGTTTTGGCATTGTCCGATATCTGATTTCTCAGATAGATTTCTGTTTTTATCATTTACTTTGAGCATATGTTTTGGCATTGTCCGATATCGGATTCCTCACATATACATTTCTGTTTTTATCATATACTTTGAGCATATGTTTTGGCATTGTTAATGCATATTTCGCCTTTTTTATAGTACATATAATCCAAACGAAGATAATTTCTCACATAAACATTTATTTTTTAGGCGTTAATGGAATATTGCATGCAGTCGGGATTAGGGGTCAAGGGAACGGTAAAGGATATTGATACCAACCAGCCAATAAGGGCGAACCTTACAGTAAAGCGGAGGAATATGACATTCCTCTCTTCAGACAAAGGAGAGTTTTTCAGAATTCTGTTGCCAGGATTTTATAAATTTAAGGTGAGAAGATAATAATTAGTTTTATTTAAAAAATATATATATTATAATACAGGTGTTTTTATTTTTCACCACAATTAATTACTTAGATTTTATGATTAAATAAATGAATTGAGATTTTGGTACTTCCTATACAATTTTTGTGGTGGTTCTTTGCATTACACAACAAATGAATATAAAGAGCCCAAAAAAATATAGTGTGTTGGTTTCACAAGGAGATACATATTAACAAAATGAAATATTTTACACTAACAACTGTATGATGTTTGAAACCCATGTGAAACATTGTATAATTATTAAATAAATATTGGATATCAAGAAGTGATTAGGAGTCAAGCTAATCAATAATAATAATACATGTAATATTGTTTACTCATAATTAAAAAATATTGATATTTATTATCTGTAAGTTAAATCATATCTACACATAATATAATATTTTCAATTAATTATAGTTAAATTTCATGATAAATGTTTGATCTAGTCCATAACTTGTATTTATTATGAAAACATGGGTTTTTCTTGAAATAACTGTTTGATAACCCACCTGCGGTCATGACACTTGACTTTAATGTAGTGTCTGGACTTTGTGTTATTGATTCTTTAGTCTGATTAGTTTTAAAGAAATAAATTTCATAGTTTCCAAGCAGTTTTAACACCTTCTGTCCAGAATTATTTTGACAGAAACTGACCATTGTAATTAAATTATTTGAATACATGAATATGTATTAACAATGTCAAAATAGCATAACTTTTTTATTTTGACATCCGACATTTATTCTTATTTTCGATAAATAATATTATTTTTTTAAATTGTTACAAGGGTTGATCAATTTAATGAAAAAATAATACTGTTGTAATCTTACTCTGTCACAATACTAGTCAACCTGTCTAACTATGATAATTTAATATGAAAATGTATTTATTCACACAGATCCAAGCGGAAAACTACAAAACGAAAACCGTACCATTCAAAGTTGAACCCGCAAATGTGGGAGAGTTTCCCAAAATGACGATCATTGACATCTCTTTAACTCCTGGGACCGGAAGCGAAATTGAAGAGGTACCGACAACTCCTAAGGAAGATATTGCGACTGCAAGTTATAGTCAGGATACAAGTGGTAAACAGGATACCACCACACCAGAGGTGATAAGATTGCCCGAGGAGCTGATGGATCAGTGGAATAAACGAGAAGAAGTGTTTGTGGTTCTGAGTGGGTCAGAAATAAAGCATCTTTCAATGCTGGCTTTTATACTGATTGTCGCTCATTTGTGTATAAATGCATGAACATGCAAGTCGATAATCTTAGAGAAAGACTAAATAATAATTTATAAAACGTCTATCATCATTTCTATAAGAACTGATAACTAGACATTGGATTATATATTTAATTTAATTTATTCTTTATTCCGGAATGTGGCCAGGTTAGTGCAACCCTACATATTCCATAAAGTATAATACATACAAATACATATTAGTGAAAATGTATAAAAATAAACAGTAAACAATATGTAGAATATACAATAAAACAATAATTATTATTATTACAGTGAACTCACAATTGGTTGAATGAAGTTAATTTGACCATAGTTTGCAGGTGTGCAAATATGCATAGGAAAATAATGCATACATTATAAAAATCTTCTGAAATGCAAAAAACTCCCAGATATCAGTTACAAACCAAAAACTTCGAGTTTCATGTTGCGCACCTCCATCCCATGGAAATCAAAAATGCGATAAATTGTATCAATTCTTAGCTTTTTCAATTAAACATGCATATTTATTACCCTGTTTTTATCAGATATTTTAGGCATTTTTAGTGTATATTTTGGAATTTTTTGCATATAATCCAATGTCTAGTGATAACCTGATTGAATCTCAGAACCTCGAAAAAAACATGCAGGATCTCATTGTCACTATCAGCCAATCTCTATCCACTGCTGGATGGAGTTCCTAAGCCACATGTTTCTGTCCGACTTGATTACATATCGTCAACTGGCTGAGGGGGGCCTCGAGCCCTCTTGGTTACAGAGCGTACATTTTTTTTAACCCTTTAGATGCGAGGTGCGGATATATCCGCATCACCGTGCACGGCTCTTAAGTGCGAGATGCGGATTTATCCCACGCCCTGAAAAAAACACGTCGCTTAAGTGCGAGATGCGGGTTAATCCGAATAATATATTGAATATAATTTTGTTTCGTATTCCGACATTCCTCCGTCGAAAAAAATGCTTTTGACGATAGATGTATTGAGTTGTGGGTCATTCTACACATGCTTCGAAATTCAACTTTATTGACTAATTGACTTATTTCATGACTTTTTATGAAATCTTATTTCGCATGTAAAGGGTTAAACAAGAAGCTATAAACCCTAAGATTTATACATACATAGTACAGACCTTTTATCTTAGCAAACTTGTTTTGAAAAGGGAGTAAGTCAGTACCCACTGTGAGAACCGAACTCGATTCGACCGACTGCTAGTCGAGCTTCCTATGCACTGGGTTATTGACCACCTCAAAATAAATGTACACACATTTTATTTTTATGTGACACGACACAAGAGTCCCACTGCCCGAAAACAGTGGTACCGTAGCACCCCCTATCGGGGAATGTTGTCAAGCAGAGAGGAATAGTTTTGGGGAAGGAGAATGTTACTAAAGACATTAAAATAACTTTCACCAGTGCGATACTAAGAGTAACCATTCACTCTAGAATGAAGTGGAAATGCATAATTTAAAATAATTTTAGTTTTATTTGTTAACAAAACAGATTTCAATTTAACAAATTTTATTTTCGCTTTTCGGGGTTTTTGAACATGCAATATCTGGGTTCAGAGACAAAGCTCTTACCACTCTGATATAGCGCTCATTATCTACCTGATAGCAAAATAACTTTTGAAATTTACATAGGTAATATAATTTATAATAAATATGTACATATTGATATACATAGTTCAAAAACATGAATTGAATCATTATTGTACCAAAATGGTTAGTTAGTAATAGATACTATGTATAGATTAACATTTCGTTTAATTATTGAATTCTTTACTTAAACAACCTAATTGTAAAACAGTGTAATACAAATTGTAAATACTCAATAGATAATTTAATATTTTTACTAATAAATGTACAACGGAATGAATTTGAATAAAACAACAGATGTTTTTATTTCTACTAATAAATTCAATTAATCTTAACGACTCACTTAGGCCCCTACTTGAAGTGATGAAAGTGCACTCTCCAAAGATGGGACGTCCTTTTCTTGAGGCTGGAAAGAAGAAAGAAAATGATGTTGATGAAGTTTTGATAGGTTGAGTTACATTGCACTTCTTTCTACTTCTTGAGCCAACGTTTTGGAAAATCTTGCAGTGGAAATCATCAGAACAGATGTGTAGTATAAACCAGTGATACCGTGTCAAATTCAATCTTCACTATAACAGACGCTTCTGGAGAGGTGAAAACCCAATAGGGATGAAGGAGCTGAACTTAACAGTTCGTGGTATCCAGTATTAGACGGCTACACCAAAACTAAGCGCCGAAAACCACACTAAGGAATTTTAAGTTCAAAACATTTCAGTCACATTAAGAGGATCAACGCGCGCAACACGGTATCATTTCTACACACATAAACACACTCTTCAACACAATCTAATCATCTGCCCTGATGATGAACACTGCAAGGCTGTCTGAAACGTTGGCTAATGGAGAAAAAAACACAATACGGCATAATAACCTAAAAATTCATCATAATAATTTTGTGTGGAATATAAACACAGCTCTGTCCTGGCACACACTACTTGTTTTATCCTCATTAACTGACTCCTTAACATGACCTGATAAAAGACTATGATCGTGTCATGTCTTCCTGGAACATCCCTATCTTCATCAGAATTATTTACATTCATTTAAATTTATCTATTTGAATGACAAAAATTCACAATGTTTGTTTCATATGGCATTGTTTTTATCCACAATTGCGTAAAAAACGGCGTTGTGAGGCATTTAGCATAGTCCAGATGTGTCCATAGGTTAGCACTCCTAGGCAGAGAGAGCCAATAACTGCAATTCCTCTATTAATTTGGATAAATAGCCAGTTTAAGACTGTATAATACAATCTTACCATGATGTAGATCTGACTAGGCAGGTTCCTGTCCATGAGCTGCTGCAAGTAGTGGCTGCCGCCAGCCGGGGTGAAGGGGTCGGACGAGGAGGGGGAGGGGGGAGCGCCGCGCTCCAGGGGGCTGAGGATGAACTTAGGGGGGGTCACGGAGCCGCACACCAGAGGGTACAGGTTGAACACCAGCTCTTGGGTGCTGTCGGGCAGCAGGCTGATGGAACACTGAAATAATAAAATAACGAATGTTGAGATTATATTTTGTGATGGAGAATGTAAAACTGGATCTTCTTCTCTAACATTATGATTAAAACTTTGTAACATAGTTCCACTTATTTATATTGGATTGAAACAGTTTCGCCGTTTTCAGAGATGGTTAAATGTACCCAAGACAAAAGATTGGGGAAAGTTGTTAGAGCCTAGCTACTATAACCTTGAATCTGGTCACTAACCATAGTTAACAATTCAATTCTGAATGGTGATCTTTCACCAGGGCTAACTGAAAGTATCTTCCTATCTTAGGTTAACCATTTGTTGTAAGAAGATATTTGAGGCAGGCTTGAAGGGTATTAGGGTTTCATACCTCAAATTTTCCCAGACTAAAGGTTGGATACTTTTTTAATAACCCTTGTATAAAGTTTTCCCACAAGAGGATTAGTTCAGGAATAAAGTTGGTGGACAGTTGAATGTCTTAATCTGAAGCCGAGACTTGTCCAATGTGAGAATTACTTTTTTAAGATCTTGTCGACGTTCAAGAGAAGACTTATGGGATGGTGATTTAAACAAAATGTCTTTACCAGATTTCCGGATAACCGTCTGGGGGCCTTTTTGTTGCTCTTGTATTTGAAGGCTCCACAAACTTTGGCTGGTGTTGTACACTTCTACATAGCACATTGATTGGGATTTGCCTCTTAAATATGATCAACTTGGCAGTTGACGTTTTCAATATTGGGAGGATCAATATTTTGAAAGTTGGGACTGAATTCGATTTCAAGGCGGTCGGCAAATTCAATTTATATTAACTATTTAAATATCAAGGTAGTAACCTGTTTGTGCCCCGCAAACATGAAAGAATCACTGGCTTCCACCTTCAGCATGAGGGTCTGCGGGCAGACGGCAGAGCTGTGGAGGCGCAGGATGAAGGGCAGCGGGGAGCGCAGGCGCCCGTGGGCCGGGAGAACGGCCTCCACGCGAAGCCAGCTGGGCACCACCTCTGGACCCTGAAAGGATGCTACGGTCTGCGAGGTGACGAGAAGTGAACTGGATTTCCTGGTGATGTAAACAAATTGTGTCAACATTCTGGATTATTTGAAATACATAGAAAATTGGTAGAATCGCAATGGGGAGGACATGGCACGTTCAAGTGAATCAAATACATACTTGAGTTGAGTCATGTCAGTCTAAATCTGAAATAATAGAAGTGTATGTATGAGACTATATATATGAGTGAAGCAAGGAGTGTGTCAAGATAGAGTTATGTGGCGTTCCATACTCTCTGCCTACCTCTGCAGAAAATGGAGTGATAGTTTTAGTTATTTATTAAGAGTTAACAACCGACTAATATGATTATTAAGAGAACCCACTATTAACACTTTTGCCTAATTAATCTTCCAAAACTACAAGGTAAATTATTTTCAAGTCAATCAAATAAAAAATTGATGCAAAACTCATTGTGACATTATTGTAAAGCCCTTGAGGCGATTCTTCACAAAAACAACCCTATATAAATTATTTACAGAATTACTACTAATTATTATTATACTTATAGAGATTCTTTAAAAAAATTACCTTTTCCAGTGAATGTTGTAATTCCCAAGGTTAGTTGGTTCACTGCCGAAGGTGGTTGCGCTGATGCAGATGGCCTCGCTGGCTATTACATTCTCCTCCACAACCAGCCCCTTCAGGCAGCTGGGGGACTCTTTGTCCATCTTTTCAAATTTATCACTCTGCAAGATAAGAAGATATCGCAATTAATACAAAATAATCATACATATATTCTTGTGTATTTATATTATGCCCTATTTACCGAGGCCTGGAAGTGCGGTGTTTTTAAGAGAGTCTAAAGCCGTAAAGCAAAAGCAGGATTAGAGTTGAAATTTATTTACGCCCGTTAAAGGGTTTTACACAAATATTTACATATAAAAAAAATTATATACTCATATGCCGTGTAAACATTAATATAAAAAGAAATAAAAAAAATAGTAGTGAGTACAGAGATTAATACTTACAGAAATAAATGGTTTCATGAAAATGTTAAATATTTAGTTTTTTTTATTCACAACAATAATTACTAAATAATTTTTGAGGCATTTTGAGGATCTAAGGAAAATATAAAATCATACTCAAATGGGTATTCGAATGTGATAAATTTTTGTTTTTTATTTTCCGAATATTTAATAGTCTTTGTTATATAATTAAATGACTAAAAACGAATAGTCACAAATACGAAAAATGCTAATTGATTAATAAACAAAGACTACAAATTATAAAATTGTCACCCATAATTTTTACATGTCATATTTGCATGTCTTGCCAATATGTTCAGCCAATTGAAGTCAAAAATATATGAAGAAATGAAAAAATAACTTTGTATAAGACCACAGATATCCGTGGTCTAATACAAAGCTATTTTTTCATTTCTTTAAATATGTCAAACCACAAAGTGATTGCTTTCTATGAAAATATGAAAAATATACATTTTTAATAGATTTGTACTAACCATTTCTAGAAGAGTATCTGCTATTAAAATCGGCCACGGGCTCAAAACTTTGATCTGAGGCATAACGATGAAAGGATCACCTCCGAAACACTTGTCCAAACTTTCAAATCTCATTGTCACAAACTTGTAGGATAAATCAAACGGTTTGACCACCGTTACTTTGATCGGATGTTCCTTGAAACAGGCCATTTTCTTGTTGTCGGATACGTCCCCTTGTTCGGCTGCTTTGTTCTCCATGATGATGTTGGCTTCGGATTTGTTGCTATCGTTGGCCGTGATGATGTACGTAATCTTCATCATGACGGTGGAAGACATCACTTTTGTGGAGCGGAGGAAGAATACTTTCTTGAATTTCGATTGAGAACTTAAAGAACCGACAGATAGGGTGAGAGGTGAGGCTGATTCCTGGCCAACTTCGAAGCATAACTCTGCTGGAATTAAGAATGCAAGGTAATGTTAAATGTCGTTACGAAAATAGGGTAGGTACTCAGAGTAACAATATAAAGAGACCATACTAATTTGCGACAAATCGTTGACAAACTCGCAAAATATAGCTCTCTCTTTATGCTCGGTTCTATAAGCATATGAGAAAAAGAGACAAACAATTGTTGAAACCTATACGATTTGGGCGGGCTAAATGAAATGTCTTCATTATTTAATCCGCACAAACTTCAGACACGTTTGCACTGTCAGGCGAGCGGACTGTCAAAAGTACGTAAATAGTTAAAAACTTGAGTTATTTTTTGTGTAATATCTAGCAAAACATCATGGCCACATGTTCTATGCTTGTTTGCTTTAATCGAAGTACAAAAGGACCAAAAACAAACAGTTTTTCACACGTATGTACCATAAAAATCGTCTTTTTTAGTTTGATCTCAAATATTTAACATCCTAACCTACAAAACAACTAGTAACTTACACCAATATGTAATTAATCTTTGGACTATTCGTTCCAATTTAATAAACTTCCGTTTGAAATGAGTTTTAATGGATTCGTAATATGTTTAACTTAAAAATATTTACGAGAATGTCAAAAAATTTTTCAAACGGAAATTCCCCTTTTATGCGGCTTCTAAAAAGTATCCCGGTCTCTTTCTTTCTCATGATATTAACGCAAAATTGTTCGCGAACAGATAAAGACGGAATAATGTTTATCTTTACGGTTTTCTTCGCATCCGATTGGCTGGAAACATACGTCATACCTCCCTTGGTCAATCCTTGGTCAAAAAGTGCGGACAAAATTTCGCAATGTTAGGTCTCTACGTTACTCTAAGGGTAGGTAATTGAAAAAAATGAGAGGTTGAAGGTAGTGGGGAGGGGAAAGAGATGGGGAAGAGTAAGGTTAGTACTTGGATATTCAGATCTGCTCAAAAAACACTGAATGGTGGTCTTTCACCAAGCTGATACTTAGAGTCACTTTGGAGCGTGTCGCAAAGAAGTTATAAAATAATAATAATAATATTTGGACGATTTGTATAGCGCCGTTTTTGTGAAAAATCACCTCAAGGGTGCTTCCTAGTTTATATATTAATTAAATGTAAAATAAAACATATAAATTAAACAACATTTATTTGCGCACGCCGGGATTTGAACCCGCAACCTCTGGATCTGTAGTTGAGCGTCTTAACCACTTAATCACGGAGGCTGAGTGTGGCACATCGGAGAGTTTATGAAGCTGTGCAGTCCAATGTGGGGTAAAAAAAATTGTCACATGGGTGGCATCAACAACTCAATGATATTATCACATGAATTTGTAATGGGAATTAGAAAGGTAATACAAAGCAGGTAATTATTTTATTACACAATATACTAACCAAGAACTTCAGCGGGTTGTGTTTCTGAAGGATTGTTCAAATTCAAGGAAAGCTGAATGTCTTGAGCGTCAGTCAGTTCATCGTTGGTTATGTTGATGGTGATGGGGAACCACTCTCCTTGCAGGGCTGGGTCGGCCTGGTCTATGATCACAGACATCTTGGATTCCCTAACAAGATAAAATACTAATGAAAACATAGATTAAATTATTTTTGAATAATTGTAATATACTAGCACAAGGTGTTGAATCCGAAGCTGCGATAAAACACCGAATGTGTTTCCAGCTTCAGATGAATTTGGAAAATGATGGACTGTAAACGATAAACTATACTACTTGATGGAAATGTCTAATTATGGATGTGGAGCGAATTATGGAATTAAGGAAGGAAAAATGGGAAACCATTCACTCACCGATGAAGTTGAAGCTCTTGATTCTTCTTACACAGTTGTATTAACGAAATGAATCACAAAAACGCCACGCTTAATTTAGTCTTCTAATTCACGACACACCACATTTATTTTATGCTTTTAGAAGATCAAAACATCAAACCAACGAAGTAGCGAACAGACGAGCAACCACATTTTTTCACACAAAAACTCTTGTTTAATTGTTTCAACCACGGTGTTGTTGAATACGGAATTTGATACGGCAAAATGGTTGGGTAGGCAGGGACTTGGGTGAAAAACATGAAGGTAAGAACCTGACAAATTATCACTTTGAAATCCAACACAAGGGATGAAAAATGTAATGGGTAAATAATGACAGCAAAATATTACATCAGTGAAAACCAGTCTGAATCTTACTGGCCACTTTCATACATTCAAAGATACTATTTTTGTTGCTATTGCTGCTGCTATTTTAATGTGATGTGTGAATCAATAATATGATGAGGAATTCAAGTACGAACTTGAAATATGTTAGATCTATAAATGCTTTAATTATTATATATATGAATGAATTAGAACCTTACCTTGTATTTCCTGAGTGTGCATACAAGAAGGTGCTTTAAAATAGTCCAATAGTAATATTTGGATAATTTGTATAGCGTCGTTTTTGTGAAAAATCACCTCCAGGGCGGTGGGCCAATACCTTTACATGATCATGTCATGTCTCACCCTGCATGCTGCCTGAACTCCCAAAAAACCTTCCAGATTGGAGGAGAATTTTTCGGTTAGCTCTCACTCCAGAAGACAGGTGGAAACATGAGTGGCAGTTTGGCGTGAGAAATACCAATCTCACACCTGACCCTACTGAGAGACATTCTGGCTTTTCGCTGCCCCGTAAATTCTGATCCTTCATCAATAGGGTGAGGTGCTCCCACAGCCCTTGTGCCCACATGATGCACAGGCGGGGTCTTAAAGAGTCGGCGGTGTGAATGCGATGCAGTGCCGACCACCAAACATGTGATCAACGAATGCCCGCTCCATTCATCCCCGGCGGAATTGATGAGGTCCACAGGGCAATGCACAAGGCCCTAGACTGGCTTGCAGACTAAGGTGTTCCCCTCTGACCTCCCCGCCATACGAACAAAAAAGGAAGAACTTACCTAGGGATAATTTGGGCTATGGGAACAGGTTGTATGCTTTCAAAATCTGGTAACGCTTTTTGGACAGATCTGTAATTGAATATCTCGGGATAGAGACCCGAGACAGGCCCCCCGGCACCGTTGAACTGTAGGATGGCATGCCTTCCGTTGGATTTTCCCAGTTGCAGAGTGATAGAAGCAATCTGAAATGAAAAGGGAAAAAAATCTTAAATTAAGGAATGTGTGATCTTTGAGGGGACAATAACGGCCGTTGTTCCCAACTTTTCTCTAGCCAATGTGCTGTTTCCGCTCAGTTAAGTGAAAATGACAAGCGACGTCTATTTGCCCGTTCCCAATGTTTGCTTACTTAGGCGACTCCATCCTAATTCCATATTACTCCACCCACTGCCTATGGCAGGCATAGACAAGTTTTAAATAAAGCTTTTTAATGCATAACCAACAAAAGCCCACCATTAACCAAATACTATCCCTTTTATTTTCAAGAAATTGCTTGTTTTACATATTGAAATACATAAATACACATTGAATATTTTTTAAACAAATATCTGTTAATAAATCATTATTTTGACGTCAGCTAATCTTGATGCAACGATATTTAAAAATAGATATTCTTTTTAAGTATTCTGACGCTGATATTTTATACATCAACTATCCAATCTGCTATCAAAAACATATATTATCTAAATCCCACTATCAACATCTCATTGTTTGTGATTATTTCAATTAATTTCAAAGAATTTTAATTTATTAAGCTCGACGATTGCTAAGATGATTGGGAACAATAACCGATAATGTGACTCTGTTCCGCAGGTACTACATGAACAAATTAAATTAATCCGATGAAATGATAAATGAATGAACTCACCCAAAATTACAGAAGGCAAGCTAAACGTGCCTTATTCGAGGCGATGGGTAACCTGTAAATGTTACGAAAGTGAAGTGTAAAAAATTATTGACCTGCAAGTCCCTTCCAACATCCTGCGGATCCGGAACGAACTGGCAGAGGAACTTCCTGACTTGGCCGTCCTCAAAAAGCAGCAGTGGGGAGGAGGGCGTCTCGCAGACAGCAAACTCGCAGCTGTAGCGTGGGTTGTTCACGCACACGCTCAGGCGGTCCAGCTGGATGGGGGAGGGAGCTAGGACTCTGGAGAAACAAAATATTAAATTAATATTCAGCAATAGATTGGAGAAGAGAAGAGATTTGTAAACCCTTTAATTACTATGTCTGTTTATCCCGGTTTCATCCAGAGTTCTCGTATTTTTAAACTTTTGAATTTGCATTTTCATATTTGTAGAGATTTGGTTATGCATTGCGTTAGTAGGTAGAACGCAAAAGGTAATGATTAAAAAAAGTATTATTTAATCAAAGAAGTCTTGTGAATTTTTGAAAGGGTGACTAAGAATATCCATCAGTTGCAAAAACAGCACCGATATTGTAATACAATATTTATATATTTTATTGTATACGCCCGAGAGGGCTTTTACATTAAAGGTTTACAATTGACAGTGAAAAAATGAGAATTATATGCACAAACAAAATTTAAAAAAATAGTTGTATAATATAGTATGATGTTATAGCTTTCTTGTATCTACATTCCGTGCAGTTAAATACATCAGCCACTTCTGCGTATGTATTACCAACTACATGCAATCTAGGTACAAGCGAGTATCTGAAAAACTCAGTCCTGATGTTATTGTTACAACTAAATAAAATTTTGGATCGAGTAGTTCTTGTTGGTATGTGAAAGGAAATAAAATTCAATAACTCTATAACATATGTATATAATTCCTATTCTTATTTAAGCAACTAAATTAAGCGTGTTCTTTTTTGAGGTAATACAGGTAAATGCACCTAAGGAAAATTAATGATAGATAATTTGAATCACCAAAGACAAAAAAATAATTTATAACAATAGTTTTTAATATCACCAAAGGATAATTTTAACATTGGTATTGTTGGTAAGATTACCTATAATCCATGTTGTCATATTATAATATATTGTCTATGATCTTATTTGTCTATGTCACAATCTTACCCATCTGTCATTACTTGTAATCACATAATAAAAAAGTGACTAATCAATCACATAATAAAAACAAACTTGATAAAGTAAAGTGACTAACCTGATAAACAACTCAATGGTGACAGAATTGTCCACCTGGTACTTGGTTTGCGTAAAGCGCGCCTTGGCCTCGATGCAGGAGGTGATCAGGGACATGTCCACGGTGATCCTTTGCAGCTCCCTGTTGGCTGCCAGGTTCCACATCTCCACGGCGCTGGCGGCGCAGTTCTCTGAAATGTCGGGCTCCGGATTGGGTGCATCCCACTATACAGAAAAAAACCGTTAAAATATCTTCATCTTCATTGTAAATTCCAAAAGTTTTTTTTCTTCATATTTATAAAGACAAGATAAAGCTTCAAACTTTCTTTTGGGATGTTAGAAAAATATAACACGGTAAGAATGGATGTAGGTTGGTGAGTTTTTGTTTATGACGGAGACCGTGTGTTGAGGGGGTGCTTAAACAACTGTGAAATAAACATGGAACCTGACGAAAAACACGTGAATGCCCGTTTGGGCACGGGCGCGAGTGTAACGCCAGGTTCATTTCGCCCGTACCAGTACGGGGGCGTGGGTGAAGTGGTTAAAATGCTTTTCGATACTTTTTTCTTTCTTGCTAATATGAAAGTAATGGTCCGCTGTCTTATTTTCTAAATTCCCCTTTTTAGCCAAAATTGAAACAAAATATTATGCGGCTGGTGACAGTGATAGTAGATGCCTTGTACTGATGTTTTTGTTGTAGAAAGATACCACATGATGTCAACATAAAAGTAAAAGCACATAACATGCAAATATGTTTAGCTCACAGGTTAAAAAAAGTATTGTAAAAAGTATTTGGATAGTTATCGAAGAATGAAAGTGATGTTATTGCTTTGTTAACATACACTAAGGACAGCCATCAGGTTATCCAGAATCCTCTTCTTGTCATTGTTGGGTACAATGATGTTCTTGCCGAGTGCCTCGATGGACAGGGTTACATAGTCCTGGACATTGGCCAGCAGGTAGGCGCAGGTGAGGGCCTTGTTCAGGATCTTGGATACCAGGTCCCACCACTTCTCGCGCCGGTAGTCCCACAGCATGTGCATCAGGAGTCTGGAAATACAAAATTAGAAGTTCATCATTACAACTATTTTAATGGTAGATAATGGAACAGGATTAGGTTTAATTCAAGTCTATTCAATCTTTGGCCTCTAATTTTAAGAGAATTAACCATAACAGAGTACCTGTGTTTCAAAATAATTACAGTGATGTGTTCGAATTTGGAATTTTTTTGAGGAGGGTGAGTGGCTAGCGTAATTCTGAAGTAAGGGAACCGGTTCCTCAAAAGATTGTTATAAATTGTATTATTTTGAATTATTACTTCGTAAATTGAAATTTGACCGGCTGGATGTACCGATGAGCACCGCAATGGCACAAATATTCAAGAATCGTCATATTTTTGTAATAAGTTTCGATTTCCACAGAAACACGTTGTATTATTTTGTTAAAATTTAAGTTTAAGGTTGTGATAATTTCGCGACTGAATTAATTGGTGAGTATTAAAATGAGAGTTGAATTTCCGAAGTGTGCATAAAACTGGGTAAAATATTGGAATACAGGAATGTATGGAGAAGAAAAGGAACTTTGACTTTTCAGCACAAAATAACAGAAAAAAATGGTTTTCGAGGTTAAATAGTTTTCAAGTAAAATATTATATTTTGATCGCAAACTGTATAGGTATTTGATAATTAAATTTTACCATACATTTGTCATTTCTTCAGTAGTAAATTTTTTTCATTGATCCTTTGAAAAACGTTAAAATGAAGTTTTACCTTATTTGATTTTGTTCATATGTATTTAATGCAAGTCAACAAAAGGACATGCTACACACAATCAACAAGCCACAGAGTGGGTTATTAGCTAAACTATCAAACAAGAAGTGCACCTAAACATGTCCGAATGATGACAGAACATGCTTTGTAGTTCAACTAATCAGTATAACTTACGTGAGAGCCTTTCCATAGTCAGCGCAGGTGTAGTACTCCTGGGCCATTTGCACTAGGAGATGTCTCCTCATACGAGGACAGCGATACGTCTTGAACTGCGCTATGGCACTTCCCAGAAGGCTTATTATAATCATCTGTTAAAAAAAAAATTATGTTCATTTTTTTTCTTTCTTGTGTTAGGTTGTTGATTGGTTTATGTTTCACAAAAAAAATAAGCATTTGATATAATTTATGTTATTATACTCTATGATTGTGGATAAGGCGAGGTCTTCTTCTTTTGGCGATCTTTTTAATTGAAAGTTGGCTATCAGGTCAACATGCACCTGTACCCTGCAGATGGCAGCCGGGAACAACTTAGTGGAACTGTATTTATATCAATCATATAAGTTTCAAAGGCATGTGGTGGGGTGTGTTCCCTATTTCGGTAATCTTATAATTGCCACTCTTTGTGATGTGACCAAGAAATACAAGACAAGGAAAGCCAATTTTATTAGGGTAGTGGTACCCACTACCATTTCAATGTCAGTATATTAAAAAATAATAATTTATTACATACCATTATTTGCTAGTTAAAAACATTAAGGTAAAATAACAAGGTCTTACCGAATGGTTGACATGATGCAGTTCGATGTATTGCAGAGCCAAAATTGCGTCTTTCTCTCTCTGAGGGTCCGGGGGATCAGCACTCAGCTTGCCCGGCCTCCAGGCCCGCTGGCCGTAAAACTCTATCGTCCCTGGAAATTAAATAAAAAAAATCAAAATAACTGCTTATTAAATAAAATAAAACACATAAAAATCACTATGAGATAGCTTTAATGGGTATTTCACCACCTCTGAGTAGTTTAAACAGTTGGGTAACTACTCATCAAGCAACTTTAATCATTTAAGTAACGTTACCTAACAAGTCGCGCTAGTCAATAGTTTACTCAGAGGTGGTAAAATACCTCCTTAAAAGAACTTCATCAGAACCATTGGTAAAAATGTACGATTATTAGATATTTATGTATATTCGAAGTTGCTCCAATTGAATACTTCTTCAAGAGCCCTGGTCTCCATCTTTGAACAGTTTGCCAATCTCGGGCGGTTCTCATCCATCATGAGAATGAATTAATTGTTAATTAATTAATCATCATCAATATGCTTACTTGATTGAAAAATCCATTCCAATCCACCTTTTGAGAAAAAACAAAAGAGTTTGCCATTTTCAAATTAAGAACATAAATGATAACCATAGACAAAAGTAAAAAAGCATTATTTCATCTATAATCAAGATTAAATCAGGGCTTAGGAACATAAGGGCGAATCAACAAAAACACTTTTTAGAGATATATGATAAAACTGTTTAAAAAATGATTCTCACTTACAGGGGTTTTATATTTGAGTGAAAAAAATACAGTTTACAGAGTTTTATCGTATGAGTTTAATATTTTTGTCACTAATAGAATATATTTTAATTTTTTTAATGTCAGATTAGTACTTAACTCAAAACAGTAAATTTTGTAGATTCGCCCTTATGTTCTTAAGCCCGCCAAATAACATCAAAGACAAACTTCACTAATCCGCATTTGAATATATTTTTTGTGTTGTTGTTATGGAAAGTTTTGATTTATGTGGTGTGTTTATAATTTAGTTATTTTGACTGAATTTGTGTAAGGTGGTTTCATTTCAAAAATTGATTGCAAAGACTTGTACTAGTATTGCGCTGCATACAATATTTATTGCGTTATAATTTGCTTTTCAAAACTTTACTCTTTTTAAAATGGCGGCCATAAAGGGAAAAAATTGTGGGAAATGAAACTAAAACACTTCAGAGAGCCCGTTAAGTGTGTGCCGTTTCCAAAAAAATTCTGGTAAAAATGCTGCAAGTGTAATGAGACATTATGTGTATGTTCGTGTTTAGAATATGTTACGAAACGAAAACTTTTGACCACAGCATCTTCCCTTTTAAACTACTTATTTGTAAATAAGTACAACAATAATAATAATAATAAAATTTTATTCCAGAAGGTATGCAGGAGTAGTGCAATGCAATACCTTACATAATTGATAATAATAAATAGTTACAACAACAATAAAATACAAGTTGTGATACACACAATAATAAAAAAAATATATATATTAAAAATTAAAAAAAAAAAAAAACATAAATTTGTAAGAAAAAATAAATAAAATAGTGAATATCGTTTTAATCGAGCGTGCTTCAGGGTGGTCTCCGCATCATCTGCATCTATCGCTCGTTGAAAGGAATTAATAACAGTGTAATTATATAGCGTAGTTTTGTGATAGTTCACCTAAGTGTAGTTATATGAATTGTTAAAAAATGTAGTGTAAGTATATAGGTATTGCAGTAAGAGTTGACACAAACACAGTAATTTCTCACACAGATGCATTGCTTGCATCCAGCATTTTTAAAACTAGTTATTCGACTTCAGAAAAGCAAATTACAGATTCATCAACACACCCAATCTTAAATATGGGTTGTTTGCGTCAACTCTAATTGTGTAACTAAAAGCATGAATTAGTAAAATCAGTGCGGTGGTTTAAATTCTCTCAGTGGGGGTGAGTACATAAATACTGTTATGGAATGTGTGAGGGGCGTTGCAGTGCCGCCTGATTTTTGTCATGTTTCATTGTTGCACTATTAAAATGGCAAAATATGCACTATCAATGCCAAAATTTGAACTAACAATGCCAACATATATATGTACCTAAAGGATACAATAAAAACAGGAATACATCTTTTCGAATCGGTTCTTATGGCGGGAAGGTTGATCAGTATGCTAATATTTGTTTGGATTTGGGAAATTTTTGATTTCGTGGGGGTGGGTAGGAGGTGACAAGGGATTTACAGTTGCATTTGCACCTACTGGGTTTGAATTTTTCAGATTTCTGTGGAAATCTCATAACAGCAAAGTTACCAGAACAAAGTAACAGGGACAGCAATATCGGCCATTAGTAATTTTGAACTCGATATTTGAAGAATAAAATGGCTGAAATATGCATTAATTACGAAAAATATGCATTATGCATATTCAATATAATACAATGTCTATTTATGATATGTGAGGTATATGATGCGATGAATTGTTTATTTTAAATATTTCATCACAATTCAGAAGAATTAAGGAACAGTTTAAGATAACCGAATCATAAATTTATCAAGAAATGAGTGAGCTGTAACCATCGACCAGAATATATAGTCACGGCATATCAATCTGAAAATAGGCTATTCAGAATAAGCATTTAGTCAGGTACCTACCTTGCAATGGGTCTGGTTGAGGGTAGCTGGAGGCTGCTATACACAGCGCCTGGCAAGCCTGTCTCCTGCTGGTGGCACACTGGGCCGCCTGTTGGTAGTAAAATCCCGGATGGAGAGTCTGGATTGCAGGCAAGCCCGCTCTGATCGCTTCGTCAAACAATTCTCCAAAGACGCTGTACCTGTAAGAAATGATATCATGTAAGGAATAAGTAAATTAAAAATATAATATCACTATTAAGAAGCAAAACTTCTGATATATAGCCATCTATCACTTCTAAATTTAACGCCTTGAGGTTATATTATATAAATTAGCCAAGTATTTGCATTATTTATTATTAAATGTGATGTAATGGGATAAAATAGGCAAATTAATTGAATCCAGGAACGTCTTAGGAAGACATAGCACGATCAAGTAAATCAAAATCTTCAAGTCGGGTCGTATCAAGAGTCAGTATAACAGAAAGAGTATAGTACAAATATGAATAAAGCGAGTAGTGTGCATAAAGCAGAGTTGTGTGGTGATACGATAGACAGGAGTGATAATTAATAATACAATAGTTGTTTACTGTCTTGCCATCCAGGCGTGGTGTTCGAAGGCCAGCTCCTTCATCCCAGAGGATCGGTTCTTGTAGCGGTCAATGTGGGACCGGAGTTGTGCGATGGAGTCTCGCGGCAGGTTCAGGTTGAAGAGCAATCGGCACAGCTTGTAGTTGATGTAGCCGGCTACAGTTTTCACCTCCAGCGAATTTGTGTCCACGATTCGCACTTCGTACAGATTGTTGTAAGCATGTAGATAGTGTCTAGAATAGTCAAATAATTTACATGAATTTACAACAATTACACTGTTCAATTATTGATAAAGACAGATTTAAGTTATAATCTTGTTTATATGCAGCATGATGAAAAATGAAGGACTAGACATATTATGATAAAAAATAGAATTATTATAGAATAAGTAGTCAAGTAATAATAATAACATTGCATTTTCATAGCCCAGTTTTGTGATAATTCACCTCAAGTGCGCTCTACTAGAATAAACTTCAAAAAAATATAATTGTGACCCCATTCAGGGGTCATGTTCTTAAAATCACTACCGCAGTGTTCCTTATATAGATGATAGAATGAATTTACAAACAAACATAAAGCTAACATATTAATCCTAGTCCAATGGTGCAACATAAATGTTAGATTTAGGTTAGAAATTGCTAAAATATAGCGCCATTTTCATGGGAAATTCTCCTAAAGTATGTACACAATAAAGCATCACAAATCGTAACAATGAGACTCTCCCATAAACGTAATGTTTTTATCTTCTTAAGCTTTAGTCTATCCTATTCTGAATGTAGGCCTCCTTTTTGTCCGTTTAACATTCTTTATTTTGGGCCAGGACATGCCATTTTACAGTAGAATACAAATAACAGCAAATTCATAGCTAATTGGCCAATAGTTAAATAGATAAACTGCTTACATTAATAAATTAGGACTACATATTGCAAAGAGTAGGCTTACTTATGTGCTGTGCTATTGTCCTGCTTGAGCTCATGGATGAAGCCCATCTTGAACTGGTGGCGCACAAACAGATACTGGTGCGTGGTTTTGTTCAGGTGGTCTCGATGCAGTTTAATGATCCTCGCCTCGTGGTGGTAGTAGTTCTGAGCCAGATCGTAGAACGCATTCTCAAGTCTGATGGCATAACCTACAAATAGAAGATATTGCTGTGATGTGTAAGGATTGGCAATCAAATAGTTTAGTGGCTTATCAACTTGTGCAAAACAATATTCAACAGAATTCAAAATAAACTCTAAGCTCATCTTTTCGGAATATTGTAAGTAAATCCTTATTTCAGAGATTGCCTAGAGTATCTAAAATATTGAATATGATATTTTCTTTTTATTCTTTGGGAAAATTTGATTCTTCTTTGGCTATTTAATTTATCGTTATTGACAGATTATTCCACAAATCTAATCCTTTCACAGCCTGTGAAATCTGTTTCTAAAAATTGACAGGTTATATATACTCATAAATAAAAAAAAATTGTATGCATATAGGCATTTTAAATATTCTCCTCAAAAGTGTTCAAGTTGTGACAAATGTAGTCTATGTTATGATGGGGCCCGTTTTAATGATAGGCCAGGCCGACGGGTGGTGGAACGGTCTCGTCCTGCTGTGGCCTATAGTGATCTGTCATCGTCCTTCCGATCCATGGCGAGTCGGTAACTTCAAGGCTGCAGGGTGCATGTCGCGACCCACTGTATTAAAAATTAAAGTACCCATGAGGTGGTCCCCGTGCGGCAACACAAACAGCGACTTAGACTGGATCTCGCAGGCGGCACACAGGGCCTGCGCCCTCTCAGCGCCCAGCACGTCTTCCGAGGGCGGCAGCGGGGTGGCGCCCTGCACCACCACCACCACCAGGCGGGGGGCGTGGCCTTCCGTTGCAGCCCTAAACCAAACAAAACATAAACAGATCGATTGTAGAGACCAATTTTGCAATATCATATTGTAAATCTTACATAATTTTTTTTGAAAGAAAGAAACATTGCCGGGTTACAAATAACCTTACAATATTTGAACTCAGATAAAAGATAAGATACTCTCATTATCACCTTGGCGAGAGAGCACAGTTCGGAATATAAATATTGCTTGAAATGGCTTTAACTGTGTTTAATGACCAACTGAAGAGTCGGGTACTTCCGAAACATCGTCTTATTTTTCTACTCACCACCCTGTACTTCATCCTCAATATTTCCGATATGAGGATGCTATAGTTCCGATGGCTTCTCGTAGTTAAAGCTCTCATTTAATATCACATTCAAAACGTTTCTTTAGCGAATGGAGCTAGTCATAATGGAAAAATAATATGTATTTTTTATTTACCTCATGGACTGGACTCGCGAAGCGCACTCAATTATTTTCTCGTTCCACTGCGGGTCGCTCCAATCCATGTCATAGAATACCACAATAACAGCGGGGATGAGGTTAAGATGCTTGTTCAGCCAGTTCTTCTTGATTATTCCCTTGGGGATGTACCACTCGTATGAATTCCTTTTTGGTTTGATGATGGGAAACTCATGAGAGTTGGATAGGAGTTTGAAATGGACTGGTACTCTATCAGGTCGGCGATTGTTTCCGAAGGCATCCCATATTGATTTATGAATTGCATTATTGACAGTATCGAGCCCAGTGATTCCGACCAACGCTAAAGGCTTTGCCACCAGCTCGGGCGGCAGCTCAGTGCCGTCTATCGGCTGGGTTGACATCATTCATTTAACAATTTACAACACTAATAGAGCGAAAATTGTGCGTTTTAGAATAAAAATATTAATTACTAGAATTCTAGAGAATCACTTTGGAAACGTCAATTTGACAAATGTCAAATTAAAGTATTTTTTTCCAATTTCTATGGATACACGATTGGCAGTAATGATGTGAGAAACGATTTCGATTTAAAAAAAAAAAGTTAGATTTTCATTATTTTCTACTAAAATATAAAATAACAATGTGTGTTCAAGTTACAATCATAAATGAATACTAGTAAAATGACACTGTTATTTTATTAGTGATTACTAGACATCAAATTATATAAATTTGCATATTATTTTTAATGAACTTTTTTGCTTCTTATTGCAAATTTGAAAATGTTTTTGTCATTAAAAGCATATTTTAGCTGTTTTATTTTTCAATTGCAATATGACCTGTTCAAATTAGAGATGATCAATATTGCTGTCCCGGCTACTTTGTCCCGGTGACTTTTCGGTCACTGGAACGGTCGATATTTTTTCTCCAAGGAATAGACTATTTTTGAAACGGTTCCTATTTAAAAAAAAAAAAATTGTAAACCTTCCCGCCACTCGCAATCAGTTCCTCGCCGATCACAGATTTCAACCATCCTTAGATTTTGTAAATATCAAATAAGTTCATCTAAATACATATTAAATTTACAAAGGTCTGAATTATCGAAAAAAAAAATGTTAATAATCCAAAATTATGGGTGTCCCTCACTATTTTGTTTTTACGCATGCGCAAACTGTTTGACGTGAAATTCAGCACGCAGCGAGCCCGCTCTAATATTAGTTGTCAAAACACCGCTGTTTAGATTAGTCGCAAATTTCATTTCTTCCGTTTAAAGTTGATAAAATGATTATTTCAATGGTTTTATGCAGTGTCGATTGGTATATCATTTGCGCCGTCGGTAAAAATGCATAATATGCCAAATTCGTGTTAAAAAATTCGTTAAAAGTTGATTAAAGATTTACTTAAGCTATTAATATTTTCATAATCATAATGAACGCCCACTACCTCAAAGTTTGGCGATTGCTATTTATCTTACAAGTGTTTTCATAATAAAAAAATTGTGTATTAAATAAAACGTTTTCAAAAAGTGTGGTAGTTTTTTAAAATGTAAATAATAAACGCTTATGTAATATTGTACGTAATAAGAGTGCTAAATAAGTGATATATTGTTATTGGATTATCAGTTCTGCAAGATCTTCAAAAGGTAGGTCCTTGTCCAGTCGAAACAAGTCAACTTTAAAAAGCGGTGAGTGCTTTTCACATAATTAAAACGTTTTCAGGATTCAATAGTGCTTGGGAATTTATTTGATCATTTGCACAAGCCTCACCATTGGGTTAAAAGGTTTAAGTACTTATTTACCTTTAACTGTTTTTTATCATTTCAAAAATAATTTAAAGAAGGAGAGAACTTATTTATTTGTAAAATTAGGTTTTAACAAAAAATACATCTAAACGCAGAAATAAAAAATAAAAATAAACTTTTAAGCCTCTATTACCACGTTCTAGAGGGTTTTAACATTATATCAAATTCAATATTACCAAAAGAAGTATTGGTAAATAATATTTCACGATATCCACTTTGTTGTGATAAATATACATAACAATATGTATATAATACTATAATGTCTATTAAACTAAATGATTACACTGATTACGAATTACAAAAAAAAAATAAGCAAATATCTACCATAGAAAAATAAGATGATTCTAGACTAGAGCCAACGTAACCTTAGACTTTGACATTATCTGATTATAATTATAATACGTCGTTCGTCAATGTGTCTACTGTCTTTAATGTCACTGTCAGTTAAGCAGTAGTGAAAAGCTATGACATGCTTTGTTTGTAATACCAAACAGTGAATTTCATTTAAAAACATCAATTTAACAGGTGAGCTAGCATATTTTTCTTAGGTCATATTTCTAGGATATTAACCTAACAATAAAATGAAATTCTGAAAGCAAAGCGTAGAGCATAGATAAGGTATAAGTAATTTAAAAATACAAAATAGAGTACAAAACACTTTTATGTTTGTGAATGGTGAATTCTTGGAGAAAAATGATGAGTTTGTGTTATTTGGAGTATTTTCTTTAGCGACAGGTAGACTGATAAATATTCTTTACTTCCAAATCCTTCAGAATCTCATTATTTTTGATTCGGGTTTGTGGTCACTAGTACACCATACTATATTTATTTCTATTTATCAACACTTTACAACAGTATAAAGAATTAGTCACAGGTACAAAGGATTGCAGGTTAGAGAGATTCTTTTATTAGGGTACAATATTGAGTGTTCATAAAAGTCGCAATTAAGGAACTCATAAATTAGAAGCTACACCAATGGTTTTGGGTGACGTATTGTCTTGATAACTTAATGTAAACAATTGTATGCATTCGAGTAGTTGATAGATAGATTTAGGGTTAAATGGGTAGGTACATAACACATTTGACATAAGGGTTAATACCGTAAATTCACTAGATACAAAATCTGATGTATGGCAGTGAGACAAAGGAATTGACAGAGGAAGAACAACAGTAGAATGCAGTAGAAATGAGATCTCTGAAGTGTACCCCTCTGTCCCAAAAGTCATGAAATAAATATATACACATTGTTAATATTCTTCAAAGTACTCTCCACGAGCATTAATATATTTTTTCCACCGGTAATGACGTTGTCTAAAAATCAAGATTAATTTCTACACATTCCTTCGGTTCAGTCGCGATTATCACTCGATTGGCCTTTTGCTGGTCTGTCAACAGTTTGGGACCAGCTTGCGATACTATGCACAACAGTTTTCGAAATGCTCAAAGTGTCGGCTAATAACCGAATATTCAATCGACGCTCAGAATTTAATGAATCACGCACACGACTCACATTTTCATCGGTTTGGCTTGTTGTTGGCCAGCGGAGGTCATCGTCCACTCCTTCCCGGCCCTCCTTAAACTTCTTGACCCACCTCTAAACTTGCACACTGCGCAGATATAGATAGAGCAGACTCCCCGCAGGCTTGCTTGAATAATTTATGAGTTTCAGCAGCTTTTTTAACATTATTCGATAGTATCCGCCGTCGCGCTTTGTGATGTGGCCTCCAAACAAGGGAGCACTAAATCAGCTATCCTGACCATTCTAATGTTCGCAGCGGACTGAACTTCGGTGCACTGTAAAGCTAAGAGTTCCCTCCACCTCACCCAACTTGTTAGAACACGCTGCGATCAGTAGGGGCGCGGCAAAGAAGTATATTTCACGACTTTTGGGACACACCCTGTATGTGTGATAAAACATAAGAAACAAGATTAACAAAGGGTTACTAAGATGGCTTAGACATGTAGAGGGAATGGACGGGAAAAGGAGTTCAGAAGAATATATTATGATGTGCAAGTGAATGGAAGAAGTCAGAAATCTCTCAGGAAGGCATAGCACAATCAAACTAATCAAATACTTTGGTGCGATCATGTCAAGATTCTGAATAACAGTAGAGTATGTATGGAATGATATTATTATACAAATACGGATGAAGCCGATGAAGTAACAGTTCCGGGACAGAGTTTTGGTTAGTTAAGATAAATTTGTGTTCTTATTTCTAATATGATTTTTTTTTCTAGCAAAATGGCTTTTCGAGGATTAGTGGATGGAGAGTGCGGAGGGAACAATAGTTTAGTTAATCTCGCCACCATTCTGTCTCGAGATGGGGCGATGCAGGCCAGGGCAGGCGGCTCACAAGCTGACCAGTTTGTGGACGATTACATCGCACAGAATCAAAGGCCTCCTCCCCAGACGTTTCACATGAATACCCTTCTTCATAGCCTTAGAGATATTCACGAACAAGGGCATGAAAGTAAAAGCAATGCTCAACTTCATCAATGGTCACAGGAATTTTCGCAGCAAATGCCCAATAACAGAGAGTCGACGAGAATTAGACCAAATGTCTTATGGAATCCAGTCTCATCGCAACCCCCTCTCCACCCTATGATAATGCAGCACCATTTGGCGTATCAACCAAATGTTGTAGAAAGACCCATCGTGCCACTTCAGTATCTAGATGAAAATCAAATGATGGAGGATTTTCCAACTAAATTAAGTGCTCAATCTTCGCTTCCAAATAATGTTCAATCTGAAATTCAGGAAAAAGCCAAGGAGCTGGTGGAAGCAGTCGTAGATGAAAATATTGCCTACAGTCAGTTTATATCTTTTATGAAGAAAGTCGGCGGTGGAGAAATCCCTTTAGAAATGCCGGAAGAGGTTTCCGCATCCAGAACTTACTCTAATCAAGATGAGCAGCTAAAAAAATTGACTGAAAATTATGCGGATGAATGGGCCAAGCTCAGTGACGTTCAAGAGAATCCTTGGCTCTCACAGTTCAACCAGGCAACTAACCCCTTCGTAGAATATCTCTTCACAAAGGAAAACTCCATGTCGGATAGCGCAAATGCTTTAGAAATCGGGAAAGAGAGACTTAAACAAGGAGATGTCTCCGGTGCTGTTTTGTGCTTTGAGGCAGCTGTCCAACAAGACCCCTCCAATGTGGAGGGCTGGCTTCTCCTCGGCACCACGCAAGCAGAGAACGAACAGGACCCGCAAGCCATCGCAGCCCTCGCCAAGTGCGTGGAGCTGGGCCCCACCTGTCTGCCTGCATACATGGCTCTCGGGGCTTCATACACCAATGAAAACTATCCTCATCTTGCTTACACCGCTTTCAACAACTGGTTGAAGGCTAACCCTAAATATTCAGACTTGGTCCCACTTGACGTGGACTTAACCAACATGAATAATATGGTTCTCCAAAATCACATTCAGAACTTATTCATACGAGCGGCTCAAATGAACCCGTCTCAAGTGGACCCCGACATCCAGTGCGCCCTCGGAGTCCTTTTCAACATATCACAAGAGTATGACAAAGCTGTAGACTGCTTTAAAGCCGCTTTGATGGTTAATTCTGAAGATTCCCGTTTGTGGAATCGACTGGGAGCGACGCTGGCTAATGGTGAGAGGTCAGAAGAAGCTGTTAATGCCTATCACCGAGCGTTATCTCTAGAACCCGGATTCATAAGAGCGAGGTACAATGTGGGAATCACGTGTATGAATTTAAGCGCCCACAAGGAGGCTGCAGAACATTTCTTACACGCGTTGAACCAACAGGCGAAAGCTCGTGGACTCACACCCAACTCCAAGCAGGAAGAGACCAGTTCGACCATCTGGTCAACGCTCAGAATGGTTTGCGCGTTCATGGGAAAATACGAAATCACTCCTTCAATAGACAACAGAGATTTAGATGCACTGAATAAATATTTTGCAATGGAGGGATAAAATACAAAAAGTAATCTCCTAATTATTTTCTGTAATTTAAAAAAAAACTTTATGGTGAAGTGACAATTTTTAAAAATAGTAATTATTTTTCATATATTTAAATGCGTTCTATTTTTGATTCTACAAACAACAAAAAAGCCGAACATAGGTGGGAAAATACAGTTTAGTTTAGAAAAAATAAAGGGATTAGAGTGTAATTAGAGTTAATGTGTTGTGAAAATTATTAAATAAGTGTAAACTTTAATACACAGAAGACAAAGACATTTACAATTGAATAAAAATAATTGTGTACCGTAAGCATTCAGCAATATGTAAGGTGGAATTAGTGAATCGTAGAATTTATTATAGATTTATCTGTGAATGTAAATTAATTAGAATAGATTTTGTAATGCTAAATATTTGGGATTTATATTTCAATATGATATACAAGCGATAATATATATTGTTGTTGCAAACCCATCACTGTGTGTCAATTCATTATGTAAATAATCGTGAAATTACTTTTTCCGCGCATAGAAACATAGTTTACTAACCTTTTATAATATAGTATCTCTATATTTAAAAAATAAGTAAAGTACGTCAAGTAAGATATTCTACAAGAGTCCCAACTGCCTGGAGCCAGTGGGACTATGGCATACCCTAATTTGGGGAATGTTTGAAATTAAAGTGGGGGGCAGAAGGATAAACATTGTAAAGTACCTGACTATTTCGATTTGATCAAAGTCATTTTAAACAGGGTGATAATTAAAGTATTTAGCATTCTGTAACAAGATTTTGATATACATAGCCACCTTTTTAAATATAATTTAATCAAAGTTAAGAACCCGTTTTAAAATTTAAATATGAAAAAAATTGTGGCAGTAATTTTGTTGTAAATAATTTTTCGTCTCGTTGAAAGCGATCAATAGTAATTTATGCGAAAATGGATTTGCAACAGTGATATATATGTATATAGAAATGATGAACTTAATGTACATGTATAAAATTGTTATTTGATGTATTAGATTCTAATAATTAGAACATTATGTATGTGCTATTTTAAAATAATTGTCCCTCGTAAATAAATAATAAACATATTGAAAGGAAATGCATTCTTTGTTTTTTTCTCGCAATGGAGGTTTATAGAAAGATAAAATAAAAATTGAAAGACATTATAAGCAAAAGAATTTTGGATCTAACATTGATCACCTTATCAGAGGTTCTCAAACTTTTTTGTCCCGTAGACCACTTGGCGATTTTTTCTATTTTGTATAGACCCCCTGCTTTCCTAATATTGATTTTTTTTAGCGTCGGGAAAAACTTAAAAGTTTTGTGAACGCCTCAGTAACTGCTAGTTATTTGAAATGAACACTTCAATTGAAGTCGAACTTGCCAAAAAATAGTACTAGTCAGTAGAGATCTCAAATCGAAAAGTGCTAGCAAATCAACAAAAATTCCTCTCTGCAAAAAAGGGACTAGTCGGTAGAGATTTGAAATCGAAAAGTACTAGCAAATCGACAAAATATCCTCTCCCAAAAAAGTGCTAGCAAATCAACAAAATTTTCCCTCCGATAAAAAGCACTAGTCGGTGAAGATTTGAAATCGAAAAGTACTAGCAAATCAACAAAAGCTCCTCCCCAAAAAAGTACTAGCAAATCGAAAAAAGATGAAACTGAGGAAGAACCAGTTCCTCGTCAAATCTTTGTAGTTCTTTGTAGTCTTTGAAGTCGAACTTCTATTGAAGTGCGATTTCAATTGAAATATATCAACTGCCGCAAAATGAAGTAGTTCTTTGAAGTTTACGGGAAGCCAACATTTGCTGACGGTCTGCCTAAATGGAATCCACTCTCGTGGACCCCCATTTACGTCTCATGCACCCCCATTTTTTTTTTTCATTGACGTGGACCCCTTGCAGGCCGGAATCGACCCCTGGGGGTCCATATAGACCACTTTGGTAATGACTGACCTATATTGAAATGTTATACAGTGAAATTCTCTTATTACCAGGGGTGTTAGTTGAAGTTTGCCGGTTTTACTCATAGATGTCGCTAGAGATATGTATACATTTCTACAATTTGGCATCTATGTCATATTTTTCCATGGACATTAACCTTCAAAAATACACAAGTTACATTCTGCTAAAATAATAGTGTCATAGTTGTTTACCTCAGTGAATATGTCGATTTTCGTTCCAAGTAAATCGCATTTGCGGCATTCGTTGCTTTTCTTATTTCATCAAAAGAAAAAAGCAGTTGAAGCTCATCGGTTGCTGGTAGAAACTTATGGTGAACATGCTCCAGTGATTAGAACATGTGAGACATGGTTTCGTCAATTTAAAAGTGGAGATTTCGATTTAACAGACAATGAACATCCTGGTGCAACGAAAAAGTTCGAAGACGAGGAATTGCAGGCGTTATTGGATGAAGACCCAACCCAATCGCTACAACAATAGGCCCAAACACTTAATGTGACCCGAGGAGCAATTTGCCAACGTTTAAAAGCCATGGGAATGATCCAAAAGTATGGAAAATGGGTACCACACCAAATGAACGAGAGGCAAATCGAAAAACCATTTGGTGAAATGCTGCTTCAAAGGTTCGAAAGGAAATCTTTTCTGCATCATATCATCATCATCTTATCGCACCCGCCGTACTCTCCAGACCTTGCCCCGTCCGACTATCACCTTTTCGCATCGATGGGACACTCACTCGCAGAGCAGCGCTTCGCCAATTTTGAAAAAGCCGAAAAATGGCTCGTCGAATGGTTTGCCTGGAAAGAAAATTTTTTTTTTTGGAATGGTATCCATGATTTGCCTCAAAGATGGGCAAAATGTATAGAATCCGATGGTCAATACTTTGAATAAAAAAATTTTGAGATTCCCTTGAGAATTAAGCGTTTTCTTTATTGAAAAAACTGGCAAACTTCAACTAACACCTCTGGTAGGTTTTCTAAGGGACCGGAATAAAAAACTTGTTATGTGGAATAAATTAGGCCATTCTTCAATTTCAGTCTTCAAGGGACCGACAAATTACTTTATTCAGATGGGCACGTTTGTACAGGACGTGTGGTTGCAAAATAGAGTGATTAACTTCAGTCAATGCAACTAGTAGAGCTGGTAGGGTTGAAAAGAAGACGAAATAATAGAGGAATCATTTGAGTAAAAAGTTAATTTGTGTGTGACCTATACTAATTTGAAGGAAAGCTGATGTTGCAAATGTACATAAGATAAACTTGACCTTACTTCGGGCACACTGACATGGCCATAACACACTTCTATACTATCTCTTCAGTGATGTGAGGTGAAAAAGTGATATTGGGAGTTAGCTGTTCAACGGGTACTGGTCCGCTAGGCAAGTTGGGAGCGTCTTTCTAATTAAATAATATATTACTAGTAATTAATAAAAAAATGGTATTTCATCTTCTTAATTAAAAGTTCTCTCTGAATATTAAAAATGGCATCCTTAGCGAGTGTGTACAACAGACGTTTTACGGTTTTAATACTATCAGATATTCTTTGATAGTGCCGCAATACACTTTCTTTTGAGTTGGGCTGATATTGTTTGTGCTCGTAATAGGAACCTCGAAGCCACTAAATTTGATAATTTAATTTGCCATCTGTAGGTGAGGCCGTCAACGGTGAATATTTCATTATCTGTCACATTCAGAGCCATGCTTTGTTCAGGTGATTACACACTTGCTAAGAAATTACACTATGTTCACATGAGCCTCATCTAACCCCTTACAATATGTCACCACCATATCACGACAAACATGAGGCATAGAAAACTGACTTGTGCAATATATATACAGTGAAACCTCTATCTATCGTTCCTCGAATAATCGTTTTCCCGGATGTATCGTTTATTTCTTCTAGTCCGAATTCATTTCATACAAAAATAGATCGCATCGATCGTTTCTATGTCCACCATTATACCGCATTCATCGTTCGAATTACATCGCGTATTTGATATATTTTGTCTGTGTTTTAACAGCGCCAGACGGCACTCGTTACGATGCGCGAAACTTTTGAGAGAGAAAGAATGACAGTTTGTCGCCGCCATCAGTCGCTAGTTGTCGTCAGTTGTTGCTAGATACCCGAACTTAGTGGAGTGTGTGCAGTTATCCTTTTTGAGCTTTTAAACTATCTTCGAAATGAGCCGTTCGATGAAAAAAGTACGTACTCTTCTTTTTATCGAAGAGGTGGAAAAAAACCCCGCTGAAAAACGCGTCGATATAGCCAAGCGTTTAGGAATCGCGGCATCCACGTTAAAACTAGAGCACGTTGAGGTTTCTGAAGATGATTGGCTTAGATTAGATACTCAGACAAATTTTAACAATTTTGTTACTTTCGGCGACAATATTCCAACGTGTGGGATAGAAACTATTGAAATCTTGTGTGACGCGAGATTGACGGAGACAACAAAAGAGGTCGATATTGATGAAGAGGAGCCGCTGCCTGTACCTTCATTTTCAGAAGCATGCACACTCTTTGAAAGATTAAAAACTTTCTACTACGCACACTCAATAACTGATGCCGAAAAGAATATCATTTGCAAAGCCGAAAATATACTGTTGACTTGCGGAAATAAAACAGTAAAAAAACAAATGTCGATGAAAGATTATGTATTTACAATGCAATAAACTTTAAAAAAATTTTGGTTCTGTTTAGCTTTGTATTTTTTTAAATAAATACATTTATTTACATCTAAAACTTATTTTCTTCTTATAATTTTAATCTACCAATGGTTATGCAGATTGGGAGGATGGTATCTTTACTGGATCGCATCTCCTTGTGTTTTGTCCTCTTGATCTCGCATTCATTGTTTTCCCGCATTCATCGTTTATTTCAATAGGTCCCTTTGAAAACGATAGATAGAGGTTTCACTGTATATATATATTTTTTTTGATAACACAGATAAAATTTTACTATTTAATCTTTTTTATCAGATTTTAAAGAATGCAAATTTAAATAACAAAGATAATATATTTAATATTTATTTTTTTCATACAATCATGTTTGGGTACATTTAGTCATAAATTAATCCAACAATACAAAATAATATATAGTACTTTAAAGCAAAGGCACGTAGTAAAAAAAATAAAAATTCAACTAAAAATACTAATTATTTTGAAATATTACATTACGTCCTTGAGGTGATATTTCATATTTCAAATTTTCCAAGTATTATACTATAGTAATGGTTAACACATATGCGAGCAAATTGAACAAAAATTAAATTAAAAAACAAATAAAATAAATTTTTCATTATTAATGCAAGTTAGTATCTTATAACTACTAGGCAATGGTTCTTATCTATGATATAAACCTCACTATTTAACCCCGTCCAATAATAATTAAGTGTTTATTTAGAATTCTAATCATTTCATTTCATCAACAACTGAAACCAGCAAATTGTCAGACAACTAAATAATTTAGCCTTAACGTTGGCACTACTTTGTATAGCGGCCTGCTAATATGCCCACACTTTAAAAATAATATAACATAAACATCTAACGAAGATTATTGTACTTAAACCACATATTTATTTTAATTATATCGGGCTCGGTATATAGGATGGATCACATACTGTAGTTTACCTTTGTAGTTAGACTTTTAACCTTCGGAATGCCAGATTCCCTTGAGCTACATCTTTCGTTGTGTGCCAGATATAAAGGGCATACTGCGCTCTTGCTAACTGTAATTTCGTAAAAACTCACTTGGGTTGTACAAAATGATGTCGCTAAAATACTTGTATTTTTCTAGTTTTATTTTATTTTCGTAAGGTTGAATAAGTGTTAAGTTTTAAATAAAAATAAAACCGAATAGGGTTTTCCTATAAATACACACTGATCTAATTTTGAAAATCAGAAATTATTTTACTACGGCGCGCACCAATTTCAAATGTTTATTTTTTTATCCCGACTTGTCAGACCTCAAGCAATGCAAAATCTCGCTTTTGATTAGTTATTTTGTTAAAAAGGGAATATGATTAATTTTAATATGCTACTAACAGGTTTTAAAGTTTAAGAAAACCTCATAAAAAGGTAATGCTAGATGCAGATGCCAAATGGCTACTCTGGCACACGACAGGTACAAATCTTGCGTAGCTGATAGATTCCTTCGGCATACCAGAGTTTAATACAAAATGTTGATATCATTTAAAGATATTTAAGAGAGTGGAAAGTAATTCACAAATTTTGTGAGATCTACGAGTCATTTTATTTCTTCACTCAATTAAGTTGGTAAATAGCTTTCTGGATTTTCATTACTCATAGTATTAATGATACATAATTATTCATCCACAATCACTTATAATCATTGTCTTAAATTTGCAATAATTTAGTGATTCACATTATATCGTCCAGTTGTCACGCCATATATGTAGACATTTTTGGAAAGGGTTGAATCACTGATAATATTAATATCATTATCAGTGTATATTATTATTATCAGTGATCACTTTTTTCTAAAGTCATTCATGTTGTTCCAAGTGCTGTCTGGAAACTGCCAGAACAATAAACAAATTACGTTATATTTTAAAGTAAAATTATCTGTCAAGATAAAGTAATAAAAGCAAGCATAACATTTGTATGTGTTGAATTCTAAAAATAAAAATACAAACCAACAAATATTTCATTGCATATATTAAATTGAATAAAAATAATTAAAAATACAAAAATGTAATTAAATAATAGAAAATAAGAAACCCGAGGAAAACATTTATCACACACACATTAAGGAAGAAAACAGGAGAACTTAAATCTCAAAAGTACATTTCAGAAAACTAAACAGACAGTATTTTTTTTTTATGACTTTTTATAACTGAACAGTGTAAATATATTAACTGTATTTTTATTTTCGAAAACTTCTTATTTTTGAAAACATAGTCGCTATATACCTATACACCCGTCAAATCGAAATAACGCTTTTGAATTTGTCCCATTTGTGAAATTATTACTTCTAAAACAAAATAATCATAGAGTAACAATTTGTGTGAAGCAATGAAGAAAGAATACCATCGGTGTGAAGGATATTTTGTTTCAAACCAAAATTACAAATACCCGTTCGTTGCGTAACACATTCGGCGCATTATGATTTACGGGGCAATAAAAAAAGGTCTCTTCGAGGGTATAAGTCTGGCGAAGTTGACCATACGGCTGCATTAGTGTAAGTAAATAAATCTAATTTCAGTTATAGAGTTGTAGTCAGTGTGTGTAGACGTGGAGTCTAATTTCAGTCAATTTGACGGGTGCCCGTAGAAATAGGTATATAAAAAATACCCGTAAACCTAGTGTTAAAACAAAAACTATTACATATTTTACCAGGTGTTCCAGCATCATCAATCCATATTTCATGATGAATTCTTTTAAGAATCATACAGACTTTCCAATTGTCTCTTGATATTATTAGCAGTTATGTTTCTACTTTTGGTATTAGGTGTTTCAAATGCAAGGTTGGTCGAAATGTTTTTTTTCCCTTTACCAACAGGTGTTTTCAAAAACTGGACACTCTCCTTCAACGACTTAAAGATCTGTTGAGATTTTGAAGTTGTTCTCGGTGATGCTGGCGACTTGGAAGTTGTCTTCGGTAAAGTGGGAGATGTTGGGATATTATTTTTACTCTCGACTGTGAATTTAAGCACCGCTCTCCTTAGATCGTCAGCTTTTCGCTGTTGAGAACGAGGCGAGTTCTTCCCTCGGGAGAGAGTTGGCTTTCTTCGGTGATGGCGTTAGATTCTCTTTCTTGAGATTGCCAGCTAAGTCGTTAATATCTTTTTTTTTCAAAGACGTGTTTGGCTTGACTTGACTTTATCAAACTTTCACGGCGATATTTCTCATACAAAGGTCTGGATATGGATTTTCTGGTAAAAGGCGAACTTTTTTCGTTCAACGAGTTAACCGAATCTTTGTTATATGATAAATCATTCATTCCCATTGCCTCTATAGAAGCGCTCGGTATGATAGAAGCCCTCATACTTTCTCGGCGAAACTTCTCATATAAAGGCCTCGATACTGATCTTCTAGGAGAAGGAGAGTTAACTTTATTCTGCAAAGGAGCGACATTCTCTTTCTTGTCGTCAACACACTCTGTGTTTGCTTCTTGGATGTTATTTGGTCTACTGTGGAGATTTAGGTTTTCAAATGATAATAAATCATCCACTTCATCATTTTTAACAGGAGTGCTCGGTTTCACATAACTTTTTAAACTTTCTCTGCGTAATTTTTCTAACAATGGTCTTTTCACTGCGCTCCTTGAATGAGGAATATTGATAAGTTTGTTTTTTTTACTAGATTTCTCAACAGTTCCACATTTATTATTAAACACATTTAACAAGTCATCAGTCATGTTCATAATTTGTTTATTGCTTAAAATGAAAGTTGACAATATCTGTTTAGACAATTGGTCAAAAGTATGCATTAAAATTTCCATCTGCCTTTCGGAATTTTGTAAGTTTTTGTAAATTTTGTCTTTGATGTCTCCTATTTTTTGGGTTATATCTGTTTGGTTAGATTCGAGATCTGTTCTGCACATCATGTCACATAAAAGGTCAGACCATTGAGAGTCAACTGTATTTGTTTCTATTTTTTGTACTGGTTCGAGAATACTTTGTTCTACTGGGATGACTTGAGGCGATCCCTCTTCTTGTATGGAAATGTCGAAAGATTCATTGATATTTCTATACTGCGTAAACATTGGGATCTTATTGTTGGTGTCAGTAGCGTCATTTGATTCTGAAGTGGTTGTTCGACTTCTCAGTTTATAGGTGTGGTTGTTTGCATGCGCCACTTTTGGATTATTGGGAGAGTTTTCTTTAGGAACGGGCATTGCAGTTTTTCTAGAGTTGCCACTGTTTTTATTTTTTTCTTTGTTCATTGGAGCGAAAGTTTTCACTTTTGCTTGACCTGTAACTGTAAGAAGGTTGCAAATTACACTAGGGTTTATATTTTGGGATAAATAATATTAATTAAATAATAATTTTAAAAGGGTGGTAAAAGTAATGCCTACCGTTCAAATTTGATTTCTCATTTTGAAGTCGGGGAGCGAGAGTTTGTCTGTTGATCTTTTTTGAGTTTGGATGGGTGACTTCAACATCTTCAATCTAAACAAAAAGATAAATTCAAATTGTAAAGACAGCAGTACCTATTTTCGGTTAGCAATTTCTAATAAATAACTACAAAATTAATATTTCATTGTTGCTATCCCGGATGTAAATTATCATAATACAGTAAACTAGGTATTCGACACTCATTCATTACTCAAAATGTAGCCATTAATAAAGGAGTTATGTTTGGTGAATGAAATGATTTTTCATTTAAATTGAAAATTAAATCATGATTGAATCATTATAATTTACCGGATTAGTGGCAATAAAGTTAAGAGCCCGCCGCACAATGGTGTGGTCTGATTTCCTGAACTGCACTTGCTTCTTGGAGGTTGAGAGACATGTTTTCTGGACTGAGTTTGTTGGCCTTTTGACTGATGTGATATTATCTAAAACATAAATAAATGAGTGATGTCATTTTTTTTCCGATGTCAAGACAATTTTTCTGGTTTCAGTTCAGAGACTTTAGTTTATTGCTACAACTGATATACAATATTTATTAGAATCTCTTACTTCGTCTGGGTGGCGGCATTGAATCAGAAAACAGCTGTGCGAGGGTCTTTGCTGCGCTGGAGGTGGAGCGCGGGGGACCCATCACCCCTGCCGGATTCTGCTTCTGCCTGCTAGAGGTCATATCTAGCTCGTACAACGTCAGGGCTCGGCTGGGCGTGCGTGCCGCTTGTTTCTGGGACATCTGCAATATCAGGAAACTATTATTATTGATAAACAGACGGTCTGCGTGAAGACCTCTGTGGTTGAGCAGTTAAGACGCTCAACTACGAATGCAAAGGACGCAGGTCAAATCCAGACTTACGAAAATACATTATATCCATCTTCCGGGCAGCGCACGAATCCCGCATTGAAAAAACTGGTCATCTTTTGTCCAATTTTTTACTTCTTCATAAGACCGAAAGTGCTGGTCAGCCAGGTCGTGTGCCATTGATTGAAAAAAGTGGTGGTCAGAGGGAGCAACGTCTGGAGAATACAGCGGGTGGGGTAGGACTTCCCATTTCAACGTTTCCAAGTATGTTTTGACCACTTTCGCAACATGGGATCCAGCATTGTCATGCTGCAAACTCACTTTATCGTGTCGTTAGTTGTATTGCGGCCGTTTGTCTTTCAATGCTCAGCTCAAACGCATTAATTGCGTTCGATAATGATGGCCTGCGATTGTTGGAATTCAGTCGGTTTTAACAGCTCATAATACACTATGCTGAGCTGGTCCCACTAAATATAGAACAGGTCCTTAGAGCCGTGAATATTCGGTTTAGCCGTCGACGTGGAAGCATGGCCGGAAAATTCCCACGATTTGCTGCGCTTTGGGTTATCATAATGAACCCATTTTTCGTTCCTGGTCACAATTCGATGCATCCCTTTGGTGTTTGCCTCTCAAGCAACTGTTCACAAGCAAACAAACGCCATTCAACATCTCTCGGTTTCAACTCGTACGGCACATAATTTCCTTGCTTCTGAATCTTTCCCATGGCTTTGAGGCGTTTTGAAATTGCTTGTTAAGTCACTCCCAATGATCGTGTATATTATACCTATAAATATAAATGAAGCAGTGTGTGCAAATACAGAACTGTATGGCGATCCATCATCTGCTTATTCCTGCAGTTAAATGTTGTAATGGTTAATAAGTTAGGTATAATATAATATATATAATGCATGACAAAGCATTGGGTATCGTCTTCAATATTTAATGGGACAGATACTTGCAGAGGCAGCTCTAGGGGTCCAGAAGTGGAAGGTCAATAGAAGGAAAACATAAATTTCGGCTAATCCAACCTTTACGCCACAATCCCTATGTAAACAAAATTATTTCCACACGCGGCATTTTTTTGACAACGCTAACTCATAATTTTAAACTACTATAGCTCTCTTAGTTTGTGAGAGATTATGATTGGCTTATCTTAATGTGTTCTCTGTTTCATCTTAAGTACGATGAAATACATCTACAATTGCTTTACGATATGCGCTATCTAATTGAATCCGAATATCAATGGTTCCTAAGAAGACAAAGCTCATGGAATTATTAAAATGAAATATCGAGTTTTTAATTTTTTATTTTTCCTTTAAGTGTTTTAAATCGCTAACTCCAATTTCAGTCCATTGCTTTTCAGTTTTAGAATCCAAAACTAAACAATGGGAACAAAAGTATACATTCCTTTTTTCGCACCCACAAATCCACTCACAAAATCTATACCTTTTCATATTAAAACATCTTTTAACGTCTTTATTTTTTTCTTCCGATATACAGATTATTTGCATTTGTGATTGAGCCCGGCCTATACACTTGATTTTATCACGCTTTTCATGGTTCAATTAAATTATAAATGTAAATTACGTTCATCAGCAAAGGTAAACAAAAGCCAACTGCCATAATACAATAAAACAAAACATGTTAAAAATGGCCATTGTTCTAATCACAAGCAATATACTCTCTCTAAAACATCTTTAATAATAAAATTGTATGTCTACCTCTGCTGGGTCATGACCCCGCGTTTCTTATCGGAAAGTGGATTACGAAATTTCGCATACATGAGACGTGATAGCGTTTATTTTATAGATTGTATCGAATAGAGAGAGATAATCTTGGGTCAATTTTTGTATTGACCTACGAAAGGCACACACAATGGCTTCTTTTTTGGACGCTAGATGGTGTTGGTACCTGCGATTATGAACGGTACAAATTATTCAAATTATAATAATGCGCATAGGCGGTTACTATCAGTTGATGTGTTTCAAATCAGATTTTTAATTAATAATTGCCGTTGCATACTTTTGGGGGGTTAGTGTCGAAGAGCCCTCTGGATACTTGAATGAAATAAAATCACCTAACAATGAAATATTCACATTATTATTTGGGTATTTACAGGTGTTCGACAGTCAAATATTTCGCCGGTGTGAGTTGTTACGTCACGCACGAAGAACGGCTATTGTAACCATTTTAAAATGTATTTTTTTAAGCTGTCGTCCATGAATTTGTTGTAATGCAAAAAAAAAACCAGAAGGCTAACTTTTTCTTCTTCTATTTTTTTGTGCACCTAGCCTATTGTGGATGCCATAGTCCCACTTACCCTGACAGTTAGGACTCTAGTGCAGTTTTTGCGTTAAAAATAATAATCAAAAAATTATTGACTATGCTTAAAATTTTTCAGTAAATCTTCTATAGTTTGGTCACGGCGAGATGCATTGATAAATTGTGGATTTTGCTCTCTACCAGTATTATAATTTGAGGCATTTTTGTAATACATAGTATAATAATACTTATCAATAACTGAAAATTGAACAGGATTTGACAAGGCGTAAGGTTTGTTTGAACGCGTTGTCATATAATTAATAACTCTTTTCTTCCGTTAAATTAATTCAACCAAGACTTAAGTCAAATAGAGGTTGGAAAGTTCAGCGACATTATAAGAAGACAACGTATTATTTTTTAAGCTATTTACATTATTTGAGAAATATGCTATGAATGCTAGAATTATCTAATTGTAACGCGAAAACATTCCGTGCTGTTTATCTAAAATTATCCAAAACTTGACAATATTACATGAAATTTGGCGGGTGAAAATCTATTTACTGTCAACGTACCTTGTGAATGTGTAAATTGTCCAAAACTCCAATTCGATGAAACGTCTAATTAAAAACTGTAGCGCTTGAAATAACTGCTAAGATATAAAACATTAACAACACAAATTGTTTTGTAAACCAATAATAACGTACGTTTAGTATTCATATTCAAAATTCGATTTTCCCATAGACATTATAGAGTCATAGACAACCAAAGCTGAATATACCAAGTATCGATAACATTTCTATATTTTTCACGTTATACGACGAATGAAAAAACCGGGGTAGGTATATTAATATTTTAATATAATTATTGGTTTGGTTTCGCAAAGCTATTAACATACAAAAGTTTTAAGGTTTTAGAATGGTCAATGTCGAATTATTGTCAATCACTTGAAACTGTATATCAATCTAAAAAATGGCCCCAAAGTTTCCAAGTTTGTGATAAGTTTTGCCTTTTGAAAACACTTGTAAAAAAACACATTTTATCGCAGTCAAAAAACAAACTAAGTTTTGTTTATATTTTTTGTTGATATGCAATACAAATTTGTTTCCCTGAAAATTTCACCAACAGAACGGCTATTTTTTATTTTTCTAACATAAAATTAATATTGTTAAAAAATATTTTAGATAGGGCCTACTGCAGACTTTATGAAAATATATTTTTTACTCAGATCAATTGGAGCCAGCGTCTTTCAAAATGGCAGCTATAACTTATTTTCCCTCCCTTTATGCGGCCTTTGCTTTCGAAGTTCGAACAAGTAAAGACCTGTAACATTTCGGCCGCGTGCCACTAATAAATTTGTAGTGGACGACAGTTTCAAAGTAATTTCAAAAACCCTATTTTTTCTCATATTGTTTATTTAAGTGTTATTTAACGTTTTTGTTATTGTTTCGCCTTATTTTTAAGCATTTGATTTTTGCAAGTTTATGGTGGCCGACTTTAGGAAGATATTTTGTTAAAGTATCCAGATCCTAAAGTCAACCGGGGGGGAGTTTTGGCTATGTGTCAGTAATTTCAAATATGGAATCCAAGTGTGTAGTAGTGTTCTCTATCTTTCTAATGTGATTTTACATACACAAACACATTATATTTTTTTTAAATACCATTTTGTTTTGCAGCAGACGTGGCTGATTTTACGAACATAATGCTCCAAATGTCGGCCATCAACGTGCTTATACACTGAATGGCTTGATAAATGATTCAATGTTATTTTTAAGTTCAAGGTATTCACCGTGCCGAAAGGGAAGAAGATCATGCCGAAAGGGAAAAAAAGACCCCTCTACCATATGACCGGAGCAAAATTGAAGATGCTCTCCAAGCAATAAGGGGAGATCGAATCAGCATTAGAGAAGCCAGCAGAAAATATGGAGTTCCAAGAGGAACTCTACAAGATTGTCTCCACGGCAGAGTTGCTGAGAATAAAAATATGAGTCAAGATACCACATTAACCAAAGAAGAAAAAGAGTCGTTGGTGAAATGGATATCAGAATTGGCCAAATGTAAATTTTCGGGAAAACGAGATGATCTTTTGAATACAGTTCAGAAAATTATGAAAGATGATAAACGAACAAACCCATTCACCAATGACCGTCCTGGAAGAAAATGGTATGACCTGTTTATTAAAAGACATCCAATATTGAATGAGCGTATTCCGGAAGGAATTAGTAAGGGTAGAGCGGTCGTTACGGAAGAATATATGTATTCGTATATGGCTTAATGATCTCAAAAAGTACCTGAATGACATCAATGCTTTGGACGTTTTGGAAGACCCAAGAAGAATATTGAATGGTGATGAAACCAGTTTTAGTATTTGCCCTAAAACCGGAAAAGTTATTGCCCCAAAAGGCTGGAAAAATGTATATGAAATTCAAGCAGGGAATGAAAAAGACACTAATGGTATTATTAGTCTTAACAGCTGCAGGTGATACGTTACAACCGATGTTCGTCTTTCCTTATGTTCAGCCGCCGGGAGATGTTATTGAAAGTATACCCAGTGATTGGTTTCTTGGTCGTTTCGGAGACCGGATGGATGAGAGGTGATATATTTTTCGAACATGTAGCCAATGGAGTGAATTTGTGGTTGGAGAAAAACTCTGTACCAAAACCAGTACTCTTATTAGTAGATGGGTGTGGCGGTTAAGCTGCGCTTCGCTCCCCCCACCATTTCATCATTGTCTGAAACAACTAACCACTAACTCAACAGTCAATAAATGCACTAGCTCCGGAACAGACGTGTCTTTGATATTACTCCTTTTCTGTTTAACCCCACACACCTTCATTAAAAATGTATACAACGCGTGTACTCTAAATGGGCATAAATCCCATCTCACTCTCGAACTAAGCAAATTCTGTCATAACAATCAAATCATTCTGTATGCATTGGCCCCAAACACGACCCACTTGATGCAACCAGCAGATGTTAGCGTTTTCCGGCCTAAGTCGAATGGTGAAAAACTGTTGGAGAATGGCAAGGAAAACCAGAAAATTGTAACTCAGTATCGTCTAAGAGCACCTTTTGTCCATTATTGGACAAATTGCTAAAAAAAGATACGACGGAAATTATTAAGAATGGTTTTAGAAAATGTGGGCTGTTCCCGTTTCACCCGGATGCCGTCGACTACACTAAGTGTGTTCAAAATACATTAGAGCGTGCCGAAAACACCAACAGCAGTGAACAAATAAGGACTCCTGGAGATGTAACAGCACAAAAGATAATCAAAAGTATAAAAAAACAATTAGAAGATGAAAATATAGACGCACTTCGTGTTATTGAAATTATCGAAACTTCTTTCTATGTAGCAGACAATCGCGTTGACACTACTGGAAACTACGTGTTGAATTCCAGTGGCGTTCTGGAAGCAGATGCTGAACCTCAACCTCAGGCTGTGAAGTAAAAGAAGTCCAAATAACTGAAAGGACAGTAAACTCCGACCAAGAAGATATCGAAATAATAATTTTTTTTGCCTATTTTCGACGATGCTTTTGAATCACTGGAAATGACAAATCATGTTAATTTCTCTATTCTCTCAAGCCCTGCCTCAATTTTTATCAAGTCTGGAAATAGCGGAAATATTCCGCCGTTGTCATTGCCCGCTGTTGCGCCTTTGCCATGCGCCGCAAGCATCAAAATAAGAAGCAAAGTATCTCCCTCCTTCAAAAATCATCTGTTTACACCAAAATGCTTGCAATTTGGCAAAAGAAAATTTAAAGCAGGAGAACAGATGCCGACGGCAATTTCATCTGATGCTTGGAAGAGCTACATGACCGAAAAAGAAGATATAAAACAGGTACTAGAAGAAAGAGGATTGAAAGGCAGGATGCTATAAAAAAAAGAAAAGAAGAACAGATCAAAAAAATAGAAGAGCGAGCAAAACAAAAAGAAGAACAAGCCAACTCCAAACACCAGCACCAGGAACGTAAGATTAAAGAAACAAAGACAAAATTAAAAGTAACTATTATTTCATGCACTGGATGTTTAGACGAATTGATCAGTGATCTGGAAGAAGATGTTCTTAAAAATGTTGGTTGCAACATCTGTTCAAGATGGTATCACCTCAAGTGTACCCAAAAACGGGATATACCTTGTCCTGTACCTATACCTGTCTGCTAACTATATAGGTAGATAAAAATAAAATTTCTACTGTTGAGAGTACATACCTATATTGTTTAATTTCATGGCATATATAGCGGTAAAACACGCTGCTAGATATCTATCAACTCAGGTTGACTTTAGGAACACAAAAGGCTGGAGAGAGGTACATGGTGGCTGACATTGGGTGATTTTGGCATATTATTTTTGGAAGGCCCTTAAATTATTTTAATTAAAACAAATACATTTCAAAGTATGACATTTAGATAACCTGTTCTCTGAACTATGATGAAGTTTAATTGTTAGAATCTTAATTGTTATTTACAATTTTTTTTACTGTATTGAATCAAGTAAAAACCTCAGTGGCTGGCTGACCTTTGGGACATTTACCCTACTATTCAATTGGAATATGTATTTCGAAACTCCATAATTTTTTTTGGTTGAATTTAGAACTAGGGTTTGCAAGCTTGATTCTCAGTTCAACCAATCAAACTTTTGGTGGAGGAACTGCTAACTGTGAATGAGAGCTGCTCACGTTTGGCAGCTAGGAATAATTTAAAGAGAGTTCTTCAATAAGATGTTTGTGAAATAAAAAACCTGATTTTTTATCGCACCTGGATTTTGGTAATTGATATAATTTTTTTTTCAAAGACACATCGTCGCTGGAAAGGCAAAAGGGCTTAAGCAACACTTTGGTTAAAAGTGAGTTAAATATGCAGTTTTGATCAGTTTTTTTTTTCTGCATCGAGTGATTCTGAAGACTTGTGGCCCATCAGCTATCTAAAATATGTTTACCATTTGGGAGAAGGCTTGACTCAAGCGACACAAGTTTGGCACTTTTTTAGCTTTTTGTCGCTTTAGGTAACTCAGTGAGAGCATTGAGTGAACTTTTAAAAAAAAATCCAATCAGTCACTGAAGACTTACGAATTTAATTAAAAAAAAAAAACTTAAACTTGGCACTTCAGCCCTTTTGCCTTCCCGGCGACTATATTATTACCTATGTAGCTTAATGGTCTACGTACTTGAATTTGATCTTTCTGCAGGGAAAAATATATTGACCTAACAGTTATTTGTAAACTTATTTGTCGCAGTCAGTAGTATTGCTAATTGCTACTGTGAATATTGTGAATCTGCATTTTCTTGTATGTACCTCTTTTTGTCGCCTGAAGACATTTTTAGACCTGTACAAGATATATTTTAAATAGTGTTTTATTATGGGTCCAATTCCTCTGCTGGCTAAGTCCTCCATCATTGCACAAGCAACATCTTCCGCTTCTTATGATGGCATTGGGAGTTTTTCAAATATTGTCAGGTTATTCATAACCCGGGAATGTTTGTCTTTCTTTATAAAGGGAAAGAAAACGAAAAAAGTGTGTTAGTGGGAAGTTACAAATTTTCTAAATGTGTTGAATTACAAAGGAAATACTTATTTGAGTTTATATATATTTTATTTAACGAAGAATATCACATACAAAGCAATTATTTACATTTTGGCATGCATAGTACATAGCAAAAATCATTGACATGGTAAATTTAAGTACAGTGAATACTATAAACAATGAAACAGGTTAAAACATTTTGTTTCAAGCAGTATGAAAAAGAAAGAGAGATGGGTTGAACAAATTTTCCATTTGTTGTAGAATTGTTTTTGTAAGAACTCATACCCAGGGCGTAAATTAAAAAAAGGACTTGAAATTTAAAACAAAAATAATCACCTAATCATGGGTAAAACATGTTTATACATTAGGGTTATAGAAACAAAAAAAAAATATTCACAAATCTTCTACGTATGGTTTTTGAGCTGCCATAAAAAATAATAAGTGTACCCACAAGACAGAACCTAAATGAAAATTTAATTTATTATCTTGCATACACGAAAATCATTCATAAATATGAAGACATTTAAGAAATTTAATATTATTGTTTTTATTAAATCCTAGATCAATATACGAAATAATTTTTATATTCAAAGAGCTTACTTTTGGGAATAGGATTTTCATATTCTTCAATCTGCAATGCCACATATTTTTTTGAAAGGTACCATCTTTGTTTATACAGCCCTTAAACGTATAGGCAGAAGAAATACGGCCTTTAGCTTAAACACGAAAAAGTCAATGAAGAATGTAAAATCCCCACCCCAAAATTTCAGATATGGTGAAAATATGACAGGTTGCCTCAATGGTTCAGTTGGTAAAGTAGAAACTGTGTAACATACATCTGCATAGCAACCAAAATACATATAATTATGTATTAAGAGTATAAGAGTTTTACATACAAATTGATTGATTTATGAATAGTTGAGAACTTCATACATTAGTCATTTTGAGGTCCCTTTGAGAAACGAAGTAGGAAAAGCAGCCCTAAAACTGAACATAAAATCAAATGAATAATGCTTGGGTAGGCTTTTATCCAGTAGTGAATAGGTAGAAGTGATTATAGAACACTTGGTATTCTTAGAGATGGCCACAAAAAGTGCAGTTTTTTTTTTTATTTTCTGATTGTTACATGTTTCTTTACACAGCGTAATAGATAATTTTATTCCAACTACAGTCTATATGAACCCAGAAAGTTATCTTAAAAATACACATTGAAGAATACTTCTTCCATAGTTACACACAATAAGAAGTACTACATAGGTTTAAAGGGTGGGCTCTTTTGTTAGCAATGCAACTCAATATTTGTATAAACAAATCGTTACTTGAACGCAGGATTATCTTAGTTGCCTTTGGGCAAATTTTAGAGCCTTTTAAAAGTATTTTTTGTCTCTTTAGGATATACAATATGTAAATGCAAAAGTTGACAAGCTCAATGGAAAAATGGTTATTCAACTTAAGATCTTTCTGCAATGAATGAATAAAATTGTTTTCTTTGAATAGTTTTGAATTGAAGTGATGAAATTAGGTACTACATAGTGCGGTATTACCGGTGGCAGGTTTATAATTTCTTATTAACACTCCAATGAAAGAAGAATGTTCTTTTCGGAATGTGGAAAAAAAACTTTTATGCATATAATTGTTTTTTTTTTGTTATCCATTTATTGTATTTAATCAATAACACCTACTAGTATCATTCACTGTTTTTTTTAATAATAACATAATTTAAAAAATAAAATACAGAATATTAAGTACAGTATGTAAATAACAGAAAATAAATGAGACAATATAAAACCAACTTGTTCTAGAAAATAGGAAAAAAGTTGAACCTCTCCCCCAGGTATTATCTATTAAATATTGATTTTATAACGTATTTATATAAGGAAAATCATGGAACATTGGCTTACTTATACAATCTAATTTGCATTTAATCTCAGTACAGCCAGAGACAGATTCACATTTCTGTTCGGTTTCAAATCTGATGTCAATTTAAAATTATAGTAAATTTGAAGTTTTATACCTTGCTTATCTATAAGTCACTGTGGAAAAAATGCAACATAAATCTTCTGTGGAGATCATTATGATTTACTCCAATCAAGAGTGAATCAAAGGTAAACATAAATTATTTATATTATTGTAGCCAAAAAAAACTTTGCATAAAAAAAGTCTCGAGTTGCGACTGCTTGGAAATCCCAGGCAGTTTCACCACAATGTGACAAGACTTGACATTAAAATGGAAAGATAGCAGTTTAGTAAATGCATTTTAATGATTTTGTTCAATATAAAACAAGTTGAAATAGAGAGACAAAAACATAAATCATATTCCAAACAGAGTACTAGTTAAAAACAAAATTAAACCACTGAAACAATATTGTACATAAATGCAAAGGTAGCCTTGTTATTAGGCGCGGCTCGTCTTATTATTCGCTTGTGCACTGAACCATCAAAATTAAACAACATTTTACACCTCATCGTAATTCCCTCATATACATCATATATTTTTATTTATAAAAATTAATACAAGTTTTTTTTTGAAATTACAAATAACAATTCAACCCATCAGAATATATGAATTTGATAATAGATATAGCGGGCGGCCCGACTTCACGTGCGCCGGACCGTATACCAACTGTAAGAACCGAGGTAGGTTCAAATCCGTGCAACTTAAAAATTGCACCCCTTTGAATTGTCAATATAGTATGGAGCGGAGTAAACATTGGCAAACGGTGAAAATAACAAATTGTACTGAAAAAATGTAAATTCCGTGCGCTGCACGGATTACGAATGTCGTACGAACCATTCGAGCTATTCCAAATGGAGGGCTAGTATTTTATACACAGGGATCGAACAAGATAGTAATATTGTTATTGCAAAATGCAACCATGAGTCAACAGGTCAACTAATTTCTCGTGCGGTATTATTGTATGTATCTCCATCCTTTGGGATTCAGTGTACTCTTTCTTCAATGTTATTTTTTAACAGATCACACAAGATTATATTATTAATTATCACGGTTGTTTCAATTCGAGTATATTTATTTTATTGTTGGAATATATTGATGATGTTTAGTAATTTATTTACAACAATAATTAAAAAGCGTACATTTTTATTTGATGCTTAGGAAACCACCAAACATGTTATGCACCAGCCGCGCCTGGTTCCATTATACAACTTTTTTTATGTAAACCAAAAATATTTCCAATGAATGCAGGCTGGTATACTACCCAGAATCTCTGCGCAATCTGTCAAATAATGAGAAATTCTAATTTGATTCCTGGATCTCATTTAATAACGTCTTCTTTTCTTTTCTTTACAATAAAAAAAGAAAATATACTATTCCATAATAAAAAAAGCTTTACTTATAAGCTCTAAATTTTCTATATAGAGTTTTACGTACAAGGTTCTGGGTAATATACCATATAATTTGAATTGAGCAGCTTAAGACTATCTTCCTTCTGCTAATAAATAGACATAATGTACATTGCTTCAATCATACTTCCCCATTTTCTCAGAGTATAATATTTAGTTTTTTTATCGTTTTTGTATATCGTTCACAGATAATGTTTAACAGTTTGATAACACAGTTTGATAATGACCTTAAACGCCGAAGTAGCTGTCACTAAAAATAAAAACTAAAATTAGCAGAACTAAATTATAATATAAAACTTAATTCAATTGAATTTAAAATAAATAAACAGCATTTCATCTTCTTATATATACACACAGAAACGCCATTGTCTTTGAAGACTTTCAATCTCCAAATACGCAAGAATAATCAACGTATAGATGCATAAAAAAAACATTTTATCTTGCATTAATGTTATATAATATTGAAAAAATAAAATAAAAAACATTTTCAAAATGTGAGCGGTAGAAAAATACACGAGTAAAACGGTTTTTTCACATCTGCAGTTCGATTTATGGAACCTTCAGCTAACCAGGCAACTGCTCTACACTACTGAGCTATAGCGGTAACTTATACACCCACCATGTTTAACCCATAAGTATATGTGAGGTGATCGATAGCCCGGTCGGTAGGACGTTCGGCTAGCTAGCAGACGGATCAGGTTCGATACTCACAGTGGGTACCGACTTACTCGCTTTACACGGGTTATGCTTAGTGAAAAGGATTTGACTATAAATATAATATTGATAACATCTTAAAAAGAAGAATCAACAAAGGTAAAACTAGATACAGAATTACTAATAAAATATTCAATATACGCATTGATTTAAGCATGGCAGATCTACAGGTAGCCTTGACAATTCAGTAGTTTAGAATAGTTGCCCGGCTGTCGGAAGGGCATAGAGTCCGAATTCTGTTTCCTTTTTTAAAAGTGAATACAAGACAAGAGTTCTAATTGCTCCCAACCGTTTGAAGCCAGTGGGACTGTGGCATACCCAATTGGAGTATGTTATGAGGCTGACGGTAGTGGGAAGGTGAAGGAGATGGGAAAGAGGAAGGTTGGGAAGTACCTGGCTATTCAGATCTGGTCACCGAATACGGCTAAAATCATTTCAAGCTACGTTGCGATTCTAAATTGTCTTTCACCAGGGCGATACTTAGTGTATCTACCACTCTGAGGTAATAACCTTTTTCTTAATGCTCGTAAGTTGATAATATTTATTCGTTTACTATATATAACCATTATAAAGTTAATCCGCACTTTTTTTTGTTTGTTTTTGTATCAGTATTACGTTGCTTTTCAATAAATCAAAAGTAACAATTTATGCTATTTACATCAAAGGTGTCATTGTAGAGCTGTTACATTGAAACATTGACTTAATTATCCAATATTAGGTACAAATATATTGCATTGTAAAAGATTCTTCTGTTGCAAATATATACCATGTGAAACTACAATGTCTATCTACCTACAAGCTGTGCTTTGAAGTCGAAACAATGTAGCAGTTGGGGCTCGAAAAAATATTACAATTAAATTGATTATAATAATATAATTATGAATTACAGTAATCTATTCTACTACATTTATATGACGATGGATTAAATATTATGTTAAAAGTGATATAATCTTTAGAGCACACCGAATTTGCTCCGAAATCCCATTCATCTCAGAGCTCACAATTCCTTCTTTGCGCAGCTGCAATAGTCGCAAACAATAGAAGAAAACGCGGAGAGCTTGCGATTTTGAAAATTGCAAGGAGTCCATCGCTGTTAAGAATTTGCTATGTGGGAGTGAGATCACAATGTCTTGATCACTACAATAGCAGTACAATTAAATTATACTACCTTGAAGTGCACTGCAATTTGCAGTGTGAAGCGCTAGGTTTTAGAACTTTTAAAAACATTTCATTACTACCCATGGAAATTTCAAAGTAAAAAAGTTTACATTGTAGAAGCATGGGCATTCTTCCAAATACAATTTTCAATATTATGCTTTGAGATATTTTCGAAATTTTACCCAGCTCCTTGGGGTTACCTTCAAATTCACGAGACTTTATTATGCTGTGTTTTAAATTGTAAGTCAGCTGTTTGTGTAGAAAGAGAATACAACTACTTGAGGCGTTCCACAAAGTTTAGCGGAATCCCCGACAACAATAATTTTGTCTTGTTGACATTACCTATTTCTGGGTTGTAATGCAAAATGGCCTCCCAGCACATTTCACTGAGTTTGGGAATGCGAATCCAGGTTTTATACATTGTGTTGGTACGGATGTAGGTGGTGCCTTTAAGTTGAACCCCCCCAAAAGTGAATACACAGCCTGCCGGGGTGATGGTGGAAGAATGAAAATGTATCTTCTTGGGCAGGACTGTTTTCATCATGAGCGTCCATTGAAGCGAAGGGATTTCCAAGCGCCAAATGTCTTTGAATATAGTTTGGCCTCCAGTTCCGCCGATAATGAAAACGTGGATGTTATTGGGATTGTTGACCTGAACCGCGCTGTGGCACATCCGAGGATTGGGATATCCGTTTGTGACATCGAAGCGAGGATCGGGTAAAGATTTCTTAAACTGCCAGGTATTTGTTTCTATGTTGAAGATGGGTATATTGGTGAAGTCGAATGAGGTTTCCGCGGTCCCGCCGGCTAGGATATAAATGTTCAGTCCGTCAAACGCCATCTCGTGGCGGTAACGCCCGGGGGGCTCGTCTGATGTGTTGCCAGTGCAAGTGTATATGGCTTCCCAGGTTTTAGTTTTAAGGTGCAATCTGAAAGTGAAATTATTGTTATATGTACTAACCACTGTGAAAAGGAAGAAGTGCATAACCTACAAAAACAACATATCGTCGGCTGGAAAGCCAAAAGGGCTTAAGCGACACTGGTGAAAAAATGAGTTAAATATGCAGTTTCGGTCAGTTTTTTTTCTGCATCGAATGCTCTCACTCTCGTTTGATTCTGAAGACAATTTTTTTGGTTATGGTAACTATGGTTCTTCAAAATAAACAAATAGCTCACTCCCCATATGCAGTTTAGTTTTCAAAAAACAATATTCTTACTTTAAGCTAGGTATACATTTTCACAACAAGATTTAAATGAAATTAGTGAGTGGCGTTTATGAGAAAGTAAAAACTTGGCCAGACATTCTTTGCTAATTGCAAAAGATTATTCGCACACACAATGATCAAACGTAATCTATAAATATAGAACCAGCTGTTTCAATTTGCATAGTGCTTCTCACCTGTGAATATCACACGTGTAGTTGTATCCGTTGGTGCCCCCAACTGTGTACAGGTAGCCATCGTGGTAAACAATGGCCTGTCCGTATTAGGGGCTGGGGGCCTCACCGACGGTGTTCACACGCCTGAGGCCCCCCCGGTTTCCGGTGGTATGGTAAATACTCAGCATGTTGCTGCAGCGCAGGCCAAAGGGAGAGCCTGTTCCGCCATAAATCTGAAACAGAACAATCCAAATATTTTTAATAATCATGGATTTTGGTGCGTTACCTATCTACCTGCAATCTCTGAGGTTTGTCCTCGTAAGGGTTGAAATAAATGTTGCAATAGGTAAATTAAATGCAACCAAGATATAATAAATTTGTTCCTGAACAAAATACACACATAAGATGAGTTTTCACGTGATGTAATTTTTTTTTCATGTTTTTGTAGAACAAAAAACAGAATAATTTCAAACGGCAATATCCAAAGCGCGGTTGTAGGAAGCAGAAACAGTAGAAGAAAGAGATCATAAATACTGTTCACGCTCTGACATTTATTTATTTATAAATTAACGGACTACAGTCCAATTACAAAAAAGACATAAAATGCGAAATGGAAAAAAGAGCAACAGAGGAGGAAAAGGACATACATAATAATAAAAACTACCGGACTTTGATATTAATGTAACAGTTGTCATTTAAACAAAACCTCATGTTGATCTTACAGATTTTGTCAGGTAATCAATTTATACAAAATTTTCCATACTTGTATAAACAACAACACTTTGTATAAAATTGTTTTCTGTCCTAGAATAAGAAAATTTAAATACCTCGTTTACAATCTTCATTACATTTTCCTCAAATAAACATAGATTAAAATAACTAGTGTTTGAATTTATTTGACATGCATCTGACATCAAACATAATATTTTTTAAATCAATTAAAACAAAGTAGTTTACATTAACGTACTGTCGCATTTATTTATACACCTTTCCATATTCTACAAAGCTTAAAATAGAGTGCATACCATCAAGGTTTTTCCTTCCAGACATACGGCGTTTGAAGCTAACTCCTCGGGAATAGATTCCTTAACTGGTAATAGCGTCCACCTTCCTTTGGATATGGAGTAACTCCACAACTCTTTGAACAGAGGGTTCTCCTCTGTCCAGGTCGAGGGGTCTACGGGGACATCGTGAACACTGGATGGATTGTAGCCCCCGAAGCAAAACAGAGTGGAATCGTCGCACACGATGCGGTGGCCACTACGCGCTCTGGGAGCGAGAGAAGATCTGCTGCTTATTCGCTCGACCGCAAATGGATGAAAAGCGTAATTTCCGTCAGGATGGTTCAATTTTCTCTCGTTTTGGACGAGTTTGAGTCCCTTCGCCATCTTGAAGATGGTCTTGAAAAAGAAGCCTTCTATTTTATAATTCCATATGTCCCATTTCATAAATATTAAATAAAACACCGAAAACAATACTGCCCGCACAGTTTGGCACTGTTTCGAACCAAATCTCATTCAACTGTCAATGACTGAGACGGAGAAAATTGATCTATGCTTTGGAAACTTTTTCTATGGAAATGTGCAATTCCAAAGATTTTGTGGCTACTGATTACAAAATCTCTTTGTTGCATCACTGGTATGTTGTAACTTGTCCCTGGACTCAAAACGTTATAAGAGGTTATTGCGAAGTAGAGATAGCGATTTTATAGAAGACTAGACTTGCTCTTTAACTCACATTAAATTGCCGTAGGCTCGATTGTATTGCCGGACAAGCTATTTATAACACCGAAGAGTTGACTAATACTGAGATGACATTTCAATTTATAATAATTTAGTGAATAGCAATAAAGTCGATTATTTCATCTTACATCCATTACAAACTTGTATTTATTGATTCAGTACGACCCCAGATTTTTTAAAAAATAAAGTAGTTTTTAACTTATTGTTAATATAGCATTTTTTTCAAATAAATAATATAAATAAAACACGTTTGATTCAATATAAAAATTGTAAAAAACAGCGTAACTAGCATATTTTTTTTTTAACATTAAATAATACACGAGGCCCTGAAAAAAAAAACTCCACACCGGGGCCTATGACATATTTGGGGATGCTGTGTGGAGGAGTCTTTTTGAACCTGGGTCTTGAAGAGGCCCATGTTGTTGGAGGAAGGAAACAGAGGCCGGCAAATCATTCTACAGTCGAGCTGTTGAACATAAGAGCGAGTCGTAGAAGCGACCTGTTCTCATATGTCGAATGTCAACCGTGTACAAATGTTGGGCGCGCGTTTGGCGAAATTTATGACTATGCACCGGTGCCGTAGAGATCAATAAGGCAAGTTCCGACGAGGTACTTAGGATTGTGTGTATTGTTGCATATTTTCAATGGTTCTTTTCTGAAGTGGAAAAACAAAAGTTTAACCATGCTGTATGCAAGCAATGCCTCTGTGTGATTACTATGTTTGGCTCAACGCTGAGATACCCATACGTTCAATACGATTAATATAGTTTAGTGAAAACTACTGTATTTTAATTAATTAATAACAACAATCGTTATTTATCATATTTCGAAAATTATGTACAAACATACGTACTGCTCCCAACCGTCTGGAGCCAGTAGGACTATGGCATCCCCAATTGGGGTGTGTTATGAGGCTGAAGGGTAGTGGGGAGGGGAAGGAGGTGGGGAAGAGGAAGGTTGGGAAGTACCTGGATATTCAGATCTGGTCACCAAACACGGCTGTTGCCATTTCAAACAATATTTCGATTCTGAATGGTGGTCTTTCACCAGGGCGATACTTGGAGTATCTACCACTCTGGAACGTGCCAAAAATATACTACATACTCTTTTATATTAATCGAGTGTGAAATAGCACAAATTGGTTAGATTAAATTTGTTTACGCACGCCGGGATTTGAATCTAACCTAATATAATTATATTTTTCCTCAAGTAAACTAACTAACTAATTAACCAACCATAACGCCGTTTCTCCGCAGGGGTAGGCAGAGAGGACGGACCGCCATATAACTCTGTCTTGGCACACACTCCTTGCTTCATTTACATTCATACATCGTCTCATACATACTCTTCTGTTATTCTGACTCTTCACATGACCCGATTCAATTATTTGATTTACTTGATCGTGTCATGTCTTTCTCAGGCGTTCTCGACTTCTTCTTCCATTCAATTTCGCATCATATATTCTTTTCACACTCCTTTCTTCGTTCATTCGCTCTACATGCCCAAACCATCTAAGCGTCTTGATCCTATTCATTACGCTCACATCAGCCTTGCATTCTTTCCGGATATCCACATTTTTAATACGGTCATACATGGTTTTACCGCACATACGTCTCAAAGATCTCATTTCCACAGCATTCAGTCTACTTTCATCCTTCCTCTGCCAGTTCAAGCAACGTATGGTAAGTATCTACCACTCTGGATCGTGCCACAATTATATGATTTTTATGAATTAAATTTGAAGTAACAGATATAAATTACATGATTTATTGTATGAGTCAATTCAAACCGCTTTATAATGCTATTTAAGTATTGGGGCTTTTGGTCAATAATCGTTCAAAAATTTAATTAGCCGCACGGATGTAACATCATAAAGTTGTCCTTAGGAATGTAATTATAACGACACATATATTGAGTAAAATTTCACTTAGCAGTAAACGTGATGCTACTTGTTTACATAACTTTCACAAATCTGTTCTTAGATATTTTGATTGTACATTATAATAAGGAAAGTACCTCAGAGCAAAAATATACAGGAGGGAGCGCTTCTGTACTATCTGTCGTCAGTATTGATGATTTTTGCCTGACTCGGCTTGACCTGGGCGTGGCTAGGACTAGGGCTGGGGCATTTATACATCCATTCATAGCACATGTCGACATAACGTTTTTGTTATTTTGTATGACCACTTTTTCACAGTATTGTTGAAAACAAAATTATAGCATATAACCTAAAAAACCGTTGTCCAGTTTAGTCGCATATCAAAACGTGGGGGCGGAGTCACCGGAGACGCGGGAGACGGAGAACATTGTTACATACCTAAAGCGGTGTGATATTTTGCGAATTTTTTGTTGTCTCTTTCTCTCTCATGGTGTACGACGTAAAAACCCGGAGAAAGTGATTTATTCCAAATTTGTATAGGTTGGGTAAAAATAATTAGCTCTCTCTCCATATAGTGTTACTTCAAGCGAATAACCCCCATCCAGTGTCCAGGGCCGTTCCTGTTCAGACGCAATTAGAACAGTCAACTTCAGACGGCGAATTGCCAAGGCGCTGATGGTACCTAATCACAGTGCTTTATATATTTATATAATATAAAAATGAAAAAAATCACACTATTCATGGACGGCAATTGAACCCGACGGCGCGAAATACAAACTCGCGCCTCTCGTCTTATACTTGATACGAGTTGGTAGCAATCTTCCGTTCGAACAAAAAAATTACCTTTGCCAGACAGGCACCGTTTAAATCAGGACCGGGCCTGGATGTAAACATCAGTTCAGTTAGTATTAGAAAAATGAACCAACTAACCATCACGCCGTTTCGCTGCAAAGGTAGGCAGAGAGGACGGACCGCAATACAACTCTGTCTTGGCACACACTCCTTGCTTTAATCAAATTCATACATCGTCTCATGCATAATATTTTGTTGTTCTGACTCTTCACATGCCCCTACTCAAGTATTTGATTAACTTGATCGTGCCATGTCTTCCTAGGGCAGACTTTTTCCTCCATTCGCTTTCACGTCATAATATATTCTATTCACACTTCTTTCTTCTTTAATTCGCTCTACATGTCTAAACAATCTATTTATTTCTTGATCCTATTCATTACGCTAACATAATTGTATTCTTTCCGGATATCCACTTTTTTAGCACGGTCATTTATGGTTTTACCGCACATACGCTTCAAGGATCTTATTTCTACAGCATTCAGTCTACTTTCATTCTTCTACTGCCAGTTCCATGCCTCACTGCCATTCATCAGGGTTGGTGTAAGCACTCCATTGTGGACTGCTAGCTTCGCTTCTTTGCACATTTTTTTATTTGCGCCAACAGCGTTCAGTTCTCCATTAATGGAGTTTCCTGCTTTGGTGTAGTAAGTAAAATGAAATAAGTTTTATATAGTATGTGATAACATCAATTGTCCATTTCATAAGCATGATAATACTTCTATGAATGTAGAAAATCTATCAATGGCTGTTCACATTAAATACGAAAATTGCTGGAAAAACATTACAATGATTATCGGAAGAATAACTCCTTGTTGAACTATTTCCGAAAAGTTCTTGATGAAGCTGTGATGGGTAACGAAGAATCAAAAAAACAATATTAGGATTATTTTGCAGTACGATCATCATATTGATAATACTTTTTCCTTATCAATGGGTTGATTTTTTTTCTTCTAACAAATTAAGTGTTTAATTATTTAATAATCACCTGTTATTCATACAAGGTAGATACGAGTATATTAAAATTTGTCTCATTCGATGTCATTATTTCCAATTTTGAAACTGTTAATTCGTAGTGGAACTCCATTTTAACGTAGTTTTTACCTTTATTCCACCTAGTGATGTAATCGCTCTGTACAAGCTACTACAAAGAACTACTTCATTTTGCGGCAGTTCACACGTCTCTCATTGTGCGAATGCTTCAACTGTAGTACTTCAAATTTACTCTTCTGACAAATCGCCGCGCTTTTTGTAGTGTGAAGTTCGTGAAGCAATGTATGAAGTGCGAACTGATTTGCACAAACGAACGATGTAGCAGTCACTCGAGTTCCTACACTACACGTTACACTACCTACTACGGTGCGAATTGACCGATTGAACTATCAGTTCAATTGAAGCGTTCACCGTGAAGGGTTCATTTGAAAGAACTTGCCGGTCGTGAACCCTTAACAAAACTCTGAAGATTTTCCCATCGCTAATTCTACCATATTTTATTAAGACCGGACCAGTTTCACCTTGTTACGGGCATCTTCAGACTGGTACAATTCAAAGTAAATCTATGGTACATATATAGTATACTATTAATGTCCGGAATGGACGATTATTGAGTCTATATCACAGTGACCATCTGCGACTTGGGATTTTGTTATATTGCTGACAAGGGCGGCTTTACAATAACGTTCAAATATACCTTCGGGTAATTTTATTACCTTCTGAGAGACGAGTTACATAGTGATGCATCTGTGGGTTTTTTAAATTATTACTTAAGTATTATATAAATTTAAAAAAAAAACAGACTAACTCGTCACTATGTAACCTGTCTCCCAGAAGGTAATAAAACTTTTCAGGCCCGGTTCCTTTTGCTCGAAAATTGTCCTTGGACTTCGACATATTTCTACACGGGAAAAGGGTCCTTAAATTTACATACCATAACCTTCTAGCTCGGGAAAATTATCTTTGTTTTTCCACATAACCTTCTCAGTGGAAAAATCTCTTTGTTTTACACACATTTTTCGCAGATCACTGTCCATGAATTTCTACATACAATTCATGGGAAAATTGTCCTTGATTTTCCACGGGGTTTACGGCGTCCCGACGCCAGAGGCGCTTCCGCCGCGACGCCGCTACGGAGTTCGCGCGCTTTTCTCCAGTACTGTCACGGACCCTCCCGCGGGGCTACGTGAACCTACGTTCCATAAAACACACCGTAGACCGTTTTCATTGTACCTCAAAGTACGAGGAAACATTTCAGTCGCGAAGATTATTTCATTTAATACACTTTAAAAATATTTAAACAGTTAGTTAAATGATTTATTGTCGCAATAAATAAAGTAATGATCTCGTTTTCCACTTCTGTGTGAGGTGTAATAATTTATTTGGATGCAGTGCATGAAATCATAAATAAAGTTTACAAGGGATAATTGTTTTCTTGCGTGTTTGCTTCACGGACTAAATTTGAATAATTAATTTCTATGTTGTGATGTCAAACACTTTTGCATTTTTTATACATGAAAATTATACAAATAAAAGTGGAGTATTCAACAGTTTTTTTTTAACAGAAACTGAAATCAATTGCTTTCACTAAAACAAGTTTAGTTTATCACCTTCTATGTTAATTTTTAATAAAGGTCTGCTGGTAGATTACAATAAAAATAGTCAAGTTTTCTGAAAAATAATCTGTATTTAATCGTTGTATTTATAAATTTAAAAAAACTCCGAAACAAAAAAAAAAAACTGTATTTGTTATTAAAAGTATTATGTATAAATCTGTAATTGAGTACTTTATGAAATAATGTCTCCTTGGACCTACAAAAAATATAAAGGTCACTAAACTACTGAAGAATTAAAGTTGTGTTTTAAATTAATGAAGGTAAAATCTAAGTGTATTAATTCAGGTATTGCGTATTAAATGTGTGATGTTTCTTAGTACCTGCCTACAACATAATTAAAGTAATAACGGTTACCTACTAGGACATAATAAAATGATGAAGATCCTTGGCAATGATTTCCTTCACGCCTGTGGGCCGTTTATGGCCAATTAATACCCAATTCACAGTTAAGTGCAATGAAGTATCGAGGCACTTCCACATGGGGCATCTATTATTCGCACGGGAAGCTATAAACGTAATATGTGGCATGCGTGATCCATGAACATGTCGGCGGCGTGCTAATGCTGTTAATTACATGCCGATGCCACCAACTGCTAGCTGCTACTTGCTACTTGCTAGGTGTTATTGTTTTTTGAAGTGCTACATCCACTGGGCTGGGATCCTTATCTGCTCCACTCCAGAAGATCGATAGTTAAAATTAATACGCGACGCGAGCTTTTGATCATTTTACGATTACGAGAGGTGTGAAATGTCATCTTTGCGCCAAACTATATACGCGTCAGTGTTAATGCAACAGTTCTGAGATGATGCATCCATCAATAAACCCTCTTTGGTTCAAATGAATCGTTGAATAATCGACTAATTATAAGGTGAATCATTCGCCAAAATATCCGAAGAAATGAGTGGCGAAATAGCGCTCGAGCTAGCGCAATATAATGCCAACATGTCAGACATCATGGTTCCCCTGGAACTCCAATTCGCGTACACCTTCCTGGAGATCCTCGTGGCCATAGTGGCCGTGATCGGGAACTCGATGGTGATCATAGTTTTCAGGAAGGAGAAGCGGCTGAGGAGGAGAACGAACTACTACATCGTGTCCCTGGCGGTGGCGGACTTCCTGGTGGGGTTGCTGGGCATCCCCTTCGCGGTGCTGGCCTCGGTGGGCCTGCCCACCAACCTGCACGCCTGTCTCTTTACCGTGTCGCTGCTGGTGGTGCTGTGCACTACCAGCATCTTCTGCCTGCTGGCCGTGTCGGTGGACCGCTACTGGGCCATCTTGCACCCCATGGGGTACTCCAGGAACGTGAGGACTCAGACGACAATAGGTAAGTTAATGCTTAAAAAAAACACCCCTTTGCGAGGGGGGTTCTAATATCACCGCGAACCAGAGTTTTGTGCGATATTTTAGATAAAGAATGCTGAAATATTATGAATATACTTCTCTCTAAGTATTACCAAAAACAAATTACCCAAGATTATATCATGAAAACGCTTTAGTAAGCAAGATCAAATGGAGTAACTACGTCACCCCCCTTTTGATGGTAAGTTTGATTTTTACTTTCAGGCACGAAAGTGTTAAAAGAGATATCCTTCTATTCATAAAATTTAAACACTACAAAATCATAGTGTTTTGTATTTATTATACGTGCTCATCTGTATCGCGATCCCCGTCGAGGAGTTTAATTTTATTGTTTATTTCACCTATGTTTATAATACAGTAGGAACATATTTTTAAATACATAATAAAATTGAAGTAGATAAAATATCAAGTTCCAAAATAAAAATAATTTACTGTAACACATGATTATGGAAAAGTCAGTAGTTAGGCAGTAAATTTAACCTTCGATTTGAGACAACTATGTGGTAACGTTAATTAATGCAATTTAAACATTGTTAACCCTTATGTGACTGAAGAAAATTACACCTTTTTAAAATTGATATGAAGGTTTCTTTTACAGTAAATCATTTGATGAAGTTTGCTGGACCACTTTTATGACATAATATATTTCTACTCAATTCAACATAGGAATTTCACACAGTGTCATCTTTTCTTGGGGTTTTTAATAAAATAGGTGATAAAAAATAGTATTGAGGATACAGGTGATATACTTTGAACACAACAGTACTCGTACATCCATATTTATCATTTAAAATAAGATAAAATGATTAATAAATACGGACAAGCTTAAAAAAAATCATATAAAACACATGAGGGTACCCGGGTACTCTTTCAGTCATCAGAAGTTGTAAATTATACTTCTTCGTTTTCCGCTAACATACCACCCTCCACATATCCAACGATTGTGTTCAATTGTTCATTTTTACTATTGTTGAGAAGTCAGGAAGTTTCAGCCGGTTAGACTAACTGGAACATTAAAAAAATCTATGTTGATAATCGAAGAGGGTACCCGGGTACCCTTTCAGCCACATAAAGGTTAATAATAATATTTGGATAATTTGTATGGCACCGTTTTTGCGAAAAAATCACTTAAGGGCGATGTGAAAATTTTGATTCCTAGGCTCTAACTTATTACTAACTACATATCGTCGCCGGAAAGGCAAAAGGGCTGAAGCGCCATTTCGCGAAATTTACACCAGAACACCTTAAAGTTTTTTGTTGTTTTATAATAAAATTCCTTCGCCTTCAGTACCCGGTTGGATTTAAAAAAGGGTTAACTTAGGTAACCCAATGCTCTTAGTGACTTACTCGAAGCGACAAAAAGCTAAAAAAAAGTCCCAAACTTGTGTCGCTTGAGTCAAGCCTTTTCCCAAATGGTAAATATAGTTTAGATGGCTGAAGCGCCACAAAAGTCCAAGAATCAAACGAGAGTCAGAGCATTCGACGCAATCTGATGAAAACTGCATATTTAATTCATTTTTGACAAAAGTGTCGCTTAAGCCCTTTTGCCTTTCCATCGACGATTTTTTTTTTTTACATGAATACTGCATAAGAGTCTCAACTGCTCCCAACCGTCTAGAGCCAGTGAGACTATGGCATCCCCGATAGGGGTATGTTGTGAGGCTGAAGGTAGTAGGGAGAGGAAGGAGATGAGGAAGGGGAAGGTTGGAAAGTACCTGGTTATTCAGATCTGGTCACCAAATACGGCTAAAGCCATTTCAAGCAACGTTTCAATTCTGAATGGTGGTCTTTCACCAGGGCGATACTTAGAGTATCTACCACTCTGGAACGTGCCGCAAATATATTTTATATTATTTTAAATGAAGTAAATGTGTTATGGACACATATTCATTAAATAAAAAAAATATATGCGCACGCCGGGCTTGAACCCGCGACCTCTGAATTCGTAGTCGAGCGTCTTACCACTCGACTACGGAGGCCATCTATCGGCCGGAAATCTATGACATATTTTTACTATGTACCGATATACTATGCAGAAGTATGCTAACCTGGCCCTGGCAGGTCACTTCAGATAAACACAAATATTTTATTTACTTCTAGTTCGGAGAAAGATATAGTTTTGCACTCAGAGAACATGAGACATAAATAATAATAATTTTTGGATGATTTGTATACTGCCGTTTTTGTGAAAAATCACCTCAAGGGCGCTGTACAGATCTTATATTCTATTATTAGATATTAATTCCTAGTTTAAATAAGAAACATGATATTAAAAAAAAGGATAGTTAATATTTATTCAAATTATTTATGTTTTTTATTGTCGATTTTAGGGCGTGAGAGAAAATTTCACAATGGGCTTTCTGAATTTGCAGTACAGTACAGGGATTTGATTAAAATGTATACATGTGAAGACGATTCGTCGCTCAATAAGAAACAGCTGTTGATGAAAAACTTCTACTGAAATTACCCACGGTCAGACTACTCGCACTTTAAATTTCACCTGGCCAGCTAGTGGAAATACATTTTGTTCAATCCTGTACTCTAGATAATGAATTTTTAATAAGGTTTCTTTTCCAAGGAAAATGAGTAATACGCTATTACGAAGGTAGGAAACTACATCCACAATGTAGTGCTCATACCAACCCTGATGTACGGCAGTGAGGCGTGGAACTGGCAGAGGAAGGATGAAGGTAGACTGAATGCCGTAGAAATGAGATCCCTGTGGCGTATGTGCTTTAAAACCATGTATGACCGTGATAACAATGTGGATATCCGGAAATAATGCAAGGCTGATGTAAGCGTAAATACGCTTAGATAGTTTGGGCATTTATATCGGATAAACGAAGAAAGAAGTGTGAAAAGAATATGTGACGCGAAAGTGAATGGAAGAAGAAGTCGGGGGTGCCCGAGGAAGACGTGGCACGATCAAGTGAATCAAATACTGGAGTCTGGGCACGTCAAGAGTAAGAATAACAGAATAGTATTTATGTGTCACTCACACTTAATGTAAACAAAACGAAATTCTTGACATTTTATAAAACGGCCCAAGAACAGCCAACTAATGATTGTGGTCTCAAACTACATGTCAAGAACTAAGCTCAGCATACTCATGCCACTGCCCTACTGTAACACACTCTAGAAGCATATGGCATTGAACTCGACAAAAGTCTTCGATGGGATTACATAAACAGCATTACAAAAAACTGAGAAAAAAAAAAAAAAAAATCAATGACGTTTTTTCTTAGCATTTATTAAAAGCCATACGCCAATATACTCAACAAAAATGATCTGTAATAAGTCTACTATGCTATTCGCCAATCACGTTTAGAATGTGGAATTTTTGGATGGGGATCTGCCTCTAACACCCACACGAATGAAGCAAGAATGTGTGCCAAGACAGAGTTGTATGGCGGTCCATCCTTTCTGCATACCCCTGCGGAGAAACGGCGTTACGGTTAGTTAGTTAGGTAACTACTAACTACATAGTTTAAGATGTTAGAACAGTAATTATACTATTAGGAGTACAACTTTGCTTTCGCCGTTTTCCCATAGATGAGTTTAGCGGTAAGCAGTGGTCGAAATAAATTGATCATAGACATCATACATTTTTAAATTTATTTTTTAACGCGAATACCGCACAAGAGTCCCAACCATCTAGAGCCAGTGAGACTATGGCATCCCCAATAGGGGTATGTTGTAAGGCTAAAGGTAGTGGGGAGGGGGAGAAAATGAGAAAGGGGAAGGTTGAGAAGTACCTGGCTATTCAAATCTGGTCACCAAACACGGCTAAAGCCATTTCAAGCAACGATTCAATTCTGAATGGTGGTCTTTCATCGCCCTGGTGAACCACTCTGGAACGTGCCGCAAACATACTATATTTTATATCAATTAAATGTTTTTTTTTCAGAATCATGGTGGTTGGACATTATATTAAATCGAAATACTTTGTTTGCTTGAAATGGCCACTTTAGCCGTCAGGGCACATAACTGTTATTATATGTGCCCTGACCAGATTCTGTGGAAAAGCCAGGTTTATTCAATCAATTAAATGTGTTATGACACATGTTAATTTAATAAAATTTTATTTGCGTACGCCGGGTTCGAACCCGCGACCTCTGGATTCGTAGTCGAGCGTCTTACCACTCGACATATTACTTAATATTGTGTATTTCTTTTCTTTTCCAATATTTTTGAACATGTTATCTGTTATTTTTGTATCTGCTATTCAATACTCTTTTTTTATTTTTTCTATTTTACACAATTCTTGCACTAATGAGGTTACTGTTTTGAAAAAAATTAAATATATTAAAATGTATGTAAAAGCCTAAAATGGGCTTAAATAAAATAAATAAATAAACAACATACCCTATTTGGGGATGCCATAGTCTCACTGGCTCCAGACGGTTGGGAGCAGTTGAGACTCTTGTGCGGTATTCATATAAAAAAAAGTTAAAATGTGTCTATCTGATGAGACCTGCCAGGTAAGTATGTTCCCGTATATTTTCTCTTTAAGCTAGGAATTAATATCAACTAGAAAATAAGATCTGTACAGCGCCCTTGAGGTGATCTACACAAATCATCCAAATATTATTATTATTATCAACGTTACTGATACGCATAAATTAACTATCAGTAATTTATTTGTTATGTGTGTCGTAATAATCTCTTTTAATCTCCTTTCATGACAAGCTAATCGTATGCAGTATTACCTGCCGAACATTACGTTCGAAGTACAGCTATAACCCAACTATAAAACATTCCCCAACGTCCGCGGAAATTGGACACTTTAATGGCGGATTACTGCGAACCGTAATTATCGCATGTGTAGTTTATTGATATCGACGACAGACCTGATAAAATGTTCCGCCAAAACATCCGACTACACAAATATCACATTTTCCTCATTTAGCGGCAGACGTCCCCTTTAATCTTGCCGACGCCATCATAAAGGCTAATAAAATCAGTGAGTGCTGTGGGAGGTCTGGAGTAGTGCTAGATCAAAATATAACTAGCCGTTGGAAATAACGGCTGGATGCCGTCAACGTTCAACGCCATTGACGAAAATTTGCGCACACAGTTGGATATTTATAGCTACATACGAATATTTTTCAACGCAACGCAATCTCAACACTTACCGATTATGTACCCATTGCTTCAGCTAACTAACTAACTAACCATCACGCCGTTTCCCCACTGGGGTAGGCAGAGAGGACGGACCGCCATACAACCTTGTCTTAGCACACACTCCTTCCTTCATTCACATTTATACATCGTCTCATACATACTTTTCTGTTATTCTGACTCTTCACATGGCCCGACTCAAGTATTTGATTACCCTGATCGTGCCATTTCTTCCTCGGAGGTCCCCGACTTCTTCTTCCATTCACTTTCGCATCATATATTATTTTCACACTCCTTTCTCCGTTCATTCGCTGTACACGCCCAAACCATCTGAGCGTCCCTTTCTTGATCCTATTCATTACGCTTACATCAGCCTTGCATTCTTTCCGAATATCCACTTTTTTTAAAAGCTTTAACACCAAATAAACAAAATGTGTAAGAGTGTACTTCGTTAACAATATTATGCGAAATTTGTAATGATCTTTTGGTTATATGCCTCCCTACTAGACGTATTTGTGGATTTTCCTATCCAAACAGCCGGTACGTAGCGCCTAGCGTCAAGTGAATCTATCGATGGCAAGTAATATATAGCTGTCAATCTCCCTCAACGCCACCAACGATCTGGTGTTTTAAAAATAAATATGGTCGCGTCAACGTTGGCGTTATTTCCAACAGTTATATTCAAGAGTTGAAAATTTCCAACGATAACGCGTTGTCTCGTCAACGCCCAGTACTAGTCTGGAGTCTACATCTCTAAAACAATGTTAACCTTTTCAACGAGGGATGTTTCGATATCAGCAAACGATCGGTATACATTCTGAGCGCTGCCTTTTATTTTTTTTGTTTGTTTTGATTCCCGTACAAGAGTTCCAGCTGTCTGGAATTAGTGTAACTATAGCATAGCCGATTTGAGGCGTGTTGTGAGGCCGAGGGAAGCGGTGAGGGGAAGAGGAAGTTTAGGAAGTGTAGGGCTATTCAGATTTGGTCACAAATACGGCCTTAAATAAATAGGTCAATCAGCTTACCGCCTGGATAAACACGTGTTTTAAAAACTTTTATTATTTTTATAAATTTCCCTATTATTCGTTATTATAATTTATTTTTATTTTTTATTATTAATATAATACATTATAATGTAAGGTGTTATATTAATATACATTTTTTTCTTAATCAAAATTTTCATTATAAAGATGTACCCTCATAAAAAAGCTGTGCTTGTGCGTATAAGGGTGCGTTGAAATATAATTAAATTAAAGTTTACAGGATCAAAAGGGGGCACAAATAATTATAAAAAAATGTGTTATTTCAGAATAAAAATAATTAAAATAATGTATATTTGCGGTAGCTACATTCTAAAAACGATGTAAAAAGACCACCATTAATTTTCGAAACATTGCTTGGAGTGGCTTTAGCCGTGTTTGGTGACCAGATCTGAATAGCCAGGTACTTTCCAACCTTCCTCTTTCCCATATTATTCACTTTCCAACTATCTTCGGTCTCACAACATACCCTAAATGGAGAGCCCCACTGGCTCCAAACGGTTAGCAGTTGGAACTCTTTGCAGTATTCACATTTAAAAAAAATATATATCTACAAATATTTTTAAATAATCTCCGCCGTTGAATGTGATATTATATAAAAGGGTGTTTTTGCTATCCAAAAATTAATAAGATAAGAACAAACACCTTCACATATATACAGAGCCTCCACCTACACTATCACACTAATTTGAGGTCGTCGCTAACTTTATGCAATCAAAAGGTTTAACTATTACAGGTTAAATAAATCAGACTTTACCGAATAACTAACCTTAAACTAACGTATCATATTTGCGACAGCCACGTTTAGACACGCCGTGAAAATATCACATATGATCAGGGCCGGCCCTGAGCAGGCGCAATTGGAGCAGTCCGCTACAGGCGGACAAATGCCTAAACGTGCGGATTACATTAACAATTCACGAATCATAATATTACTCTGGAAATTTAACGGAACAAAACATTTGAACTTTAAGCATACAATTTGTTGGATCTGTTAGTTATTGACCGGTTAGTGAACAAACGCGTCGGATTCCCACGCGGGCTTCGTAGGTTCAATTCCTCTGCTAGCTCAGTCCACCATCATTGCACTTTAGTGTGCTAGAGTGGTAAGATTGAAAAAAAAACGTTATCATTGATGTTGTAGCTGAAAACATTTTTTTATTTCGAAATTTCAACTTTTTTTATGAAGATTTTTGAGAAATCCGTGCGGTGCCCCACCAAAACTGAAAAATCCTGAAAATCTTCAAACAAAAAATAAAATCTTGAAAAAAACAAAAAAATCATTTTCGGCTACAACAACACTATCAATGTCGTATTTTTCAACCTTAGCACTCTAGCACACTAAAAACTCACGAGCCGCCACTGATTGCACAAGCAACATTCCCCGCTTATTATGATGGCAGTAGGATTTTTTCAAATACTGTCAGGTTATTCGTAACTCAGGAATATTTGTCTTTCTTTTTAAAACAAAGAAAAAATGTAGCTATTTTCAGAGGAGAAACATGCCAAAACGAGTGGTTGGTTGACAGTGATGACATTTTGTTTAATAATTATGCTTTTGTATATCTTCGCTAGAAAGGCAAAAGGGCTGAAACGACACTTTGGTAAAAAAATGAGTTAAATATGCAGTTTCTTTTCTGTATCGAATGCTCTGACTCTCGTTTGATTCTGAGGACTTTTGTGGCCTTTCAGCCATCTAAAATATATTTACCATTTGGGAGAAGGTTTGACCCAAGCGACACAAGTTTGGGACCTGCTTTTTATCGCTTCAGATAACTCAGTGAGAGCATTGAATTACCCGAGTTAACTTTTTTTTTCAAAATCCCACCAGACTGGTATGTTTTTTTTGTAAAACAAATAAAACTAAAGTGCTCTTGTGTAAACTTCTCGAAATGGCGCTTCAGTCTTTGTGCCTTTTCGGCGACCATAGAATGCTCATGATTTCAAGTGGAAAATAGCGAAGATATCTATTATTAGGTACAATTACATAATAAGCTTTTTTATTTGACGTAGAAAAAACGTTTTTCGAAAATTATGGTGTTTAAATTAGGTTTTGACAAAGGGCGCAAAAAAATTACTCGCGCCAATTACATAATAAGCTATTTTATTTGGCGTAGAAAAAACGTTCATCAATTTATTTAATTTAAATTAGGTTTTAACAAAGGTTGCAAAAAATAACCTGCGCCAATTACCATAATAAGCTATTTTATTTGACGTAGAAAAAACGTTTTTCGAAAATGTTAGTGTTTAACTTAGGTTTTAACCTAGGATTAAAAATGTATGGAGAGATAGCTAATTTTTTTTACCCAACCTATACAAAATTGCGATAAATCACTTTCTCCGGGTTTCTTACGTACACCATGAGAGAGAAAGAGACAACAAATATAATACACCGCTACTACTGTCGCGATGATCTTGGGCTCCTGGGTCACCGCGGGACTCTGCCCACATTTTTTATTATGCCACTACTAAACTTGACATAACTAAACGGTTTTTTTAGGTTGGATGCTATATTTTTATTGATAACAATACTGTGAAAAAGTGGTTATACGAATAAACAAAAACATTATGTCGATATGTGCTATGAATGGATGTATAAATACCCTAGCCTTAGTATTAGCCACGCCCAGGTCTGCCGAGTTCGGTAAAAATCATCAAAAACTGACTACACTGCCTTGGATAGATACCACTCCAAATACTCTAAGATCTTAACAAAGGGCGCAAAAAAAAAACCTGCGCCATGCGTCGTTTGGCGCAGGGCCTGGCCTGCAAAAATGATACAGTCGCGAATCATACTAAACTGCCACTGGTGTAGGAATACAATATGCTTTGTACAAGTAGATATCTCGTGGCCGCCCCTATTGAAATGGCCGACACGTCATTATTGGCGTCTGTCCCCCAGGCTAAATGCGAACAATCAAAAAAGCCCCCTAACTTAAAGGGGCCAGCGGATGTAGAATGCCCCCGAATGAGGGGGCGAGGAACTTCACTAATTCAGAAAGTTATTTCTACAATTCACAATATTTCGTTTGTCATTATTTCTAATTTTGAAACTGACAGTTTTTGGTACAATTTCATTTTGGTGATTTAATAATATCGATTTTGAAACTTCATTCCAATTATTTAAATTAAGGCAAGACCTTTTTCACCTTTGTAACTGGCATCTTCAGACTGCTACAATTTGAATTTGATCTATTGTATATAAACTATTTCTGTACGGAATGGACGCTCAATGTATCTATAACATTCCTTGCCGTAGATGATTTGCTGTTCCTCAATCATCACTCTACTAATTATGGGTATCATTCTCCACTGTCCAGAATGTCAAGACTTAACTAAAGCCATGGTCTTGAAATTTTTGGCACTAGTTTAAATGATTTTTGTAATTCTTAACTCTACCAAAACCTTGCTCAGACTTTGACTTGAATGTTCTTTCAAATGTATATTTTTTATCATTGCTTCATTCAAAATATTGTGTGTGTGCTGTTCTTTCTCTGTTGCTCCTTTTTTCACATTTCGTGTTTTTTTTTTTTTTGTGTAATTGGACAATGGTCTGTTAGTTTGTAAATTAGTAAATAAATATCATATTGAACATCTGTGACTTAGTATTTTTAAAAATAGTAGAAAAAAGTTTTAAAAATTGTATTATTGAATCACTTTAGTTCATCGTTCAGTGCTGTAGTGGTATATAATCTCAGTATCGCCGTGGTGAAAGACCACAATTAAGAATTTAAACGTAGTTTGATATGGCTTTAGCCGTATTTGGAGAACAGATCTGAATAATTTAATAACTACAAAAATATGTCAAATATGAAATAAAATAAAATAATTACTTGTCAAATAACAATAATATAAATGTCATGGTCGGTAGTCACAAGAGTCCCAACTGCCCCCAGCTGTCTGGAGCCAGTGGGACTATGGCATCACTAACTGGGGTATGTTGTGAGGCTGAAGGTAGTGAGCACGGGAAAGAGATGGGGAAGAGGAAGGTTTGAAGGTACCTAGTTATTCAGATATGGTCACCAAACACGGTTAAAGCCATTTCAAGCAAAGTTTCAATTCTGATTGGTGGTTTCACCAGGGCGATACTGAGAGTATCTACCAGTCTGGAACACACCGCAAATTTATTACTTATTTTTTTTAATGAAAAAAAATTGTTTGCGCACGCCGGGTTTGAACCCGCGACCTCTGGATTCGTACTCGAGGATCTTAACCACCTGACCTTAGACCACATACGAAAACTTATAATAATTTTATACCCACTGTCAATCACGTAATCGAATGTTAATGCTTACATAAATGCCTCTAGTCTATTGCTCTTGTAGCTTAATTTTGAAGTCGGGGACGGCCGAGTAAGACATGGCACGATCAAGTGAATCAAATACTTGAGTCGGGCCGCGTGAAGAGTCAGAATAACAGAAGAGTTTGTTTGAGACGATGTATGAATGGGAATGAAGCAAGGAGTGTGTGCCGAGACAGAGTTGTATGGCGGTCCGTTTTATCTGTCTACTCCTGCGGGGAAACGGCGTGATGGTTAGTCAGTTAGTTAGCTTTATAAATATAATAATATAGACTTTATTTTTATCCATTTCATCTTGTATATCTGTTTAAATATAGTTCAATGGTGCACCTGTTGAGAAATCACAGCAGTAATTACGGATTTTGATTAAGAACAATTAATAATAAAACCTTGGAGGACATGGAGGGTACCGTTGCGAAACAGTGTAGTCAGGTTGGTTGTCTTTGTACTGACTCCATTGATTTTATATCTTTACAACATTAAAAATTTCAAAATTCTAAAGTTCGGTTAAAAATATTTAAATTTGTTGAAATACCTCTGAAAGGTGATGTTTTATAATCTTTGTTTGGTCTTTTTTGAACATTCACGCATAACACATATCACCATCATGTTTGATTTATTTTTATGACCACTGCTAGTATTTTAATCAACACAAATACAGGAAATAACCTCAAATTCCGTTGACGTAAGTTATGCGACCCGATGATGTGAAGTTAGCGTGGACGGAGAACGTTCTTACATACTTAGGAAGTGCTGCAATATTATGTGACGACTTTTCTTGTCTCTTTCTCTTTCATGGTATATGACGTAAAAACCCGGAGAAAGTGATTTATCGCAAATTTGTATAGGTTGGGTAAAAATATTTAGCTCTCTCTCCATATATATTCTTACTCTAAGAATAAAACAGTAAAACATGCATCAAACGGCCATGGATTTGTGCAGTGGCCGATTTTACCGTAGCCCTGACCATGCTATGATGCAATTATGCAAGATTCAATACCCGCAAGCCGTAGTTTGACAAGATTCCTTCACGCAATGTCCTTTTCACGAAGTGCCTACTCTCATCTTAGGCTATAAAACGGGCATCGTTACAGACTGCTCGACTTTCTGACATGTCTGTTATAGATTTTATAAATAATTGGGTGTCGATTTCTGAATATTGGTTAGGGGTTCACGCGTCACGCACATGTATTATTTAGAAGTTGTAACATTTTTTCAGAATCCACCGGAACATTGCTCCGGTTTGTTTAATTTATCGATCGTTTCTTTTCATTGCATATTATGTTTGAATTTCACCGGGACGTCGTTCCGGTTAAGTGCAAAAAGGGAATGGAACCCCGTTTTTGGGAATGTTAAGATTTTCGATTGCGTCGGGGCAGATAAAACTCTTGTAAAAAACGCATTCAAAAGGGTTAAAAATACGGCATTTAAAAAAAATTGTGTACGAAAATAACCGATAGTGTTAAAAAAAGGGAACATCGTTCCAGTTAAATCCACCGTTTTTTTATCGTGAAATATTAAGTTCGGATTCCAGCGGAACGTCGTTCCAGTTTGTTCAACTCTATCGATCATTTTCGTTTAAATGATATATTTTTTTTAAATGCCGTTCTGATAGGTGTAGTGATAAAAGCTCGTTCTTTTTTTAATGAGTTATCTACAAGAGTTTCATCTGCCCCGACCTTAGAGTATACATATTGTTGTTATAATATATATATATATATATTGTTACTTCAAGGCCCCGACGCAGTGGAACTATGGCACCCCCATTTTCCTATTGGTGTTCATCTTTGGATAGGTATTAAATAAGAACAAACCCTTTTTAAAGATTAAGGATATTTTTTTTTATCTACGTTCCTTTACTGTATTTTATATTATGTATCTATAAATATATACTCTTCTATACACCTTTAATAAAACTCTACCTAAGTTTGCGTGCTTTTTATATATGTATTCTTTTGGGTAAAAAAAGTGTTTCTGACATATTTGTTCTTTATTTGTGATTATGATTTAAATATGTTTTTAATCAACATAATATATATATTTATATATATATATATATATATATATATATATATATATATATATATATATATATATATATATATATATATATATATAATATATATATATATATATATATATATATATATTATAATATTATTGTATTGCATAACTATATGTATGTATGTAAGACATCTAGCCATCGCTTTGTTCGAACGGTATTTTTTCTCATCAAAAAGATTTGTTTTTATTTTTTATGTGAATACCGCACAAGAGTCTCAACTGCTCCCAATCTTCTAGAGCCAATAAGACTATAACATCCTTAATAAGGGTATTTTGTAAGTCTGAAGATAGTGGGGAGGGGAAAGAGATGAGGAAGAGGAAGATTGAAAAGTACCTGGCTATTCAGATCTGGTCATTTCGCTTTATCAACAAACAAAATTCAGATTTTTCTATTGTATTGAAAATTACAAAAGGAGCGTCATTTAAACCACTGTAACTTGTGTACTAAACGTCAGATTGTTATGAAATTTCGACACGTATTATTTGAAAGTCGGTACACTCTAAAAAGCATATGGATTTGTCAATAGTGGCGCCAACTATATGTCATCCCACGAACTTATTGAGTGATGGATTATAAACCCTAAAAAATATTCAAAATGTTTATACAAAACTACGACGAAGAAAGATAAAAATAATACCTTTGTGTAAAATAATCCAGATAAAAATGTGACATGCGAAGTTTTGAACCCGCGATCTATGCATGCAGAGCTAAAATGTTTACCACTGTATCTCAAAGGTCCGGCTGTCGGTTCCGGTTGGAAACGGTACTAAATTCTAGCGCTAAGTTGTTATGTGAAGAGTATATAATTAATGTGTTGTGTTATCAACGCTTTAATGGTGTAATCAATAAGCAATGGCGCCCGCAAAGATAATAATGTACAACGTAACAGTTGGGTGTACTTCATTGTGACCCCAAGGGAGGTACTTATTTGTAATTACTTGCTTATTCAAAACTGCACGAAACCAGAATCGAATTTCGGAAACATTGATCGATGAATTTAATAACAATTTTACATGATCGCTGAGTCAGGCCCGGAACTGCGCCAAACGGCGTCCTGCGAATCATTTTTTTTAGTCGCACCTATAGGTCTCTTATTTTGCACTGCTAATTTCTGCATAGTTAAATCTGAGTTTGACAATGGCCTTAAACGCCGAAACAGCGGTCACTAAAAACAAAAATAAAAAAACTTTAAATAGCAGAACTCAATAATAATAATATTAAATTTAATTCAATTGAATTATAAAAAAATTAAAATGGAGTTCTACAAATTGAACACAAAAACTATAAGTAGTTAAATCTCTTTGGCAGTAAAAAAAAGTTTTTCAAAAAAACTTGTTTTTTTTATAAATTTTATAGTAAATATCGCACACGAGTCCCAACCGTTCCTAACCGTCTGAAGCTAGTAAGAATATGGCATCCCCAATTGGGGTATGTTGTGAGGCTAAAGGTAGTGGGGATGGGAATGAGATGGGGAAGAGGAAGGTTGGGAAGTACCTGGCTACTCAGATCTGGTCACCAAACACAGCTAAAAGCCATTTCAAGCAACGTTTTGATTCTGAAGTGTGATTTTTCACCAGGTCGATACTTCGACCATCTACCACTCTGGAACGTGCCGCAAATATTCTTTCTATTTTTTTAAAATTAAATGTTGTATAACGCATATTAATTAACTGAAAATTATTCCCGCGACCTTTGGATTCATAGTCGAGCGTCTTACCACTCGACCACGCAGGCCGTCAACGTGTTGTGTTTTATTGTACGGATTACTTGTGAAATGAGCTAAATGACATATAAAACATATTAAATAAATAAAAGTTAATGGCGCCCGCCGGGTTTGAAAGCGCGACCTTTAGATTCGTAGTCGAGCGTCTTACCCCTCGACTATGGAGGCCGTGTTGAAATTTAAGTTTTGACAAAATACGCCAAAAATGCAAATTAATTCATTTAAACTATTTTTTAGTATGTTTGCGGCAAGTTCCGGAGTGGTAGATACTCCAAGTATCGCCCTGGTGAAAGACCACCATTCAGAATGGGAACGTTGCTTAAAATGGCTTCAGCCGTATTTGGTGATGAGTTCTGAATAGCCAGGTACTTTCCAACCTTCCTCTTTTCCATCTCCTTCTATTTTTTCCACTACCTCTAACCTCACAACACACCCCGATTGGGGAAGACATAGTCCCACTGGCTTCTGACGGTAGTTGGCACTCTTGTGCGGTATTCACAATAAAAAGCTAATTAACTATAAATAATTTCCTTTGGGAATACGTATGACTGTAAGAATGTGAACTATTCAAATTCGGAACTGATGTTGATTGAAATCATTATTTTTTAAAGAATCTTTTCAAATCCCTACCGACCTAATAAAGTACCTTCCTATAATGTGTTTGGGCAGACATCATTCTATATTTGAAATGGGTGGATTAAAGCAACTAACATTTTTTCTTGGCAAATCAAGTGATTTTTCACGGGCAACAACTAATACAAACATAACAGTATTTTTTGTAACTTTCTATTACAAAACTTTCCGTATAAAAGTGCAGAAGAGCTGGGCACAGTAACCGAGTTTGCTTTAAGGGTGTTCAATAATTCCTGAAGTTACTTGAAGCGTTCTTCGCACCCTTATTATTTGATAGTTCTTATTAAATCTCAAGTATTGCCGGAGAAACAAACAAGAAGTAACGCAATATGGCGAGAGCCGTTTTTCTTCGTCAGGATTAACTTTTCTTTATGTCTGTTTGCGAATTACTTTGATAATATTGTTTCATTTTTAGTCGACAAGCTCATACGCAATGAATGTAATAAAGATTTTGTCAACTAATCAAAATAAATAATCATAAACTTTGGCCGGAGTCAGGCCCGGACCTGAGCCAAATGGCGCCTGACGCGGGTTTCATTTTTGACGTCCTTTGTCAAAACTTATCTTTAGACACAGCCTCCACAGTCGAGCGGTGAGACGTTTGACTACGAATCCAAAGGTCGCGGTTTAAACCCGGCGGGAGCCAATAACTTTTATGAAATTAATATTTGTTCTTACAAATTTAATTAATATAATATAAAGTATATTTGCGGCACGTTCCAGGGTGGTAGATACTCTAAGCATCGCCCTGGTGAAAGACCACCATTCAGAATCGAAACGTTGCTTGAAACGGCTTTTAGCCGTGTTTGGTGATCAGATCTGAATAGCCAGGTACTCTCAACGTTCCTCTTTCTCATCTCCTTCCCTTCCCCACTTCCTACAACCTCACAGCATACCCCTATTGGGGATGCCATAGTCTCATATATCATTAGTTGCCAGATCTGAATAGTTAAGTACTCTCAACCTTCCCCTTCCTCATCTCCTTCCCTTCCCCACTACCTGCAGCCTCACAGCATACCCCTATTGGGGATGCCATAGTCTCATATATCATTAGTAACCAGATCTGAATAGCCAAGTACTCTCAACCTTCCCTTCCTCATCTCCTTCCCTTCCCCACTACCTGCAGCCTCGCAGCATACCCCTATTGGGGATGCCATAGTTTCACAGGCTATAGACGGTTAAGAGCAGTTGAGGCACTTGAACTCACGTAAAAAAAAGAGTGAATTTTGCGCACTGTCCAGAGATTCCTATCAATTCAGGGTTATTTTGGCATGAACAACATAATGCATAATATATCTATTTAAACAATTTTTATGGCGAAGTTTTTTGTGAAAAATCACCCCAAAGGCGCAAAAATAGCTTTGATTGTTACATTTTTAATCCACTAATTCATGTTCAGGATACGGACTATGAAAAAAATAATACCTCCGCATACATATTTCATTTTATGATAGTGGTATGAATAGAAAACAATTACAGCCAAAGAAAACCAAAAGCTCTTCCATATTATCAAATAAAGGGAGGATGTGGCTTGCCGAAAAAGAGTTTTACTTGTTGAAGCCTTTTTTTAGAACCTTTGTGGGTATTTCCTAATGGTTTCCATCGTTCCGTCGTGACACTTGAAAATAAAAGAATTTTCGCAGCATTGTTGGTTTTTTCAGTGGAACATTTTTAATTTTAAGGGTTAATTTATGATGTTCATAAAACAGCAACGAATTTCGTTGAAAATATAGAAGAAATCATTGCTGGACAGGCCTGAGCATGCTGGGTTTTTCGTTAATAATTTTAGTGTGACAGTCTTATCTTAATTATAAAGTAGAAAATCTGTTTTTTGAAGCAGGAAAAGCTCTCAAACACTGAGCATGGCATCATAATTTATTTATACAGCTTTTTCTGTTTGGAATTTCTTGGTCATGGCTAACTTTTTTCAGCTCGCAAAGTTATTTCCAATATAATCTATAAAGCCTAGAAATATTCATCGAAACTTACAGTATGCCGTATTGTTCGACACTTAAATCTTTATTATTCAATTAGAAACAAAGATTAAAATAAGTTTCTCATGCAAAGTTGGGTAGTGCTCCTTATAATATAAACATAATATGGCAGAATTAAAAAAAAAGTGTTGAATAATTTACAATAAAAAAAGAAAATTTGATTTCATTTGATGTTCCTAGCAAGACGGTTACAAGACAGTACCTACAGTACTATTGTAGCAATTCTGCTTCAACCTCGCAATTCAACACGCCTATGCGACGAATGCAACAGCTGGGAAACACATACTCCGATGTCGCTGATATATTTAACACGTCAATATGAAACTATTAGTCTAATTTAGTACAGTTGTTGTCATCTGGCAGAGCTAAACTAATAGTTGGACCTTTTATTTAGTATTATTTTTTTATTGTATTTTACAATATTTTTGAACCTGTTGTTTAAAAAAATATTATTAGTTATTTTCAAATTCATTATTTTGTATCTGCTATTCAATAATTTTTTTTATTTTTATTTTACAATATTTTTTTGCACTAATGATTATTGTTTTAAAAAACAATAAAAATGTTAACATTTGTATAAAAGCCTTTACGGGCGTAAATAAATAATTAAAAAGAATTGATATTTATTACAATATAATTCAATAAATAATGTTTTCAAAGTATTGTAAGACTACTGATGAAGTGGTATATTTTAAAAGTAAAACAGGTGTCCAGAAAAAAAGAGGAAAATAGAGTGGTAAATAAAAAAATTCTTGTGAAAATGTAACACAATATGACAATAAAATTCGCGAGAGGATGGATCTACTTTTGTATTGTGAGATACGATAAGTAAATGAAAAGAGCCACCAAATAAAAATGAGTGGCTTATTACAACATTTTAATACAAATAAGGTTGAATTAAATTTAATTAAGTTAGGTTGTGTGAGCATTTGGTTCACCCAAGCTTTCATGATAAGTGCGCGTCCTTTCAAAAAATATTTAGTTCACATCGACTTTAGTCGAAGTGAGTTGTCGTTTGTTCGTTGGCTATGTTAGAAACGATTCTAAATTACCGACATTGTCGATAAAATCTATTTCGATGTTTTGTACTAGGGTCCCTGAGTATTAAGGTGACATCAGAATATGTATCGCCAGCCCCTTAAGAAGCGCAATTCAAATATTTTGATTTTCACAAAAAGAGTATTTATTTTTGAATCTGGGTAAGGATAATTAGAAAAAAAATGCTTGAGTTTTAGTTGTCATTTTCTGTGCGTGCATATCGTTCGAAATGGTAAAAGAAACATATTAATTGTTATAGTACCGAAAAGCTCTACAGCGCTGCTACGTTCTCATGTCAAAAGTACCAACGACGCGACAGCGCTTCACACTCCAGTCTACGTTTGACTCGCGATAGTGCCAGTTGTGTGCGTGGAGCTCAAGATATTTACTTCGATTCACGTTTTACTTTATTTAAATTAATTTTAATAAATCTGGTTCAATACACTATTGTTATATTTTTAATTTAGTTGTATTTTCTATTAATATTAATTACCCCATTTTTTATACTGTATTTTTGATGTTTTGTTTGATTTATTATGATTTATGTTTGTTTTATTACTCTGTATTTGTATATTTGTTGTAACTTATGTAATATTTAATTTCCCTTGTCCCAGAGGGAGTTTTTATAACTTATCGGGATTGCTATGTATGTTAGAAAAATACTAAAATAATAAATAAATAAAAAATCGGAGCTTTGTGGAAAAAAATATTAAAAGAATTTTGAAATAGAATAATTTTTAAGTGACATATCATTTAAAAAAAGAAGAATATTATTCGGCACACTGTCACATATTTAAACAAAATATTTGTCACTAAAATGATTAATTGCTTATGACACAATTGAATTGGAATCCAACTCTGCTACGTGACCGAGAACAGGCAAGTTAAAATACCTGATGATGTCAATCGACTCCTATAAGATCATCTCTCAATCACACTTCTGAAATTGATACGATAGAAAATGCTCACTCACCTGCGGATAATTAATTGGAAAATGTCTGGAGACTACCTTTGTAGGAACTTTCCCAAAACAATAATCAGATTAAGCGATAATGATAGCTTTGGGAAAGTTTATCAGAAATATATTTACTTTAGCGTAACGCCGAAAAATCGATATTATTTTTTATTATTTACGTTCTATTATAATACAATACTCGTTGTTATATTTTATACACGATGGTGTCGAAAGCTCGGTTAGCAAGACACTCGGTTAGCAGTCGGACGAATCGAGTTCTCACATCGAGAATAAACATCGCGTATCGAGGTACTCACAAGAACAAGTAATGCTTACTATAGAAAAAAAATGCTGTTGTGAGGCTTAGTGGAAAGGTCGACACACTCAACTTTGCATTTAGTTACGTTGCTAGTGTGGAATTTGTGAATACAAAAAAGTCTAACTGACTTACTAATCATCCCGCCGTTTCTTCGCATGGGTAGGCAGAGAGACAAATACATATTTTTAGTTATTCTGACTCTTCGCATGGCCCGATTTAAGTATTTGATTCACTTGATCGTGCCGTGCCTTCCTCGGGCGTCCCCGACTTCTTCTTCGATTCACTTTTGCATCATATATTCTTTTCACACTCCTTTTTTCGTTCATTCGCTCTACATGCTTGATTCACTTGATCGTGCCATGTCTTCTTCGGGCGTCCCCGAGTTGTTCTTTCATTCAATTTCGTATCATATATTCTTTTCACACTCCTTTCTTCGCTCATTCACTCTACGTGCCCAAACCATCTAAGCGTCCCTTTCTTCATCCTTTTTATTACGCTTACATCAGCCTTGCATTCTTGTCTATGCTGTTTAGAAATAGTGCGTTCATTCGTTAATTCCTCGTTTGACGGCCTCCAAAGATAAATGTGTCTGTAATTCGACGATGCTAACTTTTTCTTCAGATGCCTTTTTCTATCAGAGGTAGGATATCATCAGGTCAATCTTCAAACTATAGGCTGCAGTCCTAAATAATAATTCTGCTTAGTCATTTTATATAAATACTTTTTGTGGCAATCGTAGCACTCTTCAAAAGCTTGAATAAATCGTCGCTGAAAAGGCAAAAGGGCTTAAGCGACACTTTGGGCAAAAAATAATAAAATATGCAGTTTTGATCAGTTCTTTTATCTGCGCTGAATGCTCTGCCTCTCGTTTGATTCTCAAGACTTTTGTGGCGCTTCAGCTATCTAAAATATGCTTACCATTTGGGAGAAGCAACACAAGTTTTTGACTTTTTTAGCTTTTTGTCGCTTCAGTGAGAGCATTGAGTTATTTATTTTTTCAAAATCCAACCAGGTACTGAAGGCTTATGAATTTTATTGTAAAACAAAAAAATGCTCTGGTGCATACTTCCCAAAATGGCGCTTGTAACGCGACAAGGCGTGCGGCTCCGAATACTTTCTCGCTCCCGTCTAAAGCACTGTCTCTCTCTAGCAATGTCGAGCTGTGTAGATCCAGGGCCGTACTCCAATTGGGCAATCGCCGACGCAATTCCAGGAATTTCATCTACTACTCCCACTACGTGCTGAAGGCCGCTGCCCATCGGCCTATAAAAGGCGCTCCTCGTCCTTGAAACAGCAGAAAGCCAGAACAAGTCTCAAGGCCTGATTACTGATTGCGCGTTGTTCCCTTCCAGTGAGGTTTTTGAGTACTTAGTGAGAGATCCAGAACCTGTTATACGCTTTAGCCCATTTGCCTCTCCAGTAATGATATTTGCGTGATTTTTTTTTGTTATCATTTCTTGCAAATTAAGCATAACATTTATACGAAATTAAATTCATAAATAACGCATCTGTCAGCCCAAAGAAGTAGGCAAGTGGTGTCGAAAAACATAGCATTAATCTAAAACTAAGAGAAAATAAGCTAATACTAACGGGAAAATCATTGCTGACACCGCGCGTCGCTCGTTGACAGACATGTGACCGGTATGCGCACGACGCGCCACACGCGTTGTGTCTCCTCTTCGTTTTGAACCGATCTAAAACAGACGCAGCCATGTGGTTTTGTGTCGTTCCACAGGGCACAGGGAAACCCGTTACTCTTCGTATGTTTGAATTGATCCGTCATTCATATTTTATTAATATATACGAATTTTAGTTAGCAATGAACGTGTTAATAAAATCTCCGTAGTTTCCTACTGTAATCTAGGTTAAGGTGAAATTATGTTACTGAAAAAAATATGCAAATGGATGCTTCAAGGTCAGAGCCGGGATTTTTTCACTTTGTCTCTACCCGACTAACGATAAAGGGACGCTTTTTTGTGGGTTTAGTCAGACTTTACCCCTTTTTTAATTTCTCTTTGAGTAAGATACGATGTTCACCACCCAGTGCTATTCAGGGCTATTTTGTTTGAAATGTTCTCTCGTTGTATTAATATATATTATATTATTATTCTTCATTATAAAAAGATCCCGCTTAACTACCTTAAGTATTGTGTCAGCTGGTTAATGGTTTTAATATGATATTACATACATATACGCGAAGTACCTTTTTGTTGTTTTTTTGTCAAGTGAATACCGCATAAGAGCCCCGAGTGCTCCCAACCGCCTGGAATCAGTGTGTCTATGGCATCCCCAATTAAGGTATATTGTCAGGATGAAGGTAGTGGGAAGGGTAAGGATATGGAGAAGAGGAAGGTTGGGAAGTACCTTGCTACTCAGATCTAGTAACCAAACACAACTAAAACCATTTCAAGCAACGTTTCGATTTTGAATAGTGGTCTTTCACCAGGGCGATACTTGGAGTATCTACCGCTCTGGAACGTGCCGAAAATATACTATATATTATTTGACATTAAGGGTCAGCACCCAAAAATACACACTTTTTGGCTTTCTAGTACAAGCAATACTACAAATAATTTATTTGTTAACTTTTTCGTTAGAAGCAATCACATGGTGGTTTGACATTATATTAAATATAATAATACTTTGTTTTAAAACCACAGAATTTATTATGAGTCTCTATCATTAACTTTAATTATTTGTTAATACTATTCGGGTCGTTAGAAAAGTGTCCAAGGTTTCCAGTGAATACAATTTTTAAACAGTAATCTTTTAATTTTTTTGTGAAATTCATACTGGAAGGTTAGGTAAAACGTTCAAAAATGCCTTTGTTGGTTTTCAATCTGCACCATTTACTGATATTTTAATATGTATTTCATAGAATTTAAAGGATTACAGTTGTAAAATTGTATTCACTGGAAACCTTATCCATTTTCCTAAAAACCCATAGAAAAAATTGCAGATAAATCATTTTTAGTATTGCTTGTATTAGAATGCTACAAAGTAACGTTTAGCGTCATTCTTGAGTGCTGACTCTTAATTTAATGTCAAATAACACATATTAATTAAATTACATTTATTTGCGCACGCCGGAATTTGACCCTACTACCTCAATATTTGTAGTCAAGCGTCTTACCACTCACAGCACCTTTCACCTTCAGCCTCACAACATACCCCAATTGAGGATGCCATAGTCCCACTGGCTCTAGACGGTTGGGAGCAGTTGGGACTCTTGTGCGGTATTAACTATAAAAAATATGTGGGATTCTGAAAATTCTGTTCTAAAAATATGGCGTAATGTGGTCATTGAAAAGAGAGAAAAAAATTAAGTAATAATTTCAGTTACCAAGATAACAGGACCGTAACATAGAAGAACTCTTATCGGAATATGTAGGTAACGGAATAATCAGTGACTCATTAGGGGGTTAATGAAGCGGACTAATATCGCCCCGAACCAATCTACACTCTTTTTCCTCTTTGGTGGAATATTACGTTTTCTAGCCTGGTTCAGATTATTATTTATTATAGTAAATACTGCACTAGAGTCCCAACTGCTCCCAATTGTCTAGAGCCAGTGAGACTATAGCATCCTTAATTATTTTGGGGTTGAAGGTAGTAGGTAGGGGAAAGATATGGGAAACGGAAGGTTGGGAAGTACCCGGCTATTCAGATCTAGTCACAAAACACGGCCAAACCCAGAAAATATACCTTATTTTAATTTTAATTATGAATTAAATCTTATTTGGTTGGAACCCGTGACCTCTGGATTCGGAGTCGAGCGTTTTACCACTCGACCACGGAGGCCCTCATATATTATAGATATATGTATTGTTTATAAAAAAACATTTAAATTTTAAATTTTTTGGATATGCTTACGCCTACATTAATTTGGCTATTTTTTGTGCGTTATAAGAACTCTAAAATAAAGACTAAATGCCCACCTCTCTAAATAGTACTTTGTAGTTATGCTGTTCTAAAAGTAACGTTTTAAATTAGTTTTCAATATATTTGATTGTTGGTTTCTTCAATATTTTAAATCAAGTGTGAGTCACTCTGTATTCGTTATCTTGTTATTTCAAGGTTCATGTGCATTTTATTTTCTATTCATCAAATCCAATTTGTTGAATCTCCGAAGCTTAAATTTATTATTAATATTTCGCCATGATAATAAATGAACACTGTTCAAACTTATCTACTAGTTATGAATACGAAATGTTATAATTTGAATTTTATAGGGATTATCGCAAAATAGCTGATTTATTAAATGTCACTGAAGCTAAGCGATTGGGATAAAATGTAATCATGTTTACTTAGTATTGTAGGATGCTTAGAGTTAAGGGATTGTTTTCGCGTAACTTCGTGCATAACTTCTACAAAGGGTGAAAGGAGGGGTTTAGTAATTAAATCTTGCGTAAACACAATCACCATTATTTAAAAAATAAAACAAATTGTATTTTGAAAAAGGGTCAGAATACAAATTCGCTTGGTACCTTACCCTTTTGATGATTCAAGGCATTTTGATTGCTCTACTCTAATAAGCCATTGCATTTAACTCTACCATTGCATAACTTGGAAAAATTACAATGAAAGTTTATTTTTATTTACTATTTATTTCTAATTATTTTACTTGAACATACATTTTTTTATTAGTTGGTAAATTGCTCATCCCACTAGGCATAAGCCTGTGTTGGGATGGCAATTTACAAAAGTGCTCTTTTTAGCTACATAGTAACATGTTGATATTGAAAATATAGTACATACATAATAAAAATCAAAATAATATAAGTAAATAACAAATTTGAAGATATAGAATCTACATATTAAGAACTAAATTGAACTTGGTTTTTAAGGTGAGTAATGATATTGCTTTTAAAGGAGCTTTTGGTTTGTATGTTTCTGATAGTGCTGGGCAGAGAATTGAATTTATTTGAATTTATTTATTATGAAGGTACATAGACACAATATCTGTGATTATTTTTTCGTTTCATTCTATATGTCGGACCACGAAGTGATTGGTTTCTACTAAAATTTAATTAAAATATAATTAATTCATAACTAACTAGCTATACTACCCGACTTCAGAGTCTTAACTGCTCCCAACCGTCTAAAGTCAGTGAGACCGTGGCATCCCCAATCGGGGTATGTTGTGAGGTTGAAGGCAGTTGAACAAAAGTAGCGTCAGCAAAAAATGACTTACAACGACGAGTAGGTACTACCTATAAACAAAAACAGATTCTCAAATACAAAGCGTGATATTTGCGGCACGTTCCAGAGTAGTAGATACTCTAAATAACGCCCTTGTGAAAGGCCACCATTCAGAATCAAAACGTTGCTTGGAATGGCTTTAGCCTTGAAGTAACAATATATGGAGAGAGAGAGCTAATTCTTTTTACCCAACCGATACAAATTTGGGATAAATCACTTTCTTCTGGTTTTTACGTCGTACACCATGAGAAAGAAAGAGATAACAAAATCTCCCGAATTATCCCGCCGCTTTAAAGTATTGTTAGAATGTTCTTCGTGTCCCGCATCTCCGTTGACTCCGCCCGCACGTTTTGAAACACGAAATAAATTAACATAATTCAACGGTTTATTGGGTTACATGCTATAAATATATATTTTTATAACAATACTGTGAAAACGTGGTTATACGAATTAACAAAAACATTATGTCGACATGTGCTGTGAATAGATGTATAAATACCCTAGCCCTAGCCCTAGCCACGCCCAGGTCTAGCCGAATCCGGAAAAACTCACCAAAACTGACTACAGCAGCGCCACCTCTTGGATATTATTGCTCTGAGGCTTTAGCCGTGTTTGGTGACTAGATCTGAATAAGCAAGTACTTCCCAACCTTCCTCTTCCTCATCTCCTTTCCAATACCTTCAACCTCGCAACATACCCCAATTGGACGTAGTTATGCAGAAAGCGTCCAGCCCACAATTTGTCAAAATCGAGTTTTACATATTTTCCCATAGATAAATACGAGATATTTATCTGCTCTATTTTTACCAATGCACATTGTAGACATTTGACTTAAATTGATGTTTAAAATTATTGAAATGAAGGTTAACTTAGAAAATACATTGATAGATTATAAATTAAATATTAGGTGTATGTAATTATATTGTAAATGTGTAAAAACTATAATATGATTTTCTAAAAAATAACCTTACATTTGCTAAGTTTCTTGATAGGTGAAAACTAATACAAATTTGAAATACTGTTTAGTGAAAACCTCCGGTGGTAAAAGTTGGTGAAGCAATAAAAATGCCTCAAAGGTGAAAATTCCAACGCCCGATTTGCACTTTTCACGAATACATGGGTCAGCTCAAAGAGAACCCCATAAATTATATTAAAGCATTTTCATTTACATTCCATCTCGGTGCCATTTTGCTTTAATTTTTCTACTGGGAGTGCCTTTGTAAAGTTGACACACGCAAATAAGCTGCGAATCTTAGAGTATACTAGAGGTAGCCCAAGCCAAGGCAGTGAAGTCAGTTTTGGACTTGTTTTTGATGATTTCAACATGACTCGGCGCACCTGGGCGTGGCTAAGACTGAGGGTACGGTATTTATACATCCATTCATATCACATATCGACATAATGTTTTTGTATATTCGTATAGCCACTTTTTCACAGTGTTTTTATCAACAAAAATATAGCATCTAACCTAAAAAACCGTTTAGTTGTGTCAAGTTTAGTGGCATAATAAAAAATGTGGGCGAAGTCCCGCAGTTAACCAGCGAAGATAGCCAGCTTAAGATCATTGCGACAGTATATAGAAGCGGTCCAAGAAATTTGTTGTCTCTTTCTCTCTCATGGTGTACGATGTAAAAACTCGGAAAAAGTGATTTATTACAATTTCGGATGGGTTGGGTAAAACAAATTAGCTATCCCTCCATATATTGTTACTTCAAGCTGCGAATCCATTTTTTCATTTAAACTCAAAAGGAAAGGCAAAAGCGCTTAAGCGACACTTAGGTCGAAAATGAGTTAAATAATTTTGATAAGTTTTTTTCTGCATATTGAGAATAAAATTTATACGAAATTAAATTCATAAATAACGCATCTGTCAGCCCAAGGAAGTGGGCAAATCGAGGCATAACCTTAATCTAAAACTAAGAGAAAAATAAACTAATAGTAACGGAAAAATCATTAGCTCAACACGTTCACTGAAGAACCAAGCGTCGCGCGTTGACAGACATGAGACCGGTATGCGCACAACGCGCCACACGCGTTGTGCCGCCTCTTCGCTTTGAACCGATCTAAAACAGACGCAGCCATGTGGTTTTGAGTCATTCCATAGGCCAGAGGGAAGTACCCGTCACTGTTCGTCAGTTTGAATTGATCCGAATCTCAAAGCAATAATATACAAGAGAGAGCGCAGCTGTAGTCAGTCTTTATGAGGTTTGCCGGACTCGGCTAGACCTGGGCGGGGCTAGGACTAGGGCTAGGGTATTTGTACATCCATTCATAGCACATGTCGACATAATGTTTTTGTTTATTCGTAAAACCACTTTTTCACAATATTGTTATAAACAAAAATATAGCATGTAACCTAATACACCGTTGAGTTATGTTCATTTATTTCGCGTATTAAAACGTGTGGGCGGAGTCAACGGAGACGCGGGACACGAAGAACATTCTTACAATACTTTAAAGCGGTGTGATAATTTGGGAAAAATTGTTGTCTCTTTCTTTGTCATGGTGTACGACGTAAAAACCCGGAGAAAGTGATTTGTCCCAAATTTGTATAGGTTGGGTAAAAAGAATTAGCTCTCTCTCCATATATTGTTACTCCAAGATCCGAATGAAGTGTTCGTTCTGGTGTAAACTTCTCAAAATGGCACTTTAGCTTTTTTGCCTTTCCGGCGACGATATATTGTTCGAATCTGTATTCAGTACGTACCTTATCATAGAGTATTTATTTTCGACTTCCCACGCGAAAAGAGAGACCATTTGCTACGGGTATTACTATATATCCATCTATACTGTTGAAGTTTCTCAGTACTCGCTATCATTTCTCTATATAAACTGTAAGCAACCTTTCTATCCAGCTAGAGTTACCGTTTACCGTCAAACTATAACCGTGTGCCACACGATCCAGAGCGAACACAATATGGATCACGTATTCCGCGAGTCGCAAAAAATGAGAATGAGCAAATTTTCTGAAAATGCCAAAGGTTTGGCAATATGTATGGAGATGTTTGATTTACATATTATTCGGCTCATGTTTCATAGGAGTAGATAAATTGTACCTACACGGAAATTCATGTACCTTTGTTATGAGATATTCCAGTACGTACAGAAACTGTACAATTCGGAAAATATATTTTGGGACTTTTCTCAAAATAAGATGTTCATGATCAATCACAATGATTGATCTTGCTTTAAATATACCAATGTTCCAATTTTATTCGACTCTCAATGAAATATTGTGTGCACTCCATAAAGACAGATAAGCACTGCCTACCCTGCGTACTCGCAAAAAAAAAGTTTAATATTGGATTTCATAATATAAAATTATTGTGAAAAATCAATCTACACTTTCAAAAATACGCGCGAGATTTCGCTAATCGCACCGCTGCGAGCGCCCCACCGACCTTCCTACTATAACGTGTCAAAAGCATTAACTACATATGCTCAAACGCCGACAACGTCAGAGTAGATTATTTCGTGTTGACTAGAGTACACAAAATATGTATGCTGTGAGATGTTGCGCGTACAAGTGGCTCGTTTGTATTAGTATCTTTGTTAGTATCTAAGGCATTGCTTTTACAGAAAAAAATCCAATTGCAATCAGTGACATGTGTTGGTACTTATCTCTATCATCAATTAAGCCCCTGTTATTCCTACTGCCCACTCTGATCGAAACTTTGTGCACTGATTGTGTGTACACTAGTGATGGACATACACGAGTTGTGTCCAGAAGAAATCAAATCAGAATTCGTTCGAAAGAATTAGCAATCGAAATGTTAAAAATTGGTTTGACTGAAGTAAAGTAGATAAATCTTCCAGGAGTAGGAGAGAAGGACACATTTATTATTCAACGAGGATTGGGGGAGTTAGCAATTAATAAAATTGATATTTACTTTCTAAATTGATAATTCTCCTTGAATATTAAAGATGGCAGCACATTCTTTTGTAGCTATCACGTAGATGCTTCCATAGCGAGTGTACGGCAGACGTTTTACGGTATTAATACTAATCAAATGTATGAGTTTCTTTAAACCATTTCATTTCTTGAAAGATTATGGTTGCCATGTTCCTACTCGTTTGTCTTTCTAGTTGCAAAATTTAAATTTCAAACGTTTCCTAGTATTCCACTGTAAAGTTAAGTTCAACACAAATGATTTATCGTTGTGTATAAATTATAAAGAACAATGTACACGCCATTTACTACTTGTGTTACTTTGAAAGGAAACTAATACAGCAAACATTTTTTAAGTTTATTATGTAACATTAAAAACCCTCGAGTTTTTATTATCAGAAAAATAGTGTACAGTTTGATAGAAAACGAATGAGCTTAAAGATTGCTGAATTTAGTTATATACTCAGAACAATAATATACCAGAAGGGATAGCTTGTGTAGTCAGGATTGTTGTTTTTTTACTGACTCGGGCGTGGCTATGGCTAGGGTTAGGGTATTTATACATCCATTCATAGTTCATGTCAACATAATATTTTATTTATTTTATAATCACTTTTTCAAAGTATTGTTTTCAACAAAAATATTGGATATAACCTAAAAACCGTTGAGTTATGTCCTGTAACGTCGTATAACAAAACGTAGTAGGCGGATTCGCCGGAGGCGCTGAAGACGAAAAATATGCTTACATACCGAAAAGTGGTGCGATATTATGTGACAACTTGTCTTATCTCTTTCTCGGTTAACGATGTGAAAACCAGGAGAAAGTGATTTATCGTAATTTTTTATAGGTTGGGTAAAAAATATTAAGCTCTTTTTATATATATATTCTTGCTCTAAGGTTATATATACCACAGTTATTAGATAAGCACATTTGAACTCCAAACAAATTGTAATAAAAAAATGGTTTAGTCATAAGAGTCTCCCTTCAAGTATTAACAAAGAGATTTCTTTTTGACCATCAAATATAACATTCTCCTTTATTATAATTGGCCATTTAAACCTCTCGTTCATTTTTGTAAGTTGACTCTTCCAGTTTGCAGCAACCATTCAAAATTATTAAAGCTCCAATAAAAAGCTTTTTCATTATACTCTTCTGTCATTTTTTAATCCCCCGCGCTTAAAACTTTTATTTTTAATTGTGAAGGCCAATATTTTACGAAACTAAAAGATAAGTTTTCCTTTGTTAGGGTCTCTAATCCCTTGATAACGAGCAATTAATTTACTTCATACCAAAGCGATTAAATAATAAAGTCCAACTATTCAAAAAAAAAAAATTTTTACGTCGTATTAAACGTCACGCTCCTAAGAGCATAATTTATGACAAATTTTCAAAATTTTGTGGTGTATTAACCGCTTATAAAATCTTATTTACGGTTGACCACATTTTTATGCTCTAATAAAGATTAACTCTTTCAGCAATTTTCTTAAGAAATAAGAAATTTTAATTACGAATAAAAATATGTATTTGTCAATACCAGTGTACCATAAACTAGGATTATAAATTAATTACTCATCCAAGTTTCAAAACATTTTAGATATATTTATTATTATTTGTACAATTAAAGAATATTACTAATTGATATTTGTAACACTTATAACAGTTACATGCCTAAAAGCTCTTTAGCTCAATACGGAAACGTATTTATTTATTATATACCCCTTTAGGAGCTTTTACATACTGTGAAATAGATAGTGTAAAATAAAAGTGATGCACTCAAAACATATAATTGAGTTATAAGAGATATTACAATGGAATAAATTAACATTAGTATTTTCGGAAGAGGTTTTCTATTTATACCTTCTTGTAACTAGATTCAGTGCAGTTGAATATATCTAGAGATGGTCGATATTCCTGTCCCGGTTAAAAATAACCGGTTCCTAGCCGGTCACTGGAATCGTCGATATTATTTTTTTCGAGGAACCGGTTCTCCAAATTTTCGCAAATAAAAAAATCGATATCCTTTGTCCTTTCTTTTGTTTGGAAATTGCTAGGAACCCCCCCACCTATGAAAAATCATTTTGGCGAAAAGAACCGGTTCCAGTTCCTCTCGTTCTCAGAATTTCTACAACAATGAACTACTTCATTTTGCGGCAGTTTAAATTTCATTCATTTTCTATTGAATAAAAACTTGCTAGTACTTTTTTGGCGAGCAGCTTTTGTCGATTCGCTAGTTTAACCAGTTTCACAGCTCCATTTTTTTTAATTGCTAGTACTTTTTTTGGGGTGGATTTTTTGTCGATTTGCTAGTACTTTTCGATTTGAATATAATAATCTCCTTCGTGGAACTTTTCTGGCACCAGGGACCGGTTCCAAAAAGAACTGTATAAATATCCGGTCCCTCGCCGGTCACCGGTAACTGGAACCGCAGGTACACCCAATTCTGATATCGACCATCTCTAAATACTCGTATATCTACTATTTCTGCGAAGGAACCCACTGCATGTAATCTAAGTACAAGCGAGTATCTAAATGACTCAGTCCTGATATTATTGTTACACTTTAAAATAATTTTGGATCGAGTAGTTCTGTTAGGTACATGGAAGGTAATTAAGCTAAGTAAATCAGGGCTGTCTATAATATCCTTAACAATTTTAAAAATAAAATTCAAATTGGAAATAAGCTTTCTGTCTGAGAGTGTTAATATTTTTGTTTTTTTTCATTGAGTAATTGTTATTTATGGTTTATATGGGTAGACCGAGTTTGTAATTAATGTATCTTAGAAATGCATGTTGCAAATTTTTAATGGAATGGAGTGGATTTAAAAGTGAGGGGACCAGATAGAAGAATTATATTCAACTTGACTTCGAAGAACTAATGAAGTTGAAATATTTCTGAATTCACTGCCATTTCGGAAAATAAAGCCAAGCAGTTTTAAACCTTTATTAGTTATTGAATTGATGTGTGAAAGAAAATGAAATAGTGATATGAAATGAATACTGAAATAAATGACGTTTCCAGCAGAAATCTGACCTAGAAATTTCAGACCGAAAATCTGCTCACCGCAAGATATTCAATTGTTTCATTCGCACACATTTTCAGCTGTATGGTGATTAGCAATTATAGTTAATTTCGCGGGATAGCGGAGCGTATCAGCTTGATAAGTTGGACAGATACCGTTTTGCTATCGGGTTCCGGGTTTTGGGTAAATAAAATTCTAAATCCGCCACCTCTTTTTTATCTGGAATTTTATGAATATATCGTCGCCACAAAGGCAAAAGGGCTGAAGCGGCATTTTGGGAAGTCTACACGGGAGCGCTTTAAAGTTTTTTTTGTTTTACAATAAAATTCATAAGTCTTCAGTACCTGGTTGGATTTTGAAAAAAAAGGTTGCTTGTGTCGCTTGAGTCGAGCCTTCTCCCAAATGGTAAATATATTTTAGATGGCTAAAAGGCCACAAAAGTCTTCAGAATCGAACGAGAGTCAGATCTTTTGATGGAGAAAAGAAAAACTGATCTAAACTGCATATTTTACTCAGTTTTGTCAATTTTTTGACCATAGTGTCGCTCAAGCCCTTTTGCCTTTCCAGCGACGATATATTATTTCATATAAATTAAATGTGTTATGACACATATTGATGAAATAAAAAATATTTACGCACGCCGGGTTTGAACCCGTGACCTCTGGTTTCGTAGTCGAGCGTCTTACCACTCGACCACGCCGGCCGTTTATAATATATATATATATATATATATATATATATATATATATATATATATATATATGAATATACTATATAATTATTTTTGTTTGTACATATCATAATACTTACAATTAGCAATTTGATTTGCCAAGAAAAAGTTAGGCAGGGATTTGAAAAGATTATAGTCTTAAGTAGTCACAAAGGCTTTGCTTAAATATGTTTAAAGGAAATGTTTTTCTTCTTCAGACATTTAATAATTCTGAATGAATCTCTATTATTATTTACTCAACTTGTAATTAAACTATTGATAACCGTTTTGCTCTAAGTTACTCCTTCCACCTATTTTTAAGCAGGGTTTTTTTTATCTCTATGGTGGCTCATAGCCAAGTTATCGTTATTCGCTCTGAGAGGATCTCGAACAATGGGGGATTTTCTGAAAAGTTTGGACACCGTGCAAGCTCTCTGTTGCAAAGTGATATTTTTTTAGGTTCTTACCTTCGTGTTTTCATCCGAATCCTTACCTATCCTACCATTTTTAATTTATCGCCCCTTTTAATAAAACGGTGACAGTTCGAAACAGTCGACAATCGAACAGAAGGGTTTTTGTGTAAAAAAATGTGGGTTTGTTCGTTTTGCTATTTTGTTGGTTCGTTGTTAGATCTTCTAAAAATATAAAATAAATGTGGTATTTTGTGAATTAGAATGACTAAATTAAGGGTGGTTTATTTGTCATTGGTTTGTTAAACAATTATGTAAGAAGAATCAAGAACTTCATATTCACAGGTGAGTGAATGGTTTCCCATGTTTCCTTCCCTAAGTCCACATCCATAATTAGACACTTCCATCGAGTATTATAGTTTATCGTTTACAGTCCACTATTTTCGAATGAGGATTTTTAGTATTTTCAATTTCGATAAAAGTTTATGTCAGTTTAACACTTTAATAGTTCACGTTGTAAAGTAGGCAACGTGTTTGTTGGTATGCACGTATATTAAATGTACATACTGAGATGGTGGAATTCTATTACTGTCTGTACGTCAACAGTAAAAAGGTTTTACGAGAAAACTCAAGTTTTTCTTGAAATAATCACACACCCTTCGGCTTCAGGCTTCAGAAACCAGACACTCTCGGGGTAATACTTTCCATAAATCAGGAATAACTTTCACGCGCTGTACTACCCCCGCTTGGACAGAGACACATCGACAGACGAAAACGCTTCCCGTTTTGGGAGGCGATGCGAGAATGATTGGTGGCTCACTCCTGACAAATGGTAAATTAAACCTCAAAGTTCAATGTCGGACATGTTGGCAGTGATTTTGCGAATATTAATCGCCGACAAACCGACCGTGCCCTCGAAATGTCGGAGATTTGTGCTGTCAGTGTTGGTGGTTTGTTTAGCGAATTTCTCTTCAGCGGGTAGATTTTTCATTGTGATGTAAATATTCGAACTAAGGACAACTTACCAGATGGAACTGAATTTTGTTATTAGACTATGATATCACCCCTAAACTTAATGCGACAATGGCACAACAACATTCCTTATACACAGTCATTAAGTGTTTCAACAAGCTTTCTAAAGAAATAAAATATGAAATAATTTACGAAATTAAAAATATACATCAAGCTAATTTTTAAGTGTGTGTATACAGATCGACTGTGTTTTTAACCACTCTCACATTTTACACTGTCGCCACTCTCAGTATTGTCCTGGTGAAAGACCACCATTCAGAATCAAACGTTGCTTGAAATGGCCTTAGTCGTGTCTGGTGAACATATCTGAATATCCAGGTACATCCCAACCCTTCTCTTCCCCTCCTCCTTCTCCTCCCATCACTTTCAACCCCACAACTCTCAGTATCGCCCTGGTGAAAAACCACCATTTAGAATCGAAACTTGGCTTGAAATGGCTTTAGCCGTTCTTGGTGACCAGATCTGAATAGTCTGGTACATCCAAACTCTCCTCTTTTGCTTCTCCTTCCCCTCCCATCACTTTCAACCTCACAACTCTTAGTATCGCCCTGGTGAAAGGCGACCATTCAGAATCGAACGTTGCTTGAAATGGCCTTAGTCGTGTTTGGTGAACATATCTGAATAGCCAGGTACATCCCAACCCTCATCTTCCCCATCACCTTCACAACCCCACAACATACCCTAACTGGGGATGCCATAGACTTACTAGCACTAGACAGTTGGGATTCTTGAGCGGTATTTACCAATTTTTTTTAAAGCTGTGTATTCCTAAAATTTCCAATTTGCGAGAGTCAGTTCTTAGATCGGCAGCGTCATCGGCTATCGAAAGGAACTCATCTCAAAACTCATCTTTACAGAAAATCGTGTGCATAAAAAACGGATTTGCCCTAGTTTGCAGCCATTTATTGTTTCCAAGTCTGCGGCAAGGAATGTTGAACTGGATGAGATGCAACAAATTGTATTTACTCGTACATCTATTCATTGTATAAACCTTTATTCTTTCTCGTTGATAGGGTAAAATGTACTAACTTTTTCAGTTAGGAGGCTTTAGAAAGTGGTGTATTCACCTTTCATACAGCGATATCTGAAGGCTTCCTGTGATGGCTGTTATTGCCGCACTAAGCCATAAGATAAGGTTATCTGCCCATTCCAAAGCGTCGTTATTAGCACTATGAAAGGAACATATTATACGTGTACATTGCACAGTTTAATATCACGGAATGAATCTTGCATGCACCTTTGCACAGTGATTTTCATACAGCGGGTTTCCAATGGTTTCCGGAAATATTTATGTGAATTTTTAAAATTTCCGGAAGACCGTTGTAAAATTTTATGGATAACCTGTTTTTTTCCTGCAAAAAACATCTCAAACTGTGAGTTCTGGTACCAAAAAATATTTTTTCTTTTCTTTCAAGAACTTCTAGGTAAATGAATTATTGTCAGCTCGCAACATCACATCCATCATGAGCTATGGATCATTGATATATTCAGTTGGTCGTCAAAAAACCCTCAAATACCCTGAGCTGAAAAGGTACATACCCAATTTAGAAGTTCTTCGTCGAAATACCAAGAATTGTGAAATTATGCTGGTTATAAAAAAAAGGAAACTCCAATATTTTTCTCATATTAAGGAAGAAAAAGTCAATTGAGGAACAATTAACGGAAGACAAAGCAGGAGAAGACGCTGAAGTTTGTGGCTATCTACGTGACTGGTACGAGTGTAGTTCCGCAGATCTGTGCCAGGTTGCAGTCTGCGGGGTGAAAATTACCCCGATGTTAGAATGTAACATAATAAATTCTACAAAGATTGTCCAGATACTTACCGCACCACACAATTTTATACGCACAACCTTTTTACGCATGGACGTCACTAATAAGAAGCACCCCAGAAGAATCTGGGCGGTGCGCAGCCTGTCGAAAAAGAGCTGACAACAGCTTGCCAAAAGGGAATCGACTGCGGACTGCAGACAGAGTTGCAGAGTTGGGGGGGAGAATCAACGGGTTCGATTAAGGGATCAGAACTTCGAAGTTTCCTGAGGAAGTCTTAAGAAAGATAAGTGTGTTCTCTCAAAAATACAGACAGCTAAGGAATCGCAACTACCTCAAGGTGCTCAAATTGACTGGCAATACCGCCAGAGACAACGAGACGACCAGTATCATTCTCCGCCATATGCAGCATACATTCCGCAACGAAAAGAAGCTGTACAAACTATTCAAAGGCATGGCATTTTTTATAGTTATACCGCACAAGAGTATTTCCTGCTCCCAAACGTCTGGAGCCAGTGAGACTATGGAATTCCCGATAGGGGCGTGTTGTAAAGCTGAAGGCAGTGAGGAAGGGAAGGAAATGGGGAAGAGGAAGGTTGGGAAGTATTTGGCTATTGAAATCTGGTCACCAAACACGGCTAAAGCCATTTCAAGCAACGTTTTGATTGTGAATGTTGGTTTTTCACCTGAGCGAAACTTAGAGTATCTACCACTCTGGTACGAGCCGCAAATATATTATATTTTATTTGAAATTAATTAAATGTGAAATAACACATTTATTAATAACATGAAATTTATTTGCGCTCGCTGGGATTCGAACCGGTGTTCTCTAGATTTGTATTCGAGCGCCTCAACTACTCGATCACGGAGGCTGTCATATGTTTTACTTATATTATACTTATTAGCTTATTTTTCTCTATTGTCTACTTTATATTTTATTTACTAGATAGAATTAAATTTTCTATCTTTGAAAACATTTTTCTAAATTAAAAAAATAACTATTTTTGTTTAATTATATTTTAATAAAATTAAATTTTAATTGTTTGTTTAACTGTTTTATGCGGTCACAGCTGAATATCGATGTTAAAAAGCTCAAAATTCAAATTTACGTAAATTTGTCATCAAAAATATAAAACGAAATCGAGATAAATTAAATTCTGAAATCAATCACATCTGCTAGACGCAAAAGGCTCTCTGCAGATCTAATTAAACATCCTTCGTCTCCCTTGAAATACGACAAAAACTTTTTGGACCCGAGATTTAGATTCTAAATGATCGGAGATAATGCAATGGAAATATGCCGACTAGTGAATTGAAAAATTGAGGCGCTTTTTTTGAAGAAAATCTACGGATTTCATTGAATTCCGATAAAAACCCCCATTTCTACACCCAATTTTCCCCCTCTGCGTCGTTTAATCCCCAATAACCTAATCTAACCCTAATATTCGCAAGTCATATTTTCGGTGAACAAATCGGTAGTATAAATTCTCACTTTTTCTTCGACGGCCTAGTAGAAAAGTTCTGATAATTTTTTTGTATTTGATAAGTTATTTTCTTGGGAGGAAAATACGTTTTGCTGAAACTAACGTGTAGGGATTATTTTTATACGTGTGGTGATTATAATTTATTATGGCACGTATTTGAAGATAATTGGATAAAGTACGAAATATAAACCTTTTTTTAAGGCGATCATTAAATAGATATAACATAAAGATTTCATTAAAAAAATGAGATAACAGTACTATGTTAATTAGAATTAGCTAGGGAAAATTCAACCCAGACATTCGTTTTTCCGTCTGGCCTTACGAATTTTAGGCTCTATTTGCACCGTTCGCCGCATTTCGACAAGCAGCCGGTACGGACGTGTACTGTGTACCAAACGTCACGATAATTTTTTAATATATATATTATGTTTTTTTTTTTAATTTCTATTACGTGTTATTGTATTTTATGGCAATTTAATGGAATATGAAGGAATATAAGCAAATTTTTCTGTCGATTATTCAGATTTTACTTATTTTGTTGGGTGCGCCTTTTACCAATTTATTTCTAAGGCACATGTCTCCTTAATGGAAGATTTGGCGAAGGATTCCGTAAATCTTTGTTTACACCTACAATTCTTGTTTGGGCACTAGTGCAATCCCAATGAACATCAATAATACATTAAGGTAAAACAGATAGTTCATCAAATGAAAATGTTGCCAAGTACCCTTTAAAGCGAGTGCATTCCTTCAAACAGCCGCATCCGCGCTCCAAGTTTGTTAGTTCTGATACTGCTCGCTGGTGTTGCGGTTTCACTAACAATCTTCTGAAACTCCAATTAAGACGGCCCGCTCTTTAGCGCTGTATAATTATCTCGACATTTTGTTTAATTTATGTTTTTCGCACAGCGGTGGTAGGTTTCTGGTCAAATTCCATCTTAAATATCACTAGAGATGGTCGATATCAGAATTAGGTGTATCTGCGTTTCCAGTTACTGGTGATTGGCGAGGAACCGGTTATTTATCCAGTTCTTTTTGGAACCGGTTCTTGGTGCCAGAAAAGTTCCACGAAAGAGATTTTTATATTCAAATCGAAAAGTACCAGCAAATTGACAAAAAATCCACCCCAAAAAAGTACTAGCAATTCGTCAAAAATGGAACTGTGAAACTGGTTCCTCGGACAAATGATATCGATTTTTATTTGTCAAAAGAGGAACCGGTTCCTCAGAGAAATAATATTGACGGTTCCAGTGACTGGCTTGGAACCGGTTCCTTTTAACCGGGACAGGAATATTGACCATCTCTAAATATCACCACATTCACATCTTAAGAAGAGTTTTAATACGACTTAACGCCTGTTACAAAAAAGTGTACTTCATTTTTTTGTGGCACTCTTCTGTGACTTTAATTTAGCATGTTATGTCACTGTGCAATTGACAACCCACTCTATTAAGTTAAATATTTTGTTATTAAATATCGTAGCCGGAAAGGCAAAAGGGCTGAAGAGCCATTTCGAGAAGCTTACACCAAAGTACTTTAAAAGTTTTTTTTTTGTTTTACAGAAAAATTCATACGTTTTCAGTACCTGGTTGGATTTTGAAAAAAAGTTAACTCAATGCTCTCACTGAGTTACCTGAAGCGACCAAGAGCTAAAAAATGTCCCAAACTTGTGTCGCTTGAGTCGAGCCTTCTCTCAAATGGTAAATATATTTTAAATGGTTGAAGCGCCATAAAAGTTTTCAGAATCATACGAGAGTCAGAGCATTCGATGCAATATAAAATAAACAATCAAAACTAATTTTAAACCAAAATGTCGCTTAATTCCTTTTGCCTCTCCAGCGACGATATTTGTCCATGGGGCTTTAATGTTACGAGTATACATATATTTATTATACCACTACAGAAGTATAATACTCGTATGTAATGTTAAGATTGCCAATATTCCTGTCGCGGTTATTTTGTCTCAGTGACTGCTGTCACTGGAACAGTTTAATATTATTTTCCGAGGAACCGGTTTTTTTTGGAACCGTTCCTTTTGAAATTTGTATTATGCGAAACTTTTGAACTATGTTTACAAACAAAATTGGCGATGGTTAATTCAATATTTCAAAGGAACCGGTTATTTTCTAGAATTTTGCTGGCTATTCCTCCCCCTAGGAAAAAAAATACCAATCAATGCTGCCGCCATCGGTTTCCGGTATCTGACCATCTCTAATAAATGAGTGCAAACAACACGTTAAAACATTTTAGGCAGTGTCTACATTTCAAGAAAATATAAAAACTTCTTCAAATTTACAGCCTCTCATATTATCGATTTTTATACTCACTTGAATTTTAAAACGGGTTGTATATTTATTCACTCTTCTTTAAAAAACACTTAGTTCACTCGGATCAAATAATTGGTGTCTGAGATATGATCACATTTATAGACGCGTGACACAGTTGAAAATTGTAGGTTCAATTTACGCGTGATCAGTTCGTGACAGGTTAAATTAAGATGGCGGCATCTATTTTAAGCCGAGTTATTGAAGTTTGAAATAACTTTGACAGAAACTGTCGCTCATTTGGAAGCGATTGCTTTCCCGCACCCGGCATCGATTCTAAAGACGTTTCACGTCAAAAACTAAAGGTTATACTTTGACTAATAGAATTGGAGAGGCTGTTATGGTAAAATTGTAACATTTTAGGAATATGTAGTTTGTAGATGAAAATGATAGTTTTCTGTGTACCTATGAATGTTGCAGAAAAACGTGACTTGCATTGTTGTTCTTTGGAGTATTAAGTATATAAATATTTGTATTAAAATATTTGCATAATTTCTACAGCGCTAATTAATGTGAAGAAGACACCTCAACTGCATTTTTTTTCGCAAAGTAGTATTGAGTCAAATAATTGACCACGACAAAATATCGCCACATTCGGGGATCCAAGATTGAACGATCTACCGGTGAAGAATGAACATGAATGTGGCATACAAGTAATATCACGAGGGCCTCCGTGGTCGAGTGGTTCAAACAGTCGACTACAAATCTAGAGGGAGTTAAAATTCCAAAAAACGGTGTTATTTCATAATTGATTAATATTAAATGATATATTATAGTATATTTGCGGAACGTTTCAGAGCGGTAAATACTCTGAGCATCGCCCTGGAAAAAACCACCATTCAGAATCGAAACGTTGCTTTAAATGGCCTTAGACGTCTTTGGTCCTAAATATTAAACCAAAACCAGATCGGAAAACCAGATACGTCCCAACCTTGCTCTTTCTCATATAATTCCCCTCCTCACTACCTTCATCCTCACAACATACCTCAATCGGGGATGCCATAGTCTCAATGGGTTCAAACGGTTGAGAGCAATTGGGATTCTTTTACGGTATTCACTTAAAAAAAAAAAAAAAAAAAAAATATATATATATATATATATATATATATATATATATATATATATCACGAGTATGCAATCTAGATTTTCCACCACAAGAGAGAAAAGGACGAAGACACTTAATATTATGCCCTGTCAACGTAATTTAATTCACTTGAAACGTCAAAACTATTTTATCTTCGCATCCCCAATAGTCTCAACTTCCTTCCTTCCAAATGACGGAGTCTGCCCGTGTCTGCCTCACCCCTAACCCGGTTCCCACCCCTAGGGGAACCTGACGCACATAGCAAGCAAACCCTACACCCCCAGATAGACGCGTTTCAGTGTCTACTCATTTACTCAATATATTTACAGATATATACCATCAGCACCGGATCCACCATACGTTCAAACTGTGCAAATATGCCGTGATAATAAAGATCTTATTTAAATTTACTCAAAATATTCCTTAAATCATATAAAAACTTCCTGGAATCATTTTAAAATTACCCACATTGTGGGATAATAATGTTTTCTATTACGCTGGCAACGTCACTGTGCATTAAACGACTTTAAAAATTTTTTGTCACGTAATTTTTTTAGAATTGCATAATAGTCATTTGCACGTAAAGTCTATTTCTCTATGGGTGTTGTACGTTAAAATTGATGCTATCCAAAGTCTATAACCAATCAGCGTGCCTGTTTTTTCTTCCCGGCAGTCGAAATGTACCGTTAGAGATGGTAAATGTTCTTGTCCCGGTGACATTACACTCATTTGATTTTTCAGAACTCGTTTGAAGCAGAATTTTTGGGGTTTATGTTTTAATCGTGTGATACTTGGGTAAAATAACAAAATTAAATCCTACATCCCCGCTATCGGATTTTAGTATAGCTATTGGTAACTGGTTCCAAAAGTAGTTCCTGGTAGTGACAGCTTATTTCAGATATTAACGTTTTATTTATTTTGCGATTTTGTTTTGTCATAAGATATTAGAAATTGAATATCTTTTTCATAACTAATTAACTTTTTTTCTTGCCTTAGTATATATGCTGTGTACTCTATTTTTTGTACACCCTATATAAATTTTACTATATATCTTTAAAAACGCCTAGAAATCATATTATGCTATGTTTTATAAAAATAAATAAAAAATTGAATTGAAAACATCACTACCGTCAGCTGTTTTATGTCAATTTTATCATTTTGTGTTATACGAAAATGACCTTTGAAAAGAGCTTTACTTTAGCTCATTATCGTATGAATTTATGAAATGGAACAAGCTTGCGAATACCTCGTTCGATTTGGGGGCGCAATCGGTACTTACTGCACAGGGCGCGAGATGTCGCGGAAACGGCCCTGTAGACCAACCCAGCTAAGCTATTCTATGTCCGCTCTACTATGGCAACTGGCCCTGTAGAGGCCAGATAAGTTACTGTTTCCTGCCAAGTTTGAAAAATACTAATATTTATTTACACTTGAAATGAATGAACGTTATTTTGATGTTTACGTTGAAAAGTTGAAGTAACTCTAACATGATTGTGTTTTCAGACAAACACATTGATGAAAATCTTACATTGATTGATCTTATATGGCTGGTGAAAGCGAAATTAATAGGATAAAAAATAAACGCTTGGATGGTTTGGTTATGTAGAGTGAATAAACGAAGAAAGGGGTGTGAAAATAAAATATGACGCGAAAATGAATGGAATAAGAATTCAAGGACGATCGTGAAAAACATGGCACGATCAAGTGAATCAAACACTTGAGTCAGACCATGTCGAGAGTCATAATAACAGAATAGTATATATGAGATGACGTACGAATGAGAATGAAGCAAGGAGTGTGTGCCAAGACAGAGTTGTATGGTGGTTTGTCCTCTCTGTCTACCCCTTCGGGGAAACCATGGGTTAATGACCAGGGGTGGGGGGGGGGTGTTAATAAAATAAAACAACAAAAAGTGTATAAAAAATATTCAATTGTTTGCATTAGAGATTCAATTTTCTGTTTTTGTTTTTTTATAAATCCACTGCAAACCTTGTGACGTCAACAGTTTTAATGTACTCGGGAAATCACCATCATTCTCGAGCGGTTGTCCAGGTTCTGGTGTAGTGTGGACCCGCCCTGAGTCGGTTTTTCCTCTTAAGAAAATGCGTTTTTTGACGCAGAATATAATTTATTTTACGACAGGCGTTAGTTTCTTTCAGTTTTCCTGTGGCTGTCGCTTTCTCTCACTAGACAACTGCTCAGTCACTGAAAAAGCCTGCAAATACCTATGATGTGTAACGACTGCACAATGCTTCTAATAACTTTAATATCTCTACAACCATCATAAATACTGGCTTCAGATTTTAGGTATTCCTCCATAATACATTAACTCACTGAATGAAAAAATAGTGTCTTTTCTAATGAGCACTTATCGAATTAAATCGGGAATTAATTCACCAATACAATCAAACATGTGCTAGTGTATGACGTAGGTACATTCATTCTAAAAAAACACAATGGGAGGCGAAGATAGACGCTATTCCCATCTCACTCTTACTTGACTTCGCTATACGGGAACCCGAGAAATGGAATCTCTGTTCACAGTTGCGCTTTTTCCTTCTAGATACACAGCGACTATGGCTGGAAGTAGCTTTCGGGCACCCCGTGGAGGTGGTCCTCTCGTCCGATTCGTGAGCGTCAGCCGATGGTTTTTTCTTGTTTTCAGCTTTTTAATTTCAATTATTCTCCTTTTTGACATCAAATATGATTAATTTAAGCGATTGGCTATGAATTTTCTTATTTTTCTAATTTAAAATCGCATTGTTTTACCTGTGTAATGTTTACACAGCGCAGGAACGCAAATAATAATTTAGCACAGTAAGGTGAAGGTTAAGGAAGTTATCTGCCAGTTCTGAATTTCGCTTTTGATATCCTGATTTTGCATAGGTTTTAAATATTTCTAGTATATTTTTTCACTTGGAGAAGGGCATGGTTACGAGCTGCAGCAGAAGTATGCTCCACTATTGTATTCAGAATATGACAAACAGGGTAATCTCTCCAACCATTTTATTTGAAAGCGCAAATTTCGGCACGAAAGCTTGCGAAGGTTACCGATTGCGGTGACATCGGCGGTGGGCGGCAGCACGGTGAATTCCAAATATTTAGAATTTTTTAAAGGGGGGTGGGGGGGGTTTGAACCCCCAAAACCCCTTCCCTGGCTACGCCCATGATATATTGTTTATGTTTCTAGAATATCGTCATGTTTAGATTGCCAGAAATACATGACGTTAGGTTTCTGGAAGAATAAAATGTTGTCATGTTTCTGGATGAGTATCATGGTTAGGTTTGTTAGAAATGCAAGACGGTTTATTTCGTACCCGCTGATGTACGATATTGTATCCTTAGAAATACCTCCTTTGTTAGTAGTAATATTTGGAATGTTTAGGTTCCAACCCGTATATGTTATTTATATAATACAAAGGCAACAGACACTTTGTATTTACTCGGTAAAATATGCTTTTACACTTCAAAATCGACCTTCTATAGTGCTCTGACCTTTGCTTGCTATTTGGTTCAGTTCATTCACTAATAATCCAAGGTAAACAGAGACTGCCAAGTTCACATTGTGTAGGTGCACACCGAGATGTTAAAGCATAACCACGAATCCAGAGGTCGCGGATTCGAACCCGGCGTGCGCAAATAAATTTAATTTAATTAATATGTGTCAAAACAAATTTAATTGACATAAAAAATAAAATATATTATATTTGCGGCACGTTCCAGAGTAGTAGATACTCCAAGTATCGCCCTGGTTGAAGAGCACCATTCAGAATTGAAACGTTGCTTGAAATGGCTTTAGACGTGTTTGGTGACCAGATCTGAATAGCCAGGTACTTTCCAACCTTCCCCTTCCTCATTTCCTTCCCCTCCCCCCACTTTCAGCCTCACAACATACCCCAATTGGGGATGCCACAGTCTCACTGGCTCTAGACGATTGGGAGCAGTTGAGACTCTTGGGCGGTATTCAATTTAAAAAAAAGGCTTTGGCCGTTTTACTAATCGAGAACGAACAAGAATGTGAATCATTCGGCGTTTTAAGTATTGAATATACACTCATTAAAAGTATGCACTGAATTTTTTTAAGGTGTTTTTTAGAATTTTTGAATGTAATCACATCACATCATTTCGTGGGGATATTTGGGCCTTGGTGATAAAATAACGGCCATGCTGTTATCCTTGACACCTGATCGAAATTTGATCAAATGCTGAAACGGGCTGAGAATCGGTGGTCGACGGGGGTGATTATTTGAAGTGGTAACGGTAAAAAAAAACATAATGGCGCTGATCATCGATTTGCGACAGTGTAAAATGTGATAATGTTTCAAACCACTAGGCCTAAGTTTGCTTGCGAAAAAATCTAGAATAACGCCTTTGACCTAAATACAGTCGATTTAAATGAACAAACGAAAATGATTTTATTCAATTATATTAGAAGACTCATTTCAAGACCATTTTTAGAGCGTCCGTTTACGTTCTTGTTTTTCCAAGGAAATCGTCAAACTCATAGCTGACGGAGGGAGAATAGAACCCTTTAGAAGTCAGAAGGGATGAGAAGGATTCATTCTCGGGATTTTCTAAAAAGGCTTTTTTTCACATCAAAATATACATTGTTGCTGTCATTGGTTCACAGCTCTGCACCAAATGTGACAAATGCTTCAGAATAAGAGTATTGTATATACCTAGGGATATTGAAAGAAGGGGGAACGCAGGAAACTCCATTTATGGAGAAATGAACTCTGTTGGCGCAAATAAAATAATGTCCAAAGAAGCGAAGTAAGCAGTCCACAATGAAGTGCTTATACCAACCCTGATGTATAGCAGTGAGTCATGGAACTAGGAGAGGAAGGAAAAAGTAGACTGAATGCTGTAGAAATAAGAACCGTGAGGCGCATGTGCCGTAAAACCACGTATGACCGCGTTAAAATGTGGATATCCGGAAAGAATGCAAGGCTGATGTGAGCGTAATGAATAGGATCAAGAATGGGATGCTTAGATGGTTTGAAGGATGGTTTGGGGAGAAAGGCATGGCACGAGCAAGTGAATCAAATGAATACTCAGAATAACAGAAGAGTATGTATGAGACGAGGTATGAATGAGAATGAAACGAGGAGTGTGTGAGAAGACTGTGAAGCAACCAATCTTTTTGGACTCAGTTTTCATTTTCTGCTTTCACTTCATCATCGCTCATGTTAATCCTGATATAGTTAACTTAGCGTTTGTTCATATTTACACGCTTAAGCTAAAGCTCAAGCAATGAGAAAATACGTTCTTGAAAGGACATTTTCTAAAAATGTCGTTTTGTCTCTAATGAAGTTTGCGTCCGCCTCACCGAGAAGAGATGGGATTACTCTAGATTTAGCTAGACTAGTAATTGATCTGGCTTAGATACTTCCCATTAGGGATAGTCTGGTTTGGCGATGACCAACGGCTTCACATTAGTAGGTCTTAATGTCGTGGGATGGACCGGGTGGCTAATGTACATAATTTGTTTGGGATATCGAAATATGCCACTGCCACACATTTAAAATGAATTATGTGCTGCTCTAACTCCCATTTTATGCGGTACATGGTCATTATGCTAAAATCTAGACTTAATAAATAATATTTATGATCTCGAATTATTTTATATTTATAAAATTTCGCGTTTTATTCACCTCAGATCATTTTTTTTAACATTTTATTATTTTACACTGCCTGCAGCTATGGTGTATTTAGTTTTGGAAATTTATTTATTCATTTATAAACTAACGGACTATTTCCGAATATAAACAAAATACATAACACGAAATTGGAAAAAAGAGCAACAGAGAAAGAACAGCACATACATAATATTAAATGAGGCACGCAAATCAAAGCCAAGGTCGAATCAAAGTTTTGGTAGAGTCGTTAAGAATGACAAAAATCATTTAGACTGCTAACAAAAATTTCACAACTTGAGTTGACAAGTCTCGACATTCTGGATAGTGGAGAATGATACCCATAATTAGTAGTGATGATTGAGGAACAGCAATTCATTGTTTCTGATTCTACGGCAAGGAATGCTGGAACTGGATGAGTTGCAACCTCAGAGCAATAATATACAAGAGTTGGAGAGAGAGCTGTAGTCAGTCTATACGTAATTTGTCGGACTCGGATAGACCTGGGCGTGGGTAGGACTAGGGCTAGGGTATTTAAACATCCATTCATAGCATATGTCGACATAATGTTTTTGTTCATACGTATAACTATTATTTCATAGTATTGTTTAAAAAAATATATAACATTTAACCTAATTAACCGTTGAGTTATCTCAATTTATTTCGCGTATCATAACGTGTGAGGGGAATCAACGGAGACTCGGGATACGAAAAACATTCTAACAATAATTTAAAGCCGTGTGATAATTCGGGAAAAAATGTTGTCTCTTTCTTTCTCAGGGTGTACGACGTAAAATCCCGGAGAAAGTGATTTATCCCAAATCTGTATAGGTTGGGTAAAAAGAAAGTGAGTCAATTATACAATTAATAATTTTGAAAATGCAAATTAAATCAAAGTCTTTCCTACGATTTTCTAATGAAGACATTTTCAATCAATGCTGTAACGCCAATAAGAATGGCATTAGGCAAGAGGTGGGATAGAGTAGGGTTGTATGAAGTAGCTTGCATTCATATAATTTAAGTAAACATAGATATCCCGCCAAAAACAGCGCATTACACGGTATTTATCTTTGACATCTCAAACTGTCGTTATCCAGCTGTCAGTCACGTATTTTGTTAGCTTGTGTTTTTTCTTAAATTTAATCGCTTTAATTTAAAAAAAACCTTCTAAAATGTCAGGAGATAATACGTATTATTATTGCATCGTACTGATGTGTAAAAATACAAGCATTACTGCAATTTATCATCGTTCCAAGAAATGCAGTTTTATTGAATTTTGAATTTTCGCGGGCTGTGCACATTCGAATATCGATTTTTTTGTTGTTGTTATGTTGGTACACATATGTTTATCATATTTTAGCATTATCAGCTATTTTGGATTAGTGGTTTGTTTTTGACAACTGGAAAGGTTAGTCACGTTTTTGGGTGTTCTTCGATTTTTTACTTTTGAAAAAAATGGATTAAAGAATAAAATCCATGATTTGTTTTTCCACAACTCCAGGACGCTCATCGTCATTAAAATCTTCTCGGCCTTGTGTAAAGCGCTTCCACCACTTATAAACACATATATATATATATATATATATATATATATATATATATATATATATATATATATATATATATATATATATATTCAGAATCGGTGATTTTTACAAGTACATATTTTTATAAAGTCATAATATTTTTCACTCAACTTCCTTATTGCGCACTTTCTGGACGAATCTATTGGCTACGCATAGCACCCTCAGTTTAAAAATGTTGTGCGGCAGAACGAAATATGGTAATAAAAAGGGACGAAAAGGTGCGGAAAGATGGCAAATATCTTACCCCAAAACCGTAATAAAACCTCACTGAAAACTAAGCTTTACGATAAAACAGGCACTGAATGAGTTACAAACTCAATTTGTTTTTAACTAAATTGATTAAAAGGCTTGTCCATTAATTGTTATGGTGTACTAAAAGTTTCATGACCAGGTGAAGGGTGTTTATGGTCTTTATTATGGAAAACGTAGAAGATGTAATAAAAATGAAATAAACCAAATTAAGTACGAAACAAATGAAATACAAGTACATAGTATAGATATATAATAATAATATTGATCACTTAGAAACATTCAGTTTAATCGATGTGTAATATCAATAAACCATTTTCTTATAACCTTTCATTACTCCAATGTGGTATTTTTATAATTGAGGCATACTGTTAAAAACGTGCGGAAAATTCAAAGATTATTTTTCTGATCCTTATCGTCTTACTTTTGAAGTAAGAATATGTATGGCGAAGGAGTTAAATATTTTTACCCAACCTAAACAAATTTACGATAAATCACTTTCTCTGATTTTATACGTAGTAAATCGTGAGAGAGAAAGAGACAAGACAAGTTATCACATAATATGGCACCATTTTTTAGGTGTGTAAGCATGTTTTTCGTCTCCCACGTCTCTAGTGACTCCGCCATACTACCTACGTTTCGTTATGCGACATAACTCAAAGGTTTTTGAGGTTATATCTTATATTTTTGTTCATAAAAATACTGTGAAAAAGTGGTTATGCAAATAAACAAAACATTTTGTCGATATGTGCTATGAATGGATGTAAAAAGGTGTGTCCATGCAAACTCTAGTCATACCCTAGTCAGGATAAAATCAAAAATCCCGACTACACTGTTTCGCAAAGCTATCCTTCCTGGCATAATATTGCTCTGAGGTTTTACAAACCATGTGAGATTCTAATATTTTTAGAAATAATTATTGATTTAAAAAACAGTTCGAATTCGACCATGACGTAGTACCGCTACCGGTTGCTAACACAACTGTCATCGCGACCCGAAATTGCCTACAAACGTTGACCGGTGTGACGTCATAGCCGCCTATCGCACGAACATGGCGATTTGGCGGCTAATTAAAATACGCATAATTTAAATCATCGTCGAAAATTTATTCGTCAACGTAAAAATAAAAAAATAATTATTAGTCATTAATGATTTAATAAAACAAATTTATACCTTTATTCCACTTTTATTTTAACAACAACATGTACTAGTCTGAAGATGGCCGTCATAGGCTGAAACCGGTCCAGTCATAAAATAAAAGTGGAATGAAGTTATAAATTGTTTTATTAAATCATTAAAATGGAATTCCACCACGAATTAACAGTTTCAAAATTAGAAATAATATTAGTCATTATTTTCGTAATTTTTTTTCCTATTCAATCAAAAGCCAATAGAAGATAAAATATTTTTTATTTATGCGTGTAAATATTTACTAAGTAGATTTGCCTTAATAATTACATTATGTTGTAATGTTTTAAAAAAAAAAAAACAAGAAACTGGTGAATGCATAGGTAAATTAAAAAAATATATATTGCTTTCAGAGTAGATATTTCATATGTTAATATCTCATATTCTCATCAGTGGTTGAAAATACTACGAAATAAACACTATGCTATGAATTCACAAGCCCGAATCATATCTTCCATTTAATTCAATTAGGTTAAATGGTCATTGAATCGCAACTTCTTTGTGCTTCCGCCCGCTTCGTTTTATATTCCAGTAATCTTCTCCAGACCCCCCAAATAAATTGGTAACATGTATGTCGACATGTGCTATGAATGGATGTATAAATACCCTAGCTCCAGTCCTAGCCGCGCCCAGGTCTAGCCGAGTGCGGCAAACCTCATAAAAACTGACTACAGCAGCGCTCTCTCTTGTATATTATTGCTCTGAGGCAAATACCTATTGACGTCTTGGCATCATACTCCGTTTAGCCACATCAATACAATCGTCGTCACAATAACAATTTATGCTTCCCACTGAGAAGCTATTCCCCGGAAAGCTCACATTTACAATAAGCCGTCGGTGTCCCGCATCGCTTCCCCCGCCCCTCGCCCCCCGCTGTCCTTGCCCGCAATGCCCAATGCCCCCGAGAATCCAGGAAACAATACCACTCACTTTGGGAATCACTGCTCTTGATGGAGCAATAGGACGTGTGCAGTGGCGTGCACAGAGTTTTCCATCAGGGTAGGCAGAAGGAAAACAGCGGATTAATTGATAATATGGACAGGCCTCCTTACTTGTATCCTTCTTCTATTCTTACAACTCAATGTCCTTACTGCCTACTGAAAACCATATCGTCGTCAAAAAGATGCAATAATGTATTTTTACCAATAAAAAACATTGAAACTTGAAGTACAAATTGAAACTCTACGCAATGTCATATTTAACTAATTTTTGTAGAGATGACCACATAGGAGATACTCGTATTCTTTGATCCATTTTTTTCAAAAGTAAAAAATCGAAGAACACACAAAAACGTGACTAACCTTTCCAGTTGTCAAAAACAAACCACTAATCCAAAATGGTTGATAATGCTAACATATGATAAACATATGTGTACCAACATAACAAAAAAAATCGATGGTCGAATGTACACAGCCCGCGAAAATTCTAAATTCACCTTTTCTTTTAAACAGGCATACTCACTGTCGTAATTTATTAATTGTTCTTTTGTTTCTTGTTATATTTGCGCTGTTAGAATCATTTACTGTATTGATCTTGAATATTAGTGTTTTTAAGTACCAAAATGTCCTCAATCTAATTTAATTTTCTTTGATTCAACAAATATGTTAATATGAATTTATACGTTTCATCTGGATCTTTAGCTTCTAGTTATTTTTTAAAAAATCTGTTGATGTACACATGCACTATTTAAAAAAAAATCTGTTGATGTACACATGCACTGTTATACCCATATCTGAACCTTTTTCTCTCATGATTTATGAGAACGATCATGATTTTAGATTGTTTTAATTTATATACGAGTACATATTAAATATTATTTTCTCGTTAGTTAGTCTTATTAGCTTAATTAATTCAACAAACTGCGCTATAAAAATAATAATAATTATTATTTTATTCCAGGAGGTATACAGGTATAGTGCAATGCAATAATTCCATAATTGAATGTAAAAAATAAAAATAATACAACCAAAAATACAAAACAACAATACATAAAACAAAAGTAAGAGTTGTAATACATATTATGCAATAAATAAAAAATTAGTCTATTTAAAAAAAAAAAATATATATAATAATAAAAAATAACTTATATCCAGTGTGCTTCAAGGTGGTCTCCGCATCATCTGCATCCATCGCTCTTCAAGTTCAACATTATTACTATTATTATAGGTGCCAAAAAATGTCACTGATTGCTATTGGATTTATTCTGTAAGAGCACTGCCTTAGACACTAAAAATATACTAATACGAACGAGCCACTTGAACGCACACAGCTCACAGCATACACATTTTGTGTAGTCTAGTGAACATGGAATAATCTACTCTGACATTGGCGGCGTTTGAGCATATCGTTGCTGGAAAGCCAAAACGGCTTAAGCCACGCTTTGGTCAAAAATTTTCTGCATCTCTCATTTGATTATGAAGACGTTTGTGGACCTTCAGCCAACTAAAATATATTTACCGTTTGGGATAAGGCTTGACTCAAGTTTGGGACTTTTTAAAACCTTTTTGTCGCTTTAGGAAACTCAGTGAGAGTATTGTGTTACCTGACTTAACTTTTTTCCAAAATTCAACCAGGCTCTTCCATGAATTTTATAATAAAACAAAAAATGGCGCTTCAGACCGTTTGCCTTTCCGGAGAAGATATGTCGTTACTGCTTTTGACACGTTGTAGTAGGGAGATCGGTAAAGCGCTCACGGTGATGTGATAGCTCACAGCACACATATTCTGTTTAGTCTAGTGAGCATAGAATAATCTACTCTGACGTTGTCGGCGTTTGAGCATATGTAGTTACTGCTTTTGACACGTTATAGTAGGAAGGTTGGCGGGGCGTTTGCAGCGGTTCGATTAGCTGAATTTGTAGATTTATTTTTTGCAATAATTTCTTACTATTTAATCCAGTATTATACGTATTTTTATGCGAGTACGGCAGGGTAGGCAGTGCTTATGTGCCTTAATGGAGTGCACGCCTCTGGACGTGTGCCCCATCAACAGTAGTCAGGATATGAATTAATAACCGCAGACACAGGCCGCAGTAACTAGTCTCTATTCAAGAGCAACTAAAGGACAATAATCCGTCTGGTCCATCTAATCGAGTCTACAGTCACTGCTAAGGTATACAGTTCTATGAGAGTATATTTACACTCTGGGACTCGTTTATGACGGGAAATATAACCACGACCTCCAACCCACTCGATGACACTATTCAATGGAATAATGTGTGAAACGAACTGCATACGAATGTAAATAGAATGAATTTTTCAAAGAATAGCTCTTCTGAATTAGGGTTTTTTACTTTGTGACGACATACTTGTTTAATTAATAATAATAATAAAGTTTTATTCCAGAAGGTATGCAGGAGTAGTGCAATGCAATACATTCCGTAATTGATATTATACATAGTAATAATAATATTAACATTTAAATTTTTAGGTTTTTAATTTTATTTAAACAATAATTATTATTATTTCGAATTTCAAAAAACAATTTTAAGTCAAAAGTTTATGATTATTTTTTACGAGTGACAGCTGTTTCGTCTTCTGATGGCATTATCAAACTGATAAGAATAATTATTGTCTAAATAAAATTAAAAAACCTAAAATCAAAATGGAGTTTTACAAAATAAATAATATTAACAAATAAAAATGAACAGAAATTCATAAGAAAAAAAAAAAAAAAAACAAAATAAAATAATATAAAAAATTGAAATAATACAAGTAAAAAATATTAATGGAGGATATTAGGTCTCATTGCTGCAAAACTCCATCAAGAGGGAGTCCATCCTGACAGCGTTAAGATTGATGGGGCCAATAATTTACTTCAATGCGCTTCTAAGAACAAATAACCTAGTTAACATTACTTTATTTGACGGCCTACGTGGTCGAGTTGTAAGACGCTCAACTATGAATCCATAGGTGGCGAGTTCAAGCCCAGCGCGCGCAAATAACTTTTATTTAATTAATATGAGTCATACTACATTTAATTCACGTAAAATAATATATAGTGTATTTGCGGCACGTTTCAGAGTGGTAGATACTCTGAGTATCGCCCTGGTGAAAGACCACCATTCGAAATTGAAACGTTGCTTAAAATGGCTTTAGCCCTGTTTGTTGACCAGTTCTGAATAGTTTAGTTTGGTTACTAAGAACTTCAAAGTACAAATTTGACCGCCTCCTTGGTCGAGTGATTAAGACGCTCGACTACGAATCCAGGGGTCGCGGGTTCAAATCCCGGCGTTCGCAAATTATTTTTATTGAATCAATATGTGCTATTTCACATTTAATTCATATGAAATAATAAATAGTATATTTGCGGCACGTTCCAGAGTTATTAAGAATCGAAAAGTTGCCTGAAATGGCTTTAGCCGTGTTCAGTTCTAAATAGCCAGGTACTCCCCAACCTTCCTCTTCCCCATCTCCTTCCTTTCAGCCTCACAACATATTCTGATTTGGGATGCCATAGTCTCACTGGCTCCGGACGGTTGGGAGCAGTTTGGACTCTGGTGCCGTATTCACTGTAAAAAAAATTCTACCCTAGGCCGAAGATATAAACAAACAATGGCGTAGAATTCTGTTTGTAGACAACGATATGTCCAAAAGTTCGTGGGTCAAAACGTTGAGTTATTTCACTTGATAATATCCTCGGAGTGACGATATACGGAGGTATGGCTAAATGTTTTTACCTAACCTATACAAACTTGCGATAAATCACTTTCTCCGGGTTTTTACGTCGTAAACCGTGGGAAAGAAAGAGACATTACAAGTTTAATAATAATTTTTTTTTTTTATTAAATTTCTTATGCATGACAAACTTTTTGAATTTAATGCATATAAGAAATAAATTATTTTTTTTACAAAATAAATACAAATTATAGTACCATATAGATACACAAGAAAAATAAAATTTCAAAAAAATAAAATTTCAGGCAGTGGTGATGATCAGGTCAATAAGGAGAAACTCTTTCAAGAATCAATAGGATTTCACTTCTGAATCTCTCCTCACTGACATGAAATAAGTCGATATCGGAAGAGATTTTGTTCAGGAGCAAAATACTTCTCCCCACCGGCAGAACCATTGGCAGGTTGGTCCTACAGGCAGGAAGATAGAATAATCTATGAAGACGCTGTCTTAGATCTTCATCAGGAACATAGAGACTTACGCGCTCCAAAATAGCAGGGTTTACAATATTGCCCCGCAGCAGTCTGAAGAAGTGAGTGGCGGCATACCCCTCTTTCGTTTTCGTTTTTATTAGTTCTCAAATAATATAGCACCTCTATTCGGTATGTGAGCATGTTCGCCGTCTCCCGCGTCTCCGGCGACTCCACCCACTACGTTTTTATATGCGACATAACTAAACATAACTTAACGGTTTTTTGGGTTATATGCTATATTTTTTCAAATAATAATACTGTGAAAAAGTGGTTCTACAAATAAACAAAAACATTATATCGACATGTGCTATGAATGGATACATAAATACCCTAGCCCTAGTCCTAGCCACGCCCAGGTCTAGCCGAGTCAGGCAAAAATCATCAACACTGACTACAGAAGCGCTCCCTCCTGTATATTATTGCTCTGAGGTAATACTAACCCCAGCAACGCAACTGACTCCCAGACGATTCTAATTTATTTGTAACTATTTGAGCTTTAATCCAGGGTCGCCAACAGAGATACGAGTACTAACTTTCCACCCGTAAACTTTACCAGCAATGTAGATGTTAATACGATAGGCTGTACTGAAATTACTCAACAGTGGGGTACATATCAAAATACATGACCTCGCTTCACTAACAGCTGGGTCGAATTTCAAAACCGTTCAAGCATTTCTTACTCAAATGGCTGAAAGTTTTAATTTTATATTCTCATTACCGTCAGCCAAACTCTGGTAGGGTTTCAAAACTATTCTTAAACCAATATTTGTTTACGCCATAACTTAGGATTTACACATTTAACATATTTTGAATTTAAATTTCTTTTAAAGAAAGACAAACATTCCCGGGTTACGAATAACCCGACAATGTTTAAAAAACTCTTACTACCATCATAATAAGCGGAAAATGTTGCTTGCTCAGAGCAATAATATACTTATTTTTTTTTTTATTTTTTTTTATTTTATATTAGTTACTTTGTACATTTAAGTTTACAAGGATCTAATTATTTCATTTTCTTTTTGACTAATAATATTTTAACTTAAACAATACTTATTATTTTGGTTTACATGCATTTTAAATAATTTTTACAGGCTTTTTTAAATTTATTGATAGGCATAATTTTGATGGTTTCCGGCAGCGCATTATACGATTTCATTCCTTTATATAGTAAGCTGATATAATATATACAAGAGGGAGCACTGTTGTAGTCGGTTCTGATGAGTTTTGCCGGACTCAGCTAGACCAGGGCCTGGCTAGGACTAGGGCTAGGGTATGTGTACATCCATTCATGGCACATGTCGACATAACCGGTCGGTAGCTGAGTGGACAAACGCGTCGGATTCCCACCCGGGCGTCGTGCGTTCAGTTCCTCTGCTGGCTAAGTCCTCCATCAATGCACAAGCAACATCTTCCGCTTCTTATGATGGCAGTAGGAGTTTTTCAAATATTGTCAGGTTATTTGTAACCCGGGAATGTTTGTCTTTCTTTAAAATATTTATTTTATTTTTATTTATTCGTATAACCACTTTTTCATAGTATTGTTACAAATAAAAATATAGCATATAACTTAAAAACCGTTGAGTTGTGTCAATATATGTCGCAAATCAAAACGTGTGGGCGGAGTCAACGGAGACGCGGGACACGAAGAACATTCTAACAACACTTTAAAGCGGTGTGACAATTTGGGAGATTTTGTTGTCTCTTTCTTTCTCATGGTGTGCGACGTAAAAACCCGGAGAAATTGATTTATCCCAAATTTATATAGGCTGGGTAAAAAGAATTAGCTCTCACTCCAAATATTGTTACTTCAAGGTTGCCTGTCCAATGATGGAGGACTTAGCCAGAAGAGGAATCCGACGCGTTAGTCCCCTCAGCTACCGACCAGTCAATAAGGTTTATCATTACAGTTCGCATAATACAGCAATGCAGTAGTATGAAATGTTAATACAAATTAAGCTCGCAATTTTAACCCTTGCTTGTTCTTTTTTTACTTGTTATATTAACACCTTAGAGTATACAAGAGGTAGCCCAAGCCAAAGCCAGTGAAGTCAGTTTTGGACTTGTTTTTGATGATTTTAACATGACTCGGCGCAAATGGGCGTGGCTAAGACTAAGGCTACGGTATTTATACATCCATTCATATCACATATCGACATAATGTTTTTGTGTATTCGTATAGCCACTTTTTCACAGTATTTTTATCAACAAAAATATAGCATCTAACCTAAAAAACCGTTTAGTTGTGTCAAGTTTAGTGGCAAAATAAAAATGTGGGCGGAGTCCCGCCGTTAACCATCGAAGATAGCCAGCTTAAGATCATTGTGACAGTATATAGAAGCTTTCCAAGAAATTTGTTGTCTCTTTCTCTCTCATGGTGTACGATGTAAAAACTCGGAAAAAGTGATTTATTACAATTTCGGATGGGTTGGGTAAAACAAATTAGCTATCCCTTCATATATTGTTCCTTCAAGATTAACACTGTTTGCATTTTTAGAATCGTTTACTTACACGAGTTATACTTGAATATTAATGTGTTTTAGTACCAACACGGTAACTGTCCTCGATATGATTTCCTTTTCTTTGCCTTAATATATTTTTTTAACATGAACTTTTCATCTGGATTTTTACACTAGTAAATTGTTATTTTCGATCTGTTGATGTACACATGCACTGTTATACCCATATCTGAACCGTTTTCTCTGATGATTTATGATAACGATCATTATTTTATATAGTTTTAGTTTGGTATACATACTATTTTATTTTCTCCTTGTTATATTAGGTTAGGTAATTTAGTATGAAGCGCACCTGAGGTGAAATATTAGTTCACTGTCATTTTGTTTAAAAATTATTATTACTGTTCCTCAATCATCACTATCCTAATTATGGGTACAATTCACCAATGTCCAGAATGTCAAGACTTGTTAACTCAAGCCATGGTCTTGAAACTTAAAAAAAAAAATAAAAAAAAAAATAAAAAATTAAAAAAAAAATAAAAAAAAATTAAAAAAAAAATAAAAGAAAATAAAATAAAATAAAATAAAATAAAAGAAAATAAAATAATAATAAATAAATAAAATGTGTTACATTTTAAATTATTGTAATAGTCTTTAATAAAATAATAAAATAAAATTGACCTACTTGAAAACTGAATAAAAGCCAAATCTTCATAAAAGTATTGTTTTAGGCTACACATTGTGGTGAGTACCTACTACTGGATTAATTTTCTGCTTCCGGTGTTAGAATGAGATCCGCGTAATGCGTGTTTCTGGCGACAAGGTTGCTTCCTACTCAACTCCGATCAAACACTCATCACACTTCCGTGACTTAACCCCGCGCTATCTTCCCGACGATCTGTTTAAATTATTTGGGCAGGTCATATTGTAACAGCGACCTTCTAGTAGGTACCTTACACCTTTGGAGTTAGAATATACACGGAGAGGTACCTTTACGAAACAGTGTACTCAGTATTGTTGACTTTATACTGACTCGATAGAAAGAGACAAAGATGTGTTAAAGGATGTCGGATAGACTATTAGTTACCGTTCACATGTAATTCGGACGTTTTTAATTAACATACTTGAACACATTAAACAAAACAATATCAATACACCATTTTTATAAAGTCAAAATATCACACAAACACTAATAACAGAAGGTTTGCCTGAATAATGATGGATTTTTTTTGTAGATTTTATGTCTTTATATCATTAAAAATGTGAACATTCCAAAGTCGGTCAAAAATATTTAAAACTGTTGAAATGCCTCTGAAAAGTGATGTTTTATGATCTTTGTTTGGTCTTATTTGAACATTCACGCATAGCACATTTCACCATCATGTTTGATTTATTTATATAACCACTAACAGTTTTTTAATCAACACAAATATGATGTGAAGTGAAAGCGGACGGAGAACCTTCTTACATACTTAAAAGTGCTGAAATATTATGTGACGACTTTTCTTGTCTTCTTCTCTTTTATTTATCTTCGATTTATTGCAAATTTGTATTGGTTGGGTGAACATATTTAGCTCTCTCTCTCTCTCAATGTTTATTCTTAATCCAAGATTATACAACGTGATACTCACAGATAATATATTTAACTGTAAATAAGAGCGATGAAAAATATCCTTACTTCAATCCATATAATATTTAGGTTTACTCAAAAATGGTGATTTGATAATTTCAACTTTTATTGCGGTACTTTTTATAGTGAATACCGTACAAGAGTCTAAACTGCTTCCAACCTTCTAGAGCAGTCATTCCCAAAGTGGTCTATATCGACTCCCAGGGGTCGATTCCGACCTGCAAGGGGTCCACGTCAATGGAAAATAAAATTGGGGGTGTATGGGACGTAAATGGGGGTCCACGAGAGTGGATTCCATTCAGGCAGGCCGCCACGAAAATGTTGGCTTCCCGCAAATGTAATAATCCACCTCACAGATAGTACCTATGTAGGTACTTACGTAATACTCTCTTATAATAAACATTTATTCCCTAATTATGTTAATCATAATATTTTTTTGGGGAGGGTATTTTATCGATTTGCTAGTACTTTTTGATTTCAAATCTCTACCGATTAGTGCTTTTTTTTTGGAGAGTAATTTTTGTTGATTTGCTAGCACTTTTCGATTTAAGATCTCTACCGACTAGTGCTATTTTTTGGCGAGTTCAACTTCAATTGAAGTGTTCACTGCCAAGGGTTCATCCCAAAGAACTAGCAGCTCCCGAAGCGTTCACAAAACTTTGAAGTTTTTCCCAGCGCTAAAAAAAAAACAATATTAGGAAAGCAGGGGGTCTATACAAAACAGAAATAATTGGCAGGTGGTCTACGAGACAAAAAAGTTTGGGAACCTCTGTTCTAGAGCCATTGAGACTATGGCATCCCCAATTGAGGTATGTTGTGGTGCTGAAAGTGGTGAGGAGGGGAAGGATATGGGGAGGAAGGTTGGGAAGTACCTGGTTATTTAGATCTGGTCACCAAATACGGCTAGAGCCGTTTCAAGCAACGTTTCGATTCTGAATGGTGGTCTTCAATCAGGGCAATAATTAGAGAATCTATCACTCTGGAACGTGCCGCAAATTTACTACACATTATTTTATACTAATTAAATGTGAAACAACACATTATGTAAAATTTATTTCCGCACGCCAGGATTTGAACCCGCGACCTCTGGATTCGTGGTCGAACGTCGACTCAACCTCAGGGACCGTCAGGTTATAATAATAATAACAATTTACATAGCGCAGTTTTGTGAAATTTCACCTCAAGTACGCTTCATACTAAATTAATTATGCTAATAAGACTAACTAATAAGAAGAAAATAATATTTAAGATATATACAAATAAAAAAATATTTAAAAAGGTTCAGATATGGGTACAACAGTGCATGTGTTCAGACTGAAAAAACAATTTGCCAAAAGCTAAGGGTATAAAAATCCAGATGAAACGTACGAATTCATATTAACATGTTTGTAAAATCAAAGAAAAGGAAATTAGATTGAGGACAGTTTACATGTTGATACTTAAAAACCTTAATATTCAAGTATTACAATTGAACGATTCTAAAAATACAAACAGTGTAAATATAACAAGTAACAAAAGAACAATTAATATTTTAGGGCAATGAGTATATGGATATTAGTAGACAGTAAGGACATTGAGTTGTAAGGATACAAATAAGGAGAAAACCGAAGCAAAGCAAATTAAGGACGTTAAGAAATTACATTTTAATAAGTTACGTTTCGAATGTAGGATTTTAAAACAATTTGTTTTTTTTAAACCCGTTTGAACTCTGCTCAGAGGTCTGTTCTGCTTATACTCAGTTTAAAGGTACTATATAAATCGAAGGGTTTATTGATTAAAAAGGCTGTTTAAAAGTCGGGAGGGATGGGGGGGAATATTTTATGTGCCAAATGCCTCCAAAGCGTCAATGGCCACTTGAAATCGACTGTGGCTTTTAACTTGTCGCTTTCATCACGTGAATCCCCTTATCGTTCCTCAACGACGGACCTCGGGGTTGTATGCGTGACTAGGTCAGCTTTCCTTCGCTCCACCCCAGCCTGATAATATATAATCAATGTTAGCTTTCTGTAGACATAATATTAACATTCTGTCAATCTATGAATATTTGCCTTAATGCGAAATTAGACAGTTTATTTTTCGCTCATTTGTCTTTCATTTTGCCACTTTCACTTGAAGTGAAACGTCTAAAGACAAAATGAAACAAAAGTGCCGAATGAATTCATTAGTAAACCGTTCATACAATGTTGGATTTTGGCACTCGGCGTTATTCACTCGTACTCGGAATGAAAGATAATGAAACGTCTTAATATGGAATGAACATTCACTTGGGTTCGGTCATTCGATCTTGCTTCCCGTAGCGGAAGGACGTCGCGTCGCATGCAACAAAATGGTTTTCAAGTGGCACGATCAAAACATGCTGCTCTTTTTAGAGAATTTTAAGAATTACCAATAATAATATTAATATTTGGATAACTTGTATAGCGCCGTTTCGGTGAAAAATCACCTCAAGGACGCTGTGCAAATCTTAAATTCTAGTTGATAACAATTCCTAGTTTATATAAATATACAGCAACATCCTGGCAGGTCACTTCTGGCAAGACACAATCACTACATCATAATAACTTAAAATTTATCTGATTCTTACATTATTTATATGTACATGACCTGTTCAAAAGAAAAGGTGAATTTTGAATTTTCGCGGGCTGTGTACATTTAATTATCGTTTTTTTATTTATTTTTATGCTGGTACACATATGTTTATCATATGTTAGCATTATCAGCCATTTTGGATTAGTGGTTTGTTTTTGACAACTGGAAAGGTTAGTCACGTTTTTGTGTGTTCTTCGATTTTTTACTTTTGAAAAAATAATTTTTTTTTGGCTTAAGATTGCACCAAGCATGTCAATGGAAGGCTTGTTAGGAAGATTTCTTTCATTGAAGGAGACTAACTTGTCATTACGACCCCTTTTAGTCGTAATCAGACATTATCGGGGTCTTTGAAACAATAAATTCGACGAGGTTATTCTTACCCCAAGAGGACTTTGTCATCCCCAATTAGGATATCTAGTGAGCTTGAAGGTAGTTGGGAGGGGAGGGGAAGGAGATGGAAAAGGAAGGTTGGGAAATACCTGGATATTCAGATCTAGTCAACAAACATAGCCAAAGACGTCTCCAGTAATGTTTCGATTTTGATTGGTGGTTTTTCACCGGTAATCGTCCACTTCCTGTTTTTTTAAAGTTAATACCGCACAAGAGTCCCAACTGCTCTCAACCGTCTAGAGCCAGTGAGACTATGGCATCCCCGATTGAGGTATTTTGTGAGGCTGAAGGTAGTGGGGAAGGGAAGGAGATGGGAAAGAGGAAGGTCGGGAAGTACCTGGCTATTCAGATCTGGTCACCAAACACAGCCAAAGCCATTTCAAGCAACGTTTCGATTCTGAATTGTGGTATTTTACCATGGCGATACTTAGAGTATCTACCACTCTGGAATATGCCGCAAATATATTTATATTATTTTACTTGAATTGAATGTGTTATGACACATATTAAATAAATAAAAGTTATTCGAACCCGCCACCACTAGATTCGTAGCTAAGCGTCTAACCACTCGACTACTGAACCCGTCAAACCTTTAAGCCTTCAAAGCCCTCCGAGCCGTTGTAGTTTATGTGTCCTTTAGGGGTTTATTAAACTAAAAACTGTACTGTCATTCAATTTTTAGAGATATAAATTATCTTTCCATTAAAACATCTCCGAATTTTGGTATTGTGTTGTTTTTGCAGAAAGTTCATCGTCACATTAAAGATGACCTACTAACCGGTGTTGTTGGAAGAAGTAGTATATGCATAATAGTTGACACAATAACACAATAACGTCGCCTCGCGTAATGCCTCTCTTCCGGTAGTCCAAGCCGTGGGCCATAAAATCATAGAAATGTGATGTCATTACTTCGTGTCCTATGTCATATCACAGGCCGGAAACCCAATGGAAAACCAGCGAGCGGCACGAAGTGTCAGTTGGAAAAGCATGGAAAATTTCGGAGAAAAACCTTGTAACAATATTGGAAAATCGCGACGGTTTATTACTTTAAAACGAGAAACAAACCGCTTTCTTTTCTAGACGAATTTATTTTAAGTTATATGTTATTGTCACTATGCAAATAATCAAAGCTTTCTTTATTATTTATTATTAAAGAAATGAAAAAAGAACTTTGTATACCTAAGACCTCGGATTTTATTTTAATTTCTATGACCGACCGGTTTTGCTTAGCCTAAGCATCATCAGGGTACAAAATTAAACTTTAAAAAAATACAAAGTGTGCGCTTACATATACTCGTACATACAGAGGGAGAACAAAATATAAAATAAAATAACAAAACAATGAGAAAACAATAGAATAACATTTAAATAAAAGCAGCGGTGCTAATATTCTTCACAAAAATGATCATGCCATCAAATTAAATAATGATGATAGAAATAAAGAAAGCCATTAAAATTAATTATTTCCCTAATATAAAATAACACATAGTATATTTGCGGCACGTTTCAGAGTGATAGATACTCTAAGTATCACCCTGGTGAAAGACCACCGTTCAAAAACGAAACGTTACTTGAAATGGCTTTGGCCGTGTTTGGTGACGGAATCTGAATAGTCAGGTACTTACTAACATTTTTCTTCATCATCTCCTCCCCCTATCCACTACCTTCAGTCTAACAACATACCCGCATTGGAGATGCCATAGTCCTACTGGCTCCAGACCGTGTGAAGGAGTTGGGACTCTTGTACGGTTTTTACTTTAAAAAAAAATCATTCTTTTCAGTCGTTTACTCATATTTGAATTGTTAATTTTCACAAATTTTCCAGCGCCCAGAGTAAAGTTTCCAACTGAACGTCATTTGAAACAATTCGCTACTCATGGGAAAGTTAACGTGCTGTTGATTTGCTTTCCCACGGACATTGCCCATGGGAGCCGAATACTTTAATCTATTTATTGTGTATCCATGAATCTACTAAATGCAATGATGATCAACGTTTCAATCAAAATATCAATGCTTTTCTATTAATTGTGAAAAAACATTAAATATAATACATTTCTGCACCTGTGTATTAAAGTTAATTGAAAACATAAAATTAACATAAATACTTTCTTTTTCTTCTGGCAATAATAACAATAAACTTTTTATAAACGTTTCTGCATACCATCAAATTGATTCAACTGACTCATATTCACCTGTATACAGAGTTGTATAATAAAAAAAACTCGTTTGGCTGTTTTTTGTTGTTGTTAATATTACGTAATGTAATGATTTTCCGTACCTATAGCTTTGATGTTAATTAAAATACTAACTTTTCCATAAAATACATATGCATAGATAAAGTCTATCTATGTCAATAGCTGTTGGGTCTGCACCCAAAATTACACACTTTTTGGCTTTCTAGTACAAGCAATGATACAAATGATTTATCTGTTAATTATATACGGGTAGTTAAGAAAATGTATAAGGTTTCGAATGAATACAAGTTTTAAACAGTAATCTTTTAAATTCTTTGTGAAATGCATACTGGAATTTTAGGTAACACGTTTAAAAATGCCTTCGCTCGTTTTCGAACTGCACCTTTTCTAAAATTTTTGTAAGTTTTTCAGAGACATTAAAGAATTATAGTTAAAAAATTGTTTTCACTAGAAACCCCAGACATTTTTCTAGCTACCCATAGAAAATTTGGAGATAAATCATTCGTAGTATTGCTCGTTTTAGAATGCTACAAAGTAACGTTTAGCGTCATTCTCGAGTGCTGACCCTTTAGTCATTAGTTTTAAGTTAGTAGTTATGAGTTTTAGTTGAAATTCACTAGTAATAAATCTTAGCTGTAAACTTCGCTAGTAATAAGTCTCAGTGATAAGTTAAATGTTAGATAAACTAAATTGTAATGCGTCCTTAAGGTGATTTTATCACGGAAACGGTGCTATAGAAATAATCAAATTGTTATTATTCATAATAGTTGGTACTTTCTTATAAGCCAAGCTTTAATAATCGTACATGCAAAACTTAATAGTCAAAGAAATTTTGTTACGAATTTATCTTTTCTTGTATAACAGTTAACGTGTATTTTTTCCGATGTGTATTTTCTTTAAAACGGCTCGTAGGTCACACGGGTCCCCAGCATCGTCTTTTCGTCTTAATTTAATCCTGGGTTCTTCGAGACCCGAATTAAGGAACCCCTCTCTGCAGTCCTTACCTCAACCCGCTTCATAACGTCGTCCATTCAACGACGATATATTTTTTGTTATCATCTCGGACGCTGCTTTAAAGGCATTGGGCAAAATAAGTATGCCTCCCATCACAGACACATTATTATAGTATAGTGTATTGTATTATCAATTATGATCAATACTTTATAGATACGTAAAAAAGCGTTAAATATAATAAACCAGGGTTATAATGAGGTTAACCTATATCAATAAGGTTGGAGTATTTCAAACTTTCGCCACATTTGACATCGTTACAATTCAACGCCATTTTTTTTTTTTTTTTTCAATATTAATGGTCCCCTTAAACGTCTATTCTAGGCTCGTTTCGTCTTTTGAATAAATTGTGGTCAGCTGACAAGCACAACAACATGGCCGTTATGCTTTTCAGCTGATCACAATTTGTTCAAAAGCTGAATGCGCAAAAACGAATGTGACGAAATGAAATGTGACGAAGTGAAATGTGACGAAGTGAAATGTGACGAAGTAAAATGTGACGAAGTAAAATGTGACGAAGTGAAATGTGACGAACTGAAATGTGACGAAGTAAAATGTGACGAATTAAATGTGACGAAGTAAAATGTGACGAAGTCAAATGTGACAAAGTGAAATGTGACGAAGTGAAATGTGACGAAGTCAAATTTGAATATGTCAAATGTGACGTTGTCAAATGTAACGGTGGCATATATGACGAATGTTTGAAACACACCGACCTAAGTCACAGTATGATGCAAATGTGACGAATTCTTCAAGTGCTGCTAAATTTAACACAGTTTTACGAGACAGTATAAAGAACCTGTGAAATGTCAAAAAACAAAATGGCGCTAATCGTTAAATTGGAACAATGTCAGATGTGACGAAATTTTGAAACACGCCAACTTTAGCGTTAGTAATAAACCTTATCTCAGTTATTATGGTTTAAAACGCAATATTGCCATTGTATTCGTTACCAATGTTCCCATCACTCATTCGTGATTCACTCTTTTAGGTTCGTTAACAATAATTAATGACTTCTAATAACGAACAGCTCACGGGATTGTTATGCAGCAAGATATAAAAAAGTCGTTTAATTTAACGATGTTATTGCTTCACACAATAGCTGATTTTGACCGAGATGGTCAACTTCACATTTCTTGACGTTATTGGCTAACTATTGGTACTCCCTAGATATTGCGTAATTATACACATGTACGTCAAAGGGTGGCCATCCTGATGGACCTAGAAGTCCTAACACTGGCCAGGCGCTCACGGGTGACTTAAGTTACGGCAACAGTTTTGTCACCATCTCCAAATCTATCGGAGTATATGGAGGAGCGCGCACGCAGCGACGTGACATAAGGGTGACTTTTTAGTTTCACTGGCCAGCGAATTTTGAGTGACGAAAGTGTCACCGTGTCTGTAGAGAGTACGGGTGCTCGCGCACGGGTGACAAAATGTCATTTGGTGACTCGTTCGGCTGTTCGAAATTATTGCCGGAATGAAAGGGTGACGGGTGACAGTCACTCGCTGCGTGCGTGCTCGATTGGAAGACAGTGACAGTGACAGTGACAGTGACAGTGACAGTGACAGTGACAGTGACAGTGACATTGACAGTGACAGTGACAGTGACAGTGACAGTGACAGTGACAGTGACAGTGACAGTGACAGTGACAGTGACAGTGACAGTGACAGTGACAGTGACAGTGACAGTGACAGTGACAGTGACAGTGACAGTGACAGTGACAGTGACAGTGACAGTGACAGTGACAGTGACAGTGACAGTGACAGTGACAGTGACAGTGACAGTGACAGTGACAGTGACAGTGACAGTGACAGTGACAGTGACAGTGACAGTGACAGTGACAGTGACAGTGACAGTGACAGTGACAGTGACAGTGACAGTGACAGTGACAGTGACAGTGACAGTGACAGTGACAGTGACAGTGACAGTGACAGTGACAGTGACAGTGACAGTGACAGTGACAGTGACGAAACTATTGCCGTGACAAAAGTCACCCATGTATGCCTGGCCTCACTCAATTATTTTGGAAAATACATGGTTTTAAACACAGTTTATTTTTATAAATGCAGGCCCGGCCCTGAGTCAACCGGCGCTTGGCGCAGGTAATTGTTGTGTTAGAACAAAATGTTGGTACCAACTCGTATCAAGTATAAGACAAGAGGCAAGTGTTTTTATTCCTCGTCGTCAGAGCAGAAACTTACGACATAATTGCCGTTCATGAATGGTTTGTTTTTTTAATTTTAAAACATATATATATCTCTGTTGAAACTTGTCTAGTTCAACATTCTTTGCCGTAGACTTAGAAACAAGAAATTGCTGTTCCTCAATCATCACTCTACTAATTATGGGTATCATTCTCCGCTGTCCAAAATGTCGAGACTTATTAAGTCAAGCTCAGAGCAATAATATTCAAGAGAGAGCGCTGTAGAGAGAGAGAGAGCTGTAGTCAGTTTTTACAAGGTTTGCCAGACTCGGCTAGCTATTGGCCGTGGCTAGGACTAAGGCTAAGGTATTTATACATCCACTCATAGCACATGTCGACATAATGTTTTTGTTTATTCGTATAACCAGTTTTTCACAGTATTGTTTAAAAACATATATTTAATATGTAACCTAATAAACCGTTGAGTTATGTCAATTTATTCCCCGTATCATAACGTGTGGGCGGAGTCATAGGAGACGCGGAACACGAAGAACATTCTAACAATACTTTAAAGCGGTGTGATAATTCAGGAAAATTTGATGTCTCTTTCTTTCTCATGGTGTAGGACGTAAAAACCCGGAGAAAGTGATTTATCCCAAATCTGTATAGGTTGGGTATAAATAATTGGCTCTCTCTCCATATATTGTTACTTCAAGAATTCAAGCCATGGTCTTGAAATTTTTGGTAGCAGTCTAAATGATTTTTGTCATTCTTCACGAATCTTCCAAAACTTTGACTTGACCTTAGCTTTGATTTGAATATTTTCTTAAAGTGCATTTTGTCCTTTTTTTTTGTCATTGCTTCATTTAATATTTTGTATTTGCTGTTCTTTCTCTGTTGCTCTTTTTTCTCATATCGTGTTTTGTATTTTTTGTAATTGGACTTTAGTCCGTTAGTTTGTAAATAAATAAAGCACTATGATTAAGTACTATCAGCGCCTTGTCGATACGCCGCCTGGAGCAGACTGCTCGAATTGCGCCTGCACCTAACTTGCCCTGTATATATGGCATTTAAAAATACAAAAAAATGGGAGATTTAATGTCTCGAACCACTCACTTGTCCAAAGGCTAAATTGACGTTTCTCTGAAAGCCTTAACTGTCCCAACGTCACTATTGTTTCGTAAAATACATAGTTTATATAAAAAGCGGAAAAAATAGAAAAAAAGCTTTAATTTTGCCTGCGTTTACCGCCTTTGAAATATTTTAACCCCCCATAGAAAGTTTTTATTTGCGAAAGTGTTTTTGAATTGGTTCCTGGGCAGTTCAGAGCACTTTATTTTCTTGGGTGGATGATCGAGTGCTTGAGATAGTCAATAAAGATATATTTCTAAATTTCTGACAAGTCACCCCTCTCTAACGCCCAGACTTTTTCGAATGACCTCTGCTGCGTTTGGTTTCCCCGTCTTTGTCTGGAACATCTTCTCTCTGTAATTACAGATAATAATCTGTAGCGGCCTGCGTGGTCGAGTGGTTAAGGCGCTCGACTTCGAATTCAGAGATCGCGGGTGTAAATCCCGGCGTGCACTAGTAAACTTAATTTTTAATTTTATTTTATTTCTCTTAAAAGAAAGACAAACATTCCCGAGTTAATAAATAAATAATAATAATCAGAAAATATTTGCAAAACTTCTACTACCATCATAATAAGCGGAAGATGATGCTTGTGCAATGATGGAGGACTTAGCTAGCAGAGGAATTGAACCCACGAAGCCCGGGTGGGAATAATATAATAATTGGCTGACTTATATAGCGCCGTTTTCGTGACAGAAATATCACCTCAAAAGCGAATCCGACGCATTTGTTCACTCAGCTACTAACCGGTCAAATAAAACAACATATTGTATACTTGCGGCACGTTCCAGAGTCGTAGATACTCTAAGTATCGCCCTGGTGAAAAACTAGCATTCAGAATCGAAACGTTGCTTGAAATGGCTTCAGCCGTGTTTGGTGACCACTGAATAGCCAGTTACTTCCCGAATTTGGTCATTCCCATCTCCTTACCCTCCCTGCTACCTTCAACCACACAACGAACACTTTAATTGGGGATCAGTTGGGATTCTTGTGCGGTATTTACTATAAAACATCCTTCCCCTTCCCTATCTCCTTTCTTTCCCAACTCCCTTCAGCCTCACAACATACCCCAATTGGGGATGCCATAGTCTCACTTGCTCTAGACGGTTGGGAGCAGTTGGGATTCTAGTGCGGTATTCAATATATATATTTATACATGGCCTGTTCAAAAGAAAAGGTGAATTTTGAATTTTCGCGGGCTGTGCACATTCGAAAATCGATTTTTTTTTGTTATGTTGGTACACATATGTTTATCATATGTTAGCATTATCAGCCATTTTGGATTAGTGGTTTGTTTTTGACAACTGGAAAGGTTAGTCACGTTTTTGTGTGTTCTTCGATTTTTTCTTTTGAAAAAAATGGATCAAAGAATATGTATTACATTTTGCGTTAAAAATGGAATAAAGTGCTCCAACGCACTTAAAATGCTGACTGTGGCATTCGGTAAGTCTACTTTGTCGCAAAAAAGTGTTTTTAAGTGGTACGAGCGCTTTACAGAAGGCCGAGAATATGTTAATGACGATAAGCGTCCTGGAATTGTGGAAAAACAAATCATGGATTTTATTCTTTGATCCATTTTTTTCAAAAAATCGAAGATATAATCTAAAAATCCATGTATATTTAACAAAAAAAATCTCTTAAGGGTAGAGTAGCAAGGGGTAGCAGATTTTCTCACAGTGAAGATATATTAAATCGATACTACGTGTACGAGACGTGTTTGAGCTTTGACTTCCTTTCCTCTAACCAAGTGTTAATAAAACAGCTAAATAAGTTACTTTGCTTTAATTTCAGTCCCCACTATCTGCCCCTGTCAATGAAGCCAAGTCAAATGGTGCTGCCACTGTGCGAGATTAATTGGAATCTTTCTTTCTGTTACATGCTTCGTTTATGAGAGCGAGAGAAAAAATACAACGGAGCTATCAGCGGAACGCCTTATATACATTGAAATATAAAAAAACACCTATTTAAAATCTTATTATTCTTTTAATTATAAATAAAAAAAATCGTAGAATATCATATTTAATGAAAATAAAATAATAACTTTGTATAAGACCACAGGTTTAATTTAAAAGATTATAACTGACCGGTTTCGCTTAGCATAAGCATCATCAGGGCACAAAATTAAACTGAACATAAAATACATAGTCTGTGCTTATATAAACTATAATATACAGGGATAGAACACCATATAAAAAAGAGAACAGTAAGAAAACAAAAGAATAACATTAAAATTATAAAAAGAACAAAGATAAAGAAATAGATAATATTAAATAAAAGAAGCAAAACGTTAACTGAGAACACGATAAAATAATAATGAGAAATTTTATGAGTTTACAGGAAATATATCTAATATTGGACTACTGGAGAAATTTTACTGACTATTAAGAATACGACTATTAATTTTAATAGCTTTCTTTATTTCTAGTGCTTCTAAATTATTGAATATTTTGTCATGACGATTTTTATGGAGAATATGAGCACCGGTGCTTTTATTGAAGGTAAGATCTTTTTCAATAAGATGATTGGCGAATTCTGAAAAACCGTGGTTATTTAAACATCTAAGATGTTATTTGATTCTATCATTGGGATTTATATAAAGAATGTGTAATCAATTTTAAGACATTTATACTTGTAAATGTACATGTCATTAGTTAAGAGTCAAATTGAATACAACTCAACAGTGTGGGCACCAAGTTATGCTATTCATTCCCTTACAATAGAAAGAGTTCAAAATAAATTCTTGAGATTTATTAACTTCAAAATGGGCATATTAAGGGAATTTATCAATTACGATTGTCTTCTTTGTCACCTTAATTTATTGAGATTGTCTGAACGGAGAATAATTACCGACTTGATTTGCTTATGCAAAATTATAAATTCAATGATTGACAGCCCTGAACTATTAAACTTGATTTCATTTCATGTTACTAGCAAGACGGTTACAAGGCAGTACCTACCGTACTATTGTGGCAATTCTGTTTCAACCTCGCAATTCAACACGCCTATGCGACGAATGCAACAGCTGGGAAACACATACTCCGATGTCGCTGATATATTTAACACGTCAATATCAAACTATAAGTCCAATTTAGTACGTTTGTTGTCATCTAGCAGAGCTAAACTAATAGTTGGACCTTTTATTTAGTATTATTTTTTTATTGTCTTTTACAATATTTTTGAACTTGTTATTTATTAAATATTATTAGTTATTTTCATCTACAACATTTTATATCTGCTTTTCAATAATCTTTTTTATTTTTATTTTTACAATATTTTTTGCACTAATGAGGTTATTGTTTTAAAAAAAATTAAAATGTTAATATTTGTACAAAAACCTATAACGGGCGTATATAAATAAATTGATATTACGGGTTGTTTTACCAATATAAAATGCAGAACAATCACTACAATCCAATTTATAAATTTCTGAGTTATTATTCTTTTATCACGTTCTCAGTTGGCGTTTTGCCTCTTTCATTTCACATTATCTATCTCTTTGTTTTTATTGATTTGTTATAATATAATCTTTATTCTTTTGTTTTCTTACTGTTCTCTTTTTAATTTATTTTATATTATGTCCTCCCTCTGTATGTATAAGTATATATAACCACACCCTATGTATTTTTTCTTCGTTCGATTTTGTACCCCGATGATGCTTAGGTTAAGCGAAACCGATCGGTCATAAAAATTAAAAATAAATCTGTGGCCTTGTGCAAAGTTATTATTTCATTTTCATTATAGAATGATTTCTTAATCTGGCATCTTTAAGATAGACACAATCCATTTTATTATGATGATTTCTTATTGTGTGGGAGAGTGAGCTTTGCTTTGTTTTATAAACGCTTCGTCAGTGATACTCTCACTTTAATTATTTTCCTAATCTAGCGCTGGTTTTTGGCGGCACGCTTCAAAGGCAAAACAACAGGCAATAGACAAATGGGAAGTTTTCTTACGTTTTCTCCAGTCATATATCACTTCGTCCTCTCTCTCTGTATACTTCAAAGACAGCGTCTACACCACCCTTGGAATAAGTATATAGGAGGCCTGTTCAAAAGAAAAGGTGAATTTTCGCGGGCTGTGTACATTTAATTATCGATATTTTTTGTTGTTGTTATGTTGGTACACATATGTTTTTCATATGTTAGCATTATCAGCCATTTTGGATTAGTGGTTTGTTTTTGACAACTGGAAAGGTTAGTCACGTTTTTGTGTGTTCTTCGATTTTTTACTTATGAAAAAAATGAATCAAGGAATATGTATTAAATTTAGCGTTAAAAATGGAATAAAGTGAAAATGTTGACTGTGACATTCGGCGAGTCTACTTTGTCTCAAGCTTAGAGCAATAATATACAAGAGGTATAGCTGTAGATCGATCTGTAGTCAGTTTTTACTAGCTTTTACCTTGAAGTAACTGACTCGGTTGGAAAAGGGCGTGGCTAAGACTGGGGCTACGGTATTTGTAAATCCATTCACAGTACATGTCGACATAATGTTTTTGTTTATTCGTATAGCCACCTTTTCACAGTATTTTTATCAATAAAAATATAGCATATAAGCAAATAAGCCGTTTAGTTGTGTCAAGTTTAGTGCCATAATAAAAAATGTGGGCGGAGTCCCGCGGTGGTCCAGTAGCTTAAGATCATTGCGTCACTACGTAAAAGCGGGAAATTAAATTTGTTGTCTCTTTCTCTCTTATGGTGTACGATGTAAAAACCCGGAGAAAGTGTTTTTTCGCAAGTTTGTGTAGGTTGGGTTAAAATAATTAGCTATCCCTCCATATATTGTTACTTCAAGGTCTCAAGAAAGTGTTTATAAATGGTACAAGCGCTTTACAGAGGGCCGAGAAGATGTTAATGACGATGAGCGTCCTGGAATTGTGAAAAAACAAATCATGGATTTTATTCTTTGATCCAGAACACATAAAAACGTGACTAACCTTTACAGTTGTCAAAAACAAACCACTAGTCCAAAATGGCTAATAATGCTAACATATGATAAACATATGTGTACCAACATAACAACAACAAAAAAAACGATAATCGAATGTACACAGCCCGCGAAAATTCAAATTCACCTTTTCTTTTGAACAGGCCATGTACATGGAGAGGTACCTTTGCGAAGCAGTGTAGTCAGTATTGTTGACTTTATACTGACTCGATAAAAGAGACAAAGATATATTAAAGGATGTCGGATAGCCTATTAGTTACCGCCCACATGGAATCCGGACATTTTAAGTAAACATATTTGAACACATTAAACGAAACAATATCAATAAAACATTGAAATGAGTCATGAAGTCAAAATATCACACAAACACTAATAACAGAAGGTTTGTCTAAATAAAAAATGGAAGCTTTTTGTTGATTTTATATCTTTATATCATTAAAAATATGAAAATACTAAAGTTCGGTCAAAAATATTTAAAACTGTTGATGTGAAAAGTGATGTTTTTTGATCTTCGTTTGGTCTTATTTGAACATTAACGCATAGCACATATCACCATCATGTTTGATTTATTTGTACAACCACTGCACATTTTTTTAATCAACACAGATATAGGAAATAACCTCAAAATCCGTTGACGTAAGATGATGTGATGTTAGCACGGACGGGGAACATTCTTACATACTTAGAAGTGCTGCGATATTATGTGAAGAATTTTCTTGTATTTTTCTCTCTCGACGTAAAAACCCGAAGAAAGTGATTTATCGCAAATTTGTATTGGCTGGGTAAACATATTAAGATCTCTCTTCATGTATATTCTTACTCCAAGACACCACCAGTATGTACACTAAAGAGCTGTAAATATATACAACGGGTAGGTACAGGGAGGGTAGGTCAGGGTAGGTCAGGTTAGGTTTACTTGGACCATTTTCCCACCCCTAAGATGAGGAACGTGACTGTAGATTGCAGACAACGATAGAATACTTGATTGCTTAAATTGATGAAGAGGGTCGTTTTGGGAAAGTTGTAAAGTTGACTCTTGAGTTAAAAAATAGTTTTTTAATCGAGTTAAAGAAAGACAAACATTCGCAGGTCACTAATAACCTGACAATATTTGAAAAACTACAACAATCATAATAAGCGGAATATGTCGGTTGCTTGTGCAATGATGGAGGACTTAGCCAGCAGAGAGGAATTGAATTGAACCCACGACGCCCGGGTGGGAATCCGACGCGTTTGTCCACTCAGCTACCGACCGGTCAAAATAAATCGGAAAAATTGATTTCAATATTTTGACGATTCACCAATGTTAGGGTTTTTATAAGCTGTATTTTTTTTTAGTGACACGTTCGACAGTTATTCCGTCTTTCAAAGCCATGCTCAAACTTCGGATAGTTAATTGCAGACGATCTTATATAATATAAAGCCCATTGCTTAGATTAAGATAATTTTAACTTATTATTTCTAATTTTGAAACTGTTAATTTGTGGTGGAACTCCATTTTAATGATATGATATTTTAGGAATACTTGAAGGTAATTGTAAAACCACCCCTGTCAGCAATAAAACAAAATCATAGGTCACAGGTGTTCACTGTGATATAGATTCAATAAGGGGTTATTCCTGACATGAATAGTATATTTACCATCTCAAGAGTAATAATATACAAGAAAGAGCTTTAAGATGAGCTTTGCCGGACTCGGCTAGACCTGGGCGTGGCTAGGACTAGGGCTAGGGTATTTTTTACATCCGTTCATAGCACATGTCGACATAATAATTTTATTTATTCGTATGACCACTTTTTCACAATATTGTTATAAACAAAAATATGGCATATAACCTAAAAAACCGTTGACTTATGTCCATTTATGTCGAATATCAAAACGTGTGGACGGAGTCTACGGAGACGCGGGGACACGAAGAATACTCTTACAACACCTTAAAGCGGTGTGATAATTTGGGAAATTTTGTTGTCTCTTTCTTTCTCATGGTGTACGACGTAAAAACCCGGAGAATGTGATTTATCCCAAGTTTGTATAGGTTAGGTAAAAATAATTAGCTCTCTCTCCATTTATTGTTACTTCAACTATACGACTAATTAACTTTAAATTATATCAATCTGAACATGCCCGTCATAAGGTGAAACCGGTCCGGTCTTAATAAGAAAATAGTGAAAAAAAGTTTAAGACTTGGTATTACTAAATCATAATTTTGATCGGTTAGTAACCGAGTTGTCAAATGCGTCGTGTACGTTCACCCAGGCGTCACGGGTTCAATTTCTCATAGAAGCTTAATTTTCCGCTTATTATGATGGTAGTGAGAGGTTTTAAAATTTGATCAGGTTATTCTTAATCCGGGGACAAAATACCTTTAAATAAAAATATGGGGTGACATAGGTACAGTTTTCTGAAATGTTAATTAATAATTGAACTATTCGTATTTCGAATATTTCATTGAATTATTCATTAATATGATTCGAGGGAAAAGACGGCATAATGTAATTTCTTAATTTAAAAATTAAAATACTTTGCGCTTGTAACTTTTTTTCATGAAATCTGTGTGTTGTTTTGAATAATAAACTATTCAGACGAAATATTTTAAAGGATTTTCAAGATTTTTTTTACCATTTTTTGGTATTCAGCTATCATCACCTCCGACTTGAATAATATTTTATAGAAAAAAACTAATTTAAACTTTTTTTATAGTGAATACCACACAAGAGTCCCAACTGCTCCCAACAGTTTAAAACCAGCGAGACTAAGGCATCCCTAACTGGGATGTGTTGTGAGGCTGAAGGGAAAGGAGATGAAAAATAAGAACGTTATAAAGTACCCGGCTATTCGGATCTGGTCACCAAACACGGCTAAAGTAATTTCAACCAACGTTTCAATTCTGAATGGTAATCTTTCACTTGGACGATAAGGTATCTACCACTTTGGAACATACCGCAAATAAAATGTATATTATTTTTAATTGATTTAATGTGTTATGACACATATTAATTAAATAAAATGTATTTGTGAACGCCAGGTTAGAGCCCGCGACCTCTGGAGTTGCATTTGAGCGTCTTGCTACTCGACCACGGAGACCGTCAAACTGTTGATTATATTCGTGATAACTTAAAAATCTAAAAAATCAGAGATTCTAGGATGTTGATAGATTGATTGATTTGTGGTTATTTTTGTTTAAAACCTTTTCTGCAACCAAAATCAAGATGGTCCAAATCTCCCGGAGTGTATGGATCTGTTTTATCAGTAGTTTGATCAATCAGAAACAATTTTTTTTTTTTATATTTAGTTAAATATATTTTTAAAAGTCCTCCAGTAAGAAATACACTAACAATATATTACACTAATCAGGGGATACTGACGGTACCGAGTGTGGATTAATTCAACCGATATTTAATTATCATTTACTTGCGGATTAGTGCTAGTAGTAAATGATGAAGAAATGCTATATAAATTCAGTGGGGTTTTAGTAGGAGACAATTGCTAAGCGGAGCCCTAATGAGACTTAGTGGTAAAGCCCTTCTGTAAAGTAGGAAGGGAAAATTAGTGAGTTTCCTTAGTTAAGTCTTGCAAACATTAATATGTGATTGACGCAAATACAAAATTACCCCAAAAATTATAACTGAGTGTGGGTAAACGGTAGTTTGGAAAGGAAACTCACGCAGGTATATTTTAACATTTAATTTCAAACGCGTAGGTGACTAATTTATAAAAAAATAGTAGTTTAATATGTGGTTTTTGTATATCTTTAAGTTACATAAATACAATGGTTATCCACGAGATCATTTTCTTATACGACAAACAAAATATAATTTATTATAAAATAAATGAAAAAACATATTTATCATTTTTCTACCGGTATTTCAATGGAAGATGCTCCGAGGAACTTGCGTCATTTATTCCTTCGGCACCGGCGTATAGTCGGGAAACTAGCCAAACGCGCGCCCAATATTTGCACACGGTTGAGATTTTTGTTGACACACGAGAACAGGTCGCAGGCCTTCTAAATGTCCAGTGCAACCGTTTGGGTCTCACCGAAACATTCCAAACACCGTCCCCGAACGTGCGTCACATACGCGAGAAGGTCATTGCAGAACCGGTTTCGTTGAAATCCTTATTAATAATTTTGTTCTTCTGGAAGTATGTGAGTAGTTTGTCGTTGATCACACGTTAATCACCTTGGACAAAACTGATGTGATCGCTATGGGGCGGTAGTTGGCCGGGTTGAAGCGGTCACCCTTTTTGGAAAAAGGTTGAACGACCGCTTGTGCTCAGGAAAATTTGAAGAGCTTCGTCAAAAATGAACCTACTTAAGGAAATTGTACCGCGTTCTTCGATAATTTGATTCGCGAGGAAGGCGTTAAATAATACAGAGATAATAATATTCACGTACTAGCAGTACCCGGCATGCTTTGCTACTCGAAGAAAGAAATTGTTTGTGTTTTAATTCTGTATATTGAAGTGCCTTTGAATATTATTTCCAGTCTGGTGTTTGTATGAATAAATCAGAAGGTTTTTCGACGCGTGAGCAGGCCACATACAGCTATCCATGTAAGAAGCACGGTTTTTCCAAATTTAGTCCATCCACTAGTACCGATCCGTATTATCGATTTTCCTCAAAAATCTGAAGGAGTTATACGTGCATATCATGTAGAGAAGTGTTTTTGTGAACCAAAAGCTAAATTTAACTCATTCGTGCTCCAGATTCAGCGCCCTACTTTAGTAATATAATGATTTAAGTGATTTCGGAACAATTCCTTTGTATTAATTTAATATAAAGGCTCTTTGTGCCAATCAACCCTCTCCCATTTTCCACCCCATTGCATGGATTCTATGGAAGGTTGGAGGGTGCGAAATACTCCGGAAAATTATAAGTACAACTATTTAAAACTTTACAAAACAAAATATCAAGAAGAGAAATCGAAGACAGAAGAGAGATAATTATTTGACGAGTCAAACCGTACAAGAAATTACATAATAATTTATTTGTAATTTTGTTAATTTTTGTTTTTTTTTAATACGCACAGAGGTGACACTGCTCAGAGCCAGTGTGACTATGGCTTCCCCAATTGGAGTATGTTATCAGACTGAAGACAGTGGAGAGGGGAAGAAGATGGGGAAGATGAAGGTTGTGACGTACCTGTATATTCAGCTCTGGTCACCAAACACGGCTAAAGCCATTTCGAACAACGTTTGGATTCTGAATGATGGTATTTTACCAGGGCGATACTTAGAGTATCTTCCACTTTGTAATTAAATGATACCGATTATTATATAAACTATGCGGGTGATGGGCTAAAACAATTGATAAAATACACTTATTATAAAATGCTGTTAGGCGGGCATACAAAAGAATTTATGAAAAGTTTAAGTACTCCTAACTCCTTAATTCATTTCCGATGAAGAAAATATGTCACCCGCTATCTTCTCCGAGGCATTCCTTACTGCTTCGGTATAGGTGAAATATTATGAGATGAGCCGCCATCTTGGAATAAAGGGAAGTTTTTTTTGGCAGCTTTTCAAGGAATAATAATACACGGGAAAGGAAATAATTTTTGAAACAATTATTATTTGTTTTTGTGTGAAAAAGCTATCTGCAACTTTTCCGACTGCCTTTATGAGGAAATTTCGTGTTTGTTCAAACCTTGTTTACCTTTAGATAGTATTATTTTATATCGTCGCTGGAAAGGCAAAAGGGCTTTGGCTACACTTTGGTCAAAAAGTTAGTTGAATATGCAGTTTTGATCAATTATTTTTTCTGCATTGAAAGCTCTGACTCTCACTTGATTCTGACGAGTTTTGAGACCCTTCAGCCATCCAAAATATGTTTACCATTTGGGAGAAAACTTGACTCAAGCGACACAAGTTCGGGACTTTTTTTTAGCTTTTTGTCGCGTTAAGTAACTCAGTGAGAGCATTGAGTTACCTAAGTTTTTTTTTTAAATGTAACCAGGTACTGAAGACTTATGAATTTTATGGTAAAACCTTACCTTTCCGTCTAAGTCGAATACTATCCAGAGGTAAACAAGGTAAATATGGTAAATGACCGCTGCTTGCATAAAGAAGCTGCTTTTTATAATGTGAATACCGTCCGAAAGTCACAATTGACCGAAACCAGTGAAACTATAGCATCCCCTATTGGGGTATGTTGGTATGAGGGACGGGAGGGTTGGGGGAAGTAGCCTGACTATTCAAATCTAGTCACCGAACACGGCTAAAGCTAGTTCAAGCAATGTTTCGATTCTGAATGGTGATCTTCCACCAGGGCGATACTATATATGTAGTGCCACTATGGAAAGTGGCGTATAATTAATACTGCATGTTACTGCTAATTAATTACAGTGGAATCATTACGGTTTCAAACCCGCGAGCTCTAGACCCGTAGTCAAGGATTTTAGCCGCTCAGCCACTGAGGCAGTCAAATCTAGATCCATCTAAAATCTAGAGATCTGGTTTAGATTATAAGAATATTAATAATACTTGGCTAATTTGTATGGCGCCATTTTGGTGAAATATCACATCGAGGTTTACAAAACTTAAATTACCATAAAATTATTAGAATACCTAAAACTATCGGTAGAATCTCCTTTAATGTATTTATTTTTATATATTAATTATTTACATATGTCGCGGGCTGTGAAAAAGATTTGAACCTTTTGTTTAGTAGTAGATCGAGAATTTGCCGATCATTGAAATACTATTATATGGTGGGTTTAGATGCTAAATGCCTTAGCCTAGCTTTGCAAATAAGGGCAATTCGGTTATTTATGTATGTGATGTTCTCAAATATGAGTTTTGAGTTGACCTCTTATCTCTGTCGGGCCTTTTTTAAATTTTATTTTCATGTTTCCAGTAGATGTAAGCGTACTTACTTTTAATGGTTTTTCCCATTACATTGTTTTTTCGCTCTCTAAAAAATTACGTTAGCTGCCATCTTAAATTTGAAATTTGTTTTTTCATTCATAAACCAACGGACTATAGTCCAGTAACAAAAAAATACATAACACAAAATGGCAAAAAAAGAGCAACAGAAAAAGAACAGTACTTACATCATATTGTAATGAAGTAATGACAAAAATAAGACAAAATATACATTAGAAAGAAAATTCAAGTCAAAGCCAAGGTCAAGTCAAAGTTTTGGTGGAGTCATAAGAATGGAAAAAATCATTTAGACTGCTACCAAAAATTTCCAGACCATGGCTTGAGTTAACGAATCTCGACATTATAGACAGTGGAAAATGATACCCATAATTAGTAGAGTGATGATTGAGGAACAGCAATTCTTTGTTTCTGAGTCTACGGCATGGAATTTTGAACTGGATAAGTTGCAACAGAGAAGGTGAGTCTATAAAACAATTAATAATTTTGAAAATGCAAATTAAATCAAAGTCTTTCCTGCGCTTTTCTATGGACGAAATTTTTAATGTTTGTTCAATTTCATCATATAAATGATTGCATATCTCATAATAAATATCCATCATTTTGTTAGTTTTTTAGTTTCCTGCTTACTGTAGGTATGTGCTATTTTCATTTGTTCCACTTTATGTTTTTTCGAGTCATACAAAACGTCTCCAACTTTCCGACTACCATTTCGGGGAAATGCTGCGTTTGTTCATATCTTATTTGTTTCTAGATGGTGTTACATTGTGTTATTCCACTCTCGCAAATACGCATCTGGTCTATTAATTTCTATCTCCCTATCATTATCTGAAAACTCCCCAGAATGGACTTACCTCAAACTCTTCTCCCGATCGAAAAACTTTCTGGATGTCTTAATTCAGGTCTTCAAAACCAAATTATTTTTCAAGTCCAATTAAGTTTGAAGCGTTTGATAATTATTATGATTCGGTTTCTTCCATGAATGTATATGTTTGTCCACTCCTTTAATGGTTTTATTATCTGCCTCCAATTATAAAATTCGATTATCATAAACTGCTTTGTACTGTAGGTGTTTTTTTCTTATGGCGTATTTTATAGATCAGTGGACTGTGCATTAGACTTTGAGTCGGGATATTGTAGGTTCGATTACTTGGTTTTGCGGCTCCAGATCAGGTGTTAGGCTTTCAATATCTAAGTTTGATGATCTTTATATAAAAAAATTCGATAGCTGTCAGAAAGAATGAGAACTGTTAGAAAAAAAAACGCTACTTGGTTGAGAACTTAGGTTTATGGCAGAATTGATTGATGATTCATTTTTATTGAATTGATTTGCTTATTGTATACTAATTTTAAGGTGCTTATATTTTGTAAGCACTACTGAGGAAGTCATTTTAAATAAGAAAACTATTGGAGGTAACTGTATTGCAAAAATAAACATTAGGATAGAATAAAAAAAAAAAAATGTAATAGTGAATACCGCATAAGAGTCCCAACTGCTCCCTTTCGTCTGGAAACAGTAGGACTATGGCATCCTCATTTGGGGTATGTTGTGAAGCTGAAGAGAGTGGGAGGAGAAGGAGATGGGTAAGAGGAAGAGGAAGTTTGGGAGGTACCTGGAGATTTAGATCAAGTCGCCAAATACGACTTAACTCATTTTAAGCAACAAAATACTTTTATATTTTTTAAAATTTTAAAGACAAACATTCCCGAGTTACGAATAACCTGATAATATTTGAAAACCTCCTACTACCATCATAATACGCGGAAGATGTTGCTTGTCAAATGATGGAGTACTTATTTAGCGGAGGAATTGAACCCACGACGCACGGGTGGGAATCCCACGCGTTTGTCCACTCAGCTACTAACCGGTCAATTCTGGATGTTTGGCTTTCGCCAAGGCAATACTAAAAGTATCTACCACTCTGGAACGTGCCGCAAATATACCGTATTTTATTTTATATAAATTAAATGTGTTGTGACCTCAGAGCAAGAACATTTATGGAGAAAGAGCTAAATATATTGACCCAACCCATACAAATTTACGATAAATCACTTTCTCCGGGTTTTTACGTCGTAAACCGTGAGAGAGAAAGAAACAAGACAAGCTGTCACATAATATTGCACCACTTTTCGGTATGTAAGCATGTTCTCCGTCTCCTACAAATGGAATCGAATTATATCGCTTAATTTCGCGATAAAATTCAATTGCTGTAATTATTATTATGGATTCATCCTAGAATGTATTTCGGATATGACAACACTCAAACGAAGCTAAGAAAAATAGACGCAACGGCTTGGAATATGCAAAACGGGCCTGTACTTATTTTAAGGAGTTTTCATAAACAAAGCCATAAAACATAATGTCAGGTTCTTTGATGTAATTGACGAGTTTTATGGTTAGTGTGTAATAATTTATTCATGAAGAGATTCAGCGGAGGGCGGAAGATATAGTAGAAAGTTCACGTGAATACGTGAAGCCTTGAAGTAGGCGGTTGTTGACAAGGGGTAGATAGCGAACGGCCAATACTTGTTCATGGTTTGTGCCGAGTGGACGTTTACAAATTGTACTTGTGCAACCTCGTTGCATGCTGAATGCTGGACGCTTTGACAGCCGCACTATATATATTAAATTCTTCGACCGCAGCGCTCGTAGCATGCAGCATAAAATAATGGTGAATTCTTAGTAGATCAATGGTTAACATTTTTTCTAATTCTGGCTTTAAAAGTTGGAATTGGTGTGAGTATCTCGCAACAGAGGGCAGCTCGTTCCATAGACGTGATGCTTTCAAGAAATAATTGAACATCTAGATAGTAATCTTAACTAAACGACCGCGAATCAATGAGCTGGTGATATTTTCCACAAAAAACTTATACAAATATTGGTACACCATTACTAATATTTGTATAAGTATATATATTTGTAGTTGACGGCTTCCGTGGTCGAGTGGTAAGACGCTCGAATCTACGAATCCAGTCGCGGGTTCAAACCCGGCGTGCGCAAATAATTTTTACTTAATTAATATGTGTCAGAACACATTTAATTTATATAAAATAAAATAAACTATATTTGCGGCACGTTCCAGAATGGTAGACACTCTTGAGTATCGTCCTGGTGAAAGACCACCATTCAGAATCGAAACGTTACTTGAAATGGTTTTAGCCTCAGAGCAATAATATACAAGAGAGAGCGCTGCTGTAGTCAGTTTTGATGAACTTTGCCGGACTCGGCTAGACCTGGGCGTGGGACTAGGACTAGGGAATTTATACATTCATTTACAGCACATGTAGAGACAGTTATTTTTTTTATTCGTATAACCACTCACAGTATAGTTATAAACAAAAATATAGCATGTAACCTTAAAAATCGTTGGGTTATGTCAATTTATGTCGAATATCAAAACGTGTGGGCGGAGTCGACAGAGACGCGAGACACGAACACTCTAACAATACTTTAAAGCGGTGTGATAATTTGAGGAATTTTGACGTCTCTTTCTTTCTCATAGTGTACGACGTAAAGACCCGGAGAAAGTGATTTATCTTAAGTTTGTATAGGTTGGGTAAAAATAATTAGCTCTCTCTCTAGATATTGTGACTCTAAGGTTTTACCTTCCTTCCTCTTCCCCATCTCCTTCCCCTCTCCACTATCTTTATCCTCCCAACATACCTCAATTGGAAATGCCATAGTCTCACTGGTTCTAGACGGTTGGGAGCAGTTGGGACTTTTGTGAGATATTCGCTATAAAAATAAAATTGAAATAAAATTATATTTCTACTTGCTTTATTAGATAAGTTACTCTCGTAATAAAAAGTCCCAAAAGTATGAATCCCCTGCAGCCATTACCGCAATTTAGTGTTTAATATCCCATCAATAAAACAATAAAAATAAAATTACATGAATCCACCCCTATTAATCTCTGCATTACTAAAGAGAAAAGGGGCCTTTTTATTCGGAACTCTTTTTGTCAATTTATCAACAAAAAAATGGTTATTTTTATCAAGCAAGGCCAGCTTAATTTGAGGGAATACCCACATAGATTTTTAATATATAGCTCTGGTCAATGTAATTTGAAAAATGCTTTTATTTTTTTACTGTGGTCAGAAAACATTAAGCAATTTTCCATTTTTTTTTGGACGGAAAATATAAAAGAGGGTTGAGGGAGGGCCTTCCGCTCCGGTCAGAGCTTGTTTTGTTGGTCTTGGCAGTCTAGACTGTTGTTCCTAATTGAATAAGGTTAAGGCAGACACACTTGCTATCATTTGCACTAGCAACATTGAAGCTTCGTCAGAAGAAAATATTTCTTTATAGCAATTCAAAGTTTTTTAATAGTTTTTGAGTAAACTACGTAGATTTATATTAGTGAGGTACCACCGAATTTTTCCCAAGATTCAACACCCATTTTTAGAATTATTTTTTCATAATGACTTTACAAATATACTATACATAAAGCTAATTGGCAACCATTATGATTTCATTTCCTATCAAAAAATAATAGTAAGTTTCATAAGAAATGCTACCACGGAACGAATGATAATACATTTATGAAAACGTCATAAATTTTTTTAACTGTTAATTTTTTTCCAGAAATTAAATCACAAAAAGAGACATAAGTGGAGCTATAAATCATATGACTAACTAAACATGACGACGTTCCCCCGCAGGATTAGGCAGAGAGGAAGAACCGCCGTATAACTCTGTCTTAGCACACATTCTTTGCTTCATTCGCATTCATACAACGAATACATTAGCTTATGTTATTCTGACATTGTACATGACCCGATTCAAGTATTTGATTCACTTGATCGTGCCATGTCTTCCTCGTGCCTCCCCAACTTCTTCTTCCATTTACTTTAAATCTAACAAACAATCTAAACCTCCCTTTCTTGATCCTAAACATCACGCTTACACCAGCCTTGCATTATTTCCGGATGCCCACATTTAACATGGCCATACATGGTTTTACCGCATATACGCCTCAGGGATCTCATTTCCAGAGCATTCAGTCTACTTTCTCATTTCCTCTGCCATTATTTCCATTCCTTACTGCCATACATCAGGGTTGGTATAAGCACTCCATTGCGGACTGCTAGCTTCGATTCTTCGGACATTTTTTTATTTGCTCCAACAGCGTTCAGTCCTCCATTAATGGAGTTTCCTGCATTCACCTTTCTTTCAATATCATTATCAGCCTCTCCGTCTCTCAGTCTCTCGTAAACATACTTCCTAGATACACAAACTCATCAACTTGCTCCAAGTATTTATCATTCACAACTATATTGCACGCTGTTCTCGTACTCTCACTTTCAAACACCATGACTTAACCATAAATCATATATTTAAAAAATAATCTGGAACCAGCCCAATCTGTGTAAAAACAAAATTTATGTTGAATGAATTCATGAATATATACTCGTATAGCGGATACAATTTTCATAGCCTCACGAAGAAGGTAAGTAGTTTGAAAAAAACTTTCGAGTACCTACTCTCCTGTTTATTTTGTGTTCTTTCATTTGCCTTCTGTCGTATTGTGAAATGACAAAGGCACAGTTGTAAGATGGCACTAGAGTGATATTCTGAAACTGTAGTGCGAAATGAAATACCAACATATTAGTCCTTCTGTGGAAAGTAAACCTTTCTGTCTCCCACCCCTTCTTTGTTGAAATTATTCGAGATAAGTATAATGCAAATTTGACTAAATTTACTATTCAACTTAATTTGACAGTTGAGATATTTACATATTATTTGGAATGTTTTTACATAAAATATATACTTATTTTCTAGGTAGTTTTAAATAGTTCTTGATCTAATTAACAAGCATTCCACTTTTGACAACGCATTGCTTTTTTCTTCCGATCTTGGCGTTCAAATAAACAATTGAATGAAACGTCACTGTGTAGCATTTTAATACTAGCAATACTACAAATGATTTATCTATAAATTCTACTTAGGTATTAAGAAAAATGTCTGAGGGTTCCAGTGAATACAATTTTTTAACTGTCATCCTTTAAATTATATGAAAAACATACTAAAATTTCAGTAAAAGGCGCAGTTTGAAAACCGGCGAAGGCATTTTTGAACGTTTTACCTAAAATTCCAATTCGCATTTCATAAAGAAATCAAAAGATTACTGTTTAAGAATTGGATTCACTGGAAACCTTAGATATTTTTCTAGCTACCTGTTTAGAATAATAAAAAACAACATGTAGTTTTGCTTGTACTAGAAAAATAAAAAAGTGTGTATCTTTGGGTGCTGACCCTTAAGAACCTGAACTATACAAGAAATAAAAAAGCAACATATTTAGGGCGCCGCGGCCTGTCTTATTCGCCACGAAATATATCCACGTTCCATCCACAGTCATTACGTGAAAACCATCTTTATATTGTCTCATACATTCCAAGCTGTGTTAACTATGGGAGCGCTTGAAAAAATCGTCACATTTGCATCATACTATGACTTAGGTTGGCGTGTTTCAAAAATTCGTTACATTTGACAACGTCATAATTGACATCGTCACATTTGACATCGTCACATTTGAAAATTTTCACATTTGACATCGTCACAATTCAATGATAAGCGCCATTTTGTTTTTACTTTTTATTTCGAACGGTCCCTAGTAAACGCTGACTATTGGTCCGTTTGAGCTTTTGAACAATTTGTGACAAGCTAAAAAGCATAACGGTCATGTTGTTATATTTGTCTGCTGATCTCAACTTTTTTAAACCGAAAACTGGCCTAGAATATGCGCTTAAGGGGACCAGTAAAATGTCGAAATAAAAAAATAGCGCAATTTTTATTGTAATAATGTCAAATGTGGCGAAAGTTTTAAGCACCTTAACTTTAGTGATATAATAACGTTTTTATTCCAGAAGGTATGCAGGAGTAGTGTAATGCAATACATTCTATAATTTATAGTAATAATACATAAAATAAATACACAATAATAAAGAAAAAAAAAAAAAACATAAATTCATGGGAAAAAATAAAAAATGTAAAATCTGTTACTGTAGGATATTAGGTCACATGTCTACAGAAGGCCCTCAAGAGGGTTTCCATCCAGGCAGCATTAAGATTGATGGGGCCAATATCTTATTCCAATGAGCTTCTATGCAAGAATTCTAGATCTGACGGGATACCACAGGTGGGTTTATAAGAACCGTGCTTTATTATTTAACGCGTTTTTACTTCTCTATAAAGTCCAACAAAAAATAATTCTCGTAAATCAACCTTAGCAGTCAAGATTTCCTTTCGAAGTCAGCGTGCACGACCAACCAAGGACTCGAACCACTTCCCATCATCCCTTGTAAATCAGCAATTTTACAACCTTCCTCGGGGTGATTCGGGCCTCCATTTCCTGTGGAATTATGTGAATTTGTGTGACTTCGGTTCGTGCGTTCGAATCTTTTGGAATTTCTGAAATCTTTGGAGGAAACTTATTTTTTTACGTTTGCAGAGCTAGGGATCACGTCTCACGTAGATGACATGCGCAGCCTCCGAATGCCGTACGATACACGTTTCACTAAGTTTCACGAGCTGTTGCCGTGAAGTTATACTTGTAAGGATTTTAGAGGGACGTTTAAAATAGGCTTACAACTCTTAACTTATAACTTACAACGTCAGTACATAAGTATGTAAAGTTAGTCAGATAAGAAAATATAAGGGTATTCGTATAAGCCCCAGTTTAGAGAATTACAACTTTTTTTTTAAGAAAGCAATTACTTTGTGGTTCGACATATTTATTAAAAGGAAAAAAAAACTTTGTATAGGACAACAGATTTTATTTTAATTTTTATTTCCGACCGGTTTCGCTTAGCCTAAGCATCATCATATGTTGTACCCTGATGATGCTTGGGCCAAGCGAAACCGGTTGGTTATAAAAAATAGAATAAAATGTCTGGTCTTAATCAAAGCTATTTGTTCGTTTCATTAAAATGGTAGTCTAACCGACTCTAGACGGTTGGGAGCAGTTGGGCCTCTTGTACGGTATTCACTATAAAAAAGACAATATTGCAAAACGCATCCAGTTTAGACAACAATCGGGCGAAACCGGGTAATATGTTATAATCAAGCGACGGCTTATCAATCCTATGGATATTATTTATTGCAGACAGTGTGAAAAGCGTGCATATCAAAAAAATGAATTTTTCAGTATAATATCTACCCGCTTCAGTTTGTGTTAGATAGGTAGAATAATCTAATGTGTTTTAATAAAACAAATATATAACTTTATTCCACTTTTATTTTATGACTGGACCGGTTTCAGCCTATGACGGCCATCTTCAGACTAGTACATGTTGTTGTTAACCTACGGCTTATATACTATTTTTGGGGATGTCAGGGGTATAAAGGAAATAAAGTTATATATTTGTTTTATTAAATCATTAAAATGGAATTCCACCACGAATTAACAGTTTCAAAATTAGAAATAATCTAATGTGTGTTCTAGAGTGATTGATTTACTAGATTTACGACTGCTGGGCTCGTATAAACGTACGATTGTATAGTCATAGGCGGTATAATAATACACGGGATTAATCGATGGAATAATTATCCTATCCAATAGACAGAATATTGTATTATTCCAATGAATTCTGTTCAGATTTTATGAGTGGGTTTGTTTGCGGGGAGAATTGGATATCGCGCCTTCCCGAATCAAAGAGAATAATGTCACCCAGCGGCTTTGGAATTCTGTAAATGAACTGTATTATCTCTATACTCCTCGATAATAGCATTTATGGATGTCTGAACATGAGACAATGCGTGATTTTGATACTAAGTAGGTCGTTACATGAGATTCCACTATCAAAAAGAGTAAGGCGTTACAATAATAAACGACCAAAATATAAATGCATAAATTCTCTGTGCGCAAGGAATGTATGTAATCATGTTATTTGTCACATGTTATTTTTCAAAAGTTACTTCCAAACCTTCCTCTTCCCCATCTCCTTGCCCTCAGCACTACCTTCAGCCTCACAACATACCCTGATTATGGATGCCATAGTCTCACTGGTTCTAGACGGTTGGGAGCAGTTAGGACTCTTGTGCGGTATTCACTGTAAAAATAAATAAACAAAGTTAATATATTATTATTAAGCCAAAAAGAATATGAATTATAGTTAGATACTTTATAAACATTGATGTACAAGTAACTAAAATAAACTAAATAAAACAAAACAAATTGTTACCAAGCAGGAAATTTCTACAAAACTTACTAATTTAAAACATTCAGACGATTTCGCGATGACATTTGAGTTAGAAAACAGACGCTTTATTCTTCTCAGTCCAGGGTGATGAATGTTTAGTGGTGTAATTTCCACCCCCTCTTTAATACTTTCCCTTGGCGACAAGGGAGGTTTTCACATCCCCTTCCTCCGCTGCATTGTCTAAGTGCTAAAAATTCTACATGCAAATGACCTTTGTTAATTTCTCTTTGTACATGGTACAGCGCTGCTCGACAAGAATATGAATGGAAGAATTATTATAAGCATCCGGTGTTTAATATACATAGCTCTTGTCATTTCAGTATAACGTGGAAAGTACACAGTTTACACAGTTTTAAGTAAAATATCGTTGCTAGAAAGGCAAAAGGGTTTCAGCGATACTTTGGTCGAAAATTAGGTAAATATGCAGTTTTGATCAGTGTTTTTTTCTGCATCGAAAGCTCTGACTCTCGTTTGATTCTGAAGACTCAAACCCTTCAGCCATCCAAAATATATTTACCATTTGGAAGAACGCTCGACTCAAGCGACACGAGTTTGAAATTTTTTTCAGCTTTTTGTCGCTTAGTGAGAGCATTGAGTTACTTGAGTTTTTTTTTTAAATCCAACCAGATACTGAAATCTTATTTTTACTGTAAATCTTCCCAAAATGGCGCCTCAGTCCTTTGCCTTTCCGGTGACGACATGTCTACTTACCTAGTAAATATATAACTTAACGAAAATAGTAGGGAGGAGAAGGAGATGGAGAAGACGATGGTTGAAAAGTACCTGGCTATTCAGAGCTGGTCACCAAACACGGCTTAAGCCATTTCAAGTAACGTTTCAATTTTGAATGGTGACCTTTCACGGGGGTGATACTAAGAGTATCTACCACTCTGGAACGTGCCGTAAATATGCTACATATTATTTTATATGAATTAAATGTAGTATGACAAATATTGATTAAATTAAAGTTATTTGCGCACCCCGGGTTTAAACCAGCAACCTCTGGATTCGTAGACGAACGTCTTACCACTCGCCAACGCAAGCCGTCTAATGGATGTACAGTTGCCCTGTGGGAAACCCGCTTACACAGCGCAAGTGTAAACTGTGCGTCTAAGTTTGAGTTTAGACTCACGGAATTCAATAATTCGTTTGTGTGAAAGCACTATGAAACAATACACGATCCGAATCCAGAAGAAATCCCTTGATCGTGCCATGTCTTCCTCGGGCGTCCCGAACGCTTCTACCATTCACTTTCTTTTCGTATATTTTCCCTTTATACCCAGTCCGTTTTATGGAAAAATTGAATTCAAGGATTCGCCCGAGACATAGTTCGGACTATCAAATCATACGCGGTTTATTTTGACCTTAAACACATATGTTAATGTATTGACCTCTTTACTTCACAGCTTAATGTATTATTATTTAAAATAATAAGCTGAACCTTGTGGAAAACAGAGTTCCAAAAATAAACCAAAAAAATTTCCCATAAATTATGCTTTTAATTAAATAAAAAACACACGTTGTTTAAATCCACTTTATTTTTGTATAAGTCAACTAGTTTCGACTCTCCTGAGGCTTCATCGGGACTTAAAAATATACTAATGAAATTAGAGGAATGTGCATATATATATATATAATGGTGAACATGGGGAAAAGGAAGATATAGTATTAGGAGTGAGACAACAATATAACAATAGGACAAAAGAAACGTATCATATAATGTATTTAGTTAAGTGGGCGAGGGGAAGATAGAAGGGGTAGCAGAACGTCAAGTTTGAGGGGAGGAAGAGGTGGAGGGGAAGGGAAACATGTTTAGAATAGGGCTATAAGTTAAATTCTTTTGGTTATTTAAAAGGTGATTATCATTAAGTTTTACTGATTTAGTTATTTATTTTAATATTCTACATAAAAATGGAATAGGCCTACGGCTAAACAACTTAGAAGCCCTGGAGTGCCCCCCCAATCATGTCAATCCACAAAGTGTTTGCTTTTTCTGATAATTATGATTTTCTTGCAAAAATCTATCAACATTTGACGGCCTGCATGGTCGAGTGGTAAGACGCTCGACTATGAATCCACAGGTCGCGGGTTCGAACCTGGCATGCGCAAATAAATTTTACTTAACTAATATGTGTTGTAACACATTTAATTGATATAAAAATAAAATATACTATAGTTGCGGCACGTTCCAGAGTGGCAGATACTCTAAGTATCGCCCTGGTGAAAGACCACCATTCAGAATAGAAACGTTGCTTGAAATGGCTTTAGCCGTGTTTGGTGACCAGATCTCAATAGCCAGGTACGTCTCAACCTTCCCCTTCCTCATCTCCTTCCCCTCCTCACTAACTTCAGCCTCACAGCATATCCCTATTGGGGATGCCACAGTCTCACTGGCTCTAGACGGTTGGGAGCAGTTGAGACTCTTGTGCGGTATTCACGTAAAAAAAAGCATGGAAATACTTGCTTCAATTGTGCTGTGAACAACTAGGTCATCCAAATACTTCCAAAGGTCAGAACTGTAATTTAACACGGTTAGCTTTACCGTGGCTAGAAAATTCTTCGGTGTTCAGCCCCTCATGTGATGCTATTTATTGGAGCTACCCACCACTAACGACTTTCAAAATTTGTTGCACAATGGTACAGGAACCTGCCTTCTAAATTGCAGTCACAAAAGATTGTCATTTAAACATTTTCCACGAGGCTCACCGACACTAAAAAGATAAAATAATAAATCGTTGTGAAAATAAATTTATGGGTTGTGTCCCTAGCTGAAAACCCCAGTCTTTGTGTATATTGATTAGCTGTTATGTGTTAATTATGGGCTGGCCCGGAGTAAATAATGGCTGATCTGAATTTTATTACGTCACTTGATAAACCCTGTAATTAATTTGATCTTTATCTCTTTCAGGAAAATTGAGTGAATATTCGCATCAACTCGCACTGTTATCTAAACCCACGTTCGTGAATATGGCGTTTTTATTACTTTTACAGCAGGATGTTTGTTCATTTTGTATTGCAGTAACTGTACTGAAGCGAAACGAAATTTTTCATTGGCTTTTAATTTCTTTATGAAAGTATGGTAGTAGTGGCTAGCAGAGAATTTTTTTTCTGTTTTCGCACTTTCATATTGTAAAGTTATTTTATATATTGTGTTTTATTTTTACGTTCTATTATCATAATCCAAAGCTTGGTGAAAAAGAACTTTCAAAGAATTTTGAAAATCGGATAATTTTTAGAAAAACACTTTTTTTCTCACAATACTAAGTGACATTCAAAAAAATTTATTTTTTATTTTTTATAAAAACGTAAACATACAAAATACATTTGGTAAATTAATCCGAGGAGTTAAAAAAAACTTATTCTGGGAAGAGCAACATTATAAAACAAAAAGGAATAATATTTTTACAAATACTTACAAATTCCAAATGGGAAGCACAAAAGAAGAGGGAACAAGCGAAAAAACACATCAAAAAGAGACTCATAGAAAAGAGACTCATAAGAGTAGAGACCAGTTTATTATTTGTTATTTTTTATCTGGCGCTTTATAATATTTTCGCCGGAAAGGCAAAAGGGCTGAAGTACCATTTCGGAAAGCTTACACCAGAGCACTTTAAAATTATTTTTTTTACAATAAAAGTAGTTTTACAATAGTCTTTAGTACTTGGTTGGATTTAAAAAAAAAAGTCATCTCTGGTAACTTAATGCTCTCACTGAGTTACCTACAAAAGAATAATAAACGCCACAAAAGTCTTCAGAATTAAACGAGAGTCAGAGCATTCGATGCAGAAAAAGCTGTATATTTAACTTATTTTTTAACAAAGTGTCCCTTAAGCCCTTTTGCCTTTCCAGCAGTGATATATTTAACGAACATATTTGGCACTAAAAGGGTAGAGCCATGTTATTTGGTGCCACAGAATACTGAGATTTACACATTCGCTATCCATTTATACATAAAAAACATAAAATTTCGCATATTGCACAAAATGACGAACAATTTAACCGATTATTTTAAATTACCTTAAAATAATAAAGGTCATTAAGACTCTTTGTTTTTATTTCCAGGTATTCACATGATCTAACAACACTTGACTTGACCTTAAACACCTTCCTCACACCTGCCAATCAATATTAGACTGTACAGCTCGGCACGGTCAATGTAATATTAATAAAGGTGTTATTTATACAGTGCAGTTTTATGATAGTTCACCTCGAGTATGCTTCACACTAAATTACCCAACCTAATATAACAACGAGAAAACAACATAAAACAAATATCTATGCAAACTAAAACTATCTAAAATCACGATAGCTATCATAAAACTTCTTTTTTTCTGATATGGGTTTAACAGTGCATGGGCACATCAACATATTAAAAAAACAATTCGGTAAAAGTTAAGGTTGAAAAGAAATCCTGATGAAAAGCATTTATAAATATTAGAAAAAAATTGTTCAAGTAAAGAAAATGAAATAATATTACAAACAGCTACCGTGTTGGTACTTAAAAACATTAATATCAAAGTATTATAAGGCAACGATTCTAAAACGAAGTATGAATATAACAATAAAACAAAAAAATATTTTATGGCAATTAGCATATGGTAAATGGTTTTCAGTAGACAGTAAAGACATAGAGTTGCAAAGGTATAAGTAAGGAGAAAACCGAAATTTTGTATTTTCAAATAAGGACGCTTTAAAAAATATTACTATAAATTTCATTTCTGCGTACATACATTTAAATATATGTAAATATTTTTATTTTTTTTTAATAAAGACAAACCTTCCCGGATTACGAATAACTTGACAGTTTTTGAAAAACACCTACCTAAACTACTACCATCATAATATGCGAAAAATGTTGCTTGTGCAATGATGGAGGACTTAGCCAGCAGAGGAATTGAACCCACGAGGACCGGGTGGGAATCCAACGCGTTTGTCCACTCAGCCACCGACCGACACATGAAGCTATATTTTAAATATGGGATTATATAAACAAGTATATCTTTGATACCCGTTTGAACTCTGCTGAATTCTGTATATCGGAAAGATTTAAGGGAAGCAGTTTCCAGATGACTGGACTGAATATACCAAAAGCGCGATCATAGTAGGCAGGTTTATTTGATCGAGATAGTTCAACTAATTTATTAGCAGTATCAACATCTGTTGACCACGATGAAAGCTGTCTATCACTTAAGTCTTGTAACTTTGTTAACTTTGCCAGTGTCCAAATGAGAAGCAAACGAACAAAATAACAATTTTTGACACCATAGATGTTTTGTATTCCCAAAATTAAACTGGCGATAAAGTTAAGCGTGTCAAGTCGTAGATAATAAAATACCTTTTCTACATTTTTCGGACGAAAAAGAATGTTGCAGGATTCAATGAGTGAAAAAAATAACAGTGACGGGCATAATCGATTATAAATTATTTAAAAAATCGTTCAGTTTTAAGTTCCGTTTGAATTCCGAGTCTAGGTCCGTTTCAGGTTTTGGACAAATTGTTATCAGCCGAAAAGCATGAAGGTCATGTTGTTATTCTTAATCACAGCTTGTTCAAAAGTTGAAACTGACATAATAAATTGAAGTAAGAATATACATGGAAAACTACCTTTGCGAAACAGTGTAGTCGGTATTGTTGACAGTGCCTCAAATAGAAAGAGACAAATATATGTTAAAGGAAATTGGATAGACTATTAGTTACCGCCCACATGGAATTTGAACATTTTTAATAAACATACTCGTATTTGAATACATTAAAGAAAACAATATCAATACACCATTAAAATGATTTATAAAGTTAAAATATCACAAAAACACTAATAACAGAAGGTTTGCCAAAATAACGATGGAAGTTTTTTGTTGATTTAATGTCTTTATATCATTAAAAATTCTAAAGTTTGGTCAAAAATATTTAAAACTGCTGAAATACCTCTAAAAATTGATGTTTTATAATCTTTGTTTGGTCTTATTTGAAAATTCACGCATAGCGCATATCACCATCATGTTCGATTTATTTGTACAACCACTGCAAGTTATTTAATCAACACAGATATAGGAAATAACCTCAAAATCCGTTGGCGTAAGTTATACGACTCGATGATCTGAAGTTAGCGCGGACGGAGAACATTCTTATATACTTAGAAGTGCTGCAATATTATGTGAAGACAACAGACTTTTCTTGTCTCTTTCTCTCTCATGGTATACGACGTAAAAACCCCTTGAAAGTGATTTATCGCAAATTTGTATTGGTTGGGTAAAATTATTTAGCTCTCTCTCCATGTATTTTCTTACTCCAAGCATAAAAACAAAATGGAGCTTATCAATATACTAATTAATAGTATGCCCACCTATGGAGTTATTTCCTCCCTACAATAATTGGTATATTAAATCTGGACCATACAACCGCTGAGTGGTCCGCGCTGCAATAAATGCCTTATGTCCACAGTGATAATCACAATGTAATATTGATAGATAGCGATCGGAAACCACTTCATATCGGCTTTTGATCTGAACAAAACCTTATTAGATCTGATGGCAAAGTAGACTATATTAGATTCTTTGTATGGGTTTATCCAAGTTTAATTTGTTTATTAAACTGCTTGGGGTCAATGGGGCTATGGCATCCGCAATTGGGGTGTGTTTTGAGGCTGAAAAGAGTAGGGATGGTAGAGGGATAGGGTAGATCAAAGTTGCCATTTAGATCTTGTCACTAAACTAGGTTAAAGCTATTTCTATCAGCGTTTCGATACAGAATAGAGATTTTTCATCAAGCAACACAAATAAATTTTAGTTTACCAGAGTGGACACATTGAAAAAATGTTATCGTAGCCGAAAACGATTAGATTATTTAAAAAAAAATGAATTACTGTATGAAGATTTTCTAGATTTTCCATTTTGGGTGGTGCAGTACGCCAGTTTCGGCTATGTTGTCAAGCTGAAGAGAGTACGGAGGGTAAGGAGATGAGGAAAAGGAAGTTTGTGGATTACCTGGTCATTTAGATCGTGTCACTATACTTAAAAGTAAGAAAAAGGGTTAAAGCTAAAGACGGCCTCCATAGTCGAGTGGTAAGACGCTTGAGTACGAATCCAAAGGTCGCGTGTTCAAACCCGGCGTGCGCTAAGAACCTTTTTTAATTAATATGTGTCATAACACATTTAATTCGTATAAATAATAAAAAAAAGTATATTTGCGGCACGTTCCAGAGTGGTAGATACTTTAAGTATCGCCCTGGTGAAAGACCACCATTCAGAATCGAAGCGTTGCTTGAAATGGCTTTAACCGTGTTTGGTGACCAGATCTGAATAGCCAGGTACTTCCTAATCTTCTTCTTCCCCATCTCATTCCCCTCCCCATTACCTGCAGCCTCACAACATACCCCAATCGGGGATGCCATAGTCTCACTGTCTCTAGACGCTTGGGAGCAGTTGGGACTCTTGTGCGGTATTCACTATGAAAAATAAAAATAAAAACGACGCCATTGATGTTATTGCTGTCGAAAACGATTTTTTGTTTTGAAAATTTTATTTTATTGTATAAAGATTTTTCAGTTTTAGTGGTGCAGTGCACAAGTTTGCTGAAAATCTTCATTCAAAAATGAAACACATTTTCGTCTACAAATTGTTTTTTTTTTGTTCAATATAAACGCTCTAGCACAATAAAAAGTCACGAGCCGCCACTGCGAAATAATACCTACCACCCTGGAACGTATCGCTTACATACCCGATTATATAAATTACATAAATTAACCTTTATGTGACTGAAACTGTGACTCTTCGGATTTCAGCATAGATTTTTTTTAATGTTCCAGTAAGTCTAACCGGCTGAAACTTGAAAAAATTGAATTCTCCACAACAGTGAAAATGAATAATTGAACATAACCGTTGGATATGTGGAGGGTGGTGTGCTAGCGGAAAACAAATAAGTATAATTTACAACTTCTGATGACTGAAAGAGTACCCGGGTACCCTCATGTGTTTTATATGATTTTTTGTAAGCTTGTCCGTATTTATTAATCAATCTATCTTTTTTAAGATGATAAATATGATGTACTGTTGTGTTCAAAGTACATCACCTGTATCCTTAATACTATTTAATTAAAAACCCCAAGAAAATATGGTACTGGGTGAAATTCCTTTCCACTTCCCCAAGTATTGAACTGAGTCGAAATTTATTACGTCATTAAAGTGGTCCGGCAAACTTCATCAAATGATAAACTGTAAAAGAAACCTTCATATCAATTTTAAAAGGTGTGATTTTTTTCAGTCACATAAGGGTTAGATATATTATTTTTTAAATTACGCATGTAGGGTTTCGAACACGCGACCTCTGGATTTGCAGCCTAGGATCTTAACCGCTCGGCCACGGAGGTCGTCAATAGAGTTACCAAGAAGGACTGAATATATTTTCAATACGTAAAAATTTGTCTTTGTCACGTCTGTTTGTGGTTTTCTATGGCGTAGAGAATTTATTTTATTTGTAATTTGGGGCGTAGTAGCGTAGCTTTCTGCGTAGCGTTCAGGAGCACGTGTCAATTTCATGGCAATATTGTCAAAATACTCGTTATTTGGCAAGCTTTCGAGGAACACTCTTCGTTTAGCGTACGGGTTTGAGAGATAGGGTTAAATGGAATACTTGAAATGCGTACGTAAATTTATTGCCTACGTGAAAATCGTTTAGTCGTGGTATTTCACGCTTCTAAGAAACCCACTAACCTGTCTAGTTGTGTTCATCCAAGTATTTTTTTCTTTGGAAAAAAAGTTGCATATTCGATACAACATTTTTCCGAAAAGACAAACCGATAAGAAGTGTGTTGTGGGCGTGTTCGTGTGGCCTAAACTCTGTCAATTTTTTTCTTACTTCTAATAAAATTGATCAAAAATGTTCAAGTATCGACCGTTCATTCTTGAAAAGATTTTCAATTTCATTAACCTGTCTGGGGCCTAGGAGTCAAAATATCTTAAATTTAATTGACATTTAAATAACATTAGTTTTCTTTCTAATCTCGGTATAAATTACACTTTTTGGGAATATCATTTCAGTGGCGTATATTCACATCATTTGCATTTGTAATGTTAGAATCGTTACCTTATAATACTTTAATATTGATGTTTTTAAATGCCAACACGTTTATTTTCTTCAATATATTTCCCTTTCTTTACTTTAACAAATCTGTTTATATTTATACATATTCTACATCTGTTTTTTTTACACCCTTAGCTACTAGTAATTTTTTTTTTTATCTGTTGATGTACACATGCACTGTTATACCCATTTCTGAACTTTTTTTGTATATTTCATGATTGTAGATTTAGTTTTAATTGGCATATATATTATGTTTTTGTTGTTATATTAGTTTAGGTAAATTAGTACAAAACGCATCTGAGGTGATCTATCACAAAACTGCGCTTTATAAATTTACTGTCATTATTATTGTTAGTGGCTATAGTATTGTGTAAGGAGTTAATTCCTAATTAAGTTATTTGAGTATATGAAGATAAGTGTGTTTGATCGTGCTTTGTGCTGGTAAATGTCAGAACTAAAAGTTGGTTTAATGTTGGTGTGTGACGAGTGTTGAATTATTTGTAATATGGCAGTTGTAATGTTATTAAATTGAAGTAGGAGTATTCTATTCTATCTTCCAAGTTTATGTAATCGCTCATACAATGCCATAATCTATATATTATCTATGAGCTTTATCTAATCACGCCAGCTTTTAATAATGGATGCAGCTTAAAGCTTATTTGAATGATTATAGTTGCATTCCTGCAAAAGTACTCGATAAAGTGTCTTTCTTATCTAGAATAATAAGTAGAAAAAAGTTATCTCGACTAATTGAATCATCAATTAAGAGCTGGTACACACCAGGTGCTCTCGAGTGCGCATTTCTGAAACGAGAGCTTTGAGATTCTAGACATCTACAGAGGCTGTACACGCTTAAACGCGCGCTTTTAGGATGGGTCTCTTGTAATCAACAACACGGCCAAAGCTTTGCGTTTTATATTCCTACTCAAAAACAAAAGCAAAATACATTTTCAGTATAATCTTAAAACGTTTCTTTATTTGGCTATAGCTTTTCTAGCGACAACATCTGTGGTCTGTAGTAATTACAGTCACTTATCTCTGTAATCTCTGTGTGTGTGTAAAAATCAGTAACTAAACACATACGAGTATGTCCAAACGCCGCCAAAGACAGAGTAGATTATTCTATGTTCACTAGACTACACAAAATATATATGTATGCATGTATACTGTGAGCTGTGTGCGCGTTCAAGTGACTCGTTTGTGTTAGTATCTTTGTTAGTGTGTAGGCAGTGCTTTTACAGAACAAATGCAATAGCAATCAGTGACATCTGTCGGTACCTTTATGTATTATCAATTAATCCGCTGTTTTTTCTACTGCCTACTCTGATCTAAAACTTTGTGCACGCCGCTGCTTGTGACATGCTCTCTTAGAGTATATAGTGGTATCAATCCAAGGCAGCGTAGTCAGTTTATGATGATTTTTACCTGACTCGGCGGACCTGGGCGTGGCTAAGACTAAGGGTAGGGTATTTATACATCCATTCATATCACATATCGACATAAAGTTTTTGTTTATTCGTATAACCACTTTTTCACAGTATTGATATCAACAAAAAATATAGTTTAGTGGCATAATAAAAAATGTGGGCGGAGTCCCGCGGTGACCCAGGAGCCCAAGGTCATTGTGAAAGTACATAGAAGCGGAGTATTATATTTGTTGTCTCTTTCTCTCTCATGGTGTACGATGTAAAAACCCGGAGAAAGTGATTTATCGCAAGTTTGTATCGGTTGGAAAAAAATTATTAGCTCTCTCTCCATACATTGTTTCTCCAAGCATGCTCTGGACCAAAAGGTCGAGGATTCAATTTAATTTAGTTCTCCAACTCTCTTCCCTTTTCACTTATTTCTGCCCTACAACATTTCAAAATAAATTGATAATTCCTTCGTCACTCCGACTCCGTGCAGCGGGACTCATCTAGCTAGTGTTACGTAAAGTAATTTAAATTTCGCATGGTGAAATTCTTAGAGTAATTGTGAACATTTTTCTTCATTATTTCGTCAGCCGAATGACATTGCGAGTCTTTCCATATTTCAAACGACATCTTCAAGGCTACTTGTCACCCCAACTCCCAAAAGATATAATCAAATTATTCATGAAAACAACCCACATTTCACATTTCATTACGAAGAAAATGTCACTAACGCTCTGGTCAAATTGATACTAACGTAATAATTCACGTGTTCTGTTTTTTTAGGGTAATAACGTTTTAAGGATCACTAGGAAAAAATGCAACAAAATTGATACTCAATCACAGGAACCCGATGTCGAATTGACAAATGAAATAAAAAAAAACATATGACAGAGCTTTTTCCAAAGAGAATAATTGAGGGGCTTAGAAGCAAAGGCAGCAATCTCATTATTATAAAGAAATGGAGAATGACGGGTACAAAAATGTTAGTGCACATAAAACTAGGAACAATTTGAAACAATTATCTGTAAATTTATCAACATATTCACAAAAGAAAAGTGCATTAAACGTTAAATCAACTTTCTAAGAAATAATTTGAAATAGAGGAGATTGCTGCCTTTGCTTCTAAGCCCCTCAATAAACAGTGACACAAATTTCCATTGTTCGCGATTGAATTCCACTGTAGATTGGAATATTAAATAAAAAGTTAATTACTTCGAGCGGGATCGGTTTTGATCTGCCGTAGATACTGACGTATGGCCGTAGCCATCTTCATAACATACACATCGTTCCCGTTAAGGCAAAAGGACTTAAGCGACACTTTGGTAAAAAATGTTCCCGAGCATGACTGCAGATCGCCAACGAACTAACAACAGCTCACGTCGACTAAGCATGCTTAATTTAGTCGATGCCGATGGAATCGTTCCCGAGCATGACTGCAGATCGCCAACGAACTAATAAAAGCTCACATCGACTAAGCATGCTTAATTTAGTCGATGTCGACGGAATCGTTCCCGAGCATGACTGCAGATCGCCAACGAACTAACAATAGCTCACATCGACTAAATATGCTTAATTAAATCAATGTGAACAGTCGTTTGTTCGTTGCTAGGTGGTAACCATTTCAATTGGATGAAATTCGGATGAAGTTCTCCGAATGCCGAGAACACGTGGAACAAAACACGTGTAACCTTTTTATCCGTAGAATAAAAAGTATTATATCCGATTTACATGCTTTCCTCTGATTGAAATCAAAATTTAATTTAATGCCTCCACTTGTACGTGATGCATATTTCTAACAACACATCGTGACAACTTCTCCAATAAAAACAATTTTCCAGAATGGTAGAAACACAACACTAAGTATCGCCCTTGCGATAGACCACCATTCAGAATTGAAATTGGCTTAAGCCGTGTTTGATGATCAGATCTGAATAGCCAGGTACTGCCCAACTTTCCTAGTCACCATCTCATTCCCCTCCCCACTACCTTCCGCCTCACAACATACCCCAATTAGGGATGCCATAGTATCACTGGCTCTAGACTCTAGGGAGCAGTTGGGACTCTTGTGCTGTATTCACTGTAAAAATAAAAATGATTGCGAGTGTTGTTACGTACGTCACAAACTCACATAATTGCGCATTTTATTAAATTGAAATGTGTTATACATAGCAAATTTAATTAATATTTTTAAAAATGTAGAAATTTGGAATAGTTTTTTTTCCCGAGTGATAGAAACTCTTAGTATGGCCCTAGTGAAAGACAACCATTCAGAATCGAAACGTTGCTTTAATTGGCTTTGGCCGAGTTTGGTGACCAGATCTGAATAGCTAGATACTTTCCAACTTTCCTCTTCTCATCTCCTTCTCACTACCTTCAGTCTCACAATATACCCTAAATGAAGATGTCATAGTCACACTGGCTCCAGACAGTTGGGACTCTTGTGCGAAAAAATATATTTAATAAAGCCATAAAGACAAAAACAGCATTCTACGATAAGACCTTTGAAAGTTTATTTTTAAGAGAGATAAACATTCCTGGGTTACAAAAATAGCCTGAAAATATATTTATTTTCACCTACATCCATAAAATTATAATGATAAGCGAAAAATGTTGCTTGTGCTATAATGGAGAACTTCGCTAGAAGTGGTTGAATCCACGGCGCCTGGGCGGAAACCCGAAGAATATGTCCGCTCGGCTACTAATCAGCGACTGGTGCGGCCACTAATTTTCTCCCACGTGCACAATACTGCCAAATTACACAGAAATTCAGAATGTTTTTGATTGCATCGAGCTAAAAACTCATTTTGAGAATAGGGTTAGTTTAACGTATCATTGAACGTAGGCAGGTCAAAACCTCATCCCTGGGGAGTGACGTCATTACAACCGGCGGCCTTTTCCTTTGACAAACACTAGATAGCCACTCATTAGCACTCTATATCAATAAACATACCTGTAGATATAACGTATGAATTACGAAGTCATTCGCTAACGAATTCACCGGTCATTAGTGATATACGTGATAATTAAAAAAAAAACAATTCTGTAACCACCATAAAATATTTGGCAATTTCTAGAACAGTAGATACTCTCAGTAACACCCTGGCGATAGCCGCCATTCAAAATCGAAAAATTGGCCAGGTACTTCTTCTACTGCTTCTTCTGATGGCCTGCTGATCGCGGGTTCAAACCCGGCGTGCCCAAATAATAATGGTGTAATTCTTAGAGTAATTTGCTATGTATAACACATTTCAATTTAATAAAATGCGCAATTATGTGAGTTTCTGACGTACGTAACAACACTCGCAATCATGTTTATTTTTACAGTGAATACAGCACAAGAGTCCCAACTGCTCCCAACCGTCTAGAGCCAGTGATACTATGGCATCCCTAATTGGGGTATGTTGTGTGGCGGAAGGTAGTGGGGAGGGGAATGAGATGGTGACTAGGATTCAGATCTGATCACCAAACACGGCTTAAGCCAATTTCAATTCAGAATGGTGGTCTATCGCAAGGGCGATACTTAGTGTTGTGTTTCTACCATTCTGGAAAACTGTTATTTTTGGAGAAGTTGTCACGATGTGTTGTTAGAAATATGCATCACGTACAAGTGGAGGCATTAAATTAAATTTTGATTTCAATCAGAGGAAAGCATGTAAATCGGATATAATACTTTTTAGTCTACGGATAAAAAGGTTACACGTGTTTTGTTGCACGTTTTTGGCGATCTGCAGTCATGCTCGGGAACGATTCTATCGACATCGACTAAATTAAACATGCTTAGTCGATGTGAGCTTTTATTAGTTCGTTGGCGATCTGCAGTAATGCTCGGGAACGATTCCATCGGCATCGACTAAATTAAGCATGCTTAGTCGATGTGAGCTTTTATTAGTTCGTTGGCGATCTGCAGTCATGTTCGGGAACGATTCCATCGACATCGACTAAATTAAGCATGCTTGATCGATGTGAGAAGTTGTTCGTTCGTTGGCGATCTGCAGTCATGCTCACGTCGATGTGAACTGCCGTGTGATCGTTGGTGATCGATGATAAATTTCCGACATTGTCGATAAAGCATTTATCGATGTTTTGTGCTAGGGCCCCAGGTATAGGGCAAAGGCAAAATAAGCACTTCTTGGGACCCACAATGCGTGTAGGTGACATTACGAAAGTAAATTACCATAACTCTGGAATCAAATGGATGTTGAACGCACATATTGCCCTATGAAACCATATACAATCTGGTTAATATCACTACGTCGCGAAGCCATTTATCAGCACCAAAATACTAAAACTTGTGTGTTTTTTTACAACGGACTTTTATTATTTATCCCGCTACCGCTGAGAACTGCGTTGGAACCTGTCTTTCTGTCACACGTGCCATTTATGAGGCAGAGGGAAATGTTATAAAGAAGCCATCAGTTGGTTTCCCTTTATAAGTCATCCATAAACAGATGAATTGAAAACCTTAACTTCAAAGCTTTCCCATAGATAAAAAAAAATTAGCGAATAGCGCGCAAGTTTAGCGTGGGATTAACGCATTTGTGCTCTAAAAATGACGCGTTATAATTTGCAGTAATGAGGCCTAATATCCTCCATTAATATTTTTTACTTGTATTATTAAAAAAAATATTTTATTTATTTTTCTCGTGAATTTCTGTTAATTTTTATTTGTTAACATTATAATTACTATGTATTGATATCAATTATGGAAAGTATTGCATTGCACTACTCCTGCATACCTTCCGGAATAAAACTTTATAATAATTATTATTATTATAAAAAACCCAAGCATTACAATGATGGCAGCTTTTTGAGCCAAAAGAAGAGGCAACAGGTTCTTTGTTGTGAAAATCATAATAGAACCTGGGCACGTTTGTATTGTTCACACTATTAAATTAAATTCTACAACCCAAAAAGAATTTTTTTATACTGCACCAAAGTCCATTTTCCTAGAGGTCATCGAAGGAACTGATCATTCAACCAATTGTTTTGATAGGATCACTTTTTGAATTGAGTTCTCTCCTTTGGACACTGCCTTGGCTTGGCTAATATCTTGTCAATAATCAACCTTTTATTTGGGCACTCTTTTTTTAATACCACACAAGAGTCCTAACTGCTCCCAACCGTCTGGTCAGTGGGGCTATGGCATCTCCAATTGGGGTACGTTGTGAGGCTGAATGTAGTGGCGAAGTGAAGGAGTTAAAGGAAGGTTGGGCAAGAACCCAACTATTCAGATCTGGTCAACAAACACGGCTAAAGCCATTTCATGCAGCGTTTCGATTCTGAATGGTGATCTTTCAACAGGGCGTTGCTTAAAATATCTACCACTCTAAATCGTGTCGCAAATATACTAGAAATAGATGTATATATATATATTTTTTTAAAGTGATTCTACAAGATTCCCAGCTACTGGTAATTGAAGAAGCTGAAGGTAATAGGAAGGGGAAGGAAGGGGAAGGGGAAGGGGAAGGGGAAGGGGAAGGGAAGGGGAAGGGGAAGGGGAAGGGGAAGGAAGGGGAAGGGGAAGGAAGGGAAGGGGGAAGGAAGGGAAGGGGGGGGAAGGGAAGGGAAGGGAAGGAAGGGAAGGGAAGGAAGGAAGGGAAGGGAAGGAAGGGGAAGGGAAGGGGGAAGGGGAAGGGGAAGGGGAAGGGGAAGGGGAAGGAAGGGGAAGGGGAAGGGGGAAGGGGAAGGTTGGGTAGCACCTGGATGTTCTAATCTAGTCACCAAACACGGACAAAGTCATTTCAAGCAGCATATTATTTTGAATGGTGGTCTATTACCAGGGCGATATTTAGAGTGTCTACGACTCTGGAACGTGCTGCAAATATTCTATTTATTATTTTATATTAACTAAATGTGAAATAACACATATTAATTACATAACATTTATTTGCGCACTCCGAGATTTGAACCCGCCACCTCGAGATTCACAGTCAAGCATCTTAACCGCTCGACTACGGAAACCCTAGTACCCCTAAGTCAATAGTTTAATGATTGGCTTAATCGGATCTGTCGGGTCTTTCTGTTTTTTTTTATTCATCCCAAAAGTTGGAACCTTTTCACAGCCCGCGACATCCTTTGAATATGTAATTATGCTGATCATTGATGGAAGTTTTTGCAGAAAGTAATTATAGATTTGGGTGCAAAAGTTACGAGTTCATAACCTAGGGAAAGGAAAGTTTTTTTTTTCAATTTTGTAAGGTATTTGAGGATATTCCTTTTTCGGGATTGGAACTACGTTAGAAATGGATTTACCTTTCGCAATCAGATCTGCAGTCAGGTAACCCAGTTACCAAACCGTCCTCTTCCCTTTCCCTTTTTCACGGCTTTCAAATTGATCGATTTTAGAACCTTTATTAATTTTTAAAAAAAAAATTACAGTTTTCCACCATTTACTTTGAGAATAATTTTTGTGAGTTTTTCCGCCATTATTAATCGGATTGTTAATGAGTCATTAACCTTTATGTGACTGAAAAGGTACCAGGGTACCCTTTTCGGTTTTTAAAATATTTTTTTTTAATGTTCCAGTAAGTCTAACCGTCTGAAACTCTCTGACTTCTCCACAACAGGAAAAATTATTAGGGTGGTATGTGAGCGGAAAATGCTAAACGTACACCTTCTGATGACTGAAAGGGTACCCTCATGTATTTTATATGGAATTTGAAGCTTTTCCATATTTATTAATCATTTTATCTTATTTTACATGATAAATATGATGTACTGTTGTGTTCAAAGTACATCACCTATATCGTCAATACTATTTTTAATCACATACTTAATTAAAAAACCCCAAGAAAAGATGGTACTGGGTGAAATTCCCATCCACTTCCCCAAGAATTGAACTGAGTCGAAATGTATTTCGTCATAAAAGTGGTTCGGAAAACTTCAGCAAATTATATACTGTAAAAGAAACTTTCATATCAATTTTAAAATGTAGTTTTTTTTAGTCACATAAGGGTTAAATGAATTAGAATAATGAAAGCCTTTAAATTAGGCAACGTGAATTACATTCAGCCAAACATTTTATTTAAGCCGATGACAACAGAATAAATCATTGTTCATTCGCAGTTATTATTTTTTAAATGAATTTTGTGTCATAATAATTCACGTTATCTTTGAAGGTCACGTTTAAGTACAACGGCGAGCCTGTGAAAAAAACTGTGTTTTAATTAATGAATAGACACGCTTTGTGAATCAACGCGTTGGGGTGAAACCAAACTGTGTGGTAGGTATGGGGTGGTTTTGTTAATGGTGTTTTTTTGAAAGAGACAAATGGTTGATGTGCAAGTTTTCGATAAAGGACTAACGCATATTGGTCTCAAAATCAGCTGACGTATATGCACAGTTGTCGGACATCGTATTTTCGTGTTTTAATTTGTTTTGTTCTAGTGAATACCGCACAAGAGTCCCAACTGTCTAGAGCTAGTGAGACTATGGCATCCCCAATTGGGGTATGTTGTGAGGCTGAAGATAGTGGGGAGAGGAAAGAGATGGGGAAGAGCAAGGTTGGGCAGTCCCTGGCCATTCAGATCTGGTCACCAAACACGGCTAGAGCCATTTCAAGCAACGTTTCGATTCTGAATGGTGGTCTTTCACCAGGGCGATACTTAGAGTATCTACAACTGTAGAACGTGCCGCAAATATACCAAATATAATTTTTTTAATTATTAAATGTGTTATGACACATTTAATGAAAAAATATATATTTGCACACGACCACGGAAGCAGTCAGGTGTGTACTGCCCTCATAAGAAATAATCACGTATATGGGTATATTCAACCTTAGGTATTTTTCGATTAGTGTTTTCACTTACAAATCTAGATCATATTTATTCCGAGAACGTCTTACGATGGGCTAGACAAAAATATTTAAAAAAACTTTACCCACAAACTTACCAATTATTTATCAAGGCATCAAAAATACTCATTAAAATTTCGGGGCAATAAAAAAGCATCTCATTACTAAACCGGAAATGAAAAGCGTGACCTCAAGATCTGATAAGAAAGGCTCCACATCCGTCTTTGATGAAAACAGCTCCCTTTTCGAAATTCTAATACAACCTCCAAAGAGTAAAAACCGATTTTCTTTCATATCTTCTCCATCATCCTCTGCCTTCATTCACGACCTTGATCTAATTCCCGATAAGCTTTCAACAAGCCAGCCAGTTGGCTGACTGCGATAGCTTTTACGTTCTTCGTTTCATATTTTTTACGCACTGATAAACACATTAAGCACGCAATACTTCGTGCAAATATTCTTTCACTCCATTTGAACTCGAAAGAAATTGTCGTAGCGAGGGTCGCGCTATTTTTAAATTCCCACGTGAAAAAATATCACCTGTATTTGGGTTTAACATAATGTAAATAAACCGTGACAAAATTGAGTTAAGAAATTTCTTACAAAGTTTTCCGTAATTTGGAGAAAGTTTATTTTTTACAATATTCACCATCTAACTTAAAATGCCAGTGTTAAGGGTGTAAATGTGATTTGTGTCATGAGTAGATAAGGCAAATGAATTGTCATTTGCATTAGACAATGACGTACCGGACTGTATAAGTCGTCGCCGGAAAAGCAAAAGAGATGAAGCGCCTTTTTGGGAAGTTTACACCAGAGCACTTTAAAGTTTTTTTGTTTTACAATAAAATTCATAGGTCTTCAGTACCTGGTTGAATTTTGAAAAAAAAAAGTTAACTCAGGTAACACAATGCTTTCACCGAGTTACCTGAAGCGACAAAAAGTTACAAAAGTCCCACACTTGTTTCGCTAGAGCCTTCTCCCAAATGGTAAATATATTTTAGATGGCTGAAGGGCCACAAAAGTCTTCAGAATCAAACGAGAGTCGGAGCATTCGATGCAGAAAAAAAAACTGATCGAAACTGCATATTTAATCCATTTTTGAACAAAGTGTCGCTTAAGCCTTTTGCTTTTCCAACGACGATATGACGTCGGCATCTGTCCGGAGCGTTTAGATCTGTTGATCTTTTCAAGATTGTTTTATTAAATCTACGAATGACTACAAATAATACGATGCAATGTATATTGATCTGTACGATTTTTCGAAAATCCCACTTAGGTACCTACATTTCTTTTCATAGTTTAATATTTGCATATATAAAAAAATATAAAAAATAAATACTGTCCCACTAAAATTGAAGCTACATAATTTATCAAAGAGTGTTGTACGACCTTTCTAAAATTCGCAAAAATATTAAGTAAACATTTGTATTCGGTCTGTGTGACGTATGTGTACCTACAAAGTCCCATAGATTCACATTTCCCCGTAGCGTGAAATACAATATGTCTGTTTATTGAAATATTTCAATGGATTCACTAGCAGGCCTTGGGAAGCGGGTCTCTTCAGTCTACGTTCTTCGGAAACTATCAATTGTCACGTTTTTTATAAGATTTATTTGAAATGCAATGTGATGAAAAAAAACGATTAAATAAAGCTATTTATATGGAGGCGCTAGAGAGAAAAAGTGTCAAACAAAACATAAGATTGTAGAGGGAGGGTTTTTACAATAAATACCTGTAAAGAGTCTCAAACTGTCTGGAGCCAGTGGGACTATGGCACCCCCAATCGGGGTATGTTCTGAGGCTGAAGGTAGTGGGGAGGGAGAGGAGATGGGGAAGAGGAAGGCTGCGATGTACCTGACTATTTAGATTTGGACGTCGGATTCGGTTAAAGCCATTTCAAGCAACTTTTTGATTATGAATGGTGGTCTTTCACCAGGGCGACACTTATAGTATCTAACACTCGAACGTACCGCAAATATACTATACATTATTTTATATGAATTAAATGTGTTATGACACATATTAATTGGATAAAATTAATTTGCGCACGCTGGGTTTGAACCCATGATCTCTGGATTTGTAGTCGAACGTCTTACCACTGGACCACGGAGGCCGTCGTTAATACCCAAGGGTGCGAAATTGAAAATGCACCCCCACAACAAAGTGATTTGTTTCACTATTGAACACTTTCAAAACCTAATAAATTTTCTATTTATGTTATTATTTTTCTTATTTTAGTGTAGAAATCAAACTCAATCTACTTACTACAACTTTTCAACTAGAACAAGGGTGTACTCAAAATGTATTTTTTTAATAGTTTTTGCAGAAAAATTGAATTCTAAGAACCATTAACTTTGGGAACCCCCAGAATTCACGCGTTAAGCCAGTGCCCCTATTGCCCACCCTTATCTCAGAACTGGAATGGGTCTACCGCTGAGAGCTCCGTTTTAACCTAACTTACCTTTACATCCTTCGTTTATGAGAAAGAGAGAGATGTTGCAAAAAATTGCATATAGCTCGAGACAATACAATACTAATTTTATAGGGGACACAAAAAACTGTCTAGAAATGTGCATTTTTTTATAAAATTTTAACATGCCTCATAATTTAACAGTTATAAAAAATGTACATCTTAAATTCTAATGACCGATCGGTAGATGAGTGGAAAAACGCGTCGGATTCCCACCCGGGCGTCGTGGGTTCAATTCCTCTGCTGGCCAAGTCCTCCACCATTGCACAATCAACATTATCCGCTTATTATGATGGAAGTAGGAGTGTTTCAAATATTGTCAGCTGATTCGTAACTAGGGAATGTTCGTCTTTCTTTTAAAACGAAAAAAAAATTACCTATCTCAGTTTAAATAGAAATTATTGCAATCGGAAGGAATAAACAAATAAAACATTAAAAAATATTTTGCTTACGAGATTTGGCCAGGTTGTGTGTTTTTTTTAAATTTTTGTACCAAAATTAACTAAAAAGTAATTTTTGACAAGTGGGTGGGATACGACGTATTGTTTCGACATGAGCAATATGCCGTTATGTAAGTCAACGTGATAAGTATTGTTTTATTGAACAGTGTTCAAAAAGTTCAAGAACTTAAATTTATTTGTAAATCCACAGAATTTCTTTTTCATTATTTTCGCGAAATAAAAAAAAGACTCAGCCAGACTTGTGCATTCGAGAAAACACCGTTACCTATAGCAGGCAGCGCGTTAAAAACGTTTTATTGCGTAAAATTCTCCTGTTCTGCACAATAAAAGCCATAGACGTTGAAATAAGCCGTATTTCTACAAAGGAGTTTATGTTTCTTTGTTCTCGCTAAAATACATATTTCGTAAATGAACAAACACCTAGTAATTTCGTTGCTTTTTGTACATTTATTTATCATTTAGCGTAAAAGAGTATGTTTAACTTTCATTTTTTCTTTCTTTCTTATTATTATGGCTTATTTCTTGAGACATCTACATTAATAATGTAGCTAATAAATCACTAAAACTTCATGGCTTCATCAATATAATTTGCCTGTGACTTTAAGAATATAAAGACCCTTAAAATTCTTTTCTGCTCATTAGTTCGCCCTCATCTAGAATATGCCAGCTTCATCATTTGATCCCCTGTCGACCTTTTTTGTAAAACATCGCTTCTTACGCAGAATTGCATGGAGATAAGGGCGAGAAAAAGTTGATTATTAATATGATGAAATTGAACAAACATTGAAAATTTCTTCAATAGAAAAGTGTAGGAAAGACTTTTATTTAATTTGCATTTTCAAAATTATTAATTGTATTATTGACTCACCTCCTCTGTTGCAACTCATTCAGTTCAACATTCCTTGCCGTATACTCAGAAACAATGAATTGCTGTTCCTCAATCACCACTCTCTAATTATGGGTATCATTCTCCACTGTCCAGAATGTTGAGATTTGTTAACTCAATCCATGGTCTCTAAATTTTTGGTAGCAGTCTAAATGTTTTGGTTATTCTTTAAAACTCTACCAAAACTTTGACTTGACCTTAGCTTTGACTCGAATATTCTTTCTAATGTATATTTTGTCCTATTTTTGTCATTGCTTCATTATAATATTATGTTTGTGTTGTTCTTTCTCTGTTGCTCTTTTTTCCCATTTCGTGCTCTGTATTTTTTTTTGTAATTGGACAATAGTTAGTTCATAAATAAATATCGTAATAAAAAAAAACTTACGATTAAAAAGGAAAATATCAAGTGTATAGTTTAAGCGATCCATAATGATATAATTTTTTTTAACAAAAAAACACTGTAGTAAATATGACAGGTATGAAGATTGATGCGATAGCTTAGTTTGGCGGGGCATGCACCATATTTTTCAATACGTAAACTGATCTATACGCACTTTAGTATCGTTTCCGCAAACACTTGTTTCTCTAAATGGTAATTTTGCTCGACGGTGTCGCAAACGCCAAAATTTACACCGTCCACAATGCCACAAATCAAAATACACGGATGCACATGACGGCTTTCAGCTGTCACTTGAAGTTTCATGTTTTACTGCTATCTTTGTTTATAATATCATTGGTAATATAATACTTCGACAATCTCAATAGCTGTCATTATTCCGTACATTAATTAGGTTTTCGGGGGGTACAGATAATTGAATCAGATTTATTTTGATTTGTAGCAAATTTCTTGAGCAAAATTTCTGCAGGTCGATGAAATCAAGGTCATAAAATTCTCGGTAAATTATTTTTCTGCCATGGGTAAATCCGCTTTCTACGTAGTTTGATTATTCCGTTCGTGTATAAATTTTCCGAACGATCAATTTTCTTCATATCTTGGTATAAAATATTGCAGAAAATATATTGAATATATTTTTTGACATTTCTCCCGCTATTAAAAGTGTTGTGACATAATATGCCCTATTCTAGGATAGTGACAGCTTCGAGTAACCAGTAGTGTAAACATTATTTAAAGAAGATTTACTTGCCGGATAGCGCTAATTAAGGGTGAAAAGGGTAAATAGTAGGGGAAAATTTTAAATCACAACCCTTATCAGACAATGTGAAGTAGTTCCTAAAAATCTTGAATTCACATTTTATACACTTTTTAATACACCCTTTTTTTCAGTCCCTCAACCGTCTAAAGCCAGCGGAACTACGGAATCCTCGAATTGGGGTAGGTTGTGAGGTTGAAGGTAGTGGGGAGGGGAAGGAGATGAGGAAGATGAAGGTCGTAAGTGCCTGGCTATTCATCTGGCTGTTATCGAATACGGCTAAAACCATTTCATGCAACGTTTCGATTCTGAATGGTGGTGTTTCACCAAGACGACACTAGAGTATCTCTGAAACGTGCCTCAAATATACAATATATTACTTTATCATAATTGAATGTTTAATGACACATATTGATCAAATAAAATTTATTTACGCACGCCGGGGTTTGAACCCGCGACGTCTGGAGTCGTAGTCGAGCGTCTTAACCACTCGACCACGGAGGCCGTATATAAAGGCAATGCATTTGATATATTCCACTGTCTTAACGGAACTTGGGAATGTTGAATCTGTTTTACACGGATTTCAATTGTAGTCGTTCTGAGTTTGTTTTATGTGTCGATGATTTGTACAGTTTCAGAAAGAATGTCCTGCTATTGGTTAAGGTGTGTAACAATGATTGGGCTAGTTATATTGTTTTTTTTTTCTCCCTGATTGATTTATTTTCACTGATTGATTTTTTGTAAGTTTTGTATTTGATGTATCCTTTAACAATGATTGTACACTAACTGGATGTTTTCACGTAAGTGAGACCATCTGTTAAAACCCAGTATAAATAAATAAATAAGAAACTAACAAAACGATACCTTTGCATGAGAGCACAAGCCAAACGCTTGCCCAGCACCCGTACACACGTGACAATAGCTGTATCGTTTTACCGACCCATTCTTATGCTTAATAACTCGGTTCTGAAACGTTCTGCAAACATTTGTGTTTCCTCGCTGTGGAATTATTTATAAAAGTCTATTCTTCGAATGTATCCCTTCCACTCCTAAAAAGATATTTCCTACACCAATCCCAAAAATGACATAAGGGAAACCTTACGTAGTCACTATGGAAAACGTTAACCGGCATTTTACTCTCACGATTTTTTGTGTAGATATTATCTTAGCTTATAAAAATAAAAGTGAAGGAACAGTTCTCAAAAACCATTACCACGGTGAATGCATATCTTATTCACTGCCCATGAGCATAATTTAACTTAAGTTTTGACAATAAGAAGAAAAAGTATGGAACTTTTTATAGAGATAGTAAAGCATAACGGTCAAGACACAGTAAACACTATTTTATTTAAGGATTTTAACACAGATTATTAACGCTCTGAATTAATCTGCGTTGCATATTAAAATATATCGTGGCCGGAAAGGCAAAAGAGCTGAAGCGCCATTTTAGGGAGGTTACACCATAGCACTTTAAGTTTTTTTTTGTTGTTTTACAAAGTCAAAGTCTAAGTCTTCAGTACCTGGTTGAATAAGTGACTCAATCAGTTACCTGAAGCGACAAAAAGTTAAAAAGTCACAAACTTGTGTCCTCCTAAATTGTAAATATATTTTAGATGGCTGAAGGGCCACAAAAGTCTTCAGAATCAAACGAGAGTCAGAGTATTCCATGCAGAAAAAAAATCTGATCAAAGCTGCATATTTAACTCATTTTTTTACCAAAGGGTCGCTTAAGCCCTTTGGCCTTTCCAGCGACGATATTATGACAAGAGTTTTACAAACAGATGAGAAAGAAGTAGTGTTAATTTGACCATAAATATTGTAATCTTTTTGCATGGACAATGCAATTTTTAAAGGATTGTCAAATAATTAGGCCGGCGCCTTGGTGTGAATTTCATTAAATAAGATTTCAACTAAATTATTGAAGCATAGTTTTGGTAGAACGGAAATCAGACTGTGTAATAATGCGATGTCTTAACAGAAATCAGCAAACTTTTGGTAGGGACTTATATTTTAATGTCAACAAATTGCGCTATAATAATATTACATATTATTAGTATTTTTCATTGATTAAGTCTTTATTTACCCACCTTATATTTCTTATCACGAATCATAATTTTAATAAAGCGTAATCGGCTCTTGTTTCATAATGTTTAATTATCTGGCATCGACGAAATTGAATGAGCATTAGACGGTGATAAAAATCTATGTTAAAATTGAATACAAAAAAATGTTAAAAACTCTTTCTTCATTTCGCTTCTAATACCTCTTATATAATAACGTAAGAACGAGAACCAGAACCTCAGAATAATAATATACAAGAGAGAGCGCTGCTATAGTCAGTTTTTATGAGGTTTGCCGGACTCGGCTAGACCTGGGCGTGGCTAGGACTTGGGCTAGGATATTTATACATCCATTCATAGCACATGTTGACATAATGTTTTTGTTTATTCGTATACCCACTTTTTCACAGTATTGTTAATATATATAATACATAGCATGTAACCTAATAAACCGTTGAGTTATGTTCATTTATTTCGCGTATCATTACGTGTGGGCGGAGTCAACGGAGACGCGGGACACGTTGAACATTCTAACAATACTTTAAAGCGGCGTGATAATTTGGGTGATTTTGTTGTCTCTTTCTTTCTCATGGTGGACGACGTAAAAACCCGGAGAAAGTGATTTAAACCATTTTTTTAAAGATTGGGAAAAAAGAATTAGCTCTCTCTCCATATATTCTTACTTCAAAACCAGAACCATAAAAAAACACATTTTTTTAGATAACAATGATTCAAGATTACAATTTGAATTGTTCGTTGGTTTGACGAAGAACAGCTTTTAATTTACGCTCTTCTCAATACTAATATATGCACTGATATAATATGGGATTCTGAAATTTCCGTTCCAGAAAAACGATGTAATTCCACATTTGAAAGAGTGAAAAAAATCAAGTAATAATTCCAGTAACTAAGATAACAGGACCGTAACATAAAAGAACTCTTATCGGAATATGTAGGTAACGGAAAAATCAGTGACTCATTAGGGATGTAATGAAGCGGACTATCATCCCTCCAAACCAGTCTACACTTTTTTTCCTCTTTGGTGGAATATTACGTTCTCCAGCCTAATTCGGACTTGTTTATGGTTAAAACCGCACACGATTCCCAACTGCTCCCAACCGTCTGGAGCCACTGAGACTATGGCATTCCCAAATTGAGGTACGTTGTGAGGTTGAAAGTAGCGGGGAGGGGTAGGAGATGGGGAAGAGGAAGGTTATGAAGTACCTGGCTATTCAGATCTGGTGACCAAACATGGCTAAATCCATTTCAAGAAACGTTTCAATTCTGAATGGTGGTCTTTCACCAGGGCGATATTTACAGTATCTACCACTCTGGAACGTGCCGTAAACATAGTATATATTATTTTATAGGTATGAGCTGCGTTATGACCTTAGAGTACATAGAGTGGTACCTATCCAAGGCAGTGTAGTCAGTTTTTGATGATTTTTGCCGGACTCGGCAGACCTGGGCGTGGCTAAGACTAGGGCTAGGGTATTTATAAATCCATTCATATCACATTTTGACATAATGTTTTCGTTTATTCGTATAACCACTTTTTCACAGTATTGTTATAAACAATAATATAGCATATAACCTAAAAAACCGTCTAGTTGTGTCTAGTTTAAAAACGTGTTGGTGGAGTCCCGGGAGACGCGGGAGACCAAGATCATCCTTACAGTACATAAAAGCGGTGTGTTATTTTTGTTGTCTCTTTCTCTCTCGTGGTGTACGACGTAAAAACCCGGAGAAAGTGATTTATCGTAAGTTTGTATAGGTTGGGTAAAAAAAATTAGCTCTCTCTTCATACATTATTACTCCAAGGTTATTTAGTTTTAGTTTTATTTATTTTATATTAGTTACTTTGTACATTCAAGTTTACAAATAGTAGTAAGAAGTATTTCATTTTCTTTTCAACTATATAATATTTTAGCTTATATACCACTTATTATTTCGATTTATATGCATTTTAAATCATTTTTACAGGCTATTTTGAATTTATTGTTAGGCATAATTTTGATGGTTTCCGATTTTGATGACACATTAATTAAACATAATGTATTTGCGCACGCCGTGTTTGAACCCGCGACCTTTGGATTCGTAGTGGAGCGTCTTACCACTCGCCCACGCAGGTCGTCAAATTAAGTTAATTGTCAATTGATACGTTACCTGCTTTAGGAAAAGGTTTTGAAATAACATTTTAAAGGGGTAAAGATTTATTTCTAATTTTGAAACCGTTAATTCGTGGTGGAATTCCATTTTAATGATTTAATAAAACAATTTTTAAACTTTATTCCACTTTTATTTTATGACTTCACCGGTTTCAGCCTATGACGGCCATCTTCAGACAAGTACAAGTTGTTGTTAACCTACGGCTTATATACTATTTTTGGGGATGTCAGGGGTAGTAAACAATGATTTTACTTTAATTATATTCATCAGTATTGTTGCATGATTTTAATAGTAACAGGGTAAAAGCTACTTTTAATTTATTGGTATTATTATTTTATATATCTACCTGGAATATTTATTTATTTTATTTAATATTTAAGATGGGTTACAGTTGCATTTCTATAAATATGAATTGACAGTGTATTTATATAATGAAAGGTTGGTGAATACTGATTTTTAATGAGTTTACTTTAGATTTTCCATCTTAATTGGGTAAAGATTTATTACGCATTCTTACATCAACATTTAATTTTGTAATTGTGTCACTAGATAACAAAAACAATCCAACACACACGCTGAGCGTCCGCTTATATTTCCTGAAAATTATCGAGTAGAACTTCGTTTATGCTTTATTACGAAAAATTAACTGAAAGTTGTAACTTTAAGACGCGACGTTGCAAATTGCTAATTATGAAAACATTTTCTGGAGCAAGAAGCTTTTCTTACGACGCATAACTTGCGAAAAATAGAGCGAGAAAAGCACAAACATTCTTCCTCGGCTTTTGTAAGAGCGAGAGTGAAATTCAGGTGATTAATTCACAATGCTAATTTTCAGTTTTCACGATGAAGTTTTCCGGCGCCTAATTTAAGTTGAGTTTTTTATTAATACGAGTCTTTTTTACAAAATATTTGCGTAAAAAGAGATTTTCCGCCAATACTATTTAAGGTCAGATTAACTGACGGCCTCCGTGGTCCTAAGGTCATATAAGGTAATCCAAAGGTCGTGGATTCAGACCCGGGGTGCTTAAATATATTTTATTTAATTAATGTGTGTCATAACACATTTTATTTACATATATATATATATTTTTTTAAAGATAGACAAACGTTCTCCGGTTAAGAATAACCTGACAATATTTGAAAAACTCTTACTGCCATCATAAGAAGCGGAAGATGTTGTTTGTGCAATGATGGAGGACTTAGCCAGCCGAGGAATGGAACGCACGACGCCCGGGTGGGAATCCGACACGTTTACCCATTAAGCTAATTAAAAAAATAATTCATAGAATGTTTGCGACACGTTCCAGAGTGGTAAATAGGGGTAAGTATCGCCCTTGTGAAATACCACCATTCAGAATCGAAAGGTCGCTTGAAATAGCTTTTTTATGTTTGGTGACCAGATATGCATAGCCAAGTACCTATCAACCTTTCTCTTCCCCATCTCCTTCCCCCACCAATACCTTCAGCCTCATAAAATACCCTAATAGGGGATGACACAGTTTCACTAGACGGCAATGTGCTAGTGTGCCTATAGCTTCCCCAATTCGAGTATGTTGTGAGACTGAATGTGAAAGGGAGGGTAGGTAAATGGGGAAGAGGAAGGTTGGAAAATACCTGGCTAATCAGATCAGGTCACCAAACACGGCTAAAGTCATTTCAAGCAACGTTTGTATTCTGAATTGTGGTCTTTCACCAGGGCGATACTATAAGGTTCTACCACTAGATGCCCCAAATATACTACGCATTATTTTATGCACTTTTATTTTGGTCTTATTATCATTGTAAAGCCATATTCTTTTCAGCAGATGAATCTCAAATAACAAGCTCCTTGGTATCAAAATCACGCATTGTCTCATGTTCAGCCATCCATAAAAGCTATTATCGAAGAGTATAGAGATTCTACAGTTTATTTACAGAATTCCAAAGCAGCCGAATGACATTATTCTCTTTGATTCGGGAAGGCGCGATATCCAATTCTCCCCGCAAACAAACCCACTCATAAAATCTGAACGGAATTCATCGGAATAATACAATTTTCTGTCTGTTGAATCGGATAATTATTCCATCGATTGAAATCCCGTGTATTATTATACCGCCTACGACTATACAATCATACGTTTATACGAGCCCAACAGTCGTAAATCTAGTGAATCAATCACTCTAGAGCACGCATTGGATTATCCTACGTATCTGATACAAACTGAGGCGGGTAGATATTTTACTGACAAAAACATTTTTTCGACATGCATGCTTTTTACACTGTCTGCAATAAATAATATCCATAGGATTGACGAAACGTCACTTGATTATAGCATATTACCCGGTTTCGCCCGATTGTTGTCTTAACTGGGTGCGTTTTGTAATATTATTTTTTATTTTTTATAGTGAATACCGCACTGCTCCCAACCGTCTAGAGTCAGTGAGACTATGGCATCCCCAATTGGGATATGTTGTGAGGCTGAAGGTAGTGGGGAGGGGAAGGAGATGGGGAAGAGGAAGAGGAAGGTTGGGAAGTACCTGGCTATTCAGATCTGGTCACCAAATATGGCTAAAAGCCATTTCAAGCAACGTTTCGATTCTGAATGGTGGTCTTTCACCAGGGCGATACTTGGCGAATCTACCACTCTGGAACGTGTCGCAAATATTGTATGTATTATTTTATATGTATGACCTTAGAGTACATAGAGTAGTACCTTCCCAAGGCATTGTAGTCAGCTCTTGATGATTTTTTCCGGACTCGGCAGACCTGGGCGTGGCTAAGACTAGGGCTAGGGTATTTATACATCCATTTATATCACATTTCGACATGATGTTTTTGTTTATTATGCGTTATGACACATATCAATTAAATGATACTTATTTTCGCACACCGGGTTTGAACCCGCGACCCGTAGATGTATTGTAAATTAATAAATTGATAAAAATTGGCATACTAAGAGGTAGGAGGAGAGGTTTGGTCCAACGTGAGATAATTTTCATGGAAGCTGTCTGAAACACGACAGATAAGAAAGGACGAATATGGATTACCCCCAAGAAAAAGAAAATTACTGGAATAATTATCGAGATAAAAAATATTTCTACAGCTTCAAGAAACGGCTGTAAAATAAATTGATCACGTACAAAAAATGCTCCATTAAGTTTATCGTTAGTCATTTAACGCACCGGCGAATTTCTGCTTTACGTCGGAAATATTATTAGTTCGTTTTTAACTTCATGATTAGGAGAGCCTGCATAGGGAGGTAAAAGGTGTTTTTAGAGGGTGAAGGGGGTAATCAGGGAGAAGTTTTTGTTAATGATGCTAATAATGCATGCGAATAATGTCACCCAGCGGCTTTGGAATTCTGTAAATGAACTGTTGAATCTCTATACTCTTTGATAATAGCATATCTTTATGTCTGAACATGAGACAATGAATTACACTCTACATGAAAACGGGTTGTTTTTACGACTTTTACTGATTATAATAATAAAATAGTAACATTGAATTTATATAGCAATTTTGTGATAGTTCAACTCAAGTGCGCTTCACACTAAATTACCCAACCTAATATAACAACGAGAAAATAATGTATAAAATATATGTATGCAAATTAAAACTATCTAAAATCATGACTGTTATCATAACATATTTAAGATATGGGTATAACAGTGCATGTGAACATCAACAGGTTAAAAAACAATAAACTAGAATCTAAGGGTGTAAAAAATCTAGATGAAAAGTATGCAAGTATATGAAGAAATTTGCTAAAGCAAAGAAAATAAAATAATATTGAAGACAGTTAACGTGTTGGTACTTAAATACATCATTTTTAAAGTTTTTTAATATAAAGAATATTTGCTTTTATTGTTTTTGATTTTAAAAAATGCTCTTTATTTATTCATACACATGTTTATAATGTTTCTTAGAACTTAAACAAAAAAAATCTCAAATCCGTAAATGCACATATTTATATGTACACAAGTTTTGCTTTTACATGATCTATATTTATATGCACTCACTGTCACCTACCTCAGAACGCCTTCAGATTTAAATAAATAAAAATAATATATTCATATATAATCGTTTATATACAACAAATAAAATAAAAATGTGATGAACAGCTCGACTGTGGCCGGATATTGTTTTTTTTTCTCCTTCCTTCGAGGTTCATTCTATTCTCTCCTTTAGACCTTTCGCCCAGCATCCCATCAGAGAACATATAATGACATCTCTTTCGATTCAGAATGGTAATTTGACTCCAGGACGACACTAAAAGCAACTTTTTTAACTGTGTGATTAATCAAACTCAGGTTTAAACCTTTACACGCATAATTTGAAAACCTCTCGCTTTAAACCACTTGTCCACTGACTAGCAATTGCTTAATACAATTTCTTTAAAAACGTCCTGAATTTGCTTTGTTTCGGTTTTTCTCTTTACTTGTATCCCTAAAACTAAATGTCCTTATTGTCTACTGAAAACCATATACTCACTGTCATAAAATATTTATTGTTCTTTTGTTACTTGTTATATTTATACTATTTGCATTTTTAGAATCGTTTACTGTATTGTACTTGAATATTAATGTTTTTTAAGTACCAACATGTTAACTTTCCTCAATCTAATCTCCTTTTCTTTGATTTAAAAAATATGTTAATATGAATTCATACATTTCATCTGGATTTTTATACCCTTAGCTGCTAGTAAATTGTCTTTTAAAAATCTGTTGATGTACACAAGCACTGTTTTACTCATATCTGAATCCTTTTCTCTCGTGATTTATGATGACAATCATGTTTTTAGATAGTTTTAATTTGTACACATATTATTTTCTCCTTGTTTGTTAATCTTATTAGCTTAATTAATTTAGTGTGAAGCGCACTTGAGGTGAAATATCAAAAAACTGCGCTATATAAGTTCACTGTTATTATTATTGCTTAATAAACTCTCCTTTCGTTAACAATCTAGAAAACAGATCCAGTTCCACAATATTATTATGAAACTCTATCCTAGTTTTATTTATTTTGATATCAAGTTTCGCGGAAAGTTCCCCCTTAAATCTTAGATAAATCAACAACCTTTGTCCTTGGCGGTTATTAAAAATAATGATATGACCGCTTTGAGGCGTACCTGTGGAGGTGTTATTGATAGGGGTAGAGTTCTACCGGGCGAGGGTTGTTCCCACACCTATTTTACAAGGACGTAAGAATACTCTGCTTTGTTTGTTACTAAATATTTCTTCATTAATTACGGTGTCTCGTGGGAACAATGAAAAGTCGTCTGCTTTCTGAAGTAATTTTGACAAAATCCTCATTGGTATTTTTTTTTAGAAAGACAAGCGTTCCCGGGTTACGAATAACGTGACAATATTTGAAAAACTCCAACTACCATCATAATAAGCGGATGATTTTGCTTGTGCAATGATGGAGGACTTAGCTAGCAGAGGAATTGAATTCACGACGCCCGGGTGGGAATCCGACGCGTTTGTCTACTCAGCTACTATTACTCTAGTTACCTAACCTAACCAAACCTATTACTCTAGTTAAATAAACACATTTTTTAAATGTGGAACACGCCTAAAACCATTTGAAAAACGTTTTGTTTCTGAATGGTGTTATTTCACCAGGGCGATACTGAGAGTATCTACCAATTTGGAACGTGCTGCAAGGATGCTGAATATTATTTTATATAAATTAAATGTGATATAAGATAAATTAATAACATACAATTATTTGCGCACGCTGGGATTTGAACCTGCGTTCTCCGGATCCGTAGTCGAGGATCTTAACCGCTCGAACGCGGAGGTCGTCAGTGCGTCAAAGCTGTGCTAGATGTAAACACAAGGAAACTCCACTATCTATACAATATTCTTCAGGACCTACGTCATCTTTGGGGATGCTGTGTGGAGGGTATTTTTGAAGGAAGGAAGGAATGGACTTGGGTCTTGAAAAGGCTCTTGTTGTAGGAGGGATGAAACACAAAAGCCGGCAAATTGTCCCGCAGCCGAGCTTTTGAACACAAGAACGAGTCGTAGAAGCGACCTGTTCTCATGTATCGATTGTCAACCGTTTACAAATGTTCAAGCAATCAATAACGCAAGTTCCTTGGAGCACCTTTCATGAAAATACCGGTAGAAAAGGGATACAATTCCCACCTGACGTATGTGCTCCAAAGATTGCAATGCGCTTGTTAAGATAGTGGAATCTATCGAAGGGTTTTTTCAGGTATTTCGGGGCTCCAGACTAGAGTAGGCTGCCAAATTCGACAGTGAGTTAAGAAGTGACAATGTGATACTTAATACGCTTTTTACGAGAACAATTTTAAATCGAAAAAAAAAAACAAAAATATGTTTCCAAAGTTGTCACTCAATACCACCATTTTAAAATGTCTTTATCGCTACGTATTATGCGGCGCATATTACTTTTAAAAGATCATGAAAAATGCATTTAATATTACCAACTTTAAAACCGCAATCTCTCGCCCTGCCATACTTAGCGAACTTTCAGTTTTACTTTTGTTTCTTTTAAAACAAAGTTGCCCACCCTTGTCTAGGGGTATAGGATGTCGATTAAAAAGGAGACAGAAGGTCACTAGAAAACAGAGATTAATTCTTTTCAGCAGAGATGGCTGAAATGAAAAATGAACTAAATCTATTTATGCAGAATAATTCAGTGCGAAAGCTTTCCAAGCGAGTTATTCATTTAATCATTTTGCATTATTTTTAAGAAGAACGTCTTAATTTAAACTTTTCTTAAACCATCATATATTAAGGTTTTCTTGATTTATTTTTCAAACCCGGCGTGAGCAAATAAATTTAATTGAATTAACATCTGTCGTAACACATTTATATAAACTTGTATAAAATACACATTTATATAAAATAAAATATTTAAAAAATGTGGCACGTTCTAGAGTAGTGGATATTATTAGTATCACCCTGGTCAAAGACCACCATTCAGAATCGAAGCGTTGCTTAAAATTACTTTACCCGGGCTTAGTGACCAGATCTGAATAGCTAGGTACGTCCTAACCCTCCTCTTCACGATCTCCGTGAACTCCACCCACACGTTTTCATATGCGACATAAATGGACATAAGTCAACGGATTTTTAGGTTGTATGATATATTTTTGTTTATAACAACATCACTGTGAAAAAGTGGTTATACGAATAAACAAAAACATTATGTCGACATGTGCCATGAATGGATTTTAAAATACCCTATCCCTAGTCCTAGCCACGTCCAGGTCTAGCCGAGTCCGGCAAAACTCATAAAAACTGAGTACAGCAGCGCTCTCTCTTGTATATTATTGCTCTGAGAATGTAATACAAATTATGCAATAAATAAAAAAATAATCATTAAAAAAAAACGAATTAAATAAAAATTAAACAAAACTATAAAAATAAACTTTAATCGAGCGTGCTTCGAGGCGTTCTCCGCATCACCTGCATCCATCGCCCGTTGAGAGGAGAGCTGAGCCATTCAGATGCAGCCATGACAATGACGTTGGTTGAATTCCGTGTCCTGCCCCAGAAGCTGGTTAGTCGGTGGCGAAGTGAGGCGGGGAATGAGTGCACCCTCCCTTCGGTGAACATTGTAGAGGCACCGCAGAATCTTGGAAGTTGCAGAAGTTGCCCATAGGCATTGTTGTAGCAAACCCTCACGTCCATGCGTAAAACTGTTGTGCATATAATAGTATGATGCTGTAAATACTTGTACTTAACATAGTTTATTATGTAAAAAGTATTTTCGCATATAAAAAAATCACGCGCTATCGAAATAAAATCACTTTAAATCAGTTCAAAACTGAAAGCGTTTCTTGTAATCTACCAAATAGAGACGTGTCATATATTTTTCTATGATTTACTTGATTTTCTACAACATCAAGCTTTTTGAGTGGTGGTTTTTAACTAACTAACTAACTAACCATCACGCCGTTTCCCCGCAGGGGTAGGCAGAGAGGACGGACCGCCATATAACTCTGTCTTGACACATACTCCTTGCTTCATTTACATTCATACATCGTCTCATACATACTCTTCTGTTATTCTGACTCTTCACATGACACAATTCATGTTTTTGATTTACTTGTGTGTGCCATGTCTTTCTCGGGCGTCTTCGATTTCTTCTTCCATTCACTTTCGCATCAAATATTCTTTTCACACTCGTTTCTTCGTTCATTCGCTCTACATGCCCAAACCATCTAAGCGGCCCTTTCTTGATCCTATTCATTACGCTCACATCAGCCTTGCATTCTTTTCAGATATCCACATGTTTAATACGGTCATAAGTATTCTATTCTAAGATATTTTTTTTTACATTTTCATAGTCAGTTAATTTCAACTCCACTTTCCAGAATGTCGAGACTTGTTTACTCAAGCCATGGTCTTGAAGTTTTTGATAGTAGTCTAAAATGATTTTTGTCATTTTTTACGACTCTACCAAAACTTTGACTTGACCTTGGATTGAATGTTCTTTTTTATGTATATTGTGTCATATTTTTGTCATTGCTTCATTTAATATTATATATGTGCTGTTCTTTCTGTGTTGTTTTTTTTTCTTCTTATTTCGTGTTTTGTATTTTTTCGTAATTGGACTTTAGTCAGTTAATTTATAAATAAATAAATAATACAAAATATTTGATATTTTATAACGGGAAGGAAAATCGTTTCGAGTAAATAAGCAAATATCAACTAATTTTATTTCCTGGAAAATTACGACATACGAACTCCCTGACACCCACGTAAATTTTATTTAGCATGTCTTCTTCTCAAATTCATCAATTTTAAATCATATCTGAAAATTATTTCCAATTTCATTTGATCGGAAGTCAATAAATCATACATCCATTAATTTCTGTGAAATCCAATTACCTCCCATCACGTTTCAAACCTCTATCTCTCTTCCTGTCTCGGCTTCTACCAGTTCACAAACACTTCCCCGCGTCTATACTCTATACGTCTATACAGTAACAGATCTCTAATAGCTCCACACATCTATTGTAGATTGAAGCCGAGAGCAGATGTCACGTCGCTCAACTTTTTCACTTGTAAATGAAACTTCTATGTAATAAACGAATCGACCCCTAGAAAACAGTTACAGAGGCAAACCTTCGCATGTTCATACATAATTTAAAATTACACAGATAATAATAATAGCAGTGAATTTATATAGCGCAGTTTTGCTATAGTCCAGCTCGAGTGCGCTTCACACTAAATTACCTATCCTCTAATATAAAAACGAGAAAATAATATATAACATCTTAATTAAATTAATCTTTATTATAAATTATGAAAAGATCTTCAGATATGGATGTATCAACAGATTAAAAAAAAATTTAATAGTAAAATTAAAAAAAAAAGTGACTTTGTTTTGACACCACTTTATAAGATACATATACCAACCGGTTTCGGCTCTACCTGAACCTTCTTCAGGGTTGAACAAATATGTATTACAATACATATTTTTGAGATTGGGAAGAGGAAGGTTGGAAAGTACCTGGCTATTCAGATCTGGTCACGATTCTGAATGGTGGTCTTCCACCAGGGCGATACTTAGAGTATCTACCACTCTGGAACGTGCCGCTAATATCATTTTTATTTTTTTTATATCAATTAAATGTGTTATGACACATATTAATTAAATAAATGTTATTGTCGCACGCCGGGTTTGAGCCCGCGACATTTGGATTCGTAGTCGAGCGTCTTACCATTCGACCATGGAGGCCGTCGGATGTATAAATATGAACAAATTTGTTAAAGCCCAGAAAATAAAACAATTTACGCGTTGGTCATACGGAATCAACCGGATAAAATTTTGGTAATATTGGTTTTATACTACACACTTATTTATATATTAATTTACGCATTTTACTACCCGGTTTCACCCTCGTTGTTCATTCATTATTCCAGCTGATTTCAACACTCTTTAATCTTATGAACAATTGAAACAAAACGGAACAATCCACTCCTAGATCCAAGACAGGTCACTCAAATTGATTTCACCCCAAGTAAGGGGAAAAAAGGTAAAACACCGCCATTAATAAATTGAATCTAAACGTTGCTTGAAATGGCTAAAGCTGTGTTTGGTGACCAGATCTGAAAAACCAGGTACTTTTCGACCCTACTCTTCCCCATCTCCTTCCTCTTTCCACAGTTGGGGCCAGGGGGGTCTCGTGACTTTTTAGTGTGCTAGACTGCTGAGATTTAAAAATACGACGTTATTAATGTTGCTGTAGCCTAAAATATTTTTCAATTTTGGTAGGTCAATGACCTAAACTGAAAAATCATGAAAATCTTCATACAAAAAAAGGAAAAAATAAATAGTTTTCGGCTACAATAACATCAATCATGACGTTTTTTAAAAATCTCAGCACTCTAGCACACTAAAAAGTCACGAGCTGCCTCTGGGTGGATTATTGTGATATCCACTTTAAAAAATAAAAAAAATACATGAATACATTGACCGGTCGGTAGCTGAGTGGACAAACGCGTCGGATTCCCACCTGGGCGTCGTGCGTTCAATTCCTCTGTTGGCTAAGTCCTCCATCATCGCACAAGCAACATCTTCTGCTTCTATGATGGCAGTCGGAGTTTTTCAAATATTGTCAGGTTATTCGTAACCCGAGAACGTTTGTCTTTCTTTAAAAAAAAAAAAACATTGCGTCGATCTATATAAGTTTCAATTATACAAATTTAATGAAGCCAGAACTCAGCGTGTTGGAGTTTATATCGCTTTAAAAAATGCCTCTTTTTGAAATAGACGAATGGTAAAAGGGTAAAATATGTCCTAAATCCGTGTCCTATGATGGGAGAGTGTTTGTTGTGGAAAGTTTTAATTTGAGATTGCTAACTTCTAGTGTCGCTCAACTTTGGGTGTGTTGATGTATTTGGGGATATTGAAAAACTTATTCAATTAATAATAAGACAGCCCAGTCAGCCCCGGATCTACCATAAGTTCAAACTATGCAAAAAACATAGGCGCCATCTCACATTTTAAAATTACCCACATCTTGGGATAATTATGTTTTCTACTGCGCTGGCAACATCACTGTGCATTCAACGACTATCGAAAATGTATGGAAAAAGTTTTTGTCACGGAATTTTTTTACGAATTGCATAATAGTTATTTGGACGTAAAGTCTGTTTTTTTCTATGGAGTTTCGTACGTTAAAATAGATACGATCCAAAATCTATAACCAACCAGCATGCCCGTTTTTTCTTCATATTCTTGTCCCGGTGACTTAGCGCTCATTTGGTTTTTCTCTCAGAGCAATAATATAGAAGAGAGAGCGCTGCTGTAGTCAGTTTGACGAATTTTGTCGGACTCGGCTAGTCCTGGACGTGACTAGGATTAAGGCTAAGTATTTCATATATATCCATTCATAGCACATGTCGACATAATGTTTTTGTTTATTCGTAAAACCACTTTTTCACAGTATTAATATAAACAAAATATAGTATACGAGGCCTGTTCAAAAGAAAAGGTGATTTTGAATTTTCGCGGGCTGTGTACATTGGATTATCGATTTTTTTTTGTTGTTGTTATGTTAGTACACATATGTTTATCATATGTTAGCATTATCAGCCATTTTGGATTAATGGTTTGTTTTTTACAACTGGAAAGGTTAGTCACGTTTTTGTGTGCTCTTCGATTTTTTACTTTTGAAAAAAATGGATCAAAGAATAAAATCCATGATTTGTTTTTCCACAACTCCAGGACGCTCATCGTCATTAACATCTTCTCGGCCTTCTGTAAAGCGCTTGTACCACTTATAAACACTTTTTTGAGACAAATTAGACTCGCCGAATGCCACAGTCAACATTTTAAGTGAGTTGGAGCACTTTATTCCATTTATTCGTGTGCGCGGAGTCAACGGAGACGCGGGACACGAAAAACATCTTCACAATACTTTAAGCGGTGTGATAATTTGGGAAATTTTGCTGTGTCTTTCTCTCTCATGGTGTACGACGTGAAAACTCGGAGAAAGTGATTAATACCAAATTTGTCTAGTTTGGGTAAAAATAATTAGCTCTCTCTCCATATATTGTTACACCAAGGGTTTTCTCTAGCAATATTCTTTTGGGGTTTTTTTTTTTAATCATGTTTGGTAAAATGAAATTATAAAATATAAATGAAATATCTCCGCTATCGGCTTTTTTCTATAGCTGTTTTTCTATAGTTATTTTTTTATGGCTAACTGGTTCCAAAATTAGTTTCTGGTAGTGACAGCTTATTTCAGAAATTAACATCTCTACCGTCAGCTGTTCTGTCGGAGTCGATTCCCGTCGAAAAAAAAAATTAAGAAGGAAGAATTTTGAGGTTCTAAATACACGTGCATAATAACTGAGGGTTTATAAATAAATATTATTTTAAGTAGCACGATTGGTCTCGCGTCCCGACCAGGAAATAACAAACTTAAGATGTCACTGTGGTTGTTCAATCTGTAAATGGATAATTGTATGCAATAATTGAAAGATGTGGGCTTAGGCGCGATAGCGAACAATTTGAAAGTATGTTGCCTATTGCATGCTGGTTTCCGACAGTGTGAAAGATCTGCAGTTTCTCGTATCTAGTATGAACCAAGTGAATAAGTCAATGATCAATGTTAGTAAGTCCAAAGTAATCGTGTTTGAAAGAGAGAGTACGAGAATAGCGTGCGATATAGTTGTGAATTATAAAAACTTGGAGCAAGTGGATGAGTTGGTGTATTTAGGAAGTATGTTTTTTACGAGAGATGGAAAAGCTGATAAGGATATTGAAAGAATGTTGAATGCAAGATATTCCATTAATGGAGGACTGAACGCTGTTGGCGCAAATACAAAATTGTCCAAAGAAACGAAGCTAGCAGTCCACGATGGAGTGCTTATACCAACCCTGATGTATGGCAGTAAGGCATGGAACTGGCAGAGGAAAGATTAAAGCAGACTGAATGCTCTGGAAATGAGATTCCCAAGGCGTATGTGCGTAAAACCATGTATGACCGTCTTAAAAATATGGATATCCGGAAAGAATGCAAGGCTGATGTAAGCGTAATTAATATGATTAAGAAAGGGACGCTTCGATGGTTTGGAAGTCAAAAAGATTAAGTGAGTCAAATACTTGAGTCGGGCCATGTGAGGAGTCAGAATAACAAAAGAGTATGAATGAATGTGAATGAAGCAAGAGGTGTATGCCAAGACTGAGTTGTATGGCGGTCCATCCTTTCTGCCTATCCCCGCGGGGAAACAGCGAGATGGTTAGTTAGTTAAGATAGAATCTTTTAAAAAATATGTTTCGGTATCACGCCATTTTGAAGTTGGTCGCAATTAGACCCTCTAACTTTTGATGAAAATTCCAACCCCACCCTTTATTTTCAGACCTCGAAGGCATTTGTTTTGTTAGTAAGTAATGTTCTACACGAAACATTTTTATAAGGTAAAGTTTTTAATTGGGGTGCTTGAAACCAAATGTATGTTTTCGATCGTGGCTTGAAGGTTAAAAGGTCAAGGTGGTTGTGAAAGGCTTAGGTCAGTTGATTCGTCTATCGAATTGAATTTGTTAGGGTTTAATGCGTTAGTCGTTCACGTGCAAAATTTTGTGAAAATTATTTTATCATTTTTCCGCAAAAACAAAGCGTTATAATAATTTACGAAGCCGTTGTCCTCGCTAGGGTTGAATGAATTTCATAATAAAAAAGCAAGTATCTTGGGGTTGGTGACATTTCAATATATTTTCCTCAATAGCCGTGTTTAGTGACCAGATCTGAATGGTCAGGTACTTTCCGATCTTTCTCTTCCTCATCTCCTTTCCTTCCCCACTACATTCAATTTCATAATATATATCCCAATCGGGGATGCCAAGTCCTACTGGACACGGACATAGAGGAAAAAATAGAAGCAGTAAACATACATTAAATTTTATTTATGTTAATACCGCACTAGAGACCCAACTGCTCCTAACCGTCTGGAGCCAGTGGGACTATGGCATCCTCAATTGAGTATGTTGTGAGGCTGAAGGGAGTGGGGAGGGGAAGGAGATGGGGAAGAGGAAGGTTCAGAAGTATCTGGTTATTTAGATCTGGTCATCAAACTCGGCTAAAGCTATTTCAAGCAACGTTTGTTTCTGAATCGTGGTCTTTCACCAGGGTGATACTTAAAGTATCTACCACTCCGAAACATGTCGCAAATATAGTACATATTATTTTATATGAATTAAATACGTTAAAACATTAAAAAATTGATGTCTTAGAAAAGGCACTCTGCCTAGCTAGGAACTAATATCGACCGAACAAAACACAGATAATTTGCACAGCGCCGTTTTTGTAAAAAAATCACCTCAAGGGCGCTGTAACTTGTACACATTAAAAAAAAATACAATTATTATTATAAATGTTTTTACTTTTATGTTATTTTCTGTAAAAATGTTTGTAACTATGTAATATCATAAATAAATAAATTTAAAAAATATTTGCGCTCGCCGGGAATCGAGCCCGCGACCTCTGGATTTGTCGTCAAGCGTCGTAATCACTCGACCACAAAGACGTGACCTATGAATTTCGGATAAATCTTTAACATTTTAAAAATCATGTTATAATACTGCGAGGTTTATCATACTTAGGTGCAAAAATCTAAATATCATAAGGAAAGACAAAAAGGCTAAAGCGACACTTAGGTAGAAAAAATGAGTTAAAAATGCAGTTTTGATGAGGGTTTTTTTCTGCATTAAATGCTCTGACTCTCGTTTGATTCTGATGACTTTTGTGGCCCTTCAGCCATCTAAAATATATTTATAATTTGGGAGAAGGCTTGGCTCAAGCGTTCACATTAAAAATAAAACCTTGTACTGAAGAGTTATGAATTTAATTGTAAAACAAACAAAAAAATAAAGTTCTCTGGTGAAAACTTTCCAAAATGGCGCTTTTCCCTTTCCGGCGACGCTATCAATTTTAACCGTTTATCAAACAAAATGGACGCGATACTCCAATTTACATTATTATTGAACTAGTCTTCTTTATCACATTTACAAAGCCTACAAGGAGCAGATTAGGCACAAAGCTAAGATTTTCTTTACATTTTAAGCTTGTAAACAATTTGTTGAGAAAAGCTTCTGGTCTATTGTAAAAATAATATTGTGAAAAATAGGCGTATTCCATGTGTTCGCTTGCCACGTACCATTAAAGGTGAGATTTATTATAAGTTTATGTTTTTATTGTACTGGAACATCGTGCATCGGGCAATTTCAAGTTTTATAGCTCCATTAAAATAACATTTAATTGCAGGCTATCGTTTAACCTTCCATAAGGTGTATTTAATCATATTATGAAAAAGTCTGTGTGGTAAAAAAAAATAGTAAAGATGTTTGTATACAACACTTCAAACAAACTGACGGTCTGCGGGGTCGAGTGGTGAGACGCTCGACTACGATTCCAGAGGTTGCGGGTTCAAACCCGGCGCGCGAAAATACTATTAATCTAATTAATATGTGTTTTTTTTTAAGAAATGCAACCTTCACGGGTAGCGGATAATGTGACAATATTTGAAAAACTCCCCCTACCATCATAATAAGCGGAGATTTTGCTTGTGCAATGATGGAGGACTTAGCTAGCAGAAGAATTGAATTCACGACGCCCGGGTGGGAATCCGACGCGTTTGTTCACTCAACTACTAACTGGTTCGATGTTATTAAAACACATTTAATTAATATACAAAATAATAATGTATGGTATATTTGCGGGACGTTCCAGATTGGTAGATACTCTTAGTATCGCCTTATGAACGAACCGTTGCTTGAAATGGCTTTAACCGTGTTTGGTGATCAGATTTGAATAGCCACGTATTTCTCAACTTTCCTCTTCCCATCTCCTTTCCCTCCCCACTACCTTCAACGTCCCAACACACCCCGGTTAGGAATGCCATTGTCTCATTGGCTCTAGACGGTTGGGAGCAGTTGGGACTCTTATGCGGTATTCACTGTAAAAATAAAAATAAAAACTTTTTTTGGAGAAAGTTACAATGTTTTGACGGCATAAAATACATATAACATCATTCATATATAAAATTAAAAAAAAAAAAAAACAGACATCAGAAGACAGCTGGAAAATAATGTAACAATAATTTTGCATGTACATGGCCTGTTCAAAAGAAAAGGTGAATTTTGAATTTTCGCGGGCTGTGTACATTCGATTATCGTTTTTTTTTGTTATGTTGGTACACATATGCTTATCATATGTTAGCATTATCAGCCATTTTGGATTAGTGGTTTGTTTTTGACAACTGGAAAGGTTAGTCACGTTTTAGTGTGTTCTTCGATTTTTGACACTAAAAAAAAATGAATCAAAGAATAAAATCCATGATTTGTTTTTCCACAACTCCAGGACGCTCATCGTCATTAACATCGTCTCGGCCTTCTGTAAAGCGCTTGTACCACTTATAAACACTTTGTTGAGACAAAGTAGACTCGTCGAATGCCACAGTTAACATTTTAAGTGCGTTGGAGCACTTTATTCCATTTTTAACGCAAAATTTAATACATATTCCTTGATCCATTTTTTTCAAAAGTAAAAAATGGAAGAACACACAAAAACGTGACTAACCTTTCCAGTTGTCAAAAACAAACAACTTATCCAAAATGGCTGATAATGCTAACATATGTGTACCAACATAACAAAAAAAAAAAAACGATAATCGAATGTACACAGCCCGCGAACATTCAAAATTCACCTTTTCTTTTGAACAGGCCTCGTATGTAAAATGCAGAATACCTATGGCTAGCCATAAATAGATTGAATTTCATGGAAACTTGGATTAACATCACTTTATTTAACAGGATTATAACTTAACTCAATTCAGTTCAAGGTTCAGGTTGTTTTACAGTTTTAATTAATATTGTGGTTCGCAAGAAAGCATTTCGTTAATTTGCAATATTTATAAGTAGTCAATTTCTATCGTTATATTTAATGAAAATAAATATGAGTCAAATAACAACTACACAAAAAAAAGTTAAAACCAAAAGTGAAAAATGAATGTCGATTTATAATATCTGTTTTTTTTTTTTGATTGTCTTGAAAAGTTTTCTTAAGTAATCTTTATTGTGATCCAGATTAAAACAGATAGATTTGGTTTGAAATTCAAATACAGTGGCGTACATTATAATGGAGAAAAAAACGTGGTTTTACTTTACGCGTGAGAGCAGTTCGTCACGTTTAGTCGCCACAAATGTCGGTGCGGTACAAACATTTTTCTTCTTTAAAACAAGACTAAGATGGCGGCGCTGTCTATTTTAAGCCGAGTTATTGAAGTTTAAAATCACTTTGACAGAAACTGTCGCTCGTTCGGGAGCGATTGCCTCCCTACACCCGGCATCGATTTTAAAGACAATTCACGTCAAAAATTACTTTGTAAGATATTTCTTGATTTCACATCATTGACCCGAACTTGAGGAATCGTGTAGATTTCATTTTCTGATGCAGTATTTATTTTATAAATAGTTAAATTAGTAATATCTACGAAGACAAGGCTTGTGAAACCTTAAAGAAAGCTGCATGACATCTTTCAGTGTACAATCAAACATTTTCTATTTATTTTTATCAGCACGCTTAACTTATCATCAGGTTGTTTGCGTAGGTTTAGATGTCGATTTGGAAGCTACATACAGCGTGATTGCAATGCAAATATAAAGGGTGGGAGGAACTGAAGGAACGCAACACATAAATTGGACCGCTATAAGAATTTATGTAAAAGACAAAACGAAATAAAGAAATTCTACTGTGTTTTATTCAGCGCCATCAAAAAAAAAAAAAATCAAATGAAAACCGATTACGGTCTAGCAGTACCTATCCAAGGCAGTGTAGTCAGTTTTTGATGATTTTTGCCGGACTCGGCAAACCTGGGCGTGGCTAGGACTAGGGCTAGGGTATTTATATATCCATTCAAAGCGCATGTAGACAAATTGTTTTTGTTTATTCGTAAAACCACTTTTTTACAGTATTGTTATAAAACAAAAATAAAGCATGTATAAATCGTTAGAGTCATGTTCAAAACGTGTGGGCGGAGGCAACGGAAACGCAGGACACGAAGAACATTCTAACAGTACTTTAAAGTGGTGTGATAATTTGGGAGATTTTGTTGTCTCTTTCTTTCTCGTGGTGTTCGACGTAAAAACCGGGAGAAAGAGATTTATCCCATATGTATATAGGTTGGGTAAAAAGAATTATCTCTCTCTCAATATATTGTTACTTCAAGTTCGCGATCCTCAATCCTCGATCTATCGCTAAACAAAATGCCCGCAACACATGTAAGTAATTAATATCATCGCCGGAAAGCGCCATTTTGAAAAATTCACATCAGAGCACTTGAAAGTTTTTTTTGTTTTAATTCAAGTCTTCTCAGTACCAGGTGGTTGGATTTAGAAAAAAAAGTTTACTGAGGTAACTCGATGCTCTCACTGAGTTACTTGAAGCGATAAAAGGCTTAAAAAACATCCTAAACTTGCGTCGCTTGAGTCAAGCTTTCTCCCAAATGGTAAATTTATTTTATATGGCTAAAAGTCCACAAACGTCTTTAAAATCAAACGTCAGAGCATTCAATGCAGAAAAAAAAACTGATCAAAACTGCATATTTAATTCATTTATGACTAAAATTTTCTCGTATCTAGAATGAACCAAGTATGTATGCAAAATGAGTTGATGATGAATTTAGTCCAAAGTCATGGTGTTTGAAAGAGAGAGTACGAGAACAGCGTGCAATATAGTTGTGAATGATGAATACTTGGAGCAAGTGGATGAGTTTGTGTATTTAGGAAGTATGTTTACGAGAGACGGAAAGGCTGATAAGGATATTGAAAGAAGGGTGAAACCAGGAAACTCCAGAAAACTGAACGCTGTTGGCGCAAATAAGAAACTGTCCAAAGAAGCGAAGCTAGCAGTCCACAATGGAGTGCTTATACCAAACCATGATGTCTGGCAGTGAGACATGGAACTGGCAGAGGAAGGATAAAAGTAGACTGAATGCCGTGAAAATGTATCCCTTAGACGCATGTGCGGTAAAACCATGTATGACCGAATTAAAAATGTGGATATCTGAAAAGAATGCAAGGCTGATGTGAGCGTAATGAATAGGATAAAAAAAGGGCCGCTTAGATGGCTTGGGCATGTAGAGCGAATGAACGAAGAAAGGTGTTTAAAAAGAATATATGATGCAAAAGTGAATGGAAGAAGAAGTCAAGGACGCCCGAGAAAGACATGACACGATCAAGTAAATCAAATATTTAAATCGGGTCATGTGAAGAGTCAGAATAACAGAAGAGTATGTATGAGACGATGTATGAATGTGAATTAAGGAAGGAGTGTGTGCCAAGACAGAGTTATATGGCAATCCGTCCTCTCTGCCTACCCCTGCGGAGAAACGGCGTGATATTTAATTAGTTAGTTATGACCAAAGTTTCGCTTAAACTCTTTTGCCTTTCGAGCAACGGTATGTAAATATCAATAAGGTATTTTTAGCTATAGCTTTAGGTACTTAGTTTTTTCAGTGTAAATTTAGCCATAGATTTTAAGTTTTGTAAGCCCCCTTGAGGTTCCCAAAAATAGTGCAATATAATAAGTTATATATACTCTTTACTGGACCTAATGCCACAAGCGTATCTTACACAGGATTTAACAACAAGTATAAAGTTCACACATGTCGTGGAATAGTCACACTTTATAGATTATAGACACATTTTTTTTCAATTTCGTGTTAATATAGAAGTTAACTGCCGCACCGGCACATACGTAATGCCAAAAGCTACTTCGGGTTATTCCTTGCCCGCGTAGAAAACATTTCAGGAGAAACTTTCAGCGAGCAGTTTCAGGGAACTCACAGAACAAGCCATAGTTGCTGAACATATTGCAGCTACAAAACAAATTCGGAAGGTAGCTACGGTTTAATTAAGTTCACGCAACCCTTTCTCAGCTCTGATTAAACTAGTAAATAGTTGTAAACTTTTCTAACAGTGTTGTTATTAAACTAATTAAGTTAAGTGTATAAAGATTATTTGTTAATAAAGTAAAAACCTATTTTTTTAAAACCTCACCTAATTCTTATGTCACTAACTTGTAGTTATGTAGTATGGTTTGTAATACTGAACCTAACCTAACTCTCCTCTTATAACCCGCTATAGTCACCTAACCTAACTCTTATGTCATTAACTTATAAGATATAGTTATGTAGGTAGCATAGTTTGTAACATAACCCCTTAGATGAATTAAATCATGTAGATACGTTACTGAGACAACGCGCGTGGATGCACTAAACCGAGTCCGCGAGACATACCTGAGATTTACTGCGTTTAGTATCACACAAACATTCTTTCAACAGACAAGCTGTCACCGGCTGTCACCAGCTGTCACAAACACATCGTTGTAGACTCATTTCAAAGAAAAAAATGCCTTGAGAGGTGTAAAAATCATTCGGGAGCAAAAAACATATCTTAAGGAGTTTCTTTCCATTCATAATTATTACCCACAATTCACTTATTATTTCAATAAATACAATTATTCACAAGGTTTTTAGCTACTCAAAAACTGTGTGAGATAGCGAATGCAGAAATACATAAGTGTGTGGAAGACAACCACGGTTAGTGGCGCAATACCCGATTATAACAGTAGCGTGGGACGTTCATATAGCTATCTCATCCGTACACAGATATTCTTTGAATGGCTATCCTTTTCATAAGCGGGTGAAACGGAAAACGTGGTGTCACATTTTTCGTAAAATTTGTATGAATATGACGTGACATGTATTTTGTGTCTATGCATAACTCTCGTCTTATTAAACCGGTATAGTGTAGTTTGTAATAGCATAACCTAAATTTACCTAAGGCAGCATTATTTAAAATGCAAAACACAGTGTGCAATGTTCAATAACCTAACTTAGTCCAATCTCACCTAACCTAACCTGATCTAGTTAACTGATTTTATTTGAAACTAACCTCAAAATAGTTTTAAGGCAATTGTATATATACGCAGACGTAGGTACAAGAATTTTTTTAAAATTTTTATGTAAATATCTCCACACCTTAGAGTATATAAAGTGGTATCAATCCAAGGCAGTGTAGTCAGTTTTTAATGATTTTTACCTGACTCGGCGGACCTGGGCGTGGCTAAGACTAAGGATAGAGTATTTATACATCCATTCATATCACATATCGACATAATGTTTTTGTTTATTTGTAAAACCACTTCTTCACAGTATTGATTTCGAAAAAAATATAGCATCTAACCTAAAAAACCGTTTAGTTGTGTCAAGTTTAGTGGCATAGTAAAAAATGTGGGCGGAGTTCCGCTGTGACCAAGAGCCCAAGATCATTGTGACAGTACGTAGAAGCGGAGTTTTATATTTGCTGTCTCTTTCTCTCTCATGGTGTACAACGTAAAAACCCGGATAAAGTGATTTATTGCAAGTTTGTATCGGTTGGGTAAAAATAATTAGCTCTCTCTCCATACATTGTTTCTTCAAGCTCCACACAAATATTTTAGGGTAGATTTTAGGGTTATAAGGGCTAATTTTGAACAATTGTATTATTTTATAAATACATGATTCGATCAATTGCCGTGGGAGGCGCTAAAGTTTGCGAAAACATCTATTATGTGTATTAATGATACGCAAACGTTAAAAAAATAATGCGTTTTGTAAAGTTTTTTATTCCAGTTTAACTTTCCGCCGAAGAATGGCGTATTAATTAAATTTTAAATGCAATTAAAACCTGCGGCAACAATTTATTTACGACCCGTCTGGTGAATTAGCCTAAAAGCTTCATCATTTATTTAATAGAGGGAACTTGCTTCGCTTCTATGTAAACAGGGCTTCAAATCCCAAAGGTTCGAAACTCGGCTACATTTTACGCCTTTAAAAATTTTAAAGCATTCTGTTAACTTTAAGGCTATTAAATGCGTTGCCTTAAAGTTTTTTGGGCTTTGACCTGACTTTTAATCTAAAGTACAACGGAGTGTTAAAGTATTGAAACTTCCCATTTTTTCTATTAGCAAAGTTTGCTTTTATGTTTTTTCTAAGTTTTGCAATTACCAAAATAAAGTTGTTGTTGAATAGGGTCATGTGAAGAGTCAGAATAACAGAACAGTATGTATGAGACGATGTATAAATGTGAATGAACCAAGGAGTGTGCCAATAGAAAGTTTTATGGCGGTCCGTCCTCTCTGCCTACCCCTGCGGTGAAACGGCGTGATGGTCAGTTAGTTAGTTAGCTTAGGCTGAAGAATATTATGGCTATGATTTTTGGTTCAGAGCCGAAAAAGGAATTGAAATGGATAACGATATATTACCTTAACCATAAAGAAAAAAATGTTCTTTTGCCTTACGAGAAATACTCGGAAAGGATAAGATTTAACATCTAAAAATTTTCACAGGTTTTTTCTGTCGAATTTCTAGGTAAACATTATTTTTTTGTTATGAAATGTAACTTAACTATTGAAAAAAAGACAAGACCTCACTTTGTGTGCTTATTTTTTTCAAGAAAACCTCGAGTGAATTCAGATTTTGAAGCTGCAAAAGACCTTTCGTCTTCTAGGGCCTCAGACAGGTAATGAAAATGATTTCCTATTCAAGATAGTTTTTCGATATTTTGAATTTTTTCGTTGAATACCAAAGGGGAAGATATTCGCATCACTTTAGCGAAAGATCGCTATTCAGAATCAAAACGTTGCTTGAAATGGCTTTAGCTGTGTTTAGTGAACAGATCTGAATAGCTGGGTACTTCTCAACCTCCCCCTTTTCCATTTACTACCCCTCACCACCCGCTTCAGCCTCGCAACATAATACATACCGCTTAGGGATGCTTTACATTAGTCCAATCCGCTATTTCACGTATGTTTAAAATGATTTTTATCGACTTTCGACTTGGAAGAAACTATCACAGCTGGAATAGTTAATATGATGGATGAATTTAACTTCCATGTCAACAACGAGGAAATTGGTGAGTAAATGGCATCTCACCTTTGTGAATTAATGAAGATTTGATTAATCTACAAAAGGTAAATGAACTGCAAAATGAAGGAGAAGAAAAATATGAAACTGATAACGAACTCACTGTTAAGACATTGACAGACAAGATAATGAACGAAGCCTTCGATAGGTTTAGCCGTGTTTGGTGATCAGATCTGAATAGCCATGTACTTCTCAACATTTCTCTTTCCCATTACCTCCCCTTCCCCGCTACCTCCAGCCTCACAACATACCCCAATTGGGGATGCCATAGTCTCACTGGATCTAGACGGTTAAAAGCAATCGGGACTCTTGTGCGGTATTAACCATAACTATGTAAAAAAACATACACTTATTCTGTTAATTTAATGCATGCTTGACGGCAGCATGTCTAGTGGTAAGACGCTCGACTACGAATTCAGAGGTCGCGGATTCGAACCCGGCGTGCGCAAATATTTTTTTTTTTATTAATATGTGTCATAACACATTTAATTGGCATAAAATAAAATATAGTATATTTGCGGCACATTCCAGAGTGGTAGATACTCTAAGTATCGCCCTGGTGAAAGACCACTATTGAATTGAAACGTTGCTTGAAATGGCTTTAGTCGTGTTTGGTGACCAGATCTGAATAGCCAGGTACTTTTATCCTTCCCCTTCCTCATCTCCTTTCCCTCCCGACTACCTTCTGCCTCACAACATCCTCCTATGGGGATGCCATAGTCTCACTGGCTCTAGACGGTTGGGAGCAGTTGAGACTCTTGTGCGGTATTCACGTAAAAAATGTATTATATGTGGAAGTCCATCGGGGCGTTCATAAATAAATAAAACAATTTTTAACAAAGCATCAGTTCGAACTGACACGAATGTTGACATTGAGGAAGCGTTAGTTGAAGTTTTCCCCGCGCGAGCGCTTCTGTCGACACGAGTGCTCCTCAGCATTCCCACTGCGAGTTTCTCCACCCATGGCTAGTATTCAGATCACGCGGCGGCCTGCTAAAAGCCAAGCGCGCCTCAACTGACATCTTAAAATAAAAGCGAATTACAATTTTTCCCTCATACGTCCACCGTTCTCGACAGAAATAGCTTTGAAGCTGTGCATCAACTCACCATAATGATATTCTTTCGCGACAATGGACTGGACTCTCATTTCCAGGGCCGGTCCTGTGCAGGCGCAATTGCAGCAGTCCGCCCCAGGCAGCGGATCGCCATGGCGCTGATAGTACCTAATTATAGTACTTTAAATATTTGTTGAGAGCGCGCCTTCGGAGTGTCAGATCCTAAAGCCTGAAATGGACCACCACATGATCTGAGAGTAATAAAAGACTCGACAGAGTTCAGAGCCAAACTCAAAACTCATTTTTTCAGAACTCATGTTTTTGGGATAGCATGTGTTTTGTTTGTTGATCAACAATTTCCAAATATACTACACCTGCTCACTCTTGGAAAAATGCTGACTTTTCATGACACCTTCGGAGTGCTCCAAAAGATAAAACTTATATGTACACGAAATGGCCACTGAACCGATAATCCCTAGAAGTGTGTTCAATACCGATTTTAAAGAAAAATAATTTCGACAATTTATACAAGACCTTCCACTCCTACGTCCCAGACAGGCAAATCAAATTATTTTCATGTTCAAGAAAGAATTTAGATATTCAAAAATTTTGATCGGTTTCACCCGAAGTAAGGCAAAATTGGACGTAATTATGCAGATAGTGTCCAACCCCAAAAAGAAGAAACTTTGGAGTATATAGAGTGGAATCTATCCAAGGCAGTGTAGTCAGTTTTTGATGATTTCTACCGCAATCGGCGGACCTAGGCGTGGCTAAGACTAAGGCTAGGGTATTTATACACACATTCATATCACATATCGACATAATGTTTTTGTTTATTCTTATAACCACTTTTTCACAGTATTTTTATTAACAAAAATATAGCATATAACCTAAAAAACCGTTTAGTTGTGTCAAGTTTAGTGGCATAATAAAAAATGCGGGCGGAGTCCCGTGGTGACCCCGGAGCCCAAGATCATCGTGGCAGTACATAGAAGCGATGTATTATATTTGTTGTCTCTTTCTCTCTCATGGTGTACGACGTAAAAACCCGGAGAAAGTGATTTATCGCAAGTTTGTATAGGTTGGGTAAAAATAATTAGCCATATATTGTTACTCCACGGATGAAACTGAGGAAAAAGGCGTTTGAAAATATAACGATAAAAAAACATGCTTAATTGGCATTTGTAAAGTGAAAGTCAGTGTTTTTTTTCTTTATGAGCATTATTATAAATGGTTAATTTAAAATCTATCGATGTGTTCATAAAAAAAAATGTATTTCTTTTTTATAATATTTTTAAACTACAATTTAAGTCAAATCCATGCAATTTGCGTTAGTGATTTTTTTTTCCAAAAAATCTATTACATTTGAAGCTTGGATGTTTTCAGTAGATATAAATCTCGTATTTATCCATAGGAAAACATGTAAACTCGATTTCGGCAAATTGTGAATTGGACGCTTTCTGCATAACTACGTCCAATCAAGCTTACTCTTGAAGTAACAATATATGGAGGGATAGCTAATTTGTTTTACCCAACCCATCCGAAATTGTAATAAATCACTTTTTCCAAGTTTTTACATCGTACACCATGAGAGAGAAAGAGACAACAATTTTCTTGGACCGCTTCTATTTACTGTCGTAATGATCCTAAGCTGGCTATCTTCGCTGGTTAACGGCGGGACTCCGCCCACATTTTTTATTTTGTCACTAAACTTGACACAACTAAACGGTTTTTTAGGTTAGATGCTATATTTTTGTTGATAAAAATACTGTGAAAAAGTGGCTATACGAATACATAAAAAACATTATGTCGATATGTGATATGAATGGATGTATAAATACCGTAGCCTTAGTATTAGCCACGCCCATTTGCGCCGAGTCATGTTAAAATCATCAAAAACAAGTCCAAAACTGACTTCACTGCCTTGGCTTGGGCTACCTCTAGTATACTCTAAGAGCTTACTTATGGCACACGAACACGCCCACGACATACTTCTATGGGTTTGTCTCATCAGTAGACCCAACTGAATTGTCAGTCATGATAAAGTGTTTTATAAAAGAGCTGAATTTTAAAACTGTACAGGGTTACCGATACTTAACGCAAAATATTTATGTTTCATTATTACTGAATAGAATTAAACAAAATTCGTCCACAAAGTATCAATAGACAAGTCCTTGACCTCTAACTAAATACTTTATATTGAATATTGATTAATATTACCACATTTATGGTGTTAAACATTTTTTTTATTAATTATTAATTTATTTACTTTTAATTTGTACAAAAGAGAAAAATAAATTGATAGTACACAACATAATAGCAAAAGTTAAAAAAAAGTTAGCAAGTGCCAATATAAGTATGTAATTACAGCGCAGGTTTTACAATTAGTTATATTATCTTAGTAAATCGCACGAAATAGTGTAAGACGTGTTATAATACATAGCATAATAAATTTGAAAGAAGTTATTAGGTACAATGTCAGTTTATAGTACCAGCGTAATGTAGTTTTCAATTAGTTATCTCGTATTATTATAAAAGATTGCAAAAAATAGTATAATACCTGGCATAATAACAACAACAAAAAATAAATGATAATAACAATAGTGTAAATATAAAATAAGTAAGAAGGTACTATGTAAATATGAAGTTACGAAGCAATGGGTAGTAGGTGGGTGGTACTTCCACACAGCATCCCCACAGATGTTGATGTAAAAAAAAGTTTATTTTAACACAGTAATTATAACTATAAAAGGTGCAAATAAAAATCAATTCTAGTTCTATTCTAGTTCTATTGAAAACATTCAAATAAGATCATTTTTAATTTGGACCCAGTGTTATAAAGGTAAACATCTATTGAATTATTTTTATTTTCTATAATTTTTCATCACACGCCAACTAATAACTCTAACTTTTACCTTTATAATAAATATTTTTGTCTGTTGTAACCTATTTATCAACGACTACTTTAATGAACTCTGGGTTCGATTCCTCTGCTAGCTTAGTTCTCCTTCATTGCACAAACAACATTTTCCCCCTATTATGATGGCGGTAGGGGTTTTTCAAATATTGTCAGGGTTATTCTTGTCTTTCTCTGTAAAGAAAAAAAAATGAACTCGTTAAAATCAGTCTTTTGGAATACATGATGTGTATTCCAAAAGACTATATTATAATGAATAATGATTGAAAAATAAACAAGGAACCATCTTAGCACTTGAAATATTTGTCTGTTTTAAAAATAACGGTAAAAAGCTAACGCATTCCTTATCTACGAAACGTAAACGTCAATGGTGTCGAAAAGCACCCAGAACTCGACGTCACGACTTTTTTGTCCTGTTCCGAACAAGGTTTTAATGGCTTACTTTTTAGTATTATGACTCATCGGCTCATTTCGACACTGGCCAGTCAATTAGTAATATCGATTTTCTGTTTTTCCTTTACAAAAAATTAGCCTCGAAAGTTCAACTGAAACTTTAGCGAGGTAGTAAGCTGTCAAATAGTGAATTCCTCAAACAAAATAAAAGTCAACTCATTCCATTATATGTTCTTTGATTTGTAATGCGGTTTCTTAAAAGCTTCATGACTACAACTGGATTTCTGAAAAGTTAGAGTAAGGGATTTAAATAAAATAAATAAATAAAACTTAACACATAATTTATTTATATTTTATGAAATTACTTTAAATAAAATTATACACGTTTTTAAAGTGCGCGTAGGGAATCCGAAAGTTATGGCGCTGTCACAAGCGTTCATTTCCGCAAGCAATTAAAACAATGTATTGTACATCAATCACTACAATATTGTACATAATCGAATTTCAAGATTTTGACGACCTACTTTGTCTCGCCACGTCATTTCCATGACCAACTGTGAAGTTTACAAACTCTCAAAAAAAAAATGACAAAATTATTTTGCCCTTTCTTTCAGAAATAAATTATGTCGGAAAAATATTGAATCTCGGGCGAAACCGGTTTTCAATCACGTATAGTTAAACCTTTACTATCTTAACTGATTCGTTGATTATTGATTAGCAAACCATCACGCCGTACAACTCTGTCTCGGCACACGCTCCTGGCTTCGATCACATTCATAGATACTCTTCTGTTATTCTGAATCTTCAAATTACAAGATTCAAGTATTTGATTTACTTGATCCTGCCATGTTTTCCTCGGGCGTCCTCGACTGCTTTTTCCATTCACTTTCGTGTCTTATATTTTTTTCACACTACTTTCTTCGTTCATTCGCTCTACATGCCCAAACCGTCTAAGCGTCCCTTTCTTGATCCTATTAATCAGCCTTGCATTCTTTCCAGATATGGTTTTACCGCACACACTCCTCAGGGATCTTATTTCCACAGCATTCAGTCTACTTTCATCCTTCCTCTGCCAGTTCCACGCCTCACTGCCTTTCCTATTTTCCTTTTAAAATTTGACGTGTACTGCCTTACTGTGCCTTTATATAGAAACCAGGCTATATAATACGAATTACGTCTAAAAATGATTGATTAAACGAGATTTTCAAATTTCCCTCGTGTAAGATTCCGTCTGGGAAGTTCATTTCCTCTACTTGGCGTGTTTTCCCCGACAGCTGCAAACAAGATGGACCCAATTTAAAAACGTGAGACGTTTATTTATTAGGACAGTCTATCATATTTCAATTGGAATCGGAGCTCACAGATGAGTTAAATGAAACCCCAGCCTGAAGCAGAGAAACGCGATCTGTAGGTCTTGAAAAGTTTCGCGAATATCTTTTGAACTTGTTAGATGGTTTTCGGGTGATATAATGTTATTCGGATTATTTCGAATTTGCAAAGATGTGAATAAGACGCTTTGTTCGCGGTTGTTTTCAACTTTTTCTTTGTAGATACCAATGGTGATTTATTTATTGTTTTTTAGTTTATTTTGTGGCACTGCGTTATATTTTTTAGGTATATAAAAAGGGTTTTCTTACCATTGACCGGCCTGAAGGCTGCTTTGCCTTTCGAAGGCATTGGTAAACTGTGGAAAAGCCAAGTACAAAAAAAACCTAATATTTTTGAAGTTCACGCGTATGCCTATAGCGAAACTTCGGTGGATGACTATTTTTAAATTAACTTTCAATTCGCGATAGAGCTCCATTTTAATGGTTTAACCCTTTCCGGTCCTATGTCGAATGACATTCGATATCGACTTTATTCCAGTGAGACCTATGTCGAATGTCATTCGACAGTTTTCTTCTTCATCAGTTTAGTGTCAAAATACAAGCAGTTCAGTGTTAAAATACAGTTGTGTCAAAATAAAAACCTGGATGTATTGTTTTACCCTGTAATTTTGTAAATCTATTGTGGACCAGAGGAACTTAAAAAAAAAATCGTGGACCGGAATGGGTTAATAATACCGACTTTCTTTCTTTATTCCACTATTTTTTAGTGGAATAAAGTTTAAAAAAATGGTTTTTACACCCGTTTCATTAATATGGGTCATGGCACATTTCATTTTTAAAATTATATTAAACATACGTATTCGCGGCACGTTACAAAGTGGTAGATACTCTTAGTATCGCCCTGGTGAAAGACCACAATTCAGAATCGAAACGTTGCTTGAAATGGCTTAAGCCGTGTTTGGTGACCAGATCTGAATAGCCGAGTACTTCCCAACCTTCTTCTTCCTCATCTCCTTCCCCTACTTATTTCTTTCAGCCTCATAGCATACCAATGCCATAGTCTCACTGGTTCTAGACGGTTGGGAGCAGTTGGGACTATTGTATGGTATAACTATAAAAATATATTTAAAAAAATTACAATAAACTAAGACAAAATCATACTTTTTACTAACGATGTTTAAATATTGTTAAACTGGAAATAATATCGAAATTTTATCACTATAACCTATGTATTTCTGACTTATCCGTGTAATTTATTTTTAAAACATTCTCCTTGGGATGTGTGGTGGTGCCAGGGAAGCGAACTTGATATTATCCAACCACCGATAGTACCAAAGTACCCAAATTTGAAATAAATCAAACAAAATCGATTTTAAAATTTTATGAGAGTTGTGAAAGTTTGATTTTGTAATTCTTGAACACTTGAGGTGAACTATCACCAAACTGCGCTATATAAATTTAGTGTTATCATTATTTGAGTGCCCCCGGCATCCATGAACTAGCGATAATAATTTATCATAGACTTAATAATAATAATAATAATATTTGGATGACTTGTATAGCGCTGTTTTTGTGAAAAATCACCTCAAGGGCGCTGCACAGATCTTATTTTCTATTAATACATATTAATTCCTAGTTTAAATAAAAAAAATATATGGGAACATACTTACCTGGCAGGTCCCATCAGATAGACACACTTATTAACTTAAAATTATAATTATGATTTTTTTCCGATTCAGGGCATGGGAGCGAAATTAAAAAATGGGTTTCTGAATTTGTCGTACTATTGTGGGATTTGGTTAAAAATTGAATATCTAAAGGTGATTCGTCGAGAGACAGATCATGATTCGTTTAATGCATTTAAGGGAGCCCTAGTGCAGTCAGTATTGATGATTTTTGCCTGACTCGGGCGTGGCTAGGACTAAGGCTAGGGTATTTATACATCCATTCATGGCACATGTCGACATAATGTTTTTGTTTATTGGTATAACCACTTTTTCACAGTATCGTTATAAACAAAAACATAGAATATAACCTAAAAAACCGTTGATTATGTCCTGTTATGTCGCATAACAAAACGTGGTGGACGGAGTCGCCGGAGACGCGGGAGATGGAAAACATGCTTACATACCTAATGGTGGTGCTACATTATGTGAGAACTTTTCTTTTCTCTTTCTCTCTCACGGCTTACGACGTAAAAAACCCGCAGAAAGTGATTTATCGTAAATTTGTATAGGTTGGGTTGGGTTGGGTTGGGTGCCTGAAGAGTTAACAAGGTAACTGTTTATGGTTTCAAATAGGATCACATGTCAATTAATTTGGTCAGCTTGGTTAGCATGAAACCAGACTCTGCGTTAGCTCATTGCAGCAACATTGCTGGTGAGTGGATTACATTACGATAGAGATGGGCATGTACAAGATATCCATTTCGAAACAAGGATTATTTTTAGAATTGAATCCACTTTAAAAAGTTTAAATTAACTAAGTCGCATTCAGTGGGGATCGAAAAACGAAGGTTTTAGTGGTAAATAAAGTTAATACCGCACGAGAGTTAAAACTGCTCCCAACTTTCCGAAGCAAGTGGAACTTTTGCATCCCCAATCGAGGTGTTTTGTGAGGCTGGAGGGAGTGGGAAAAAGAAGGGGAGGGGGAAGAAAAAGGTTGGCAAGTACCTGACTATTCAAATTTGGTCACCGAACACCCCAAAGCCATTTCAAGCAGCGTTTCAATTCTGAATGCTGTTTTTTTTTTTTCCAGGATAAAAAAACTATACATTAATCAAATACGAAATAACACTATATGAGATTCATAACTGTAGAATTGAATCCATTCAAAGAAAATCAACTCGTATAATTGCATATCGCGAAGGCTTATCAGATCAATTTAGAACGTACAATGAACGAATTTCGCACTATAAACTTCACTCTCTGTCAGCCAGACGTAAACTTTCATATATATTAACTTTACACAAAATTATGCATTCATCAATTGATGCACCAAATATTTTATGCCAAATTAACATTAACATATTAATAAGAAAATCAACAAGGAGGATAAACCATATTTTTAATATTAGAACCTACCACACAAATACGGGATATTTCTCTCCTTTGGGGAGGACATTAAGAAACTACAACACAATTCACTGCACAAACAATGAAGTAGAAATTTTTATTGACACGATAAATCAATTTTAAACAAAAAATTCTGTCAATCATATCAAGCTGATATTGTAATGATGCCCTTTAGTTATGGACTGGTTATATTTATTTATTTATTTTATATTTGCAAAAACAGTTTTACACCAAAACATTGCAAAAAACACGAAAAATGGTAATCATAATTACACAAAAATTTAAGTAAAAAGAAGTTTAAAAAAAAAAAAATTGTTTTCAAGAAGTACATAATATAGTTAGAACTTAATAGCTAGTTTTTGCTTAAACTTGTTATAGCTCGTGTGAAAAATATCCAAATTTCCTGCGAGGCAGTTAATTAACCTAGTTAGTCTTCCCAGGGGCATCACCATTGGTAAGTTAGTTCTGCACCTGGGAAGAAACAGAAGCCTGTGTTGGCGGCCACGCGTGAAATTATCAGGGACATAAAATCCAATTTCCGCCAGGATGTCAGGTATTAATAATACACCGTTCAGGAGTTTATGAGCAAAAAGCAGTAATGCCATATCCCTCCTCGAATATGAAGTACCAAGTAGCAAACGGCTAATAGGCATCTCTTCAGTACAGGTGCCAATAATCCATTCATTTATGTTCTACCTTGTATAATATTATTCTTTTAATTTTGTTTGTTATTTATTTACTTTCATTTATTAATTTTATATTTATTAATTTTCATTTTACTTGATTACTTACTATTGTTAAATATTTCAATTGAATAATTATTCATGTACGTATATTTGTTTTGGGCATCATGCCTGTTATATGTACTAAAATAAAAAAAATAAACACGTTTTCACTTTTTTAAATTTATGCGTACACCGGGATTTGAACCGGTGACCCCTGGATCCGTAGTTGGGCGAATCGTTAACCACTCTACCACGGAGGCCGTAAAAGCTGTCTGGAGGAGGTTGTTGTCCCCTTTTCGCTAAAAAAGGTAAAGTAGGCGAAAGCAAGAAAAAATGCTGCTTCTCAAGTGATGTTTCGAAAATTTTCTAATATTTTTAAATCCCTTCCTACATGCGAATAATGTATTTTAGCAGAAATTATTCTAAATTTGAAATGGAACTTATATTTTTTATTGGCAAATCAAGTTAAATCCTGTGACTTTTCACGGATAACAACTAGTTAAAACAGTAAATTTTATTCGTGTTGGCGTCTGCTGATTTGAATAATCCCTCTCGTGTGTAGCAAATTCAAACTTTCGAGCAAATAGAAAATTTGCTAGTATTCAAGGGCTACTGTGCATAAAAAAAAGCTTTAGCTAAATAGATTTCAAGCCCTTGATTTTATACTAGAAAACACAGGTCTTGACCTTTAGACCATGCCTGGGCAACCACAGGACCGCGAGCCGGATGCGGATCGCGAACCTTTAAATCCGGCCCGCAATCTGTCCATAAGAAGTCTAACGTTCGGCCTATGGGCCCTATTTACTATAATAATAATATTTGACTAATTTATACGAGTATGTCGCGGGCTGTGAAAATGTTTCGGAATTTTTGTTTAGCAGTAGGTCGAGAATTTTTCGATCGTTGCATGAAAAGATATTATTATACTTGTGAGTTTAGATGCTACCGTCTAGTCTAGCTTTGCAAATTAGAACAATTCTGTTATTTGTGGAAGAGTTTTAAGTTAAGCTCTGAACTCTATCGAGTCTTTTATCATTCTCAAATCACGTGTCAGTCTATTCAAGGCTTTGTGATCTGACACTCCTGGCGGTGATAAATCTTGCCGCAGCGTTGAAAACCAATTGTAGTTATTAATCTTAGAAGAATTAAATAGTGTAGATAAGTTACTGAGACAACGCGCGTGAATCTACTAAACCGAGTCCGAGAGACATACCTGAGATTAACTGCGTTTAGTATCACACAAACATTCGTTCGACAGACAAGCTGTCACGGCAAAACGGTAGTTCTTCAACCGAAATAATGTGAGATAGGAAATGCAGATGTACATAGGTGTGTGGAAGACAACCGTTTCCGTACGTCGTACTCTACTTGGCTAGTCGCTCAGTAAGTTCGTCAGGGAAAGTAGATTATAACAGTAACGCAGGACGTGCATATAGCTATCTCATTCGTACACACACATTCTGTTTAGTATTGCTATCCTTTTCACAAGCGTTATGAGCTTTGAAACTTAAATCAAAACCGTGCCACATTTATCGTTCGATTTGTATGAATAGGACGTGTCTTGTATTTTATGTCTATGTTGTTCATTTGATATTTGGAAAGAATTGCACACAGCGCTCCGTTGCAGTAATTTACTGTATCGTGTATGTATGCCAGAAAAATAATTAGTCATTTTTGCATTATATGTGTAGGAGTTTAACTGTGTGTCATGACTAGATATATTATATGCACTATCAAAATGGCGATATATTTAAACAAGCATTTCACGAGGGGGTTAGCCAAAAAGTGGAAAAAACTGACAGCTTTCTATGCAATACGTACGTAGACCATGCTTTGGTCGCTTAGAAATTCTAGCTTGATACACGTGAGTTTTTTTTTTGTGTGGCACTTCAGAATTATTATTAAGAAATATATAATGTATACTTGATAAAAATCTTTATGGGTGCGTAATATTTTTTCATGGAAAAAATGCATTTACAATGTAACCGTTTTGACGTAAAACGTCTTAAAAATTAATCCCAGATATGGGGAGGCAATCGCGCCCAAATGAGCGACAGTTTCCGTCGAAGTAAATTCAAACTTCAATAACTCAACTAAAAATAGACATGATGCCACCTTCTTAGTCTCGGTTTAAAGAACGAAAATTAAAATTTATACTAGTATTTTTTTAAGCTTTCGACATTTGTGGCGGCTGGACGTTGGGAACTGCTCAGACGCGAAAATGACTCACGTTTTTCTACTCTCCGCATTCGACACTTGTCTTTTGAAACGGGGTCATATCGCAGAGAATATTTATTCGATACGAATAAACTAAGTATTGTTTTAAATAATTGTGTATATTTTACAAACTCGTTGTTAGTTTCAAGTGTGTATCTCAAAAACGCAAAAAGATGCTAGGATGTGAATTGAAGAAGTTTAAAAAGTTTTTGAAATGTCGCGATATTTGAGGGAATATTACAAAAATCATGCACAAATGCGTAGAGCACAAAATTTCAAAGCGAGCGACATCAAAAATGCCAGGCGATGACCCAAAACCAACTCGCAGTTCTTCCGCGAATATAGGTAACGTAAGCTCTGGGTCAAGTATGTACGAGTATGTGAATAGGTTCGTTTCATAAAAATAACTACAACGGTGTCCGTCTCTGCCTAATTTGTTTTTATCACAAAAATATACCGTAGCAACACGATTTTCAATTATTTCATCCGGTAGAATCTAATTTATTTGGTCCTCGGCTCGAGAGAATAATGAGACGATTTGGCCCCAGAAAACATAGTGGTTGGCCACACCTGCTTTAGGCCACGGGGCCTTTGTTTTCCATGAAGAATTACAGCCCATTATGTAAATGTATTCTCGGAAATCCAACGAGGTAAGGGAGGTTAGTTAGACCAGGTTAGGGCATGGGGTGGGAGAGATATAGGGTGCAATACTGGGGAAGCCATACATTAAAAAAATATTTTGAGCATGTTATTTATGGATTTACAAATTATACGTTATTACAGTACTTATACAATTCAAAAGTGGTGGTTTCCTTTTTTTTTAAATTAAGAAAAACATTCCCGGGTTGCGAATAACCTGACAATATTTGAAAAACTTATACTGCCATCATAAGAAGCAGAAGATGTTGCTTGTGCAATGATGGAAGAATCCGACGCGTTTGTCTACTCAGCTACCGACCGGTCTTTTTCTATCACTAGCTTTGTGATTTTTTATTTACGAATACAAATGCATGCTTGTGAGCCAATTTGGATTTGTAGACGAGCGTCTTACCTCTCGACCATGGAGGTCATGGTCATAAACAGTGTAAAAATATTGTATAGAAAGAAAAAATAGCATTTAATAGGTTAATAGGTACATCCAGAGTTAAATAGTTTCATCAAACAAATTAGCTCTACTAGATGAAAAAACTGTACTAAGGTATACTTTTATTGTGATATTAACGTACTAAATATATCAACAACATCAGAGTATTTGTTTCCCAGATGTTGAATTCGTCGCATAGAAGTATAATATTGCGAGGTTGATATAGAATTCGCACAATAATATGGTATGAACCTCAGAGCAATAATATACCAGGAGGGAGCGCTAGTGTAGTCAGGATTGATGATTTTTTCCTGACTCGGGCGTGGCTAGGGTACTTATACATCCATTCATAGCACATGTCGACATTATGTTTTTGCTTATTTGTATAACCACTTTTTCACAGTATTCTTATAAAAAAATAGGATATAACCTAAAAAACCGTTGAGTTTTGTCGCATAACAAAACGTAGTGGGCGGAGTCGCCGGAGACGCGGGAGACGGAAAACATGTTTAAATACCTAAAAGCGGTGCTATATTGTGTGAGAACTTGTCTTATCTCTTTCTCTCTCACGGTTTACGACGTGAAATCTCAGAGAAAGTAATTTATCGTAAATTTGTATAGGTTGGGTAAAAATATTTAACTCTTTCTCCCATATATATTTTTGCTCTGAGGTAGGTACTGTCCTGCCAGGAACACGAAATGCAATTAAATAAGGCGATTCAGGGCTATAAATCATTGAATTATTAATTTTTAACAAGCACCTTGAATCGCAAATTATTCTACGTTTTCGCAATAAGGGTATTTTATTTTTGATTGTATGACCACACCAGTGGAGCACCCTTCATATATTAAACTGTATCTACAGTTGGGGTATTTTGTTTTTACATTACTGCCCAACTACCCAGTGGTTGCACGCTACACAAGTTAGCGCGTACTTAGGGGAAGCGCGGGCCAAGCGTTTATTGACACGTATAGCTAAAGTAATTAACGACCACAGTGACAACATTTCGTCAGGCAATTTTGCAATGTTGCCATGTGTGCAGCGGGTTGGTTGATGGGCCTATTTAATTATTTTTACGGGGGTACTTCGGCGTTGTAATGCTCTGCTGTGTTATGTATAAATTATCTTTGGAAGCTCCACATAATTTAATTTTAATTGAATTTTATGCGGAAGATGTAGCTGTAAACAGTTTCGCACATTGAACAATAAGTTTAAAATATTATGGTATCATTAAAAAAACTATTAAGCTGGCGGGTCGTGTCCGATAGGAATCGTATTTATTTATGATATTATCTACGCCCATTCGGATTTGTCTGTGTACAGAGTGTCACAAAAGTCAACGTTATCCATTGGAAGGTTAACTGCGGAAAATTTTATTTAAAGGTCTCTTAATCAGATTTGAGGCCAGGTCACACCTTGAAGTAATAATATATGGAGAGAGAGCTAATTATTTTTACCCACACTATACATATTTGGGATAAAACACTTTCTCCGGGTTTTAACGACGTAAACCATGAAAAAGAAAGAGACAACATTTTTTTCAGAATTATCACACCACTTTGAAGTATTGTTAGAATTTTCTTCGTGTGCCGCGTCTCCGTTGACTCCGCCCACACACTTTATGATATATTTTTTATGAAATGTTACTTTTGGGTGTTTTTTTTTTACTTTGTCGTCTTAAGTTCATCATTCTATGTGATTTTTTTTCCAAAAGTTCACTATTTATTCAGTGCCATAGAGCCTGAAAGAACGGCATATAATTTTCGAACCCAAGTCTCGCATTTTGCCCGTACAGTGGTATTTTTTTAACAAATGTTAATTTTGGGTGATTTTGTTATTTAGTCGTCTTAATTACATCATTCTGTGGAATTCTTTTTAAAAAATCACTTTATTTGGTCCCATAGAGCCTGATTAAACGGCATTTAATTTCCGACCCCAAGTCTCGCATTTTGCCCGTAAGGTGGTTGTTTTTTTATGAAATGTTACTTTTGGATGATTTTATTTTTAAATCGTCTTTGGTTTATCGTTCTGAGTAGAATTCCAAAAATTCACTTCATTCGGTGCTATGGAGCCTGAAAAAAAAGCACCAAATTTCCGACCCCAAGTCTCGTATTTTGAACGTAAAATGGTAGTTTTTTATCAAATGTTACTTTTGGATGATTTTTTTATTTGATCGTCTTTGGTTCATCGTTCTTAGTAGAATTCAAAAAGTACACTTCATTCGGTGCCATAGAGCCTGATAAAACGGCATCTCATTTCCGACCCCAAGTCTTGCATTTTTCCCGTAAAGTGGTAGTTTTTTTTTAAATGTTACTTTTGGATGATTTTTTTATTTGATCGTCTTTATTTCATCATTCTTAGTAGAATTCCGAAAATTCATTTCATTCGCTGCCATAAAGTCTGAAAAAACGGCACTAATTTCCGACCCCAAGTCTCGTATTTTGCCCGTAAAGTGGTAGTTTTTTTTATGAAATGTTACTTTTGGATGACATCTTTATTTGATCGTCTACGGTTCATCATTCTTAGTAGAATTCCGAAAATTCACTTCATTCGGCACCATAGAGCCTGAAAGAACGTAGTCAAATTTCCGACCCCAAGTCTCGCATTTTGCCAGTTAAGTGGTAGTTTTTTTATCAAACGTTACTTTTGGATGATATTTTTATTTGATCGTCTTTGGTTAATCGTTCTTAGTAGAATGCCGAAAATTCATTTCATTCGGTGCCATAGAGCCTGATTTGATTGAGATACTGGTCTAGTTTCAGAGAATAGGTCTCTCAATCAGATTTAAGGCCGGGACAGCAGTACTCACACAGATACATAGCTTACGTACAGCGTGTTTCGTTTTTTTTTTCAAAACAAATTACTGATTATTTTAACGCTTCAGACATCGAAACCAAAGCGTTAACATGCCGGAACGTTGTTTTATTTCATTGATATTAAAATACTGAATATTCTTAAAATACAGTTTTCAGTAAAGGACCAAATTAAAAGGCGTATTAAAAAAAAAACAAGGTATTCAGTAATTCGTAGTATTTCCCGATAACGGACATTCTCGAGCACGAGCATGGATGCTAATTACTGTTTCTTCAAAACAGATTATAATGAGATATATAATTTTATAACAGCACCCGATCAAACTGCATGAAAAGGACACGCTGTAAGTGCACTTTCAATATACTAGAAGAATCATCGTAAACACTTGCTGTCCCTTTTCCACTAGTGACAATACGTAGGCGTAATTATTTAATTATTCTTTATAGCAAAGGCTTATTTCTTTATGATGCATCGTAAATACATGTACATCACCACTGGAGCGTATAGCGATACATAATACACCCTAAGCATGTATTGTTTGTTTCAACTCTGGTTGAGTTACCTATACCTCCCCATGTCCTCCAAGTGGTTAAAGTATTTTTGTTGTGTTTTATGTAAAAAACCAGGAGGTTGCGTGACATTAATTGCGTTGAAGTAATGAAACGTCTATAAATAGCTACTAGGGGTAGATATACGAATATTACCAGAACAGAGCTAAAAGTTAGTTACCCACTTAACATATTAATTTGATACGCCGCCTTTCAGATTAAACTGGCGCTACGTTCGCTTTGTCACGGGCCACATTGTTCAACCGATGTGGTTAAATCATTTATGGGTTATAATTAAATGTACAATATGAGAATGGCGAACTTCGTACCGTACTTTAAAGCGGTGAAAATATTTGTTTCATTTCGGGTTGGCACTTAAAAATACACACTTTATAGGATTCGAATACAAGCAACACTACAAATGATTTATCTGGTAATTCTATATGGGTTGTTAGAAAAATGTTTAAGGTTTCTAATGGATAAAATTATAAAATTTTGAGTTCTATATTAAATGCATAATGGAATTTTAGGTGAAATGTTCGAAAATGCGCTTGATAGTTTTCAAAATGGGCCTGTTAAGCATAGACATAAAATACAGGCCACGTCATATTCATACAAATCTTACGTAAAATGTAGCACCACTGGTACCGTCTTGTTTTATGTTTCATCCGCGTATGAAAAGGATAGCCATTCAAAGAAGATGTGTGTGCGAAAGAGATAGCTTTATGAAGCGTGTTTCGAAGGTATGTCTCGTTGACTTGGCTTAGTGCAACCAGGCGCGTTGTCTCAGTAACGTATCTACATTATTTAATTCATCTAATGTCTTAAGACATGTTTAAAAAAAATCTATTTCATAGAATTAAGAAGATGACTGTCAAATAATTGTATTCCCTGGCTATCCATGGTTCACCATGGCTCACCGCTCACCGGGTTGAAAAGATTACCCCCTCATAAATAACTATTATCTAACCACAATTGACACAGAAAGAGGAAAAAATTATCCCTGGCACTGTATAAAGTTCTTACAATATCATACATCGATTTCATAGTTGCGACAAAGCCTCGTCAACATGAACTATTTCTGGTTGCAATTTTGTCACAAGTCTCCCCTGGTAACTTTTAAGCCTGTTCTGCAACGATTGAACTTCTAAAACTGCTAAGCAAAGTTTATGCTCTAGGTCTAAAGTTTGAAACAGTAGCGTAGATCAGAGGTTCTCCATCTAGGGTGTTATTCAAAATCATGTATATGAAAGATATTTTAAAAAAGAGTTCAATTTAATCACTGAAAATGAAAAAAACGATTTGTTTCCTGAAAATACTGTGAAAGAAAAATAAGTCCTTTGATCTTTAAAACAGTGGAAGTTTTTTTGCTAGTGAATATGTACGAAACAGATGTGACGATACGGACATGTTTCACCTGCGGCGCAAAAGACAGATTGATATTTTTTAAAATAATAATCGACACGTATTTTTTTTAATATAGTGAAATACTTACAGTCAAACTTGGTTATAACGAGCGCGAAGGATCCAACCAAATTTGCTGGTCTAGAGTTGAGTTTTTTTCTCATACCCGGGCGCATTGAGTTGACAATATTATTTGGACGTTATATCAGTGAAGCGACTTCGTTATAACCCCACACGACTGTATGAAAAACCAACATATCATAAAGTAATTGCTCATTATAGCCTTGACCTCGCTATTATCGTGCTCGTTATAACCAAGTTCGATTGTATCTTTATTGCAGTCGTTATATGCTACATTTGCCACATGTCTCAGGACCCTTGATGTAGATTATATAGAGTGCAATGCTAATACTTTCAACCAGAAGGAATATTATTTATTAACCTATTCGAGCAGTTCTTACTTGATTGAGTTCAGTTACTGAAGTTACGGCTTCATATACATAGCCTGTTCAAAAGAAAAGGTGAATTTTGAATTTTCGCGGGCTGTGTACATTCGGTTATCGTTTTTTTTGTTATGATGGTACACGGATGTTTATCATATGTTAGCATTATCAGCCGTTTTTTCAAAAGTAAAAAATCGAAGAACACACAAAAACGTACCTAACCTTTCCAGTTGTCAAAAACAAACCACTAATCCAAAATGGCTGATAATGCTAACATATGATAAACACATGTGTATCAACGTAACAAAAAAAAAACGATAGTCGAATGTACACAGCCCGCGAAAATTCAAAATCAACCTTTTCTTTTGAACAGGCTTCGTATATTTGGCTAAACCACCTCTTATGCATGAAACAACTAGCCCTTTGTATTTTAAGGGTAATTCTAGCAATGGTTTTATTATTATTTTCTACCTTTGTAGAAGATTTCACTAAAATTGTGATTTCTCTTCCCATCTTCTTCCTCTTCCCACTCCCTTTAGCTGCGCATCATACTCCAATTGGACGTAGTTATGGAGAAAACGCCCAACCCACAATTTTCTAAAATCGAGTTTTACATGTTTTCCTATATATAAATACGACATTTCTATCTGCGGAAAACATCCAAGCTCCAAATATAATAAATTTTTGGTAATTATTTTCTTTACTAACGCATATTGCAGATATTTGACTTAAATTGAGATTTAAAACATTATTAAATGTAGGTATGATAAACACATTGATAGATAATAAATTGCCAATTTACAATAATGGTCATTACGAAAAAAACATTAATACTCACTTTACAAATGCCGATTACGCATATTGATGTTTCTTTATCGTCATATTTTCAAACGCCTTTTTCTCTTTTTTTATTTTTTTTGGGGTTAGATGTTTTCTGCATAACTACGTACAATTGAGGATACCATTGTCTATGGGTCTCTTGTGTGGTGTTCACACAAAAATAGTATCAGGCAATGTCGGACACAGCCGCAATTTTAATTCTTCCTTTTTAAAACGAGAGTGATATGGCGGCGCTATGTCTATTTTTAGCCGAATTATTGAAGTTTGAAATTACTTTGACAGAAACTGTCGCTCATTTGGGAGCGATTGCCTCCCCACACTCGGCATCGATTTTAAGAGGTTTTACGTCAAAACAGCTAACTAATCTTGGAGTAACAATGTATGGAGAGAGAGCTAATTCTTTTTACCCAACCGATACAAACTTGCGATAAATCACTTTCTCCGGGTTTTTGCGTCGTACACCATGAGAAAGAGAGTTACAACAAAATTTCCCAAACTATCACACCGCTTTAAAGTATTCTAAAAATGTTATTATGCAACTAAACTGAACACAACTAAACGCTTTTTTAGGTTATGTGCTATATTTTTGTCGATAACAATACTGTGAAAAAGTATTTATACGAATAAACAAAAACATTATGTCGACATGGGCTATGAACGGATGTATAAATACCCTAGCCCTGGTCCTAGCCACTCCCAAGCCGAGTCGGGCAAAAATCATCAAAAACTGACTACACGGCCTTGGATAGTTACCACTCTATGTACTCTAAGCAACTAATGCTAACGTTATTGGTATAACTACAGCCCACTGGAATTCTAGTGTTCTCACATAAATCAAATGATTATATCTAGATCCTGATATACAGGAATTCAATATTTTCATTGATTTAGCGACGATTCATAGTATTGGCTCTCGGCCATATCCCATTATTTAACGCTCGAAATCCTTTGTTTCCTTCAGTTAAGTTCAATTAGGTCGAGTTTAGTAAAGTCCCTAAAACAAGCTTTCCTCGGAAGCTCCGCTCACTTGGAACGTGATGTATTTATCGTAGAGCACCTCACTAACACACGTGGTCTTCGTCGTGCATCGAAGTGTGTTCCAAGTGGTAGACAAGATCCTTTTTATTGCAGATATCCCACAAATATCCTTCGACTTTCAATGTTTTTGTCTCTTATTGGACAATCGTAAAGTACTTACCTATATTGGAAACAATATGGCGTCCTGTCCTATTTTTTACAGTTGGGTATATGAATATTTATAACTGGTTAGCCAACGACCAAATGTATCGATTGACGTAAATTACTCATTTTGATAATAACATTCAGAGGTTAAAATAGGTGTGTTCATCTCGAAATTTAGATTGAAAAACGTTGTGCAAGTACTAACTAACTAACCATCACGCCGTTTCTCCACAGGGGTAAGCATAGAGGACGAACCGCCATAAAATTCTGTCTTGACACACACTTTTTGCTTCATTCTCGAGCGTCCCCGACTTCTTCTTCCGTTCACTTTCGCGTCATATTATTTTCACACTCGGGTCTTCGTTCAATCGTTGTACATGCCCAAATCATCTAAGCGTCCCTTCCTTGATCCTATTCATTACACTACTTACATCAGCCTTGCATTCTTTCCGGATATCCACATTTTTAACACGGTCATACATGGTTTTACCACACATCGCTTCAGGGACTTCAATTTCAGAGTGGAAGATACTCCAAGTATCGCCCTGGTGAAAGCCCACCATTCAGAATCGAAACGTTGCTTGAAATGGCTTTAGCCGTGTTTGGTGACCAGATCTGAATAGCCATTCTTATTTTCATTTAAGTAAATAATTTTCACTTGTATCACTGATATACTTTTTATGTAAAAGCTCATTTTGGCGTATACAATCAAATAAATAATATTTATTTGCAAGCTGGGCGTTTACAAAGTGCACATCTGGTGCATTATGGTAGGTATTAGGGGAAAAGGTAGAGATAGAGAGAAGAGAGGGAAGTCATTCTGCCCCTGTGAACTAGAACTGTATACTGTCAACGGTGGACATGCCGTGTAATTATGTAGATTTTCGTGCATACATAATTATTTTCAAATGACATTTGATGCAAAGGTAGAACAAGAGGTTCATTGCACCATATAAAAATAGGACCTAACTACATTATCCGTAATCATTTTGAAAATATTGATATGTAACTATAATAAAAAATACAGCTTTACAAACTTTTGATTTATTTCAATATTCATTTATTTACACCCGCTAAAGGCTTTTACACAAATATGATCGTTTTTTTAAATCATAAACTCATAAACATTATAAAAATATTTATTTTGTCAATTATATTCGCCCTTATGGGCTTTTACATAACTGTGTAACATATAATATAAAATAATAGTGACATAAAAATAACATGGGGTAAATGATTAGCACCCAAAAACATAAGTAAGTTAATAGAAATATTACAATGCAATAAATTGACATTAATATTTTTGAAAGAGGTATGCTATTATAGCCTTCTTGTAACTTGATTCAGTGCAGTTGAATATATCTACTATTTCAGCGATAGAATTACCCACTGTATGCAATCTAGGTACACAAGCGAGTATTCGAATGACTTAGTTTGATAGATTCTCCTATCTTTATTCTAACAAACGGATTGCAAACTTTGCAGCACAGACGTAAGTAAGGTGGGAATGCTGTCCTTGTTCTATAGGTATTTCAATGGAAGATGCTCCGAGGAACTTGCGTCATTGATCCCTTCGGCACCGGTGCATAGTCGGGAAAGTCTTCAAACGCGCGCGCAACATTTGTACACGGTTGACATTCAGTACATGAGAACGGGTCGCTTTTACGACTCGTCTTATGTTCAACAGCTCGGCTATGGAACGATTTGCCGGCCTCTGTGTTTTCCTCCTCCTTTAACATGGGTCTCTGCAAGACCCAAGTTCACTCCTTCCTTTCCTCAAAAAACCCTCCACACAGCAACCCCAAAGATGACATAGGCCTTGAGGAAAATTATTTCCCTCAAGGCCTCCTGTGTGGAGTTATTGTAAAAAAAATAAAAAGTGCTGATATTATTGTTACATTTAAAAATAAGTTTGGATCGAGTGGTTCTGTTAAGTACATGGAAGTTAATTAATAAAGCTAAGTAAATCAGGGTTGTCTATAGTACCATTAACAATTTTGAAAATAAAAGTCAAATCGGAAACAAGTTTCCTGTCTGAGGGTGTTAGTAATATTGTTAAATAAAGAAAAAATAGTATTGAATAGCAGGTACATCCAAAGTTAAATAGTTTCATCAAATAGATTAGTTCTACTAGATGAAAAAAACCGTACCAAGGTATGCTTGTTATTGTGTTGTTGATATAGATTGTGTTGTTTTAATTTTTAACTCTGCAAACGGCCTAAAAGGGGAACTAACGATTGTGCGGACAATTTTTTAACCCTTTTTCTAATCCACAAAATCTTATATAGCGATCCCCTCGACTGCATAGATTAAAATGTCGATCTGTATACATCTTCTTCTGGTATCCTTTGCTATTGGAGGTTGGCTAACATCAGGATAATCGTAAAATTACTACACATATGTTTTATATAACTTCAATACAATTACAGCAACCTAACCAAATTAATACATTTCGTACCTAATGATTTCTGATAATACGAGAAAAGTTTTATAAACTAGTAGAAAAACCGTCGAAACTAATGTGTTTTTATAAAATTTGACTAACAGTGGGAAATGACACATGTTAAAAATACGTCTCTATTTATTTTAACAATACTACATAACGACAAAAAACAAACGCCGCCATTTTATAAACCATGTCAGAAGTGACAGGAGACTGAACTGATTAAAACTTCCCTTCCAAAGTATTTCAAAAAGCTTCATACATTTTAAGGTATTCGCCGCACTCGGGTAAAAACACATAAAAAAAACTCATCGACATGGCCAACACAGCAGATTGAATATACATTTTTAATTATACCGGATTATATATGAGAAAAAAGCCAACGCCGCCATTTTTATAAACTGTCACGTCAGCGGCAACTTTGTGCAGACATCTTACCCTTTTTAAATTGATGCCGAAGTATTTCAGTTCGATAATTTATCACCAGTAATTACTACACTGCTTGTTTTTAATATATCATTATTTGAATGATTGAAAAATATTCAGCTAACAATATGTCGTATTATTTGATTTTGTTACAGTTAAATGTAAACGAACGTTTAGCGTGAGATCTAAATGGCATTTTGAGCTGAAAATAGTTGCGTTAACCCAGAAATTCAAGACAGAAAATTTGCGCAAATTTCATTACGCTAAAACTAGTCGTTCAAGAGTTAAAGTTATTTCAAAACGGTTTTTTAATTTATTTTTAAAGTTAATACCGCACAAGAGTCGGGACTCTGGCATCTCCAATTGGGGTATGTTGTGAGGCTGAAGGTAGTGGGGAAGAGAAGGAGATGGGGAAGAGGAAGGTTGGGAAGTACCTTGATATTCAGATCTAGTCACCAAACACAGCTAAAACCGTTTCAAGCAACGTTTCGATTCTGAATGGTGGTCTTTAACCAGGACGATACTTACCACTCTGGGTAATTTAAATTCAAAATAATTACATTTTAATTGAATGCTTTTATAACGTTTTGTTTTACGATGCAGTTGTTCATATTCTATACTACATGTTTTACTAAAATGTGGAAAATATTCAACACGGCTTTGACAATGGGCATATGGTTAAGTTTGCTATAACATGTTTAATGTTAAATCGGAAAATCTCCTAACCCAATCTACTTTTCTTAATTAATAAACATGCAATTGTATATAACAGAATAAATGCTCTAAATATTGTTAACAATTCGTACAAATGGCTTGTGTTTTTGTTGCCTTGTTATTAATATTAATTTTTAATTATTTTACTTGAACATATATTTTTTATTAGTTGGTAAATTGCCCATCCCACTAGGGATAAGTATTATTTTTGTTAATACTAATTAAAAATCAATGGGCTGTTACTTGACATGTCAAGGAAAATATAAGTTGCTTAAATCCACCCATGTCAAATTACGGAAGCATTATAGGTAGGTACTTTCTCAGGTAGATAAGCATTTAAAAGATTCTTTTTAGAATTTGTTACTTTCACTTATTTACTATTTACTAATTTGACATTTATTCCAATTGACTGCCTACGCATAAAAATATTAGGTTATGTTATGTTTTCAAAATAGTTCCAAAAAGTACCACCTAACCTAACATTCAAAAATGATTCTACTAATTCACAACTGCCAGGTACCTGCTACCGCAGTATGCAATTTGAATCGTTGAATAACTTGAAATCATGATGCAAACATTCCCTTACTATAATATTTAAATAAATACATATACATGTATTTACTGATTACATTACTTAAATGCAATGTCGTTCGATGTATTTCGAACATTCCGTAAAACAATACGAATTTATGTAACGATTCATTAGTTGCATTCACGAGTGAGAACAGTCGTAAATGTAAGCGGTTGGACAATCATTAATCTGCTAACATTCGTAGGAAAACATTGCGAATTCCTTTGCCTTCTGTGTAAACTGTAAATAAAATTGCATACTACGGTAGCGGTAGTGCGGTGGCAGGTACCTGGCAGTAGTGAATTAGTGGGAAAGTTTTATCCTCCGCAGTTGGCCACACTGGGATTGTGTGATGACGTCACCGCGGCCGGAGCGAGCCCCGTCCTATGTTCAATGATTGCATTTCCGGATGCAAATCGCGCCGCATTAGAGTTCACGACCGCCGCTAGATGGTGCTGGTTGAAAACAATTCTCTTGTTTCGTGTGAAATAATGATTCGGGAAATGAATTCTGGAATTTTCGATTTTTGCCGTCGCGTCGTTTTGGCGTCGCCACTGTAGATATTGGGGATACCAGAGCAAAATAAATCCCAGGACGCGGGTTTTGGAACAATGCATCATTACCAGCATAAAAAGAGAATTGAAATACGCTAACCGATCATAAATAAACAAAAACTCTTTTTTAACCTCTGGAATGCCGGATTCCCGCAAGGTACAACTTTCGTAGTGCCTTGCTGACTATAACATCGTAATGTGTTTTACAAAATGATGTTGTTGTCAATAATTATATTATTCTCTTCAATCCTCTCAGATAATGTGTTTTTCTGTTTTTTCAAATGGTGTGTTAGTGGCTTGGAGTAACAATATATGGAGAGAGAGCTAATTCTTTTTACCCAACTTATACAAATTTGGAATACATCACTTTCTCCGGGTACACGTCGTACACAATGAGAAAGAAAGAGACAGCAACGTTTCCCAAATGATCATACCGCTTTAAAATATTGTAAGGATGTTCTTCGTGTCACTTATCTTTCGGAAATGCATTATTACCCGTGCGTGGGAATTTTTATAATTGTGAGTAAGTAGATATGTGGAAACTTTAATCTAAAAATGTTTGACTGAATGCTGTGGAAATAAAATCCCTGAGACGTATGTGCGGGTTAACCCTATGTAAAAAAGTGATTTTTTTATTGCTAGGGCATTTAGAGCGAACGAAGAAAGGAGTGTGAGAAGTGTAAATGATGCGTAAATGAATAGCAAAAGAAGTCGGGGACCCCCGAGGAAGACATAATACGATCAAGTGAATCAAATACTGAAGTCGGGGCATATCAAGAGTCAGAATAACAGAAGGATATGTATGAGATGTTGTATGGCAGTCCATCTTCTCTGCCTACCCTGCGGGGAAACGGCGTGATGGTTATTTAGTTAGTTAGTTACGTATGTCGTGCACACTCGCTATGGAAGCATCCACTAGCTAGCTACAAACGAAAGTGCTGCCATCTTTCAAATTGAAAAATAACTAGTTAATTGTTATCATCTAACAGGCTACATAAGTTCGTGGACAATAAAATAATACCACCGCAGGAGGTATGTTGGCCATGAAGATTTCATCCCCCTTGAAAGCATTTCGGTTCGGTCATAAATTACTATCCATAATAAGCTATTGTACGCCGAATTGTACTCGTTTTAATATAGTTATTCCGCTGAGAGTTCCGTTGCGACCTCTCTTTCAGTTACACGGGTCGTTTGTGAGACAGGGGGAGAGGTTACAACGGGGCCATCTCAGCTATCAGCTGTATGCCCCCACCCTAAAAGTAACATGCAGCCTTCAGTCGTTATGTGGTAAACACTGCAGATTTGTAAAGAGCGGAAATTCAACCATTTACCCCATTATGTACCCAGGTATAAATATCTCCAAACTGACCATCCGTCGCGTCACGTCGGCTCCGACACGAAAATAACAATACGAATGTGGAAAAGATTCTGTCTGAAAATAAGTACTGATTTTGAAATAAATCTGTGTGGAAAATGCAGAGGCTTTTTTTAAATATTTTTTTTATACGAATACCGCACAAGAGTCTCAACTGCTCCCAACCGTCTAGAGCCAGTGAGACTATGGCATCCCCAAATAGGGCATGTTGTGAGGCTGAAGGTAGTGGGGAGGTGAAGGAGATTGGGAAGAGGAAGGTTGGGAAGTACCTGGCTATTCAGATCTGGTCACCAAACACTGCTAAAGGCATTTCAAGCAACGTTTTTATTCTGAATGGTGGTCTTTCACCAGGGCGATACTTAGAGTATCTACCACTTTATTCATAATAATAATATTTGGATGGTAAGTGGTAGACACTTCAAGCACTATTCAGAATCGAAACGATGCTAGAAATAGCTTTAACCGTGTTTGGTGACCAGATCTGAATAGCCAGGTACTTCCCAACCTTCATCTTGCCCATCTCCTACCCCTTCTTACTACCTTCCGCCTCTCAACACACCTAATCGGGGATGCCATAGTCTCATTGGATGTAGACGCTTGGGAGCAGTTGGGACTCTAGTGCGGTATACTAACTAAATAACTAACCATCACGCCGTTTCCCCGCAGGGGTAGGCAGATAGGATAGACCGCCATATAACTCTATCTTGGCCCACACTCCTTGCTTCATTTACATTCATACATCGTCTCATACATACTCTGCTGTTATTCTGACTCTTCACATGACCCGATTCAAGTATTTGATTTACTTGATCGTGCCATGTCTTTCTCGGGCGTCCTCGACTTCTTCTTCCATTCACTTTCGCATCATATATTCTTTTCACACTCCTTTCTTCGTTCATTCGCTCTACATGCCCAAACCATCTAAGCGTCCCTTTCTTAATCCTATCCATTTCGCTCATATCAGCCTTGCATTCTTTCCGGATATCCACATTTGTAATACGGTCATACATGGTTTTACCGCACATCCGTCTCAAAGATCTCATTTCCACAGCATTCAGTCTACTTTCATCCTTCCTCTGCTAGTTCCATGCCTCACTGCCATACATCAGGGTTGGTATAAGCACTCCATTGTGGACTGCTAGCTTCGCTTCTTTGGACAATTTCTTATTTGCCCCAACAGCGTTCAGTCCTCCATTAATGGAGTTTCCTGCATTCACCCTTCTTTCAATATCCTTATCAGCCTTTCCGTCTCTTGTAAACATACTTCCTAAATACACAAACTCGTTGTATTTAATTGACTGAATTTAAGTTTGCATTAGTGAGTTCTTAGGGAAAAGGCATTGAGATACCTCAATGGGAAAAGGTCTTAACTGGATAAAAAAAAACATGCATATTCTTCTGTTATTCTGACTCTTTACATGACCCGATCGAGTATTTGATTTACTTGATCGTGCTATGTCTTCCTCAAGCGTTCTCGACTTCTTCTTCCATTCACTTTCGCATCATATTTTCTTTTCACACTCCTTTCTTCGTATATTCGCTTTACATACCCAAACCAGCTAAGCGTCCCTTTCTTGATCCTATTCATTAAGCTTACATCACACTTGCATTCTTTCCGGATATCCACATGTTTAATACCTCACGTTTATTTAATGTGTAAAAACCCACGAGGGCGTTAATAAATAAATAGATATTTGACTTCTCTCTACTACCGCTATAGTAATCGGAAAATGTTGCTCTAGCAATGATAGACAGAGAATTGAACCCACAACGCTTGAGTAAGCACCCGACGCTTCGGACCGCTCGATACTAAGATAACCTTTAGCCTGTGTGTTTCAACCTTCAGCCTGTTTGTATTTATGTGGAAAACTTTCCAATTTATGTCAGTCGCGAGTGTCGAAAGACCACCATTCAGAATCGAAACGTTGTTTAAATTGGCTTTAGCCGTGTTTGGTGACCAGATCTGAATAGCCAGGTACTTCCCAACCTTCGTCTTTCCCATATTCTTCCTCTCTCCACTCCCTTCAGCCTCACAACTAGCGTTTCGACCGCTCCGAAATAACTACTTCTTTTGGCAGCAGTTCCTACTTTATTCATTGTTCATTGAACAAATACTTCAATTGAAGTTGGTAGTTCATTTTAGCGTTGTGACAGCTCCGTGTGAACTATTTCATTTTGCGGTAGTTCATACTTCATTCATTTCATTTTATTGAACAAATACTTACTGCGAAGGGTTCATTTTAAAGAACTAGCAGTTCGTGAAGCATTCACAAACCATTGAAGTTTTTCCCAACGGTACTCACAACAAATTCCGATTGGGGATGCCATAGTCTCACTAGCTTCAGACGAGAGCAGTTGGGACTATAGTGAGGTTTTCACAAAGAAATAAAAAAAACCTATTAATAGATCATAAAAACACTATTTTTTGGATCTATTGTCATTAGCGTCTCTTCTACCGAATTTAACAACTAGTATAAAGATGCTGTCTCCATCCAATTTGAACTCTGGCGTTGTTACTTCAAGTGTTTTAACCTCTTGAATGCCGGATTCCCGCAAGGTACAATTTCCGCCGTATCTTGCTGACTGTAATTTTGTAATAACTCACTTATGTTTTACAAAATGATGTTATTCTCAATTATGCTTTCCTCTGATATAATCTTAGATGAATTAAATAATGTAGATACGTTACTGAGACACCGCGCTCGACTGTACTAAACTAAGCCAACGTGGCATACCTGAGATTTACTGTGTTTAGTCTCGCACAAACATTCGTTTGACGAACAAGCTGTCACCAGCTGCCACAAACGCATCGCTCTAAGCTCTTTTCTGAGATAAAATGCCTTCCTGTGCTTTTGACAAGTGTAAAAATCATTCGGGAACAAAAAACAAATCTCATGGAGTTTCTTTTCATGCGAAGTACACACAAATCACTTATTATTTCAATTAATACAATTATTCGATTAAGTGAGATAGCGAATGCAGAAATACATAAGTGTGTGGAAGACAACCTAGCGACAGTACACGAGTACGTCGCATGCTACTTCACTCGTAAGTTCGTCAGGGAAGAGAGGGCTTGTAACGAGGAGAATGTAACGCGGGACGTTCATATAGCTATCTCATTCATACACACATATTCTGCTTGGTATGGCTATCCTTTTCATGCATTATAAGATCTTAGAGCTTGCTAAATTTATCGTTCAATTTGTATGAATATGGCGTGTCTTGTATTTTATGTCCTATGGATATAATGTGTTTTTTTCAAATGTTATGGAATATATTCTGGAATAGCTACTTATATTCGAAGAATTGGTTTTTTCTCCCTCATGTCACTAAAAAAAGTTTGACCAAGAAATGTGACGATGTTTTGGTCGTTTTATTATATCTTCGTGTGGCTGAATACATTTTCTTCCAATAAAAATAAAATTGAGTGAGATTTTCTTGTAAATACAAACAGTAATGTAACTTTGAAAATGTTTTTTTTTTCTCTCGCGCTAACGTTAGCAAACTCAAAATATGTATTACTCGACTTGTGAAAACTTAACGCAATGCAAAATATCTCTATGGATTGATTATTTTGTTGGCAAGCGATTACGCTTCATTTAAATGGTTTTAAATGATAAAAACTCTTGAAAAGATAATAATAAAAGTTTTATTCCAGAAGGTATGCAAGAGTAGTGCACTGCAATACATTCCATAATTGATAATAATGCATAAAATAATATAAAAGTTGTAACACATATATTCACAATAATAAAGAAAGAATATAAATTCATAAGATTAATGGAGGATATTAGGTCTCATGTCTAAAAAGGGCCTTAAAGGAGGAGTCCATCCAGGCAGCATTAAGATAGATGGGGTCAATATCTTACTCCAATGAGCTTCTATGCTAGAACTCGGTATCAGACGGGATTCTACGATGAGGTCATTTCTAGAGTCTTTGATCCTTTCCCTCATTCCTCCCACCCTGGTTCTCTTAGGGGCTGCAAATCCTAAAACTCGCCCCTCGGTGAACACACCGGAAGCACTACAGTGTCTGGAAAGCCTGAACATCATGCGGTAGGCGTTGTTGTACTGGACCCAAAGCCTTTCCATGCTACTCTTCTTGAAATTGGTCCAGAGCTCGCACGTGTATAGGGTAGTGCAGAACGCCGGGAAGAGTGTCCTTTTCACTGGTGGACTACAGAGCCGAAATCTTCTACTAAGCATGTTTGATTTCACACTGAGTGCTCGCCTTTGGCTGTCGATGTCGTTGTCTAACGATGAAATTTTATGTTTTTTTTTAATTTATTATTTTACTTGAACACACATTTTTATATTAGTTGGTAAATTGCCCATCCCAAATTACAAAACTGTTTTTTCTTAGCTACATATTAACATGTTAATATCGAAAATATAGTACGTACATAATAAAAATAAAAATAATATAGGTAAAGGACAAATTTGAGAATATAGAATCTACGTATTAAAAGCTAAATTAATCTTGGTTTTTAAAGTGAGTAATGATATTGCTTTTAAAGGAGCTTTTGGTTTGTATGTTTCTGATGGTGCTGGGCAGAGAATTGAATTGCTTAGTGGCGTTGCACTTAAAACTTTTTTGTCCGTAAGCGGTTTTATAGGCTGGGATATTAAAACAAAATATGAGTGACTGCCTTAAGGTTCTAGAAATTTTCCTTTCTTCAAACATATGGACATTATTAAATTGGTACAATAGGATATTTTAGAGTATAAAACAAGATTAGGACGTCTAGCTCCTTAAAAATAAATTCAGGGCTCGTCCTTAAAGGAACTTTAAGGATAACTTTCAGAAATAATTTTTTGTATGTTTATTAGAGACTCCAAGCAATTGTTGGTGGCACTCAGTGGCGGCTCGTGACTTTTTGGTGTGCTAGAGTGGTAAGATTGAAAAAAACGTCATCATTGATGTTTTTGTAACTGAAAATTTTTTTTTTTTTTTTCGAAATTTCAACTTTTTGTATGAAGATTTTTCAGAAATCCGTGCGGTGCACCACCAAAACTGAAAAATCCTGAAAAGTTTCATACAAAAAATAAAATCTTGAAAAAAAATAAAAATCATTTTCGGCTACAACAACACTAACGATGTCGTATTTTTCAATCTTAGCACTCTAGCACACTAAAAACTCACGAGCCGCCACTGGTGGCACTACCCCAACTGATAATGCCATATTCAAAAGAAGATTGCGCAAGTGCACAGTAAACTTGCCTTGGTTGTTTTTTTATTATTATTTAATATGTGTCTTACATTTTTTTTTTAAATTAATGAGTCTCCTCAGTTTCGTTATTAGACGTGTGACATGAATACCCGTTAACTATTAGCGCCTTCAGCAAACTAGAAGTTAGAAAAAAATCACAAATAAATCGTCATGTCTGCGTAGATTGAACCCTGGACATGAAGATAGCACATTGATATTGAACAAATGTAGCAACACGGCTCATTAATAGCGATTGTTATAATTGAATGCATAGATGACAGCATATTTGCATTGTAATGGTGTTGTTATGGTTTGGTGAAATTATTTAAATTCTAATTACGTGCGCTATTTAATTATGGTCAGTAGTTTGGCGGGACGTTGATCAGCACGTGTGAAGCATAATTGTATTCATTACACACCCATAACAAATATTAATTACTGTATTACTAGAATTTATGCACTACCCAGCTTCGCCAAGTCTCAACACTGTTTAAATTTAAACTAGTTGCTGCCCGTGAAAAAAACATTTTTACGCAACCTATACAAACTTGCGATAAATCACTATCTCCGTGTTTTTACGTCGTACACCATGAGAGAGAAAGAGACAACAAATATAATACACCGCTTCAATATACGGTCACGATGATCTTGGGCTCCTGCGTCACCGCGGGACTCCGCCCACATTTTTATTATGACACTAAGCTTGACACAACTAAACGGTTTTTTAGGCGATTAAGTACTTAACTTTTACGCGTCGCTTGAGATCGTTTACTATATCTAATCAAATTACAAAAATAAGTGGAAATATGCCAACGCGTATGATGAGAAAGTATTTCAGTACGCGCAAATTACTTATTATTTTAGACAACACAACTATCTCCATTGTTGACCAACATAATGAAATCTTCGCGTAAGCGAGTAACGAAGTGCTATCTCATTCTTACCAGAGCATTCCGATCCTACATCTGTTTCGTTCATGCACACATATTCTATGAATGTCTATCTTTGTCACACATGATGATACATGACCGATATTTGATTGACGTAGGTGTGTTTGTTACTTGCCACATTTTGTGTTAATATTCTAAGGCTATAACGTGTCTATATATTTGTAACGTCATTGCCACACATCGGAAATTAATACATCATAATCATCTTCATCATCATTTGACAAGTGTGCAGGACTTCATATTGCGTCATCAATCATCGCTCAATGGGCGATAGACTCCTTGAACAAAACGTCACAAACAACCATTGCTTTAATTAAGCATATTAATATTATCCTTTTGTAAATCCACTCTGTCACGCTCAAGTATTCAATCGAGTTCGATTGATAGCATTCTTTATGACAGCCGAACACCCATTTTTGTAAGGTCCATCAAACTACAAACAACATCACAACGCTCCGACCTGAAAGCGCCTAAATCAATAATCCATGTCCGTCCACCTCAAGACATCCCATAATTGGGAATGATAATAACTAACTAACCATCACGCCGTTTCTCCGCAGTGTTGGCAGAGAGGACGGACCGCCATACAACTCTGTCTTGGCACACACTCCTTCCTTCATTCACATTCATACATGATCTTCTGTTATTGTGACTCTTCGCATGACCCGATTCAAGTATTTGATTTATTCATGTCTTTATCGGGCGTCCTTTGACTTCTTCTTCCATTCACTTTCGCCTCATGTATTCTTTTTACACTCCTTTCTTCGTTTATTCGCTCTACATGCCCAAACCATCTACGCGTCCCTTTCTTGATCCTATTCAGTGGCGGCTCGTGAGTTTTTAGTGTGCTAGAGTGCTAATATTGAAAAATACGACATTGTTAGTGTTGTTGTAGCCGAAAATGATTTTTATTTTTTTCAACTGTTTATTTTTTGTATAAAGATTTTCAGGATTTTTCAGTTTTAGGGGTGCACTGCACGGATTTCTGAAAAATCTTCATACAAAAAGTTGAAATTTCGAAAAAAAATAATAAATGTTTTCGGCTACAACAACATCAATGATGACGTTTTTTTCAATCTTACCACTCTAGCACACTAAAAAGTCACGAGCCGCCACTGAATTCCTATTCATTACGCTCACATCAGCTTTGCATTCTTTCCAAATATCCACATTTTTAATACGGTCATACATGGTTTTACCGCACGTACGTCTTAAGGATCTCAATAATTTATATAGAGCCATTTTTGATTAACTAAAGTGTTGCCAGTGAATTATTCTTTAGCTTAAATGGTAAAACAATATATAGTACATTTGCGGCACGTTCCAGAGTGGTAGATACTCTTAAGTATCGCCCTGGTGAAGACCACCATTTAAAAGCGAAAAGTTGCTTTAAATGGGTTTATCTGTGTTTGGTGACCAGATATGAATAGCCAGGTACTTCTCAACCCATCATTCTTCCCCATATCCTTCCCCTCTTCATTACTTTCAGTCTCACAACATGCCCCAACCGGGAATGCCATAGTCTCACTGGCTCCAGACAGTTGGGACTCTAGTGCGGTATTCACTATAAAAAATACCGCACGAGTATGAACTTTTCAAATTCGAAACCGACGCTAATTGAAATTATCGTATTTTAAAAATAATCTTTTCAAATCCACACCTACCTAATAAAGTACCCACCTATAATGTATTTCAGCAGACATCGTTCTATATTTGAAACGGGAACCAATATTATTTATTGGCAAGTCAAGTTACATCCCGTGATTATTCACTAGTATTCATAAATATAAATGTATATTTTAATAATAAAGTTTTAGTTAGATCGAAGATTTAAATGTTTTTTCACGGCGAATGGAAACAGTAAATAAAAACTAACAATTATTGTGCGGCATATTCTTGTTCACCAGATGATTTATGTTTAAAATGTGTCATTGAATTCTAAAATATCGTTTTCATGATCATAATTAAAACTGGCGTTGTGACCGCTTTGAAAGAACTACTTCTTTTGGGAGCAGTTCCTACTTCATTCATTGTTCATTAAACAAATACTTTTTTAGCGTTCATTCATTTCATTGAACAAATACTTCAACGAAAGTTAGATTACAAATAACTACTTCAATTTTCAGCAGTTCAGTTGTGAAGTTGAACTTCAAAGCCTATTAAGAAGTACTACAGTTGAAGTTCGACTTCAAAGTGCTTCGATCTAAAGGAACGCTGGTACGTGTTTTTTTTGGCGAGGAACCAGTTCCAGTTTCTTTCACTTTCAAATGTCTACCGACTAGTGCGTGTTTTTTGGCGAGGAACCGGTTCCAAAAAGAACTGAACAAATAACCGGATAAATACAAATCTCTTTTTTGCGAGTTCGACTTTAATTGAAGTGTTCACTGCGAAGGGTTCATTTTAAAGAACTAGCAATTCGTGAAGCATTCACAAAACATTGAAGTGTTTCCCAACGCTAATTAAAACTAATTTTCTTCTATTCATAAATATGTTTTATTTTGTGGTTGATTCCCAACCTAAACTTACTTGCCATCACGCCATAGGCAGAGAGGATGAACCCCACACAACTACTCTGTCTTGACTCCTTGCTTCGTTCACATTCATACACCGTCTGATACATACTCTTCTGTTATTCTGACTCTTCGTGTGGCCCGATTCAAGTATTTGATTCACTTGATCGTGCCATATCTTCCTCGGTCGTCCCCGACTTCTCCTTCCATTTACTTTCGCATCATATATTCTTTTCACACTCCTTTCTTCGTTCGTTCGATATACATGCCCAAACCATCTAAGCGTCCTTTTCTTGATCCTATTCATTACGCATACACATTAGCCTTCCATTATTTCCGGATATCCACATTTTTAATAATAATAATAATAACAGTGATCTTATATAGCGCAGCTTTGTGATATTTCACCTCAAGTGCGCTTCATACTTAATTAATTATGCTAATAAGACTTAATTTTAACACGGTCATACGTGGTTTTACCGCACATACGCCTCGGGGATCTCATTTCCGCAGCATTCAGTGTATTTTCATCCTTCTTCTCTATTTCCATGCCTCACTTCCATACATCAGGGTTGGTATAAGCACTCCATTGTGGACTGCTAGCTTCGTTGGCTAAGTCCTCCATCAATGCACAAGCAACATCTTTCGCTTCTTATGATGGCAGTAGGAATTTTTTCAAATATCGTCAGGTTATTCGTAACCCGGGAATGATTGTCTTTCATTAAAAAAAATAAACTATTACAGCACAATTCATTCTCTGAATGTTTAAAAAAAGCAAAGTGAGACGTTTTTTGAAACTTCGATAAATGAGGATTTTACTGTAGGTAGGTATACAATAAGCATAGATAAAAACGACAGAAACATTAATTTGTCAAATTTCAGTCAATTTTAAAAATAATTTGATCACATAAAATAGAATGCACTTGAGGTGAAATATCACAACGATGTTCACTGTTATTATTATAATCTTAGAGTAAATAGAGTGGTATCAATCCAAGGCAGTGTAGTCAGTTTTTGATGATTTTCACCTGACTCGGCGGACCTGGGCGTGGCTAAGACCAAGGCTAGGGTATTTATACATCCATTCATAGCACATATCGACATAATGTTTTTCTTTATTCGTAAAACCACTTTTTCACAGTATTGATTTCAACAAAAATATAGCAAATAATCTAAAAAACAGTTTAGTTTTGTCAAGTTTGGCGGCGTAATAAAAAATGTGGGCGGAGTCCCGCGGGGACCCAGGAGCCCAAGATCATTGTGACAGTACGTAGAAGCGGAGTATTATATTCGTTGTCTCTTTCTCTCTCATGGTGTACAGTGTAAAAACCCGCAGAAAGTGATTTATCGCAAGTTTGTATCGGTTGGGTAAAAATAATTAGCTCTCTCTCCATACATTGTTACTCCAAGATTATAATAGTAAAGAGCTTTTTAAGCAAATCAATTCGACCCTATGACGTCATAGAACCATATACGAGTAGATATTTATTTATTTATTTAACAAGCAATCTCATAAAAACAGTTGTTCACCAAATACATTAAGAGATGAATGATATAAAAAATATTGTAGATATATGCATAGTAAAAAAAAAAAAGAAATTAAACATTTATGTACACCTCACATATATACAAGGTATTATACGAGTATATCCAAAGGAGTTATATAAGTACAAACTGAAGTAGTGTGACGCATGATATGTAGGTAATAATTCATTCCCAGAATGTGATGCGATTGGTTCATTATTTCAATATCAAGGATATTAATATACCACTTGTTTTTTTGCAGTAGGTATTTGGAATTACGATGCTTCTCAAACTAGGGGCTGTAGAAGCTCTTTCCAGAGAGTTGTTTATTATTTTAAATATTCAGCAGTTTTTATAGACGTTTAACCAGTCGCAAGTAAAATCTAAAAATAAAAGTGCTAAGAAACTTCCTCGTAAAATAATTTCAATCGATAATGACGTCTTATTCACTTAGCTATAGGACTGTAATAAATTATTAATGTAATTGGTGGCATTTAAAATTTTAAAAATTGATAGAAAGCTCTCGAATAATAATTATAGGCATGGGCTGTATTGCGAAGAGTAAGGCAATTACTATAAATGACGCTCCCCTTGAAAAATATATCACAATAATAAAAATATCGTCGCCTGAAAGACAAAAAGGGCTAAACCGCCATTTTGGGAAGTTTACACCAGAACACTTTAAAGTTTTTTTTCATTTTTTTACAACAAAATTATCTGTCTTCAGCAGTACCTGGTTGGATTTTGAAAAATAAACTTAAATCAGGTAACTTAATGCTCTCACTGAGTTACCTGAAGCGATAAAAAACAAAAAAAAAGTCCAAAGTCAAACCTTCTGCCAAATGGAAAATGTATTTAAAATGGCTGAATGGCAACAAAACTCTTCAGAATCAAACGAGAGTTAGAGCATTCGACGCAGAAACAAAAACTGATCAAAAGTTCATATTTAACGCATTTCGGATCAAATGCCTTTCTAGCAACGATACAATGTGACAATTTTTTAAGAGCAATTCATTTTAATATTTGTGGCAGAGCCTTACAAAATTAAATTAAGCTCGCCTTTCGGTTTTTTTGCATAAATCCAAACAGGCGGCCGGACGTCGTGTGGCAATTTCGACCTTATCACCACCAGAGTAAGAAGTGCGTGATTTAGTTTGACGGGTTCGATTGGATCGCCCTAAATGCAAAACTAAAAATTATTCACCATGGACTATAACAAAAAAATAGGATTTTCGATTATATGGTTTGAGGAGCGTCATTTAATGCAATATTGCTTCATTACTATATTATTAATAATGATCAAATTATTGGGTTAGGTCCGATCACGTTCATATTCAATATCGCCAAAATAATAACTTTTATTGACATATTATAATATTTATATATATCACCCTTAATCCTTTCTGATTGGGTTTTACGCCATAAGATATTGATAATTTTTTATTGGATTTCACTTTTGTGTCATGTATTATCTTTATGCTCCTCTCTTCGTTAATCCGCTCTACATGCCCAAACCATCTAAGCATTCCTTCTTAATTCTGTTAATTATGCTTACATCAGCCTTGCATTCTTTCCGGATATCCACATTTTTAACACGGTCCCACTAATAATAACAGTGAATTTATATCGCGCAGTTTTGTGATATTTCACATAAAGTGCGCTTCATACTAAATTCATTATGCTAATAAGACTAACTAACAAGGAGAAAATAAAATAAAATATAAACAATTTGTTTTGTTTCGGTTTTCTCCTTACTTGTATCCTTACAAATTAATGTCCTCACTGTCTCCTGAAAACCTTTTACTCATTGTCATAAAATATTTATTGTTCTTTTGTTACTGTTTGCATCTGTCAAATCGTTTACTTAAAATAATTGAATATTAATGAATTTAAGTATCAACATGTTAACTGTCCTTAATTTAATTTCCTTCTCTTTGATTTAACAAATATGTTAATATGAATTCATACGTTTTATCTGGATTTGTATACCCTTAGCTTCTGTTAAATTGTTTTTTTTTTTTAAATCTGTTGATGTACACATGCACTGTTATACCCATATCTGAACCTTTTTCTCTCATGATTTATGATAACGATCATGTTTTTAGATAGTTTAGATTTATACACATATTATGTATTATTTTCTCATTGTTAGCTAATCTTATTAGCATATATGAAGCGCACTTGAGGTGAAATATCACAAAACTGCGCTATATAACTTCACTGTTATTATTATTATTATGCTTGCCACTTTGAGAGCACTACAACGTGTCTATATATTTTTTAACGTCATTGCATCGAGGTATGTTTATACCTCAATGTTTATAACGTCGTTTTTCTCTTGGCTGATAAGGATATTGAAAGAAGGGTGAATGCAGGAAACTTCATTAATGGAGGACTGAACGCTGTTGGCGCAAATAAGAAATTGTCCAAAGAAGCGAAGCTAGCAGTCCACAATGGAGTGCTTATACCAACCCTGATGTATGGCAGTGAGGCATGGAACTGGCAGAGGAAGAATGAAAGTAGACTGAATGCTGTGGAAATGAGATCTTTGAGTCGTATGTGCGGTAAAACCATGTATGATCGTATTAAAAATGTGGATATCCGGAAAGAATGCAAGGCTGATGTGAGCGTAATGAATAGGATCAAGAAAGGGACGCTTAGATGGTTTGGGCAAGTAGAGCGAATGAACGAAGAAAGGAGTGTGAAAAGAATTTATGATGCGAAAGTGAATGGAAGAAGAAGTCGAGGACGCCCGAGAAAGACATGGCACGATCAAGTCAATTATATACTTGAATCGGGTCATGTGAAGAGTCAGAATAACAGAAGACTATGTGTGAGACGATGTATGAATGTAAATGAAGCAAGGAGTGTGTGCCAAGACAGAGTTATATGGCGGTCCGTCCTCTCTGCCTACCCCTGCGGAGAAACGGCGTGATGGTTAGTTAGTTAGTTAGTTTAGCAAAATAGTTGTAGCGGACTGATCCACTGAATAAAATACAAAATTAAATTAAATTAATACAAATAATAATAATAATAATAATATTTGGACGATTTGTATAGCGCCGTTTTTGTGAAAAATCACCTCAAGGGCGCTGTACAGATCTTACTTTCTATCGTTACATATTAATGTGCTTATGATTTTTAATCTGATATTTTCAGAAATATTATATACCTTATTACTTTTCATTTAACTGTAATAATGTTTAATGTAAATGAAAAAAAAATCCCATCCCCGTATATTGCTTAAAAGATTTTTTGCTAGCGATAAAGTGTTGAAAGGCAAACATCGGTAACCTGAGAGTCAGTGCCTACCTAAGCTGGAAATTTAAAAAACGTTGTAAAAAATGGACCCCTTTGTGTTTTTTGTCGAATTTTGTCTAATTTGAGGGTTTTACCCTAAAGTTTGATCATGCGCGAAAGGGACGCATTGAAAAATAATTTAAAAGAAGGATTTTTTAAGGCGGGGATGAAAAGGTCTGGATCAAATGCAGGACTAAAGACGCAAGTCGATAGGTCGTTCCGTACGGCTGCCGTTGAATTTTAATAACTCGTTCTTATGCTGCCGATATCTACTCTAAATAGGTGTTCCGCTCTTGTTCCGTCCAGTACTTTCGAGCAGGCTTCTTTTAAATACCTGGAAATCAGACTCAACATGCCGCATATCCAGAATGGTAGATAGATTCTGGTGAAAGACCATCATTCAGAGTCGAAACGTTGATTGAAATGGCTCTAGCCGTGTTCGGTCACCAGATTTGAATAGCCAGGCACATCCCAACCTTACTCTCCTCATCTCCGCGATTAACAATTCATGCCAATTCTATTATGTTTTTTTTTAAATATTGAATACCGCACAAGAATTCCAAACTGCTTCTAACCGTCAGAAACTATGGAGACTTTGGCATTCCCAATCAGGGTATGTTGTAAGGAAGAAGGTAGGGGGCAGGGGAAGGAGATGGGGAAGTGGCAGGTTGGGAAGTACCTGGCTCTTCAGATCTGGTCACTAAATACGGTCAAAACTATTTCAAGCAACGTTTCGTTTCTGAATGGTGGTCTTTCGCCAGGGCGATACTTGGAGTATCTACCAGTCTGGAGCGTGTCACAAATATCCTTAACATTATTTTATATTAATCAAATGTGCTATGACGCATATTGACAGACAGCGCCCTTGAGGTGATTTTTCACAAAAATGGCGCTGTAAAAATTATCCAAATATTATTATTAGTAAAATCAAAGTTATTTGCGCACCCGGGTTTGAACCCGGATTCGTACTCGAACGTCTTACCACCCGACCCCGGAGGCCGTCAGGCTGAAGGTAGCGAGGAGGGGAAGGATATGGGGAAGAGAAAGGATTTTTTTTTTTGATTTTATGGATTCTTTCGTAATCCTCTACTAACTAGCTGGGGCTTATTCAAATACCCCTCATAATGACTATCCAACTAGTACTGCGGCTCATTAGGCCTTATTACTATCACCAACTGATGGTTGTATTTAATTTAACTGACTGAATTTAATTGGTCCTCAATCTTATTTCCTTTTCTTTGATTTGACAAATCTGTTAATATGAATTCATATGTTTCATCTGAATTTTTATACCCTTAGCTTCTGGTAAATTGTTTTTTTTTTTAATCTGTTGATGTACACATGCACTGATTTAATAAAACAAATATATAACTTTATTCCACTTTTATTTTATGACTGGACCGGTTTCAGCCTATGACGGCCATCTTCAGACTAGGCTAGACTAGTCTGAAGATGGCCGTCATAGGCTGAAACCGGTCCAGTCATAAAATAAAAGTGGAATAAAGTTATATATTTGTTTTATTAAATCATTAAAATCGAATTCCACCACGAATTAACAGTTTCAAAATTAGAAATACACATGCACCGTTTTACCCATATCTGAACCTTTTTCTCTCATGATTTATGATAACGATCATGATTTTGAATAGTTTTAATTTGTATACATACTATGTATTATTTTCTTTTAATCTTATTAGCATAATTAATTTAGTATGAAGCGCACTTGAGGTGAAATATCACAAAACTGCGCTTTATAAGTTCACTGTTATTATTATTATTATTATGGAAAGTATCATCATCATTACAAACGTCACGAGAGATGCCGTCTTCCTCTACATCGACTTCCACCAATCAAATCATGAATTATCTATGTATTTGGTAGCCCTTTTCAATTTTCTACATATATTTGATTTATGTTCTGAAAGATAGAAAAAAAATTACCCCAGCTTTTACCGACGGCACGTAGCATTTAAAATAACGCTTTCAAACAGTTGTACTTCGCTCACAAAACCATTGTCCGAGCTTCCTTTGTCCTTGCAATGCCTTTGGCAATTTCGCACATTCTTTTCCCGAAAAATGCACTTAAATTTTGGCAAGGACTCGGACAAAAAGGTTTATGGCGTGAAAATATACCTGGTCAGAGGGTCTTCAGTCGGATTTAGCAACCTTGGACTTTCCAAAACTATGCAATTTTTTTACCATCCGTGGAGCATAATGGAGTGTAGATATTGAAAAGCCTTGCAGATAATGGAGGGTGGCTTGCGGTGTTGCCAGATTGTCTCTATGTCTGTCTATTTTGCAGATGTTGCCGCGTGACGAGGTACCTATTTATTTCAGAGGGTTCGAGGAAGGTACCTGCGCAACTAGACTTTTGGACCATTTTATGTTAGGAATAAAAATATCGTACTTTCTTCTGTGGTCAAGCCAAAATGTTTTGTTGTTGTCCAAAACGTTCCTAACTAAACTAACTAACCATCACGCCGTTTCTCCGCAGGGGTAGGCAGAGAGGACGAACCGCCATACATCACTGTCTTGGCACACACTCCCTGCTTCGTTCACATTCATACAACGTCTCATACATACTCTTCACGTGGCCCGATTCAAGTATTTGATTCACTTGATCGTGCCATATCTTCCTCGAACGTCCCCGACTTCTTCCATTTACTTTCGCATCATATATTCTCTTCACATTCCTTTCTTCGTTCATTCGCTCTACATGCCCAAACCATTTAAGCGTCCTTTTCTTGATCCTATTCATTACGCATACATCAGCCTTCCATTATTTCCGGATATCCACATTTTTAATAATAATAATAACAGTGAACTTATATAGCGCAGTTTTGTGATATTTCACCTCAAGTGCGCTTCATACTAAATTAATTATGCTAATGAGACTTAATTTTAAAACGGTCGTACATGGTTTTACCGCACATACGCCTCGGGGATCCCATTTCCGCAGTATTCAGTCTACTTTCATCCTTCCTCTGCCATTTCCATGCCTCACTGCCATACATCAGGGTTGGTATAAGCACTCCATTGTAGACTGCTAGCTTCGCTTCTTTGGACAATTTCTTATTGGCGCCAACAGCGTTCAGTCCTCCATGGAATTTCCTGCATTCACCCTTCTTTCAATATCCTTATCAGCCTTTCGTAGAAATAAAATTTAAAGCCATATTAAAAATGTGAATATGTGGAAAGAATGCAAGGCTGATGTAAGAGCAATGAATAGAATTAATAAAGGGACGCTTAGACGATTTAGAATGAACGAAGAAAGGAGTGCGGAAAGAATATATGACGCGAAAGTGAATGGAAGAAGAAATCGGGAACGCCCAAGAAAGACATGGCACGATCAAGTGAATCAAATACTTTAGTCGGACCATGTCAAGAGTCAGGAAAACAGTAAAATATACATGGCCTGTTCAAAAGAAAATGTGAATTTTGAATTTTCGCGGGCTGTGTACATTCGACTATCGATTTTTTTTTGTTATGTTGGTACACATATGTTTATCAAATGTTAGAATTATCAGCCATTTTGGATTAGTGATTTGTTTTTGACAACTGGAAAGGTTAGTCACGTTTTTGTGTGTTCTTCGATTTTTTACTTTTAAAAAAAATGGATTAAAGAATAAAATCTATGATTTGTTTTTCCACAACTCCAGGACGCTCATCGTCATCAACATCTTCTCGGCGTTCTGTAAAGCGCTTGTACCACTTATAAACACTTTTTTGGGACAAAGTAGACTCGCCGAATGCCACAGTCAACATTTTAAATGCGTTGGAGTACTTTATTCCATTTTTAACGCAAAATTTAATACATATTTTTGATCAATTTTTTTCAAAAGTAAAAAATCGAAGAACACACAAAAACGTGACTAACTTTTCCAGTTGTCAAAAACAAACCACTAATCCAAAATGGCTGATAATGCTAACAAATGATAAACATATGTGTACCAACATAACAAAAAAAAACGATAATCGAATGTACGCAGCCCGCGAAAGTTCAAAATTAACCTTTTCTTTTGAACAGGCCTCGTATGTGAGACGGTATATGAATGTGAATGACGAAAGGAGTGTGTGCCACGACAGAGTTATATGGCGGTCCATCCTCTCTGATTATCCCTGCGGAGAAACGGCGTGATGGTTAGTTAATACTCGTTTAAGCTCTGCTTAATTCTGTATACATGATTTGGGGAAAGTTGTTTATTCTAGATGACTGTGCGCGATCATAGTAGGCAGGTTTATTTGATCGAGTTCAACTAATCGATTGGCAGTATCAACATATGCTGACCTCAAGAGTTCAATTTTAAAAATAATGTGAACATCCCAGGAAAGTTATATTCTTTTTAATAGAGTATTATATAAAATCAGTTTAGTCAAAGACAGTTGAACCTTGGTACAAGTTATGCGTCATTATTTTCATTAATAGTTCATAAATATTTTAATTAACGATAATGGTTTATTTGATTTAGATAATGTGTGTAATTCACTATCTTATGCACACATTATTGCTGGGCACCCATTGTCTTTCATTCATAACATATTTGTTCCTAAGATAATATTTAACAGGGTGATTAGCAAAAATAATGACATAATCACTAGTATCGGTTCACAGTCTACTCGTTTTAATATGTTAATATAATATATACAATTTAAAAGAGTCTAAATTATTATAGCTCATAATTTTAGGCAGGGTATCATTCAAATTATATTTATACTAACTAACTAACCATCACGCCGTTTCCCCGCAGGGGTAGGCAGAGAGGACAGACCGCCGTATAACTATGTCTTGGCACACACTCCTTGCTTCATTTACATTCATACATCGTCTCATACATACTCTTCTGTTACTCTGACTCTTCACATGACCCGATTCAAGTATTTGATTTATTGATGTCTTTCTCGGGCGTCCTCGACTTCTTCTTCCATTCTCTTTCGCATCATATATTATTTTCACACTCCTTTCTTCGTTCATTCGCTCTACATGCCCAAACCATCTAAGCGTCCCTTTCTTAATCCTATTCATTACGCTCACATCAGCCTTGCATTCTTTCCGGATATCCACATTTTTAATACGGTCAAAGATCTCATTTCCACAGCATTTAGTCTACTTTCATCCTTCCTCTGCCAGTTCCATGCCTCACTGCCATACATCAGGGTTGGTATAAGCACTCCATTGTGGACTGCCAGCTTCGCTTCCTTGGACAATTTCCATACTAATTTAATTTAATCTTATACTAATTTAATTATCCTCCTTTTTTATTTTGTAAGAATAAAAATTTGACAACTAGTTTTGTCTCGTTTCGTGACATCTTCGGGGCATTCAAAATAAAAATGATTTATTTAAATGATATTATAGTACAAAAAAGTGCATGTGATAAATCATTCCCAAAAAGTTTTAAAAAAAACTCTTTCCTGGAATGATAAAATTATAAACGAATAATATTGTTACAAAGCCATACCAATTTCAAAAGGGAGTATACAATAAAAAGGGAACAAACGAGTAAATACATTGAAAAGAGACTCATAAGAATAGAGATTAAATGACTTACTTACTTACTAACCATCATGCCGTTTCTCTGCAGGGGTAGGTAGAGAGGATGGACCGTAATACAATTCTGTCTTGCCACACACCCCTTTTACGATTTCATTTTTTTCAATGAATTAAAAAATATTTATTTCGATTATTTATTCAGCCTTTGGCGCCTGCGGAGTTAACTGTGTCAATCTGTACGGAGATCATACGTCATGTTGCCAAGATAATGAATACGTCCATACGTCATTAACTTTGCTTATCTTTTATTTATTACAGCTAACACCTACACTAAAGCAAATCATGTTGTCTGTTGACTAACGAAAGACAATATTATTGAGCGCCACCCGCTGCGTTTGTGATAATAACTTTATCTTGGGCTCCCTCTAAAATAAATTATGGCCTTTTGGGTCATTAGACAAAATGACAACATGTCATAGATAAATGATTCCAAGTTTAAACAAATCATATCTATGGAAGATAAAAACTTCAATTTAGCTGCCCTCCGTTCCTTTTGACAGTGATAAAAATACATATTTTCAAATTTGACTTGGTACTAGATTTTTATTTTTTAATAATAATAATAATAGTGAACTTATAAAGCGCAGTTTTGTGATATTTCACCTCAAGTAAGCTTCATACTAAATTAATTATGCTAATAAGACTAACTAACAAGGAGAAAATAATATGTAATATGGATACAAATTAAAACTATCTAAAATCATGATCGTTATTATAAATCATGAGAGAAAAAGGTTTATAGTGAATACAACACTAGAGTCCCAACTGCTCCCAACCGTCTAGAGCCAGTGAGACTACGACGTCCCCGATTGGGGTATGTTGTGAGACTGAAGGTAGTGAGGAGGGGAAGGAGATGGGGAAGAGCAAGGTTGGGAATTACCTGGCTACCTATCAAAAATTAAATAATATGATTTCCTTGTGGTGACATTTACAAATGCATTGGAATCCAGAAGTTGCAGGCTCAAATCCCGGCGTGTGCAAATAAAAATTATTATTTACGTATTCGTAAAAAGCATTTACTTTGTGGCTTGCCATATTTACAAATAAAACAGACAAACTTTGTTTATAACCACTTTTATTATTTAATATTATGTCGACCGGTTTCGGAGGCACCCTTCCATCATCAGGGCAGTATTAAAATTAACCTAAAATACAAAATTCTGAGATATATATACATATTTACATTTAGGAGTTGGAATGGGAAGGAGAAGGGGTAATTAAGAGGATTATGCGGTTATAAACAAATGTATCTGTTTTATTTATAAAAAGTATTCAATTAACATGTGTTATTTCACATTGAATTCATATAAAATAATAATTAGTATTTTTGCGGCACGTTACATAGTGGTAGATACTCATAGTATCGCCCTGGTGAAACACCACCATTCAGAATCGAAACGTTGCTTGAAATGGCTTTAGCCATGTTTGGTGACCAGATCTGAATAGTCAGGTACTTTTCAACCTTCATCTTCCCATCTCCTTCCCTCCCCACTATTTTCAGCCTCACAACATACCCCAATTGGAGATGCCATAGTCCCACTGGCTCCAGACGGTTGGGGGCAGTTGAGACTATTGTGCGGTATTCACTATAAAATAATGATAATATACTTATTTTTAAATTCTAAATCAATTTTTTTTTTTATATGAGTCCCTGTTTTTTCGACAAGAATCCGGGTCCTAACCGCAACGTGCCACAAAATTTTATTGTCACAGTTGCACGGAACCAAATAAAAAATATGTAACACGAAAAATAAACATCGCATAACCCTACCAAAATACTTCGAGAAATATCAGAAACCATTGTGCATTTATTTTGTACCATGAACGGCATACGACCGATGTGACGCGTCCGTGTGCATTTCGTGGAAAGGTCGGCTTATCACATCTGGGTATATTTGCTAAGCGAATAGAATTTTAAAACAGCTAATCTACAACACCGCACTAAGATACGAACTTGGGCACATTGGAAGTGTTATCGTATGTCAAACGGGTATTTTTTTCAATCAATATCGGCCGTTTTAAAACTGTTTTTTTGCTGTTGTTGACAATGACGTTACACATACATAAACACGTATAGTCTTAGAATATTTAACACAACATGTAGAAAGTAACAAACACACTTACGTTACCAGTAAATTCATCGTTCAAATATAGGTCATGTATCATAATTTATGACAAAGATAGACATTCATAGAATATGTGTGTATGAACCTTAGAGTATACTAGAGGTAGCCCAAGCCAAGGCAGTGAAGTCAGTTTTGAACTTGTTTTTGATGATTTTAACATGACTCGGTGCAAATGGGCGTGGCTAAGACTAAGGGCTACGGTATTTATACATCCATTCATATCACATATCGACATAATGTTTTTGTGTATTCGTATAGCCACTTTTTCACGGTATTTTTATCAACAAAAATAAAGCATCTAACCTAAAAAACCGTTTAGTTGTGTCAAGTTTAGTGGCAAAATAAAAAATGTGGGCGGAGTCCCGCCGTTAACCAGCGAAGATAGCCAGCGTAAGATCATTGCGACAGTATATAGAAGCGGTCCAAGAAATTTGTTGTCTCTTTCTCTCTCATGGTGTACAATGTAAAAACTCGGAAAAAGTGATTTGTTACAATTTCGGATGGGTTGGGTAAAACAAATTAGCTATCCCTCCATATATTGTTACTTCAAGGTATGAACGAAACAGATGTAGGATCGGACTGCGTTCCGTACTTGCTAGGAGCGTTGAATGCTCTGGTAAGAACGAGTAGCATTTTGCTTACTCGCTTACGTGAAGACGTCATTATGTTGGTCAACAATGGAGATAGTTGTGTTGTCTAAAATAATAAGTAATTTGCGCGTACTTAGAAATGAAATGTTATTCCTTGGCTTTTAGTAGTCTTTGCAGTGTAATTGAAACACTTTCTCATCACACACGAGGGCATGTTGGCACTTCTTTTTGTAATTTGATTAGATATAGTAAAGGATCTCAAGCGACGCGTGACAGCTTAATACTAAATCGGCCCAAACACCGAGCACACCAACTAGCGTGGTTTTTGATTGCCACTTTAAGAGCGCTACAGTGTATCTATATATTTATAACGTCATTGGTTGTTGATAAATTTTGTATCGGTTTTTTTTTCATCTCTGGGGGGATTCGCTACATCACAAATGCACCCCCAGTGAACACTCCCGTTTCGAAGGGGGGTTCTAACGTCACCCTGAACGAGAGTTTCGTAATATCTTGGATAAAGATTACTGAAATATTATAAATATACTTCTCTTTGTATTACAAAAACAAATTACCTAAGATTATATCAAGACAATGCTCTAATAGGCAAGATAAAATGGGGTAACTACGTCACCTCCTTTGGATCGTACGTTTGATTTTTACTTTAAAAAAACGATTTTTGAGTTGATGATATGAAAAAGTCTATTTTTTCTATAAACAAAATTATGAGCCTTAAAAAACGTATGAACTATATATGCTTGGAGAAACAATGTGTGGAGAGAGAGCTAATTATTTTTACCCAACCGATACAAACTTGCGATAAATCACTTTCTCCGGGTTTTTACGTCGTACACCATGAGAGAGAAAGAGACAACAAATATAATACTCCGCTTCTACGTACTGTCACAATGATCTTGGGCTCCTGTTTCACCCCGGGACTCCGCCCACATTTTTTTATTATGCCACTAAACTTGACACAGCTAAACGGTTTTTTTAGGTTAGATGCTATATTTTTGTTGATGGCAATACTGTGAAAAAGTAGTTATACGAATAAACAAAAACATCATGTCGAGTCCGGTAAAAATCATCAAAAACTGACTACACTGCCTTGAATTTACCACTCTATATCCTCTAAGGTTATATGTTATCACACAGGATAGATACGTTTTAGCTAAAAACACAATAAAATCTTTTCCACTTTAATAGTTATAGCTATTTCAAAATAATAATACAAAAAATTTATGTGAACAGTTTTTTTTTTATTAAGCCGGAAAAGCGGGCTGAAGCGCCATTTTGGGAAGTTCACACCACAGAGCACTTTAAAGTTTTTTGTTTGTTTTACAATAAAATTCAAAAGTCTTCAGTACCTGGTTGGATTTTGAAAAAAAGTTAACTCAGGTAACTCAAAGCTTTCACTGAATTATCTGAAGCGACAAAAAGCTGATAAGGATATTGAAAGAAGGGTGAGTGCAGGAAACTCCATTAATGGAGGACTGAACGCTGTTGGCGCAAATAAAAAAATGTTCAAAGAAGCGAAGCTAGCAGTCCACAATGGAGTGCTTACACCAACCCTGATGTATGGCAATGAGGCATGGTACTGGCAGAGGAAGGATGAAAGTAGACTGAATGCTGTGATCTTTAAGACGTATGTGCGGTAAAACCCAACTGAGGGTAAAACCATGTATGACCGTATTAAAAATGTGGATATCCGGAAAGAATGCAAGGCTGATGTAAGCGTAATGAATAGGATCAAGAAAGGGACGCTTAGATGGTTTGGGCATGTAGAGCTAATGAACGAAGAAAGGAGTGTGAAAAAAATATATGATGCGAAAGTGAATGGAAGAAGAAGTCGAGGACGCCCGAGAAAGACATGAATAAATGAAATACTTGAATCGGGTCATGTGAAGAGTCAGAATAACAGAAGAGTATGTATGAGACGATGTATGAGTGTGAATGAAGCAAGGAGTGTGTGCCAAGACAGAGTTATATGGCGATCCGTCCTCTCTACTTACCCCTGCGTGATGGTTAGTTAGTTAGTTAGTTAAGGTCCCAAACTTCTGTCGCTTGAGTCGAGCCTTCTCCCAAAAGTCTTTAGAATCAAACGAGAGTCGGAGCATTCGACGCAAAAAAAACTGCATATTTTACTCATTTTTTACTAAAGTGTCGCTTAAGCCGTTTTGCTTTTCCATCGACGGTGTATAAAAAAAAAAAAGATTGCAAGGACTCCACTTTCCTTATCTATATTTTTAAATACCCATACTTTGCTTTCTGTATAATCATGATAATCACTTTTTCATCTTAAATTCATCCCTCCATTATCTTTTCATTCCCTTTTCTTAGTCGGGTCGGGTTTATCGGGTTGCTTCGACAAGGCGCTTTCAGGTGTCCCTTTCTTGCGCTATTTGGGTGGTCCGTGGTCGCGGTCTATTGCCTATTTCCTCCTCGCACAGCATCTGCATCTATGCTCTTTAACTTTGTCTAAGGAGAGGACAATTCCATTTGAAAATCTAATATTAATAATAAGAGGCAAAGGTAGGTAGAGGACTAAGATAATTTGTAAGGCGTAGTTAAATTACCTTAGGTTAAAAAGTTCTAACCATCATGTAAGTAAGTCCAATGTCATGATGATTGAAAGAGAGAGTACGAGAACATCGTGCAATATAGTTGCGAATGATGAATACTTGGAGCAAGTGGATGAGTTTGTGTATTTAGGAAGTATGTTTGCGAGAGACGGAAAGGCTGATAAGGATATTGAAAGAAGAGTGAATGCAGGAAACTCCATTAATGTAGGACTGAACGCTGTTGGCGCAAATAAAAAAATGTTCAAAGAAGCGAAGCTAGCAGTCTACAATGGAGTGCTTATACCAACCCTGATGTATTGCAGTGAGGCATGGAACTGGTAGAGAAAAGATGGAAGTAGACTGAATGTTGTAGAAATGAGATCACTGTGGCGTATGTGCGGTAAACCTATGTATGACCAAAAATGTGGATATCCGGAAAGAATGTAAGGCTGATGTAAGCGTAATGAATAGGATCAAAAAAGGGACGCTTAGATGGTTTGGAAATGTGAGCGAATGAACGAAGAAAAGAGTGTGAAAATAATATAAGATGCGAAAGTGAATGGAAGAAGTAGTCGGGGATGCTCGAGGAAGACATGACGCGATAAAGTGAATCAAATACTTGAGTCGGGCCATCTGAAGAGTCAGAATAACGGAAAAGTATGTATGAGACGATCTATGAATGTGAATGAAGCAAGGAGGGCGTGCCAAGACAGAGTTGTATGGTGGTCTGTCCTCTCTGACTACCCGTGCGGGGAAACCGTGTTAGTTAGTTAGTTAGTTTACATACATATATAATTAGCCTAATGTACAATCGCTATGAATATGACGTGGTGAACTATAATAACATAAATTTAACATTTCTTGTAAATTTTGAATTGTTGTATTTAAAATATAAACAAAGTCTTTAATTTCTCCATCATTGGTGAAAACTAGAGTTAAGGAAAACAATACATGCTTGTGTGTATTGTGTATCGGTATACGCTCCAGTGGCAATGTACTTACGATGCGTCATAAAGAAAGAACCCTTTGTCTTGTTTACGCCTACTTATTGTCACTAGTGGAAAAGGGATAGAAATTGTTTACGATGATTCTTCTAGAATATTAAAAGTGCACTTACAGCGTGTCTTATTCATTCAGTTCGACCGGGTAATGTTAAAAACAATATGATAATATGTATAGGAGAAACTGTAATTAACATTATATCATATTATATGACATGCTCGAGAATGTCTGTATTTTTTAATACCCCTTTGAATTCAATCTTTTATTCAGAACTTTATTTTAAGAACCTTCAGTATTTCAATAATAATTAAATAAAACAACATACATGTTAAAAAAAACGTTTAATATAACTGACTGCCACACGATTTGGCTTCGATCACTGAATTGTGAAATTATTATTATTAAAATAATAAAAATAAAAATTAATTACTATGTGGTTTGACATATTAAATGAAATGAAAAAATAACTTTGAATAGGACCGCCTATTTAAATCTGTGGTCTTTTACAAAGTTATTTCTTCATTTCATTAATCGTTTTGTTTTTTATTTAATTTTAAAATGAAACACGCTGTACGTAACCTTTGCATCTGTGTGAGTACTGTGCTTGCCTCAACTCTGGTTGAGAGACCTATACCAGTGGATATTGGAGCAATTTATTCGCGGATGGAATTCACAAAACGGATAGATTTCACGCTCCTTCGCGCAGGTCTACACCAGTGCTCCGCAACCTTTTCTCACCTACGATACACCAAAATTATTCCTAGAATTCCGCGGCACACCAAAAGCTAAAATATATTTTTTTGACCGGTCGGTAGCTGAGTGGAGAACGCGTCGGATTCCCACCCGGGCGTCGCGCGTTCAATTCCTCTGCTGGCTAAGTCCTCCATCATTGCACAAGCAATATCTTCCGCTTTTTATGATGGCAGTAGGAGTTTTTCAAATATTGTCAGGTTATTCGTAACCCGGGAATGTTTGTCTTACTTTAAAAAATATATATATATTTATATATAGGTATTAAATTGATACACAAATTTCACAATAAATTTTTGTTTTTTATTTGAAAAGTATACATACATAAAACTATAACATATTTATTTTTACGCAATCTTAATTATTATTATAAAATAATAATTAATCAATGTGATACCTGCGCTTGTTTCAATGAACACAAAAGTTTTATATTCGGCTAGATTTTTGACAGCGCAACCCGAAGCTCTTGGTCAAGACCTTTTAAGCATGACCCCTTATCATTTTTTAAATTAATACAAGAGTTGAAAAAGTTTGCTCACATAAATATGTCAATGAAAATGGAAATAGTGTTAAGATTGCTTCGTCGGAAATGCGAGGATATTCGAGGGTAACGCGTGCAAATAAGGGTTATTTTTCTTTGTCTATGACTAATTTGGTGCGGCCATGGTGTGTACAAAGCACACTGCGCAGTTTTCAACAGTTGGCACCAGGCGCTGGGGGACCATTGAAAAATTATTTAGTTATAATAATTATTCTATACTACATTTTGAAAAATAAACAATATTATGAAAAATAAATTGTCATTGTGTATTAAATATATAATGAAAAATTGTAAACTGTCAAATACACTGAATTTAACCGCGGCACACTGGTCTAGACTACAAAACCGCATCATTCCAGTTGTGATCATCTCTCATTGTCTTTGTCTCCATCTTCCAGTGATCATCAGCATGTGCTGGGTGGCCGGTTCCATCGTGGGCTTCCTGCCATTGTTCGGCTGGCACGCCGGCTCTTCCGGCAGCCTGTCCTGCTTCTTCGTCCAGGTCATGGACTACGACTACCTGGTCTTCCTCTACTTCGCCACCATCATCACGCCGTCGCTGTTGATGGCGGCCTTCTACGCGCATATTTACAGAGTCGTCGTGAAGCAGGTGAGGTGTATTTCATACTCATAAAGTAAGAAACTAGATATACCACTCAACTCATCAGATGACATCACCAAACTTGTCAACCTCTCTGCCTTAGTATGTCGATCGGATTCAGATGACGTCAGAGCCAAGTGTGGGATCGTTCAGATCTGTTATTATTTGTACGAAAAACCCATTTACATACAAACTTACAAAGGTGTTCAGAATCGACGTTTGTTGTTCTTTACGAACATATTTTAAAAGGTCATAATTCTTTCTCTAACCACCAGGAGGGATAAGCGAGATAGGGTGACTATTGTAGATGCAAATTTCCTTTTTGATTTCACTTATTTTTTGTGTATATCTCTGCACGTGTCTGTGTTTTCTCCATGACATATTTTAAAAAATCTCAATGCTTACGTTTCCTGAAACTTTGTACAAATTTTAAAGTCGGTACACATACTGTAGAAACCCATCAATATGCCGAGGGCATAATAATCGGAAGCCATTATTCTCTAGATGCTGTAATAAATGATTTAACTGTTCCAGTTGAAGCAGATCGTCACCATGAATCCAGAAGGCGGGAGCAGTAAACGTGGAAGAGGGAAGAGAGATAAAGATACTGCGGAAGCGAAAGCAGGCAGCGGGGGAGGTACCATGCTGAGGGTGCTCGGAGCTGCCCAGAAGAGGGAAGTCAAAGCCACACAAAACCTCTCCATCATCGTTCTCTTCTTCATGATCTGCTGGATCCCTCTTTACACCATCAACTGCGTCAAGGCCTTTTGCCCCACGTGTCACATCGACGCCACCTGGACGGATTTCTGCATCATTTTGTCTCATCTGAATTCCGCCGTGAATCCCCTGCTGTATGCCTACCATCTCAGGGACTTCCGAGCAGCTCTCAAAAGCCTGATATACAAAATATTCGGAATTAAGGAAACTAATCCTCCCTGCGAGAACTATTACAAGCCCTCCATAGTGTCACACACCCAGCGCAACCAGTCCTGCATGGAGAAACGTTCCAGCACTGCCCACAACCAGCAACCTAAGATTTACGTTGATTCTCCGGTGTGGCTCCGGCAACATGCCCAAGAAGTCTCTCCTCCCGAGCCAGCCTCCCCAGAACATCTGCCGACCCCTACCCTGCGCAGGGAGATGTGGATGATCTCAGAAGTACCATCCCTTTCGGAGAGGGATATCTCCCAGGAAGGGGTAGTCACCATCTCACGGAACGGTGGATCGCGGACTTGCTTGCAGGTGCCTTTAGATGACTCTGATCCGGACGATGATGTATTTTTACCATCACCGATGAAATTGATCTCCGTTACTCAATACGATTTCGGGGAAGAGAATATGACAGAGCTGCCTTTTGGAGACAAAAGAGATTCGGGAAGTCCGAGCAGCGAGTCTGCCGAATATTCGGATTCCGTGCCAGAAACCCTAGTCCGCGACGGAAGGGAGATCAAAAGATATTCTAGTATCACTTCTACCGGAGGAAACAGTCCCATCTCTCTGTCATATTCTTCCACCGTACCGACAATATTTTGCATTGATAACGAAAAGGCGGGAGATTTAAAACGTTCTCCAAAGTATCAAAACATTTCAGAACTTCCAAAGGTGCCCTTTCGGAAAGCTGACGTAAGCGAATCTTCCGCGAGTTCTTCGTATGAACGAAGTCCGACAAGGAGCTTGAGGCTGAGTCCATTAAAAATAGTCGGTGATTTTTTATTTAATCAAACGTCGAATAATAAAATCCTCAAACGAAATACAATGAATGGTTACAAAAGTAAAAAACGGCACGGATTATTGGGAAGAAGCAGCTCGGATGTTGTCCAATATTTAGATTTACACAGAAATGGCTCCAGCCGTCCAACTCAATTTCCGAACAGTCAAAGGAATAGTTGACAAAAACCTGTTCTAGAGTAAAGATTGAGAACTTTCCTACTTATTTACTGCATTTTATTATCTAGTGTAGGTTAAAGACTAACCATTTTGTTAATACTTTATGGATGTTGTTTAGTTTAATTTATCCTACTTTGTAAACATGTTAAAACAGTAAAAATGTACAATATTGATGTAAATATTATTGTTGAAAATAAAGAGTTTTAATTATTAATTTGCATTTTCAAAATTATTAATTGTATAATTGACTCACCTTCTCTGTTGAAACTCGTACAGTTCAACATTCCTTGCCGTAGACTCAGAAATAATGAATTGCTGTTCCTCAATCATCACTCTACTAATTATGGGTATCATTCTCCACTGTCCAGAAAGTCAAGACTTGTAGCTAGCCATGGTCTTGAAATGTTTGGCAGCAGTCTAAATGATTTTTGTCATTCTTTACGACTCCACCAAAACTTTGACTCGACCTTGGCTTTGATTTGAATGTTCTTTCTTATGTATATTTTGTCATGTTTTTGTCATTGCTTCATTTTATCATGTACGTGCTGTTATTTATCTGTTGCTCTTTTTTCCCATTTCGTGTTTTGAGTTTTTTTTGTAATTGGACCTTATTCCCGTTAGTTTGTAAATAAATAAACTATAAATAATTTCACATTCGTAAAAAGCATTTACTTAGTGGCTTGACATATTTATAAATAAAACAGATAAACTTTGTTTATAACCACTATATTATTCAATATTATGTCTACCGGTTTCGGAAGTACCCTTCCATCATCAGGACAATATTATAATTTTAATATTGTCCTGATGATGGAAGGGTACTTCGGAAACTGATAGACATTATATTGAATAATAAAGTGGTTATAAACAAAATGTTTCTGTTTTATTTATAAGTAATTTCCTTTGGGCACACGTACGACCGTACGAGTGTGAACTTAAATTTGAAACTGATATTATTTGGAATTAACAAATTAAAAAATAATCTTTTCAAATCCTACCTACCTAATAAAGTATCTACGAATAATGTATTTCAGCAGAAATTATTCTATATTTTCAATATTTTTTTCTCCCGTCAAGTTACATTACGTGATTTTTTACAGGCTACTTTAAATAGTGATAATGAAACTTCATCATTTTTAATATAAAAATGTGTCTTGGGGCTGTACTTCCGTTGGACAATTATTAGCTCAACTAATTAAAAAAATATATATCTTTGTTTTTAAAAAGAAAGACAAAAATTCCCAGGCTATGAAAATACCTGACCATATTTGAAAAACACCTACTGCCATCATAATAAGCGGAAAATGTTTCTTGTCCAATGATGGAGGACTTAGCTAGCCTAGTAATGAACCCACGGCATCCGGGTGGGAATCCGACGCGTTTGTCCACTCAGCTACTAACCGGTCTTACTTATTTCCGAACTTATTTCCTACTTCTGGCTGTTGTTGGTATATGGCACTTAAATATAATTTATTAGGTTTTATTGTACAAAGAAGTGAAGCCAGCAGTCCACAATGGAGTGCTTATATCAACCCTGATACATGGCAGTAAGGCATGGAACTGGCAGAGGAAGGATGAAAATAGACTAAATGTTGTAGAAATGAGATCCCTGCGGCCTATGTGTGGTAAAACTATGTATATATACTATAGGACCGTGTTAAAAATGTGGATATCTGGAAAGAATGCAAGGCTGATGCAAGCGTAATGAATAGAATCAAGAAAGGGACGCTTAGATGGTTTGTGCATGTAGAGCGAATGAACGAAGAAAGGAGTGTGAAAAGAATATACGACGCTGAAGTGAATGGAAGAAAAAGTCGGGGACGCCCGCGGAAGACATGGCACGATCAAGTGAACCAAATACTTGAGTCGGGCCGTGTGAAGAGTCCGAATAACAGAAGAGTATGTATGAGACGGTGTATGAATTTGAATGAAGCAAGAAGTATGTGCCGAGGCTGAGTAGTATGGTGGTCCGTCCTCTCTGCCTACCCCTGCGGAGAATCGGCGTGATGGTTAGTTAGCCAGTTAGTTAGGTAAGTACCTACATAAAAACTGAACATGGCAAAAAGTAAGGCCAGGCACGCACGGGTGACTTTTGTCACGGCAACAGTTTCGTCACTGTCACTGTCTACCCTTCCATTCCGACAATGGATTTTAAACGGGCGGATGAAATTTTGTCACCCGTGCGCGAGTGCCCATACAAAAGTACTGTCTACAGACACGGTGATAGTTTCGCCACTCGAAAGTCGCCGACCAGTGGAACTAAAAAGTCACCCTAATGTCACGTCGCTGCGTGCGCGGACCTCCATACACTCCAATAGATTTGGAGATGGTGACGAAACTGTTGCCGTGACAAAAGTCACCCGTGCGCGCCTGGCCTAACAGAATATTTTTTTTTGATTTTATGGATTCTTTCGTAATCCTTTACTAACTAGCTGGGGCTTATTCAAATACCCCTCATAATGACTATCTAACTAGTACTGCGGCTCATTAGGCCTTATTACTATCACCATCTGATGGTTTTATTTAATTGACTGAGTTTAATTTTACATTAGTCTTTTCTTAGGGAAAAGATCTTAACTGGATTAAAAACCCTAAGCAAGGAAAAGATAAAAAGAAATACAAAAGTTCTGAACTTGTTAAAATACTCACATTTATTCTGAGAGCAATAATATACAAGAGGTAACGCTGTAGATCGACCTGTAGTCAGTTTTTACTAGGTTTTACGGACTTGGTTGGACCTGGGCGTGGCTAAGACTAGGGTTACGGTATTTATACATCCATTCACAGCACATGTCGACACAATGTTTTTGTTTATTCGTAAAACCACTTTTTCACAGTATTCTTATAAAAATAAATATACCAAATAACCTAAAAAACCGTCGAGTTATGTTCAGTTTAGTTGCACATCAAAGCGTGTGGGCGGAGTCCCGGGAGACGCACGAGTCAAAGAACATGGTTACAATACTTTGAAGGGGTGTGAAATTTTGCCAAAATTTTGTTGTCTCTTTCTCTCTCACGGTATACGACGTAAAAACCCGGAGAAAGTAATTTATCGCAAATTTGTTTAGGTTGGGTAAAACAAATTAGCTCTCACTTCATAGATATTCTTACTCCGAGCATTTATTATTGTGAGAGTAAGTTTGTATGTATGAGACGATGTATGAATGTAAATGAAGCAAGGAGTGTGTGCCAAGACAGAGTTATGTGGCGGTCCGTCCTGTCTGCCTAGCCCTGCGGGAAAACGGCGTGATGGTTAGTTAGTTAGTTAAGTTTCTACGGGTTATTTTACTAATACATATTATTAGCATTAGTGCAACTGGAAAAAACAAATATTCATTTGTATTCCCCAAATCCCTGCTCACACATAAATCGCACCCTTGATCGAGGAGATGGCCCCCAGCTGTAAAGTTAAGTCTGCCAATCTATAATAGCGTTCAAAATGGTCAAAAATTATTAGTTTGAAAATAAAATCTAGAAATTTAGAAAAGCGGTAATAGTTTCTTCATTACTATGGCAACCCCGATTTCGGAACATTCTCGGTACGTTCGTATTGACGACCTCCGTGGTCAAGCGGCTAAGATCCTTGACTGCTGATCAAAATCTCAGCATGCGCAAATAAATTTTATTTACTTAATATGATTGTGATGTTTCAATACATTTTATTATATTGTAGCATATTTTCAGCACGTTCTAGAGTGGTAGATACTCTCAGTATCGCCCTGGTGAAAGACCACCATTCAGAATCGAAACGTTGTTTGAAATAGCTTAAGCCGTGTTTGGTGATCAGATCTGATAACCAGATACTAATCAACCTTCCTCTTCTCATCTTCTTCCTTTTCCCCACCCCTTTCTGCCTCACAACATACACCAATTAGGGATACCATAATCCCACTGGCTCCATACAGTTGGAACCTTAGAGTATATATATAGAGTGGTATCAATCCAAGGCAGTGTAGTCAGTTTTTGATGATTTTTACCTGACTCGGCGGGACTGGGCGTGGCTAAGACCAAGGCTAGGGTATTTATACATCCATTCATATCACATATCGACACAATGTTTTTGTTTATTCGTATAACCACTTTTTCACAGTACTGATATCAACAAAAATATAGCATCTAACCTAAAAAACCGTTTAGTTGTGTCAAGTTTAGTGGAATAATAAAAAATGTAAGCGGAGTCCCGCGGTGACCCAGGATCCCAAGATCATTGTGACAGTACGTAGAAGCGGAGTATTATATTTGTTGTCTCTTTCTCTCTCATGGTGTACGACGTAAAAACTCGGAGAAAGTGATTTATCGCAAGTTTGTATCGGTTTGGTAAAAATAATTAGCTCTTTCTCCATTCATTGTTTCTTCAAGGTTGGAACTCTTGTTCAATATTCACATTTAAAATATATATAAATATATATATATATAAATATATATATATATATATATATATATATATATATATATATATATATATATATATATATATATATATATATATATATATATATATATATATATATATATATATATATATATATATATATATATATATATATATATATATATATATATATATATATATATATTTATATTTGACATCTAATAAATAATTTAACATTGCAAAAATAGCTTTAACATTTCAAAAAATAATAAAACTTTTCCATGCAATTATGTATCTTGGTTAAAAAAGCTAGACAGAAATAACCTTAGAATATAAAATAGAATCATCTTCTTTGGGAGTGAATAGGTGCATTTATTTGTAATAATAGCTATTAACATAATATAATATATCGATGAAAGTTTTTGATATTTGATAATTCATAAACTAATTTGTAAGCCCATTTTATTCAGAATCTACACCATTTAAAATATTATTTGATCGCAGTGATATAGTATTTTTTTATCAAGCTTTTAAAAATGTGTAGTTTTGAAGTAAGTGACATTTTTTTAAAACTTTTAGGTAAAAACAAACAAAAAACTTTCAGTTTTTTTAATGCCTTTTAAGGTGTGTATTTTGAAACTGTTGAGTTTCTTTTTAAAACATTTTTTTTAAATTTTATTTAGTACAGAATTGCATAGAAAATTTTAAAATAAATGTTTTGACTGCTAAACTAAGAATATTTCCCGTTTTGAGACGGTCATTGTTTTTTTTTTTACACATTCGCATTTTCCCAGTTTGGCAACGATTTAAATAACCAACTACTTCAGGGAAGTTTTTCGTATTTTGTAATTTTTTCTATATATACAGAATAATCGATCATTTTTACTTACTCCAGAACCATCAAAAGAAAAAAAAAATTTGGGTCCAGTAGGGTTCGTGAGTAAACTTTAGTTGGCTGGCACTATTCACATTTTGTAGCCATACATTAAAAGCACGCATGCGTAAACGAAATATCGATAATTTAGATTCCTACACGTGTCGATAACATTTGTTGATTGTCTCGGGGTGTCTTCGACGTATTTAAACAATTGTGCACGTCATTATCTAATCAAAATAAAATAAAATTTGCCTACGTGATATAGGTAAAGGATATAGTGACAGAAACAAAAGAAATATATTCTTAAAACACACCACGCACCACGGAATTTCTACATAACCTTAAACGCTGACAGCTTGCTCCGTAAAATATAGAACGTGTTCCATTTGCGGAGAGTCGATTTTCATATTCATTTTGTAAAAAGTTTTTGTCGCCAATACTTCCCAAAAGTTGTGCCGGTAGTAAATATAAGTAACTCGGGTGAAAGTGTTGCGATAAAAATAACGTTTAGCAGTTTTTATAATGCAGTGTTCCAATTGACATGTCATTCATGTCTAACATTTGATAATCATTTTTTTGTCTGCGGCCGAGTGAGTCGTTAAGTGTTATAATACCTATGGTGTTAAAAACATGAGTGGTAACGGGAAACAGGTGCAGTTGGCACCGGGCCAGTCTCCTAGATATGCCTGTGTAACGAGACCTCACACCCCTCAGAGAGCGGACGGCTTCCCCGTGCCATCGGGTGCAGTGGGCTCCTATGTTACGGGGGGCGGCGGCCCGGGGCACCTGCAGGGTCGCCTGCCGCAGCCGCCCACGCCGCCCCAGCAGGACCCCAAGCAGCAGCCCATGAACTACGGCCCAGCGGGCGTGCGCCCCCCGCCCAATTACCAGTACCGCGGGGGGCCACCGCAGCCGCAGCAGATGCAGCGACCCACGCACAGCCATCGCCAGCAAGCGTCCTGGGCCAGCCCCGCGCAAGCACAGCAGGTGGTGTTTAGCATGGCCCCTGTGTACCTCCCCTCGCACCTGCAGCACGGCCTGCCACCCGCCGCCTACCCGCAGCAGCAGCCGCCGCGCACGCAGTTCTTCCAGCAGCCCGCCTCCATGCCCTCCATGCTCCAGCAGCAGCACTACTTCGGCTCCTACCCCAACCCGCAGGGCCAGCAGCAGTACATGTACAACCCTCCTGCGGGGCAGCAGATGGGCGGCGCGGGGCGCGCACAGGCCGCCGCCTCGCAGCAAACTCTGCAGCAGCCCCCGCAGCAGCCCCCGCACGCAGCGCAGCACTCCATGCTGGTCACCAACCGCTACACTCCCATGCACCACGTGCCGGGTCCCCCAAACGAGAAGAAAAGACGAGCGTTTGCCATTGCTATAGTGGATCCCAAGTCTGGGAAAGATGTGACCGACGAGATATTAGAAGATGATGCCAACAGCGAGGCTGGGGATCGCGCTCCTCCGCAGCCGGATGAGAATAGTTTGGCTGTTGTGGAAGAGTTTGCCAGGCGAGTGACCGAGGTTGCCAATGAAAAGGACGATAAGGACGAAGTGATAACTAATAAAGTTGTTATTGTAAACGAGAGTCATATATCTCAAGTTCGTGAAAATAGTGTAGTTGTCATTCAGCAGTCCCCGGAGGAGCTGACTACCGAAACTAAACCTGAGCCGGAACCGCTTGATGAGAAATATTTAAAACACAATCAGTTGACCGAGCTTTCTGAAACCCCCGTCGTGTCAGCTATTTCCAACAGCCCGGAAATAGTACCCAAGCAGAGTCACATTACCAAACAGAAACATATTGAAAATATGGTTCCTGAAGTTAAAAAGACGCAACTGTCTAAACCAAAACACACCAAACCACAGAATCTCATCGAAGTAATTATCGATGACATTCCAGAACCCAAAGAAATTCTATGTAAAGAGGCTTCACCTCCAGCAAGGCAAATCTCGCAGGCAAAGCCTATTATCAGTGAAGAAATTGTTCAGAAGAGCGAAGACAAACCTGTGGAAGTGCTTCCTCCTCCTGCGCCTGTAGAAAACAATATCATTGTCCCTCCCGCCAATGTGGGAATTACCAATAAGTCTAAGCTTGCATATGTCAACTCCCAGCAAAATGAACAAAATATAAAGGACACTCTGCTGAATCCGTTCAACAAGGCTCCTGTGCAGCATATTATTCCTACTAACCAGGAGACAACAAAAGTGCCCACAGGTGATGCCCCACAAAATCTTCAGAAACATAAACAAGAGACTAAAAAAAATAAGACTCGTTTAAATAATGCAGAACGTGCTGCCACCCACCCTCCTCCCAAAGCACCTGACGCTGAGCACATAACAGAGGTGAAACCTACTCAAGCCCTTAATAACTCCTCAATACCTGCCGTTGAAACAATCTCGCCTCCCAAGGACACTACTCAGTCCAAGAAAGAACCAGTCCCTCCCCAAGTGAATACTGTCGTTCCTGAAGCAGTGGTACAACCATCGGTGGTAACGTCTAAGGAAGTCAACAATGAAGTCAACGATGTTGTAAATCTTGAAGAAATTAAGATTTCTACTGATTTGAAAACTGAAAGTGAACTAGTTGTACTTGCACAAGCCCCTGTGGTTGAAAATCTTGATGAGGAAATAGAATTGGCAAAAGAAGTTGGTGAAAAAGAACCACCACAGATTGAAGCTCCTGCTGAAGTTATAACAGCTCCAGAAAGTGTTGAAGATGAGATAAAACCTGAAGTTACCAATGCAGAAAACTTTGTAGAGCAAAACGAATCTGCCCCAAAAGCAGAAGGTGAGGACAAGGCCACCACTGACAAAGCCGTCACCCCTATGCTGCGTTACAGTTATAGGGAAGACCAGTGGTCACCTCTTAATACTTCAGGGAAAAGGTGTTACGATGTTGACTTTTTGCTTATGCTGCGTAATGATCCAAATTCCAAAAAGAAGCCTGAAAACATAAATCAGTTGGAAATAGTATCTGACGGGTTGAGAACACCCCGTAATCCTTCAGAAGCTGGCTCTCGGTCAGTGTCCATGATGAGGCAGAATGACCTGCTGCCCGGCTTCGCCCGCAGCGCCACACACAACACGACCCCCAACCGCAAGTCCCAGCACGGCAAGCCCAACTCCAAGGGCATCAGCACTCCGGGCTCGGGCCTGAACAATAGACCCAACATCATCCACGTCAACCTTTCGCCCCGTTCCAACGTCAAGCTCAACGAGACCACCAATGCGTGGAAGCCTGCCAGAATGCGCTCCACCACCATGGAGGAAGACGAGATAGCCACGCTGGAACTATACAAAACTTTCCGAAGTGTTCTGAACAAGCTTACTCCGCAGAAGTTTGACACTTTGATTGCCAAAGTGAGAAAACTAAATATCGATACTAAAGAAAGATTAATCGGTGTAATTAACCTTGTATTCGAAAAGGCCATTGACGAACCCAATTTTTCCGTAGCATATGCATTGATGTGTAGAGAATTAGAACAGATTAATGTTCCTGATGACAAAGAGGACAGAGCTGTCAATTTCCGCTCTCTGATAGTTGGTCGATGTCAGTCGGAATTTGAAAAAGATGACAATACCACTAATGAGAGAAAGAAAGAAATCGACGAATGTACCGACCCAGAAAAGAAAAAGGAGTTGGTTTTGGCTTTAGAAGAAGAGGAAAGAAAGATCAGGGGGCGGTCTGTGGGTAACGTAAGATTCATTGGGGAACTTTTTAAGCAGAACATAATTGTAAGCAATATCATAGTATATTGCATACATCGCCTTTTGAAAAAAATTGAAGAAGAAACACTAGAATGCTTATGCAAACTCTTTTCAACTATTGGTAAGGATCTCGAAAAGAAATGTGGACTAGACTTGACGCCGTACTTTGTTGACATGAAAAGCATTGTGGAAGGTAAAAACGAGAAGGTTAGCAGCAGAGTGAGGTTTATGTTGCAAGATGTTATAGACCTGAGACATAACCACTGGGTGCCGAGGCAGCAAGCCGCCAATGCTAATCCTAAGACAATGGACCAGATTAAGCACGAAGTAGAAATGGAGCAGAAGAGTGCTATGTATTCCAATTTCTCTTCGCCTGCCAACATGTCCAATAGGAAAGACGATCGCCCCAACAACATGAACAAACGAGGAGGTTCTAAGAGTGTCACAGAAGACGGTTGGTCTCAGGCTCCGTCGAGAACTCGCGCTAAGCAAACTCCATACGTTGTGGATTCAGGAAAGCTGAGTAAAATGATTGTAGCCACACCCATTATTCAAACCTCACTTCAACCATCCTCCACCCACATATGGGGCAAGGGTTCAACAGTAACTACCAAAAAAGCAGAACAGTGGTCATCTAGTCACAAATCCGGTTCCAGCACTGCGAACAATAGTAGAAAGCCAGTCACAGAGACTACCAACATGTATCATGCTCTGGATAGCCAGTATTCCGAAGCACCGCCGGCTAGTCAAACAGAAGCTGCCTCGGGCAAGAAAATGGGCCTTCGATCAAAAGGAGCTTCTATAGAGAGGTCAACTTTCAAGTCAGATATTGAAGACCAAGCATCAAGCTCATCTCTAGAATCCATATCTAATAAGATTAAAGACATTATGACTAATGTAGATAGTTCATACGGTATATTAGATAAGATCCAAACCAATTTTACTAAAGAAGAAATGCCTCTCATAGTAAAGGAACTAATCCTCTGGGGCCTAGAGTACAATAAGAAAGAGAATATGCAAGTCATAGGCGACGTCACAGGAAGACTAGTGGATGATGAAAACATAACACAAGAAGAATTCATCATGGTTGTGAAACAAACCATAGACCATTCTTCTAGCTATTTCTACAAAGACGACAAACTAATGATATGTAAAATGCTTAGCCCCTTCATTTGGGCCCATATGAAGAAAAATTCCCTTTCGCTTAAAGATATACACATTGCTTTTACAAAAGTTATAGAGGCCGATAAAGGTTTTGAATTACTGACGGCAATTTTCCTGGAGAAATTGAAGAATTTCCCGGAACATGTAAAAAACTTATGGGAAAAATCCAATATGCAACTATCAGATTGGATGTCTCCCGACAGTGTAGAACAATTTGTAGAAGAATTCCCTCTGAAATGGTTGAATACTAAAGGGATGCTCTCTCAAGAAGAAGCGTGCTCCCAAATGCTGCAGCAGATGCAGGCCGGAGAGAGCCGAGACTCCATTAAGGCGTGGATAGACGAGCACGTGGGAGAGGCGGTTCAAGACGGCTGGTTCGTCAGGGCCATCACAGAGGCTGTGCACACACACGCCCTGTGTCCGATGGGCCTGGACAAGCCTCGCTACGATCCCTTAGAGACCGGGGTGCGTCTCTCCAACTATTACCCCCTGCTCAATATCTACGTGGCCAACCAAGAGAAGAAAGAGCTGGAGTGCTTGTTCGCCATACAGCACCTCCTGCACAAGCTAGAATACCCCCAGGGGATCACTCTCAAGGTGTTTGAGTATCTGTGGGAGTACGGAGAGATCATCTCCCCCGACAGCTACGTGACTTGGGAGAAGAACACCGATCCCCATGAGCAGGAAGGCAAGGGAGTCATTCTGAAGACCCTGACCTCCTTCTTCACGTCACTCAAGTCCCTCGATGGCTCCTCTGGCTCGGAGACGGCTTCCGCCATCGAAGACGAATACTGACAAATAAGATTTGCGTTGTATTTTTTACAATTTAGAAACAAAAATTGCATGAAACAATATTAAGCTGTAGGAATGAGAGCACCTACCGAATGGTAGCAAAAAGCTAGCCCAAATATGAGACATCACATATCTCAATTAGTCACCCCGGATTCGTTTTGTCTGCGCCACTTCGGACTGAATCTAGGACTATATCATCTATTCTGAGTATCTCCAAGTTATTAGGCAATGTTGTCTAAATATTTTCTAATATTTTATTTTCTTTCTTCCCATTTTTGTTCCCATTCACAGGCCTATGGTAATGATGTAATATTGTCTTATATTGATCGCATTGAAAACATAACTTAAATGCGGAATGATTGTAAGTTTTGTTTGAAAGTATAATGATTGATAGATTGATTATGATTATGATTACCAATGATGGGTTAAAGTATTTGTTTAGCGTACTTCCACACCGGGCTGTCTGGTACGGAGCGGGCACCGACACGTGCAACGCGTTGCCCTGCCAGTACACTCCGCCCGCTACAACAGTACACAGGAGTGGTTCATAGAGTACATCAGTAATCATTCAGTAATGTTATATATGCAGTGTGTAAAGTTGTATTGAGTACTCAAGAAGCTTTACAAATGTATTGTAATAATTCCTGTGATTTTAAATAGGTTAAAACTTATTTATATATATGATAACTATTAAATTTCATTCCATAAGCAAAGTCTTGTAAATATAAAAGTAGTATGACAAAATTGCTTTATTGTTTAATACTCCGTAAGATACTCTAAATAAGTATTGGGAAAGTTGTTTCATACTAACGTTGCTGTCTACTCCACCATAACACTGCCAGTCTTACGTCTGACGCACCGAGGGACCCTCGACGGGTTCTCTCAAGCTCTGTCGTCATTTCATCTTTATTTCCCATTTCATTCAAATGTCGAATCCTAAAATTTGTTAAATTAATTGTTTCAAATACTTAACATGAAAAGTATGTGATGTACGTATGCTGCTTTGTTGTTAAATATATATGATTAATAAACTGGAATGGACTAAATATGGTGGATTTTATTTATTTTATGTTAAATTTATTTTAATCTGAGCTATTATTGCTAAACACTAAGGTTTCGTGTTGCGGTACTGAGAATACTTGCTTTTTATATTCAACTATGTAAATAAATAAGGATTGTGTTGATGATCCTTGAATCCCTCAACTTTGATTGTAAGATTTGATATACCTACTATTCTGTATGAAGTGATTGAACATTGATTGATTGATTGGTGTTAAGGGCAGAGGTAGCTGGTGATGTAAGTGGTTGGGGTAGGATGCATATCTGCCCATCCTGCCATACTGCCTTTCTGCCAGTCTGCCGTCTGACATCTTCCTGCGGGAGATGTGGCAGACTCGGAATTACACAGTTAACAATATACATGTATTCTAATAATGATATGTTTATTTTTTAAGGCAACGGCCAATGAATGTGAACAGAGGTGGATAGCAGCAAGCTGCTGTAATTGGGCGTCGGCCCTGGATTACGGCAGCTTGCTGGCACTCGGCGGTGCACCCAAGTAGCTTGCACCCTCTGCACTCCCGCAGTGCTCGGTGTAAGGTGTACGATGTATGATTAATACCACGTGTTAAATATTATTAAAGAAAACTGTGTGTTTAATATTCTACAAATATGGCCATGAGGTTTGTGTTATTTGTATTTTTAAAGTTTCTTAATGGCGGAGGAAACAGTCGATGCTGAATTAACAATTAGCACATTTGCTGACTGCGCTAAGACCGTGGAAATATAATCCCTCTGGCATCTCCTGTTCATCTTTAATGTGCTATTTTGACTTAATACTTTTATGATTTCTGTCTTTGTTTAATGCGAGGCTACTTCTTTTAGAAGTTTCTGTTTAACAATAAAAAAAAACCTAATGAATTCTTTGAGTTTTATAAAATAAGTTATTTCATACTTGTACTAGACATTGTTAATTTAGTATTTTTGGATGTTCGTAAAATGCATAAATGATTTCCTATTTTAATGTGATGTGGGTATCTTCCTATACCATTGTATACATTTCTTATTTGATGCTACTGAGCATTCAGTAGATATTCTTGACTTTTGATAAAACTTGCATTGATTCTTTTGGCAACATCTAACTTATTGCTCTTGGATGCTACTTGGCTACTGGCTACTGGCTACTGGCTATTGGCTATTGGCTATTAGCTACTCAGTGTCAAATGATATGTTCTGGCAAGCGCAGAAACAATTGATCGGTGTGATGAATGGAATAATAAGTGAATAGTGGGAACACTTTTTCAAAAATGATATCTGATTAAGAAGCTCCATTTCGTAGCCAAACTGAATTTACAATATTTGTAAATAATTTTAAAACGTGAATAAAAAATTGATATCTGTTCGGAATTTGTGAGAACATGAACAGTTAGAAGTTGTGTCACATTTATAATTATTTTAAAGGAAACTTGCATATTTTATGTTTAAAGTAGAAAATGTGAAAATTAATTAAGTCTAGTTAAATTTCGTTAATAATTTATATTTAAAAAAAATATATCCAAAAAGTGCTGAGTGTTTTGGATAAAAATAATAGTAATTACCTACATTTAGAGAATTTATAGTATGTAAACATAAATATATATTTCTGCAAAATAAATTGTTATACTAGATTTTAGTTGGGTTCATTTTCATTTTTTATCAAAATGCAATGTATAATTTATTCAATAAACATCAAGGAAATCGCCTTCTTCTTTTGCTTTATCCTATTTGCTTTCTTAAATTATTACTACAAATTTAGGATTGGTTCTTGTAATATTAAGTAACAACATCGGCGCAGGAAACAAATGCGCCTGTGACCGCCACTGCCTACACAAATACTTTTTATGGACTTACCTTTTCTTCTTCTAATCTATCTTAATTATCCTGTGGCTTATTTAACACTGGGTTAAAGTTTTTTTTTTCAAAATACAGTAACGTTTTGTGACTGATACACAACATTTTTGGCTGTTATGACACCATAGGTTTTCTGTGATCGGATATTTAGTTTAGTCATTTTGATGAGATGCAATATATAAACATTATTGGGAGGAGATGTCAAATACCAAATTACTAAAATACGTAATGGATATTTTTGATTCCCGTAAACAATGTTATTTTTGTGCCCTAAATAGATTTGGTTTTATTGTATTTGATTAATAGTAGTATTTCCTAATCATAAAATTGTATGCTTATCTATTAATACTTTTTTTTTTCATTCGTTAGTTTCACCTAACAGCTATTACCGGCACAACGTTAATGTTGCACACGATAAATATTTGATCTATTGCAAATCTAAAAAAATAATCTCATCTAGAAGTGCTTTTCATTCTCATAAACATTATTTAATATCTTACAGTAGTCAATTGAAACCATAGATAATAGTAACAAAGGGGAGATATGGCATTGAGGAGTGCGGACTGTCCCCGAAATCTGTACAAACTGTACGGAGTTTCAAATCACAAGGAGCCCGCTACTAGATTATTTTTACGTCGTCAGCGCGTGTGGTTTGTCCTTGTTTTGGTCAAAATTCCGGCTTGTTCAGCGAGCATTTGTAAAAATATGGCCGGCACAATGAACTTTCAACAAAATGGAATAAAATTTCACCAGTAAGTACGAAACTAGAAAACGAAATCTATTTTTTATGTCTTTATTGACGTACGCCGTTACGATCAAAGTTGATGTGACACCGACATTTTTTAATATTGACCATCAGTTTTTCACCATTATTGTTTTATTTTATTTATATTTTATTGAAACGCGTTGGCTTTAGATAGTAGTAAAACATACTGATATGAAGGCAGAAAAAATACAGTTAAAAGTTTTTTTTTTTCATATTGTTTCTTGTCCTGGTATTTATTTTGTAGAAGTCCATTACAATAAAATAAAACTATTATTGTTAAAATCAAATACGATTTTCATCAATTCTTCTAACGTATTGCCTATTTCCTTTTTTTATCATCACAACATTATCATTTTACTGTGTTTTTCTACGTATTATATAGAACCCATAGGATTGCACCACCCTCCCTGAGATCTTGTATTTTATCGGGAATTACTGAACCGATTAAGATAGAATTTTAACTAAATGCATTTTGATATTACAAATAAAACTTCTTCAAACTTCCAAAAGGAGATATCAAAAAAAAATTAATGCAATGCAAGATAATAATAATAGTAAATTTATGTAACGCAGTTTTGTGATAGTTCACCTCAAAGGGGCTGTACAAAACTTATTTCCTATGCTCCATCTTATTACTAATTACATAATATCTGTGGTGTTTGGAAATAACCTTATAGTGCAAAACAGTAGTTTTTCAGAAGAGCAATTTTAAACATTGAGGTGCCTCCATAAATCCCACTTTAATATTTAGTCAAACTTTTTGACAACATTTTGAATTTAAGAATTATAGAAAAATATGGCAATTATTAGTTATTTGCTCAATATCTGTTATCTGAGCACTTATATACGTACCTTACAGCTTTTGCTCTTAGTTTGATCGAAATATGTTAAGATCCCTTGCCATGTATTGACCAAACCAACCGTTAAGATTGTTCACATTTCAGTACATGACCATGGTTTTTATGGCGATTTCGAATTAAATACGAATGTAGGATTTTACCAAATGAATGTAAATGCACCAATAACCAAAAAATGCAGTTCTCAGGTTATTCCCAAACACCACCGATATAATCTTAGGCGTATTCACATTATGTATAGCAATAATATACCGAAGCAAAATTGCCTGGCAGGTCACTTCAGATAAACACAATCATTTTTAGTTATTTCTAGTTCATAGAAAGATATAGTTTTACACTCAAAGGACACGATATTGGCAAAATAACAGTTGGTATTTATTTGAATTATTCATATTTTTTATTGTTCGATTCTAGAGCATGAGAGCAAATTTCATGATGAGCTTTCTGAATTTCTAAAACAGAACAGGGTTTGATTAAAATGTATATATCTAAAGGTGATTATTCGCTCAATAAGAGACAGATTATGGCGAAAAGCTTCCACTGACATTAGCCATAGGTTGGTACTACTCGCACTTAAAATTTAACCAGCTTAGTGTAAATAAATTTTGTTCAATACTGTACTTAAGATTATTTTTATTTATTTTTTAAGTGAATACTGCACAAGAGTCCCAACTGCTCCCAGCCGTCTGGAACCTGTGCGACTATGGCATCCCCAATTGGGGTATGTTGTGAGGCTGAAGGTAGTGGGGAGGGGAAGGAAATAGGGAAGAGGAAGGTTAGGAAGTATCTGGTCACCAAACTTCCACTAACTGAGTGACTGCTCTAAATCACTGAACTATTGCGTAACCATTATTGACTATATTGTCCCAAACTTAGTAAAAGTTAGAGTGGGTGGCATTTAATATAATACATATTCATTCCTAGGAGGGGGGGGGGTTACAAAGTTATCTACCGTGAAAAGATATCCCTAATAAGCCCTTTACTGTGGCCTAAGAACAGTGATGCACAAGCTTTTTAGCATACTATCCAGTATTAGCATTAAGGGGGGGAGGGAGTTGTCAGAAAAATTATTATATCTATACATTTGGTGAGGAATCTAAAATGGATGAAGTGGTTGATTTTGTATCTTGGTAAGCAGCTTTAAAATTCGCAGTTGACCTTTTGTTAAAGTCAACATCATTTTATTCTAATAAATATAGCTTGCTGCTTTGACATTTGTTCATTTCAATGTTGCTTGTGTAGCTCAGTAGCTCACCGCCCCTGGTAAATCATAAGAAAATAAAAAGTTATCTTACTTACAATTTGTAGTGATAAACATAAACAAGTAGAATGTGATAAAAGTGTTGGTTGAAAAGGGAGTTATTGTTGCCAGGCAGTGCGGGTATTGCTTAGATTACGTGCAGTTTACTAGGAATTCTTGCAATCTTATCTCTGGGACTCTACAGTTCAACAATCCCCCTGAGCTAATGTTCCGACTAACGGAATCAGAAATCAATAACCGTAAAAAGTAAAATAGGTAATGTGAATCTTATTAGACACATGTAAACGGAATTTATTATTTTATTGTATGCATTATCACATTTCATCAGATCTTTTTGCCAAATATATTAGCTTTCTTTAAAGCTGGTTCATTTTTGGTGAGTATAGTAGAAAACATTGATCTTAAATGTATCAAATAAATCTGTAAGAATTCATCAGCCATATTGATTTATTTGTTGAATTTAAGCCATGAATATTACCTACTTCAAAAAAAATACAAATAATAATATGCTCCTGTCGCTGAAAGCTTTATGTAACCTTTCTTTCTGTTTTGTACAAAACACTGAATAGGGTTTTTAATGAATTATTACTGCTTTGTCAGTTGAATTGTTCATGCTAATGGAAAGTGATGATAATTCTGGCGGGCATCAAAATACAAATTTTAGCATTTATCGTTTTTTAATGTAATGTCATTGTTTTCAATAATTTTATTTTCATCAACAATGTCAGTAATTTGGAATGGTCCCGAGTCCGAATGCAGATCACCAACAAACAAACGACAGTTCACATCGACTAAATTAAGCATGTTTAGTTAACGTGAGTTTTAGTTAAAATCCATATCGATGTTTTGTGCTAGGGCCCCAGATTAGCCCATCACATTTTTTAACCAATTCCAAAAATAGCCGGTTCCTCGAGAAATAATCGACAGCTCCAGTGACAACAAAGTCGCCGGGACAGCAATATCGTACATCTCTAATTTTTCATTTCGCGCGCTTGTAACGGAACTTACGGAACAATAACAATGGCGGTTGACAGAAGGAAGAGAAACGCGGTTTGAAAGCCGGCTGCCCTCTGGGGCACATATGATTTGTTTTCCCGACCATGGATCCCGATGAAGTTGAGTTCTTAGCCGAGAACAAGCACGTGAAGATCATCCCGAATTTCAGTTACGACAAGATATTCCTCATTTCAGGAGAACTCGGCCCGTTTGTGGCCGGTTTGCCGGTCGCGGTGCCAATATGGCTGGCTGTGATGTTCAAGAACAAACAGAAATGCCGACTAGTCGTCCCAGAATGGATGGACCTGGAGACCTTGAACGAGATAAAGGAGGAAGAAAAGAGATCTAGGTAAGTCATAAAATTCAATTTATCAGAGAACGAAAGAACCTCACTTTTCACCATCCAAAATTTCTCATAGGTTTCATTTATTTTCTACATTCAAATAATAGAGACACGTCTGAAATATACAACGTCAAGACTTGAAGCCTAGTTCAAATCATATTTTCGCAGTCAGCCCGAAATTGATATTTTGCTTCAACACCTTGAATGTTAATTTGAACAAGATTGTTACAATTTTACAAGTAAGGTTAATGTGGTGAAAAAAATATTGTAATGTGCATAGACATAAAATACAAGACACGTCATATTCACACAAATCTTACGAAAAATGTATCACCACTAAATGTTTCGATAGCCATTCAAAGAATATGTGTGTGCGGAAGAGATAGCTATATGAAGCGTGTTTCGAAGGTATGTCTCGTTGACTTGGTTTAGTGCAACCAGGCGCTTTGTCTCAGTAACGTATCTACATTATTTAATTCATCGAAGCTAATGTGCTTTGTTTTATCTTCAGATTCAAATTTGTACAATATTGCAAAAATAAAATGTTGTCTTGTTAAATGTTGGCATTGTGGGTTAGCTTTAATTAATTTATAAGTCTGTCTTTCCGAAGAAAAAAGTTGTTTGGTCATCTTTTATTGTTAATTATTATTATTTATTTATACAACTTGGTTTTTACAACCATCAAACTAGGCACATATGCACATATTAGGTTGGCCGAGTGATATCTGAACTAATCACTCATCTCTAATCAGGTTCTTCACCAAGATGCCGAATGAGCACTACATGGTAGAGGCCAAGCTGCTGCTGTGCGTGGCGGCGGAGGACATTCCCCGCTCCGAGGAGATCAGGACCATGGTGAAGGACATCTGGGACATCCGCATGGCTAAGCTGCGCACCTCCATGGACGCGCTGATGAAGGTGGGCGGCAGCTATGGTCGCCTCGACCACCTCACGCTCATGGAGATCAACTCCGCCAAACCCCTGCTGCCACATGCTATGGACCAACTCTACAGACTACGGAAGGTACGTGACTTCCCTCAGTACTTTTTCGCCTGCAGATTGCACTGATCAAAGCCGACCTCTGTAGAGGGCACCAGAAGAAGAATGTACTTGCATACTATCTAGAATTATGAAAAGCGTAAGTTAGGTTTAATGGTTTATTGAGGCATATTAAAGATGTTCATTATAAGAAGGAGGTTTGGATAATAAACAGAATGTCAAGAATGTTGAGTAAACATGAACCTAACCCAGGGGTCGGCAGTTTGTCAAGTGAGAAGAGCCAAATTTTCATGGAAACAGGATAACAAAGGTACCAGTCAGTAGAGATTTGAAATCGAAAAGTACTAGCAAATCGACAAAACTTCCTCCCCAAAAAACGACTAGCAAATTAACAAAAATTCCTCCAAAAAAAAAAGAGATGAGGTGAAACGGGAGTTTATGTCCTAAGAGCCGCAAATATCTATGCAAAGAGCCGCTCCTGCAGACCCCTGACCTAAACATTTAAAAATGTACTAAATAGTGGGTATGTCCCTTAACCTTATTCTTCCCACAATAAGGAACTGATAAAGGAGGTGATTTTTCACAAAAACGGCGCTATACAAATTATCCAAATATTATTATTAACTTTTGGTGATGATAGTGCCAGATTATTGAGATACTTTCAACATGTTTTCTCTGACTTTTCAGACAGCTCAAGCCTCGATCTCTTCTTCAGCGGCCAACTCTTCAATGTCCTTCAGCAACCCCAACATGTCTTTCAGTTCGCAGTGACGAGAATGTGGCGCCAGACAGTGTGAACAATCCGATAGCAGCGGTTCCTGATAACATCAGTTCCTGTTACAGTAGCCCCTGGCTACAACAGTACCAGGTAACGATTGTTTCTAGTATATACTAGTAACGCAAGTCTTAAAAACAGCAGACTATGAAAACAGTAGCGTCCGAAAACAGTAGATTCTGAAAGAAGGAAATATAAAAAAATATTTTTAGCCATAGAGCCGCAAGCTTTTGAGTGCTGTAAAGAGTTTTAGACGTTGAGTGTTAGTTGCAAACATTTCTATAAGGATGGATTGCCTTATTTAATTCTGTCAAATATTTTATTCTAATGTAAGATTTATTTTACAAGGAATTAATGTGCCTACAATATTATGCCTTTCACAAGATTATGCATTGCATGATTATGTGTATTTTTAGTGTGAATTTTGTAAAAATAGGAATTGAATTCCTGACATTATGAGAAAGATAAGATCTCAGAAAACATCTTATTTAAAAAAATACTTTTTTTAAATAAGGTATGTTTGTTATTTTCATTACACATTTTTTTTGTTTTTTTTACAAAAATCTTTATTTGAGGTGTCGTTTTTTGTTTTTTTTACAAAAACTTTAATTTTGAGGTGTCGTCAGTCAATAATAATAATAATATTTGGATGATTTGTATAGCGCCGTCTTAGTGAAAAATCACCTCAAGGGCGCTGTACAGATCTTATTTTCTAGTTGATATTAATATTTATTTAAAGAGAAAATATACAGAAACATACTTACCTGACAGGTCCCCTCAGATAGACACACTTATTTGTGTAATTGTTTACAAATACCAATTAAAAATGGTGGGTATTCAAATTTATATTGTACTTCGAGTGATTCTTTGTTGATGAGTTTGTGAGTGATACATCTGGGAATTTTTGAGATCAAAAATCATATATAGTATCATGTTTGTTATTTATGAATGAACTATGTATTTGAATATTCATATTTTCAATGCTGTCGTTGACCTCTAAGGAAACCTCCCCTAAGAATGACTGAAATTTTGCGGAAGGTTGCATCATCCATGTCATATTTGAAATACATGTTTTGAGGATCATTCTTCCCACACTTGATCCAACGTATTAGAAACCAATTTACATTGTTCAAATTTCAATGGCACTCTTTTTAGCAACACCCTCTGTTTGATCCGGAAACTGCGATAAACGCCGAATGCGTTTCAGCTTCGGATGAATTATGAAATTAAAGTGGACTGTAAAACGAATGCTACTTGATGGAAGATTCAAATGTATATTGTGGATAAAATGAGGATTTAAGCCAATTTGCTCACCTGAGGTGTCTTGGAGGAAACATTTGGCTGCGCCGAACGATGGAAGACGAATTTTGATGTGTCCTCCAGAGACGGATGCGATGCGAATGACGAAAGACGAGAAGAGACGGTGTCTCTGGAGGCACTTACTGCGACGAACGATTGAAGACAAATGACAAAGTATATACCGGCCGTCTTGTCAGGTGCCGGGTTGTGTCTTTTTTTGCCGGTTGATAGCGACACTGTCGCCGGTTTGTTTATGGCTGTTCACAGATGACACCCAAAGAACAAACTGGCATCGATAGGTAGGAACTGGATAATAAGCAAAAGGTAAAAACCTAGCAAGTTGTATATTTAAAATACAACACCCCCATAATAATAATAATAATATTTGCATGATTTGTATAGTGCCGTTTTTGTGAACCTTAAGGGCGCTGTACAGATCTTATTTTCTATCATTACATATTAATTCCTACTTTAAATAATGTTTTAAATAATCTGCAAGAGTTTGGTGACTGCGTTCTAAAGCTCCATTAGTCTGTGGATGATAACTAGTGCTTTGGATTTTATAACCCAAGGTTATAAACCTAAAGTTGCCGCTTATAATAAACTAATTTTTTATTCGGAAAAGGTGTAGGTAAGGTTTTTTGCAAATTATATCTCTTAGCATCATTTTTTACAAACCTTTCCTTCCAGCTTTCTATTTTCCCGTGCATCTTCTGTTTGTTTTACGTGAGCAGAATGTTCTGAAACCAAATCATTTTTAATAAGGTGTTATATACCAATAGAAAGCATAGCTTTCACACGATTTATTTCCTCAAAATTCATTGCATGTCTACGGGACGGACTCTGTAAACGTCCGTCGACGTCATAAGAAAAGAAGTAGGCTGGGTTGTCTGCTTCACGTTTCAGCTCGATTTTTGGGTATTGTTTGAATCATACAAATCATATCTCTTAGCATAATTTTTTAGAAACCTTTCGTTCCAGCTTTCTATTTTCCCGTACATCTGCTTGTTTTACGTGAGCACAATGTTCTGAAACCAAATCATTTTTAATAAGGTGTTATATACCAATAGAAAGCATAGCTTTCACACGATTTATTTCCTCAAAATTCATTGCATGTCTACGGGACGGGCTCTGTAAACGTCCGTCGACGTCATAAGAAAAGAAGTAGGCTGGGTTGTCTGCTTCACGTTTTCAGCTCGATTTTTGGGTATTGTTTGAATCATACAAATCATATCTCTTAGCATAATTTTTTAGAAACCTTTCGTTCCAGCTTTCTATTTTCCCGTACATCTGCTTGTTTTACGTGAGCACAATGTTCTGAAACCAAATCATTTTTAATAAGGTATTATATACCAATAGAAAGCATAGCTTTCACACGATTTATTTCCTCAAAATTCATTGCATGTCTACGGGACGGACTCTGTAAACGTCCGTCGACGTCATAAGAAAAGAAGTAGGCTGGGTTGTCTGCTTCACGTTTCAGCTCGATTTTTGGGTATTGTTTGAATCATACAAATCATATCTCTTAGCATAATTTTTTAGAAACCTTTCGTTCCAGCTTTCTATTTTCTCGTACATCTGCTTGTTTTACGTGAGCACAATGTTCTGAAACCAAATCATTTTTAATAAGGTGTTATATACCAATAGAAAGCATAGCTTTCACACGATTTATTTCCTCAAAATTCATTGCATGTCTACGGGACGGACTCTGTAAACGTCCGTCGACGTCATAAGAAAAGAAGTAGGCTGGGTTGTCTGCTTCACGTTTCAGCTCGATTTTTGGGTATTGTTTGAATCATACAAATCATATCTCTTAGCATAATTTTTTAGAAACCTTTCGTTCCAGCTTTCTATTTTCCCTTACATCTGCTTGTTTTACGTGAGCACAATGTTCTGAAACCAAATCATTTTTAATAAGGTGTTATATACCAATAGAAAGCATAGCTTTCACACGATTTATTTCCTCAAAATTCATTGCTCGATTTTTGGGTATTGTTTGAATGATGCGTAGATTTCGACTTTAGGTATTGTTCGACGATGTGTGATTTCGATTTTGAGTTGTTGCGCTGCCAGTCCGTCTCGGGCTTGTACGCCGCAGGTCCTTCCGCTTCGAAGACTGGGGCAAATGATGAAGAAAGAGGGTCCAGGGTGAAGTAAAAGTCCCAGAATTCTCAGTCGGGAAGGCAGATGAGGCAGCGGGCGGCGAGGCAAAGAGGCAAGCAAGTCCAGTGATGCAAGAGCGAAGATGAAGACAATTTTTTGTAATTTGGAACTTTATCTTTAACTCCTCAGCAGTACCGTGCCGCCAACGGCAGAGGGTGGCCTTTGTTTGGCCCACGTGTTTTTCCGCGGACCGCTGAGGGCGTAAATATTTTGCATCACCGGATACGAAAAATTAGGTCCTTGCCTACCTCATCCTCCCTCGATTAAACCTACCCGAAGTTCGCCTGATTTTTTTATCGAACACGTTCAAAAAATATTTTGATACAAACATGGGGGATGAAAGTCCTATACGTCGGCCTTTGCAGCCCAATAACATTCATAGTCTAGGCACAAAAAGGTTCATATATAGTTGAATTGATTCCGCGAACACTAGTGAATAGGCCTGTAAAAACTGTTTATTCAAACCTTTCACCGTGTCCGCGGTAATTGAAATACAAAAATACTTAAAACTAGTACATAGACAAATTCCCTGCCATGGTAATAGGGAAAACCATAGAAAACTCCATATATGGTAGGTAGAAGCGGCCATATGTTCACCATGAAAATATTATGGCCTTCAGTGATGTCATATGAGACGCCCAGCGTTTTGAGGTGTGTGTCTGTTTTTATGTAAATAAATAATTATTACGGGAAAATATTAATAGACATACATATACATACTTAAATGACAGGAATGGATCAGGAAATATCTATCGGTATTGTGGATTTAGGGAAAAGGAAATACGTATCACGTATTAATCGCCCACGCCCAGTATATACCAAACTGAATTTAAATCTAATAAAATGTGATTAGGCATCCTGTGTTCGTATCTGAATGTAAAGTCGCTAGGTGAATTGTATTGACCGAGCGATTTAATAAGTGTATTCTTGTTGTGTTTGAGTGAATTGTAGAAGTGCTCAGTCAGCCTGCGTGTGTGTTCGTACAAGGTTAGTAAATTCTTTTTCAGCGTGTAATCTCTTGAGATTTATTTTGAGTCTAGTATTACAAGTGATTTTAATGCAATAGTTCTGAATGCACTGGAGCTGGGTGTGTGATAGTGGGACGGATAAGAGTTTAGTACACCAGGAGTTTGGATTTGGGAGAAAGTGAACCCCGTCTGTTGAAGATTGGCCTCATGGCTCTGACCATTTGCCTCGCCCGGCTGTGTCTTGATCACGTTAGATTTCCACTTTAGGCATTTGTCAATTGTGAGGTCGAGGTACTTCACTTCGTCCTTCCACTCTATGACATGTCCCCCCATAGCTGTACATCGGGCGTTATCACAGCACAATTCCTTGAAAACGTAATGGTTTCTGTCTTGGCGGCGTTCAGCTTGAGGCGCCATCTCTTGGTGTTAGCAGTTCCTCAAACCGTGCCCGAATCCTTGGCAGCGGTTGCACTGCGTGCCGTACTGCAGATGTTTGCTCCTGTAGCATTGGATGCTTATTTTACAGTGGCATACGTAGATCACTGTAGTTCTCAGCTGGCCCATGTTTACCTCCTGGCCGAAGTGCGCCAGGTACATTGGGTATTCCGCATTGGCCGAGGTCATCGTGGTACTTTCACGGAGGGGAAGCCCTGCGCCTCCGAGTCCTCCGAGATGAGGGCGATATCCACCCTTGGCAGTCCCAAGATGATTGCCTTCTTCATCTTCTCTGCATCAGAGGTGAAGGTGTAAAAACTGTGCGCCTCCCCTCACAGCCCGTTGGTCAGGGTCTGGTGGTCCTCCAGCGATCGCCTGAAGATGTTCGCCGTGCCGCCTCGGTTGTAGCGCAGGTTGAAAACCTTGCCAGGGCCGAGGAGAGTCGGCACGGTGTCGATAATCTGGCCGTGGGTCATGGATCCCAGGGTCATGAACACTGGGGAAACTCGGGCTGTCCTTGGGGCTGCTGCATCTGCGGACAGAGAAGAAGAATTAGGTGGGGTGCATTTTGGTTTTCGCGGGCCGCTGCCCTCGCTTACCTCTGGTAGTTCGGTGAAGCAGTTCCCGCATTTGACACTTAATGCCGGAACCGGTGGTGAATAACACCTCTTGCTGGGGTTGGCTGGCTGCTGCCAACCCTCCTGCGCGGCCGTCGTGTCCATGGCAGCGACGGGGCGTGGAGGGGCCTTGCAGGCCGAGGCAGGGTATGGGCCTGCGGGCGGGGGCACGTGGGGGCGCCAAAGAGGGTCCAGCTGTCGGCTGGAAGACTGCCACTTTGGTCCCGGTCTTCTTCGCCTCTGCCTCAGGTGCGGACGTGAGGGCGTCCTCTGAGAGGGATGGTGAAAATCACCGTCCATTACAGCGTGTCGCGGCCAACCTGGTAGGCCCCGGCTGGGATCTCAATGGTAGATTCCGAGGCAGCCACCGGGTGCAGGCGACCCAGGTACCTCGACATAGTCGGCTTCCTCTTCACCATGGGGTCTGATTTGTAGGCCAGATCGAGTGAGGGGGCCAGTATGATGATTGGGGGACGTTTAAAAGAAGTTGCCTTTACGTTTTTTTTCTTAAAGGCGGTTGGTTGGCACCGAATGCCAGGATCGATTATTTATTTAATTATATACGCCCTTATGGGCTTTTACATAACAGTGTAATATAACATAAAATAATAGTGACATAAAAATAACAGAGTAAATATATATAATGGGCCGATATAAGGGAAGGTTGCCTTAAGAAAGGTAATTAGGGCGCTAGACGCGACAGGTCTGTGCCGGACCGTGCTTTTCAACACAGTTCCGGCAGGTCACTGTTGCAAAAAGCGCTGCAGGGAAGAGCGCGCTGTTGGGTGATAGTACTGCCTTCTGTATCTCACAAGTCGTGGTATAGAATTGGCGGGAACTACAATTTCAAAGTAAACAGACCTATTTACCCAAGAAGCAAAAACAATATTCCTGCAATTTTAAATATTGGTGAATTTAATTAACAGCAAAGGCAGTAATTATTTGGTTTTTCCAATATACTATATAACACATAAATAATAATCAAATATTTTATATTGGTTCCAAAGTATTCTAATTTTTTTGTTTTTAATTTAACCAAAATCATGGTGTCATTTCATAATTATAAATACTTTCCTAGAAGCAAAGGCAGCAATCTTTTTTATTGTAAATTATTTCGCTGTGCTAGTTCAATACTTATCTTATAAGGAATCAAAAAACACAAATAATTAAAAAAATATATAATTATTATTTAGCAAAATATTTGACAAAGTTTCCACAATCATACTATATATTCGGTAATTTGACATTCCACAGACACATTTTGAATCTAAATCCACATAAAAAGAACCAGACCTTAGGCTTAAAAATGTTAATAATAATAATATATCTTTTTGGTTGCCATGTTCCAAAAATTTATAGTGTAACTCTTTTACGTTGACAATATATTCAAATATAGAACGCAAATGAAAATATACAAACTTTACGGACTCGGATGGGACAATCAAACCTCCTCTTTGTAAAAAGTCAAAATACTTATCATTAATTTTAGCTCCTTTGCTATCGGATACTAAACTAATACATAAGTTACAATTACTCACAATTTTTTTTCTAACACCAAGGGCTGCATAACCACAAACATACATTTTTGATGATTCATCATTTTCGTATGTTTCCAGGTAATTAGATTTCAATATGCATATAAATTCAGTAACATCTGTTTCTAAATTAGTTTCTATTTCCAAAGGAGTCAGCGAGTTTTTAATATCTTTTAATGACTCCGATATATTTTTAAATCTAAAAATTTTTCGGACCCTAATTTTTTTCTCCGACTCCACAATTTGTGTACATGAAATATGGTAATTTGTGCCTGATAATCTTCTATACAAACTAAATCGTTCTTCGAGCTTGTCGGTTTGGAATTTTTCCTGACAAAATATAAGAAATTGAAAAAATTGGCAAATGAAAATTCTGTTAATTTTATAAAAGTTAAAGTACTCTGATGTAAGGCATTAAAAGTGTCCCTTGAAAATAATGTACCATTTGGAAAATTATTCCATTTATCTAACCAGTCGGTAATTTTTTTTAAAATATATCAGTTTCTCATCAGTTGGCCCTAGTATGGGTGTACACAATTCATTTAGTTTAATTGTACCTTTAACTGTAGTTTTTACATTTAAAATATCCCACCAATTTCTGATTATTTGTAAAAACATAGCAGTTTCTTTATATTCGTCAAAACAAAACAAAGCAGCAATAGTGGTACAATGAAAAACATTATCAACAAAAATCACCCTTTGCCTTTCGAAGGATGTTGGATATAAAGATTTAAAATTTAATTTGAATGCCTTTTTAACTGCACTATTACTTTCTATGGTATATATATATCTCTCAGATCTTGAAATCGAGCATGTCTTATTATTGAGTTGTCCTCAAAATCTGGATATGAGAATGATTTTTTATAATTTTTTAAATTGATCCAGTTATTTCGTATATTTTTAAATATGTGCACAAAATCATAAAACATAAAAATTGGCATATTAGTATATAAAGGGTTAGCAAAATTATCTGAGAGAGATATTTTTTAACATAATTTGGTTGACTCGATTATTGTCAGTAATAATGCAAGTGACCTTAAAGCCAAAGTTTTGGACAAAATTTAAAACATTTAAGGTGATTGTTTTCAAATCATTGCCAGTAATAGAATTAACTGGCATCAGTTGAACGACTTCTTTAAAACCACCAAAACATGAAGTGATCATGAAACATTGCACTGTTTTTGCTACTTTTGACAAATTATTTAATGCAAAACCTGCAAGTTTTTTGGCTTTATAAGTAATACAACTACTTATGTAAATTTCATCTATCAACAAGCAAACAAATTTTTCACGCTCAGAGAGCTCTTTTGATATTTTTTTTTAAAATAAATTATTTGAAGAATCAGATGAAACATCGAACGATGAAGAAATGCTTTGTAAGTACCTTTTATGTGGCAAAATAAAAAAAAATCTTTAGTTAATCGGTAACATGTAGGAGACCTCGAATACATCATGAAAGCAAAGATTAAAGTAGTTGTACTATATCGTTTCCTTTTGGTTGTTATTAAACTAACTTGATTTAAGAGTAATTCTAAAGAGTTTTTATACGAATATTCAAAACCACTGGCAGCTTCTAGCGCAGACTTTAAATACATTTGAGCTTTTAATAAATGATTATTGACCGTATTCAGACTCTTTTTTTCAAAACTAATATCGTCATCTGTATTAATATTATATCTAACCAACAGATTTTCTAATTGTGACCATAAACTCAATTTCATAGTTTTAGGGAATAACCACTTCAATTCACTATGAGAAAGTTCATTTGTCCCAACAAATACTTTCAAATTGAGATTTCGGTCAACGACAATTTGAGAACTTAAATATAGACGTTTATCTACAACATCAATGTTTGTAATATATAAATATGTGCTATCGTTCATAGTTTTTTTATTCCATTCACTGAGTTTAATTTTTATTGGAATATTTCTTACAAAATTACTATAGTCCACAATCACATCACTTTGCAAAAAATAGTTCGATTTGTTCCTCATGTCGTTCTTTTATCTTGAGCTTCCGATTTTTAGGATCCACTCTTTCCGTAGCCTTTTTTTTTGTTAAATAACTTGGCAAACTCTTGAAAATACTTGGTGTAGCTCCGATAGCCAATTTAGGTTTTTTGGGATGAGATATAATATCCCTTTTATCAAAATGCTGGACACAAACGGCAACAAAAGCACCAGGAGTCCAATTCTTGCGTGGAATTGCACGGATCCATGCCTGTCTGCGTTGTTCTTCATTGGGAAATTTAAAAATTGTAACTGCATCTTCTTTCTTCAGGGAACTGCTATAATTGGATTTACATCCAGGAACACAGCATCTATGAGGCATCTGAAAATAATGTTCACTAATAAATTTTTGTATTTTCAAAACAAATGAAATAATTTTGCGAGAATGTCTACTTTGCGGTTAACTTAAAAAGAGGCATATAACACAAAATAAGAACAAACAAGAAACTTTATTAGATTAATTCTAAGCTCTACATATTATTACATTCGTACAATTATGTAGATTATATTATGTAGTACATAATACAATTTCTAATTATAATTAGATATAACTACACGGCATTGTAGCGGCCATTACGAAAAAAACTTTTGGCGACACGATAAGCATTAATAAAACTGTGTTATAATCGTAAATATGTTCAAAATACCTTACCTTGATATCTATATATCACCACTAACGTGTTTTTCACAAAATGGAATATAAATATTATAAAAACGTGGTACTAAATATTAAATAAATGGTATAATTAATTCGCATGAAGTCTCCGCGCGCCTGTAAATCCTATACTAATTCACAGAACAAACGGTCGAGCGAAGTCCGAAAATAGGTCTCTTTATCTGTCAGTACGTTTTCTACAGCGTGGCTAGGGATATAGAAGGCAGTGGTGATAGGCATGAACCAAGCAAGATCTCAAACCAAGCGCCTTTTCCTTTTAGTGTTACTTACCATTGAGTCAATAATATCCAAATCATTTTTTTTAAATGCATCCATCTCAGTGCAGCTGCGCTTTGAATTTATCTAGATATTTATTTGTTGGGTCTTGTGGTAAGATCTCAAAATATCATTGTTAGTAAAGTCTTTCCTATTTGAATGGTAATCACATTTATTGATGATAATGACAGTATTGCCTCTGTCGGCTTTTGTTAGAATTGATTGGTCTTTCGCTAACTTGTCCCGAATGTTTAACATATAGCGATATCCCGGATAGAACTAGTTAAGCACTTTGGTGTTAGTATTTATTATTTCAGCACTTTGGTAAAATAAAGTATTTGTGCGTGTATATTGAGGTCTATTGAGCTATTGAGAGAGTCTATGTTGAGAGCAACATTTTCACTTTCATCACTGAAATTATTGTTGTAATTTAAATTATATTTTTGGCTTTTTGAGAGAAGGGCCAATTCCTTTGGAAAAAAATGCGTAGACTAGAGGTTCTGCACTCGATTGAAGAAATGGTTATTTGTTTTTTCAGAGTTTTTATTTATTTAGGAAACAAACAGTCATACACTAAAGTGTAAATGGAGTAACAATTAACATATTCTAGACCAATTAAGTTCAATTAAAGAATAATTTTTTTAAAGTTTATTAGCTTTTTGTTAAAAATTTCACTTTTTTTTAAATGCTTTTACCGATGCAAAGTGTCTGACTTTGTCATCAAACAGGGCCCATTCCACGAAAGTTTATGAAATGGCTCTGTGTGTATGATGCGTTATTTTAAATTATCAGAATAAGCAAACACTTTGTGGATTGACATGATTAATTAAATAAAAACACACATTGCTTTAATCCACTTTATTGTATTATATTATATTATATAATAAAGTGGATTGAAACAACGTGTGTTTTTATTTAATTAAATATGTTATTTTAGTTTAATTCTTTCTATGCACTTTTTAAATCTTCTTTAAGCCATGCCATTTAGGCTTGAAACTCTAAATATTTAGATATTGATTTGCTATCAACTCAATTGAAATAACCACTCAATTTATTGGGGTACACTTTCAATTTTGAACACTGTTGCACATAAATTTGTACTGAATTGAATAGTTTTTATACACTATTGCTTTACTAGCTGTGCTTGCTGATATAATATTTTTATAAGAAGCATCATTTTGGGGTTTGACTTTCTATTAAATAAAACACTTTGTTATAAACCACCAACAGTTTTGCCTTTTTTGCTAAAAAGCTTAAAAACAGATAGATTTGATTTTTTTATACAACAATATCTTAGTAGCTATTATCGGAAAAACACTTTCACTCTCACAAACTATGCGAGTAGTGTGGCCCGGTTGTACACAATATTGTGTGCCACGACCATAGCTCAAATAATACCCGTTGTAATTCAGTCACTTCACACACTCGATACTTTTCGCTAGGCTTTCACTCTGCACATGTGGCGAGAGTCTTATAGCTCTTGCCTTATTCTGCTCTTTGAGATCAACGAAATAGATTTCAACTTAAAATATTTTGAATTTGAATCAAGCCCGACACAATGACAGTCATTTTTTTAAGACTTAACCTCAAATATATTTCGGTTTTTTTAAGATATCTTTACACTGAAAAAATTGAGTAAGCAGTTTACAACGTTCGACCGCCATTCGAATGCCGGAGCACTACTGATGCAAACTTTCATCCTTCTTAAAACGAAACTAAGATAACGGTGCTAGGTCAATTTTTATTTTTAGTTACTGAAGTTTGAAATTACTTTCACGGAAACTGTCGCTCATTTTGGCGCTTGTGCCTCCCCACACATGGCATCAATTTTAAAGACATTTCACGTCAAAAGTCTTTAGCAGCCACGAGAGCGCCAAGCAATAAGATATTATATCAGGAACGCCTCCGACTGAATATAATATCAGAAACGCCTCATTGAATAATTTTGAGTTGAAAATTGTTTCTTCCATAAAGAATTTATCTAGAATTGTGAAAAACCACTAGTTTGTTTGTAAAATTTATCGTTGAATCTAAAGAAATTCTCTTCGATGCATACTTTGAGTAGTTAATTTATTTGTCTTTTTTCCATGTAATCATCCATTGCTATTTTCAATGGTGCTGATGGGATGCTAGTGAGTACTCACTACATGAAACGAAATAATATGGCATTACTGGGTACTGACATATCTTTGAGTAAATCTATTAGTTGTAATCAGTGGCGTAGCGTGGACCATCGTCGCCCGGGGCGAAATCATAATTTGCCGCCCTTGTGACGTCATAAAAATGATGATATTGGTGTCGGTAGAATAAAGGAATCATATGAAAGAGCGAAAAATATTTATTTCAAAACCAAAATAGTATACTTAAGTTTAAAATTTGATTTTTCGGACCTTACGCGCAGCAAAATCATTAATAACATCATCAAAGTCAATTTTGTCTGTCACATTTTTTTCCATAAGCAAATTTTGCCACCCTCCTAATAGAGGCGGTCCGCCCCTCTGCCCCTCCCCCCTCGCTACGCCACTGGTTGTAATGAATTTTTTATACCATTTTGTGTGGAGTTTATTTTTTTAATATTTGGTTTCCAAATTTTGCTATTTTGTACGCTGGCGCTGAATGTTATGAAACTACAGTCCGCAAAATTCCTTATTTATATTTGGATAATTTTTATAGCGCCGTTTTTGTGAAAAATCACCTCAAGGGCGCTGTACAAATCTAAATTTCTAGTAAATATTGATTCGTAGTATAAACTAATATTTATTTTTATTAAGAACAGAGAAAATATACAGGAACATATTTACGTGACGGGTCACATCAGATAGACACAATCACTTTATTAACTTAAAATTATATATTTATTCAAATTATTATGATTAAGTTTTTTCTCTCTCGACCTTAGGGCATGAGAGCAAATTTAGAAATGGACTTTCTGAATTTGTGGCACACTACAGAATTTGGTTAAAACTTGCATATCTAAAGGTGATTCGTCGTTTAGTAAGAAACAGATTATGGTGAAATTCTTCTAATAGAGTCTGAATAGGTAAATTTTTAGTTTGGACCGAAATTCTATTGGGAGGGAGTTTATTCCAAGCCTTCGGCCCCGATACTCCGAAATCTCGATCGCCAAACTTAGTATTTGGATTGCGTTTGGATATTAAGCGCCCTTGAGGTGATATTTCAGCCAAATCAGCCAATTATTATCAGCCTTCCGATAGTCAATGGTGTTGCTGATCTAAGAGTCGACTGCCTTAGACGAGCGTTTTCTGGAACGCATAGTTCAGTGATGTACTTTGGGTTTTTGTATAAGCGTGGGCATTGAGGATTTATGACGGAGCAATTTTTTTTACCATGTGCTCAAAATTGTATTTCTGTCAGCGATGAATTTACAGGTTGAGTCATATTTTAATAACGTAACATTGCTAAGGTCCACGATATTTTGCACTTTTTCTATGTATGTTTCTTTTACTAGAATGACCGTGCTATTCCCTGTGTTGACTTTTGAAATTTTTTATAAGGTGTCATTTGCTTGAATATATACTACTGGAATGTTAATTTTTCATTCCATAGTCTGAATGAATTGCGATGTCGGTTTCTATCGTGAGATTTTCGCAAACTTTGATGTTTAATGGTAAAGTTGGACAGTGTTCTTTATTTAGTATGCTGATTTCTTCATAGCTAAATTATATTTTGAATGTGTTTACTACTTTATCGTAAAATATTGGTAAATTTGAATCTGTTGCTGGCTGTAGATTTTGGGCTTGAGTTGTTTTTGTGTCAAAAACGTTTTTCCAGTTGTTTTCTGTACGTTTCATGAATTCGGTTATTAACAACAATAAAAAAATCACTGTCTATTTCTCTCGGCGTAGCAATCTGATATAAGACCAAATGATTTAATTATTTGAGCGACATCATTTATGAAGAAGATGAAGAGCAGTGGACCCAGAATGGACCCCTGGGGTACTCCAGATGAAAGGGTTGTAAAATTTGATTGGTTTATTCCCACCTTCACGGCTTGTGAACGGTTACTTAAATACGATGTCAGCCAATTCTTAACGCCACAGTTTAAACCAAAAGTTTCTTCTAGTTGTGTGATAAGAAAACCGTGGTCAATCGTGTCGAAAGGTGCGCTCATGTCTAAGACTGAAAGAAGTGCTAACTTTCCTGACTCAATGGCAAGAGTGATAACCGACATAACATGTAGTAATCCACTTTCTGTCGAATGGAACCTTCTGTATGCAGATTGATATTTAGTTGACAATTTAATATGATAGGTTAATATTATAAAATAAGTATGTAGTAACATTCTCTCAAACACTTCCATTTCTTGATCTCCTGTGTATTTCAGTAGAGTTTTAAATCCATTTGATTCTGCCATACTAAACCAAAATTTTTCACTAAAAGATAATTGACGTCTCAAACCTTTCCCAATTTTACATTAACCTTGCCAATTTTTTCACGGATGTCTTCAGTATAAACCTATAAATTTTATTAACATCTCCATTATAATTTGGACCCTTTTTTTATTCTCACCACTGTGCACCGATATTTGCAAAACATAATTTTTTATTTTTTTAAATCTTTAAAATAAACAATGATTTGGCTCATGTGCACATGCTCGACAGCGTTTTATATTATTTACTTTTCAATACTCAAGAAGTAAAGCATCCTGTACATGTTTTTTTCATGTTTTTACAATATTGTAGATACATTTTCCTCAACGCTAGGATGTGATCCTGTGATGCGGAGGACATTTTTCAAATTATATGATCAAAACAATTAAAAAAAAATAAAAAATTAAGCCACTAAAATCACACAAATTACCTAAGTATCATTATTATTATGAATATATATAATTATAAATTAGGAGGATTGTAACCAGTTATTATCATTATTTATCTTTGATTTGTAAAAAAGGTTGTGAAAATATTTGATGACACTGTCAACTTAGCGCATTGAAGCTTTTCTGTATTATGCAAGGAAGCCTGGAAGGTTTTTAGCAGAATATCTGTAAAAGAATAATAATATTATTAATTTATCTTCAACTACAACACCGTGTGTCAACAAATGTGGCCCGCAACGTTATTCGCTTTTAAAAAAAAAAAAGCTGCAAAAAAAGATTGCTCAAAACTCCTCAAAACAAATTCCAAATATTAAACGCACTTACGTTTGAGGTTATTTTATACACTGATGCAAAACACGCTTTTATAGACTTATCGTTATTTCTTCTCCACGTCTCTTTTCACGTTTCTAGTTCTTTTTTTGCTTTATCAGAAATCACCCGGGCAGTATTTAGCTCCATACTACTTTAAATATCGCTACAAAATCAAATTTCAAAGTACACAAACTAATAGACTCGAGTTTTAGTACAATAGCGAAACCACCATCTTGGTTGATGATAATGGAGTATGTTGATTGATTGAATTTTTTTTAATGGCGACCGAGTGTGATCACTGGCATGTTTGCATATAAAGCTGGTTTTTAAATGCTGTTTTCTATGGTTTGAATGCGTTTCTACAGTCCAATTATGATTCAATACGAAAAGCAACAGGTAGCAGAAAAAACTGTATTCACAGACTATTTTTGTGTATGCGTATTGGTGCAATACATAGGCACCTTTGCTTTTATACCTCTCATATAATCGGATATTCCCACCATTACAGCTATTGTTAAAAATAATTATTTAAATTTAATTTTACGTAATATTATTTGTCACCCATTTAATATGTTGTTTGGTCTTATTAAATTACACATTTAACATTATCACCCTTATGGGTTTTAAATTGTTTAAAATTTCATGCTTTGTTATTGTAACTTTTGCAAATGTCTACTTGGTTTAGATGTGTCCTGAAACCGCTTAGTCTATTTTTCAAATAAAGTGGTTTGCTTTTTAATATTACTTTTAAGTTTATAAAATATTGTTAGTTTAAAAATACGCTGTTTAGTTTTATATTATATAATTTAAAAAATTCTCGTATTTTTGTTGTTTTTTTTTTCATAGTACTGATTTGTTATGAAAGTACCTGTGTCTAATCTTTAATAAAAGATGTATTTTTCAAAATTATTTTCTGTATTCAATAATCCTTATTATTTGTTTCCGCACAAGTCTACTTATGATCTACCACCAGGGCGATGGTGAGTCCACTCTGAAGAAGAAAGTTCGGTTCACAAATGCGACAGGTGTGTTCACACGGGAATAGTTGCCTGGCGATAAGTTTTTGTGGCTGGAGTCAAAAAAGATGACAATTTGTAACTCCCTCAACAAACGGCATAGGAACAGGTCAGCCTGTACTAAGGTGCAATTGTGCAACGCACCCCAAAATATTACAATGACTAATGGCCAGTCAATAGTCATCCAAAAATATTTCAAATTTGCCGCTCGCAAAGAATTATTATTATGTAACTGCATGGGTATCTAGAAAGCTGGAGTTCTAAAACATACCCACTGTGGTACACCGCTACAAGCTGGGCGCCATCTGTCATTGGTCAGTGCATTCTGAATTCTGCACAACAAAGTGTCGTGAAATTATGTGAATAATAGAAAGAGACCTACAAAATGTGCTAAACCATGAAGATAGAAGAAATAATCAAATTTCCATACAGATTTTGCTTTATTTTGGGCGCTGCCCCAATGTCATTTCGACAATGTCCACTTTCTATGAGGTTTTATAGGGTAGTTGATATCTAGATAGGTATGTTTATTTTTTTGGTCCTTAATTTAACATTTTTCTGTGTTGATGTTGGCCAATAATCCTTTTATCTCCATGTGTTCTGTTTGGGTGCACCTGGATGCTTTCACTAGTTGTTCAGTTATTAAGTTGTCTTCATTTCACCGAAAGTTTGAAACTAATACAATTTGTACAATTCCCATGACTTCTGTGGTGTGTACGAAGTGCAAGAATTTTTAAGGAAAACAATGTCGAAAAAAACCTAAATTCTCTACAACTTTATTTTTATAGTGAATACTGCACAAGAGTCCCAACTGCTCCCAACCTTCTAGAGCCAGTGAGACTATGGCATCCCCAATTGGGGTATGTTGTGAGGCTGAAGACAGTGGGGAGTGGAAGGAGATAGGGAAGAGTAAGATTGGCAATTACCTGGCTGTTCAGATCTGGTCACCAAACACGGCTAAAAGCCATTTCAAGCAACGTTTCGATTCTGAATGGTAGTCTTTCACAGGGCGATACTGGTATCTACCACTCTGGAACGTGCCGCAAATATACTTTTTTTATTATTTTATATGAATCAAATGTAAAATGACATATTAATTAAATAAAAGTTATCAGCGCACGCCCGGTTTGAACCCGCGACCTTTGGATTCTTGGTCGAGCGTCTTACCACTCGACGAATGGAGGCCGTCTGACGCCTAGTCAATTTTTTTATTTATTGCACTTCTCTAAATGTAGGTCGCCGGCCGCCACCGCAAAGAAGCATCGACGATACAGGTAGGAAAACGATTTAACGAATACTGTTTAATTTGTTATTTATTTCTTTGTGATAAAAATAATCTTAAAATATAGCATTTACAGATAAAAAATAAGTCTTAAAAATATTGTATTTTACATACGGTTGTCCTTATATCTCCTGGAATATGAGAACAATCTGAAAACACAATGACATTCAAGAGTTAAATCAAACGCATATAAAGCTGTCTTTATACGCTTTTCTACAATATTATATTTCTATATGACTGATTATGAAGAACTTTGCATTGAAATTATACAAGTGTTGGTGCAAAGTATTCAAAACAACCTTTGGTTTGTCTCCAGCTTGTTACTCGTCCCATACAACTAACATTAAAATAGTTCCACGTCGCATTCGCATCTTTTCCCGCCCGGCATTTCCATATACGATACACAAGAATGGCCATATCCAAAATGTAATCAAATCAAGCCCACCGAGATCAATGAGAAGTCATTGAGAATTTTTTTTAGGAGCAAACATAGTTTTGTCGTCAATTATTCTGAAAAGGCAATTGTGCCATTTGCTGGCAAAACGAAAGATGCAATTAAGAAATAAATAAATGTTTGATTCTCTCAAAGTATGGCAAAATTACTTTTTTTTAAGAACCCTCAGATTAATTATTTACATTGATAATGTATTGGGGAAAACTGAAGAGACGAAATTTGAGATCAACAACGTACTGATTTATAAGTCGTAACAAATTCGTAATTCTTTTTACAATATGCCCACGCAAATGCAAATCAAAATTTTGAGTTCTTTTTATAATTATTTCACTGTTGTAATTAAAAAGCAGAATAATTTACAACAAAACTATCATTAAATTTAGATACTTCTATAAAGTAACAGAGTGTTCATCATAGGAAACTGCAAAGACCGTTCTTATGTATCCTATATCAAAGGATGTTAATTATCTTAATATACAACATTCACTTATCCTAGTACAAAAGTAAAAAAATAATCTAATTAGATACAAAAACTGTTCTAAAACAGTTGTTAAAAATAATATGTACAGATCTTTCAAAAGTACTAAATAAAATACGTGATGTATAATATGTATATGAACAGTCTAAATCTATGTGAAGTTTGTATATTTACAATGTTGCTATAAATAATATAATCACCTCTTATCGCAGTCTTACTGCTGTCTAATATATTACACGAGAGCATCGCCTAAACGTAAGAGATCTCAGTAGCCTATGTTAATAAATATTATTCACTTCAACTGAATTATATATTTTTGTGTTCCTTATCGTCGTCTTAAAAGAATGTACTACAAACTTTACATTATGAAAAATTGAATAAATGGCTAGATTTTGAACGAAAACGATAAGTGGTAATAAAATTTACAGAATGAGAAAAATGTTGGTGATAGTTTTTATAAGAAAATTAGTATAGTTGTCATTATATCAACTGTCCCAAGCCAGAACAATATTATTTTACAAAATTTGTAAGAAATTTTCCTTTTTAACCTCTGGAATGCCAGATTCCCGCAAGGTACAACTTCCGTCGTACCTTGCTGACTAATTTCGTAATAACTCCCTTGTGTTTTACAAAATGATGTTATTGTCAATCACACTATCTTCTCAGATAATGTGTTTTATGTATTTTTTCAAACTGAATGTTAATGGTATAAGTGATTTTTCCGAAATAGCTACATATATTCTGAGAATTGGTTTTTTGCTCCCTCATGTCACTAAAAAAAGTTTGATTTTATTTTTGTGTGGCTGAATAAATGTCCTTCCAAATAAAAATGAAATTGCATTAGGTTTTCTTGTAATTACAAACAGTAATGTCACTATGAAAATCTTTTTTTTTCGGCTGCACTGACGTAAGCAAACTTTAAATGCTTATTACTCGACTTGTAGCGAACTTAACGCAATGCAAAATATCTCTATGGATTGATTATTTTGTTGACAAGCGATTACGGTTCATTTAAATATGCAAACAGCAGGTTTTAAAGGATAATAACTCCTGAGAAGATAATGATTAATGCCCAGGTCCCATAGGACCCTCCGGCTCACTAGAGGTCAAAAGTAGCGATTTGTCACTCAATCCTTTTTGGCTTGGAACAGTTGATATTAGCTTTGAAATGGTGGCATTAACAGCTGCCAACCTGTATTCGTCTGATGATTGTTTAGTTTTTTTTTAAATGGCTAAGTATAAATAAATATGACTATTTTAGTTAGACGGCCACAATTTTGCTGGGGTCGACTTTGACTCTCAAGAACATAACGTCGTCCTTGACGAAGTGACGCTTTTTGATCATCTCGTGAGAGACGAATCGAGGGAATCCAAAGCCGAGGGTGTCGGGCTCCCGGCTCGGCCGCTGGAAGTTCTTCCACGAGGGGTCGGGGATGAAGCTCTCCACGATGTTGCAGGACTTCTCGGGGCAGGAGGTCTGGTCGAAGAGGGTGAAGGACACGGAGTGAGAGAAGGGCCAGCGCAGGAGGGCGTCGTACTCCCCCGGGAGGATCTTGATGTAGACGGACACGTGGCTGGCCTCGCCTGCTCCATTCCCATTCAGGAAGACAGAAGCCTGGAAAAGTTGAGAAGTAATACATTAGTTCATCTAATTGTATTAAACCTTATCTGCCTATGATGTTGTTCACACATTTTGATATTATATTGAATCCCTTCATTTCTCGGTTTTGTTTTTGTTTTAATAAAAATGTGGAAGTCTGAATACGTAACTACATACATTAATTAAGTAGAATTACTAAGTATTTTATGTGTAAATTTATTTCCTAGTTTTGTCCATGCCATGGCTACATGTCAAGTACCATGTCTAAAGTACCAACAGTTATAAAGTTTACAGAAACTTATTTTTTGGGCAAAAATATTCAAATTACAATTTACATAACAAGATATTACTATCTGTATTCGCAACTGAATTCGAAGACGCGTAAATAAACCAATAGATATCTGATAACTCCTAATATCTCCAGAATTAGGGTAACGTTTGAGTACTTGAGGAAGCAAACATTAGATACGAATGAATCAGTTAACAATATTATGATTTAATACTGTATCGTCACTTATAATATTATTATCTCAAGTCTGATTGAAAATACATGTTGAGGGGTGATAAAAATGCTGAATAAATATGCCGACAACATATTTATTTTTATCTTTTACATTCGATTTTTGGTGACTTTCATTTTTACGTGATCTTAAAAATAATGTGACAATATACAGCATTAGATTATTTCTCGCTATGCTTACAGTTGTTGTCACTTGATATGTTTACATTTGTATTTGTTCATTACTGTTAGTATTTGCATTTTTCCCGTAGGCACTCATCTTCCACGTTTCACCTTATTCTCTCAAAAGATCGCCAGGGTTATCATTGGGTAATTAGCGATGTCTCCTGGTTCTGCAACGTGACTTCTCAGTATCTGGGTCTTCTTCTAATTGAGGTAAGACATTGAGACCGTATGACTATAATATATATGTAATAGTATCTCCTTATGAATATGATGTTTACCTGTAGCTTGTATCCATACTGGCTGGTGTAGAAAGGCGGCGACACCAGCTCGGTGCCGTCCTTGGACTTGGCCTCGTGCATCTTGGCCGCCCAGTCGGACAGCTTCCAGATGAGCGTGCCGGAGTAGTTAAGCGACAGGCGCGCCATGGACGCCTTGAGAGTGGCCAGCTGCTGTTGCTGTTTAGCGGCCAGCGCGGCCACCAGGGTCAGGTGCGTGGCGCACTGCTCCTCCAGGTGGCGCTCCAGGGATGTTCGGGCACCCTGGAAAGTCAATACACGTTAATATATAAATAAATACAAGGGTTTTTTTACCAACATCACAAACCAATGTAATGTTTTCTTGCTCGGAAATGTTGAGAATATCTCGAAAATAGTTTGCAACTATGGCTCAACTGGAAATGGTAACGCGCAGGTGACTAGCACGGCGAGTTGCGGAACACCATTAAAGTGCATTGGAGAGGAACTTGAGCTGCAAACTGTTTTTTTTAGTTGCCCCGTGTGCGAGGGAGGGCCTAGCACGGAAATCGCGAGAAAAATAATGAACTCTCGAAAAGTCTACTTCAAAAAGTGGCCGCTAGATGGTGCGGCTTGTTTGCAAAATTCACAAAATAAACGATACATTTTTGAAGCGGGTAAGACGAATGATATGATGCCTACCTTGAATCTGCAGCCCGCCTCCTTGTAGCTGCAGGGGATGACGAGCGCCGTGCACTGGTCGCGCAGGTGCGCGTCGAGCTCCTCGCGCGGCAGGGGCGGCGCTTCGCAGCGGTGCGGGCAGGCCACGGGCGCGCGCGAGCACGCGGCGTGGTGCGCGCCCAGCGTGTCGGCCACGAACTCCTTGGCGCAGTGGCGGCAGCCCACGAGCCGCTTCACGCAGTCGTTGGTCTTGTGCGCCGTCAGCAGGCGACGCTGAATCTTCACGCCGCACTTGTTCTCGCAGTAGGTCGGCTCGTAACCGCAGTTTCCAGAGTGGTTCTAGGGAACAGAGGTTAGGTTAGATTACATTCTGAAGAATACCACAAGGTATATGTATATAGGTATAGGTTTTTGTTGGATTTACCCTTGGAGTAAGAATATACACGGAGAGAGAGTTAAATATTTTTACCCAACCAATACAAATTTGCGATAAATCATTTTCTACGGGTTTTTACGTCGTATACCACGAGAAAAAGAGACGAGAAAAGTCTTCACATAATATTGCAGCACTTCTGAGTATGTAATAATGTTCTCCGTCCGCGCTAACTTCACATCTACGAGTCGCATAACTTACGTCAACGGATTTTGAGGTTATTTCCGATATTTGTGTTGATTAAAAAACTTGCAGTGGTTATACAAATAAATCAAACATGATGGTGATATGTGCTATGCGTGTAATTTCCCAAATATATTTATGTAACTTTTTTTTGTTAAATTTAATAAAATTTGAAAACTTAAGGAGAGGAACCTTTGCGAAACAGTGTAGTCAGGTCGGTTGACTTTATACTGACTCGATAGAAATAGACAAAGAATCACAAGTAACCTCAAAATCCGTTGACGTAAGTTATACGACTCGATGATGTGAAGTTAACGCGGACGGAGAACATTCTTACATACTTAGAAGTGATGCAATATTATGTGAAGACTTTTCTCGTCTTTTTCTCTCTCATTATATAAGACGTTAAAACTCGGAAAAAGTGATTTATCGCAATTTTTTATAGGTTGCAATTGCTGCAATATTACGTGAAGACTTTTCTTGTCTCTTTTTCTCTCATGGTGTACGACGTAAAAACCCGTGGAAAATGATTTATCGCAAGTTATGTCCTGCTATGTCGCATAACAAAACGTAGTGGACGGAGTCGCCGGGACGGAAAACACGCTTACGCACCGAAAGTGGTGCGATATTATGTGACAATCTGTTTCTCTCTCACGGTTTACGACGTAAAAACCCGGAGAAAGTGATTTATCGTAAATTTGTATAGGTTAGGTAAAAATATTTAGTTCTTTCTTCATATATATTCCAAGAGTTTTAAAATCCATGTTTAACCTGTTACTATTGAAGAGATCCTAAAAATAACACAAAGCCGATGTATTTGAGACGAATGAAAAGATTGAGAAAAAAACGTTATGATACATGAATTCATTACACATCTTAAAACTTTTGTGTATTGTCCGTGTACAAAATACAATACGCGTGTACCACGAAGAAAATCTATAATGATAACCACATTATCTCGCGTCAAAATCATTGCCAAAGCAAGAATAATTAGATTTATGACAAAGGCAACACCGTTTCACAAGACCCGCGTTGATCTCTTAGAGTAACAATATCTAGAGACCTAACTTTGCGAAATTTTGTCCGCACTTTTTGACCAAGCAATGACCAAAGGGTGTGGCCTAAACTCGGAGTAAAATCACTAACAGGGTTGTCACAAATTAAGTAAATTAGGTATTTTGTTGTGAGTAGGTAGTTGTAAATCATTAAAAAGAAGGTTGGAAACATTGATATATTATCATTGGTCGATGGTTGGAACCATCATCATCACGGCGCTACATCCCAGTCTTAGATGAATTAAATAATGTAGATACGTTATTGATACAACGCGCGTGACAGCGCTAAACTAAGCCAACGTGGCATACCTGAGATTTACTGCGTTTGGTCTCGCACAAACATTCGTTTGACAGACAAGCTGTCACCAGCTGCCACAAACGCATCGCTGTAAGCTCTTTTCTGAGATAAAATGCCTTCCTGTGCTTTTGAGAAGTGTAAAAATCATTCGGGAACAAAAAACAAATCTCATGGAGTTTCTTTTCATGTGAAGTACACACAAATCACTTATTATTTCAATTAATACAATTATTTAAATAAGTGGGATAGCGAATGCAGAAATACATAAGTGTGTGGAAGACAACCTAGCGACAGTACACGAGTACGTCGCATGCTACTTCGCTCGTAAGTTCGTTAGGGAAGAGAGGGCTTGTAACGCGGAGAATGTAATGGGGGACGTTCATATAGATATCTCATTCATACACACATATTCTGCTTGGTATGGCTATCCTTTTCATGCTTTCAGAGCATGCCATATTTATTGTTTAATTTGTATGAATATGACGTGTCTTGTATTTTATGTCTATGATCCCAGTGTGAGATTTGGCCTTTTCATGTGTCATTCGTCTTCAGTCCTCAGGCCTTCATTGCAAATTGTAAGAAATAGACCTGCTAAACCAATAGTTGTAAGTGCGTTACCTCCAGCATGTGTCCGGAGAACTCCTTGGCGCAGAACTCGCAGTTGGCGCGGCGCTGCGGGCACGTGTACCGCAGGTGGTCCTGCATGAGCACGCGCGGGATCATGGCGCCGCAGTGCGAGCCGCACGGCACGGCGTCGTGCTTGCACGTGTTGAGGTGCGCCTTCAGCTTGCGCAGCTCGTCGGACCACTTGCAGCCCTCCTTGTGGTGGATGCAGTACACCACGGAGCCCATGATGGCCTTCTCCGACTCAGGGTCCGGGTAGATCTGCAGGCAGAAAGACTTGGATGTTAGATTGAGGCTTTTCGGAGAAATCCACAGTGAATACCTTAGATGAATTAAATGGTGAATACCGCACAAGAGTCCCGACTGCTCACAGCCGTCTGGAGCCAGCGAGACTCTGGCATCCCCAATTGGGGTATGTTGTGTGGTTGAAGGTAGGGGAAGGAGATGGGGAAGAGGAAGGTTGGGAAATACCTACCTGACTATTCGCTTAATACCTGAACGTTTCGCAAATATACTATATATTGTAGAACTAAAGAACTATACTAAATAAATGTAGTAGGTAATTGTCAAATGATAGTCTTTAAGGTAAGGTAGATCGCGTTTATTTACGAATACACGCTGGCGTAAGTAATCTTGAAACAAGAGGTGTTTTCTGTCACGAAGGGTAAAACCGAAGTGACACCGGGAAAATTCCTCCTTTCCCGCTGGAAATACCTTCCTCTGCTAGGCTGTTAGGTGCGCCCCCGTTGCTGGCCATGTAAATACATATTATAATACGCCTACATAGGCGTTATAATATATACTCATATGAATTAAATGTATGATGGCATATACATTAAATTAAATTTATTTGCGAACGCCGGGTTTGAACCCGCGACCTCTGGATTCGTAGTCGAGCATCTTACCACTCGGCCACGCAGGCCGTCGATCGACGTTGATATAAAAACGACATTAACAAATTTCACTGATCGTAGAAGCAGCCCGGCCCTGAAAACGGGGGTTCTAAGATCTTCCACTGTAAGATCGGTACCAACTCGTATCAAGTAAGACGAGAGACGCGTGTTTTTATTCCGCGCCGTCGAGCCGGGAACTTGCGGGTTCAATTGCCATCCAAGATGTTTAATCCAATACTTCCGAGAGTTTAGGAGAAGATACAGGAACGGTAAACAAAAAACTGAACTCTGAATCACGGAAGAATCCTCTCAATACATATTTATTTCAATGGCATTAATCGAATAGTCTAATTGAAGGCAGTAGGTACACCACGAAACCAATGGCAACAAGTGTTCTCGAACTCTGGATTTTGGTAGATTTGGAGATAATCATTAATGTTAGTTAGATTCCCGATGTTCCGAGTGTAAAACCTTTACGGAAGATACAGGAACGGCAAACAAAAAAAAGCCACACTGGTCACACAACTGTTATAAAAGAATCCAAACTAAATAAAATACTGTTTTCAATATCATTAATTCCAGGACCAGAGACTCACAAGCATTTAAAGAATATGATAATAGCATAATACTATAAAGTTATTATTACTAACAAGAGTATTGAACTGTCTACTGCCACTGTTTAGAAGATAATAATGTGACCGCACCAGCACTGATTACGAATTCAAAAACTTACAAATTCACTGTTGGCCTCGATACAGCTAAATCTCTCCCGCTTCTGCCTGTGAGACTTCTTGAGCTTAAAACTCCCGAACAGACGATTCAACATGCTAAACTGTTTGACAGTAGCGTTTAACGAAATACGATGTCAATCGCACGAAGGACGCGATCGGACTATCGATAAATGGGGTATCGTATTATTATTAAATGCGACGACAAAGAGGATATCCAATTCCAAGGATTCCTTATTCCTTTATCGCTGACGTCGGCCAAATGCTGCCAGCGAACGGAAACCGCAAATAACAGCGGGGTTTTTTATCCGGACCAAAGGGAAAGGATGGGAGACCGCCTGGCACTGGCTGTAGTGTTGTTACCACCAGAGTGCCACCTTACAACTGCTTCCTGCTTCTGCTAGACTGACTGCATCCTCCGCACTATCTCTGTACCAGAAAGCGATAAGGGAACAATAGGAAAGCGCCGCACTTGTAAAACAGGACAATGGAATGCAGTCTCGTTACACTGTAATGGTGTCATAAAATTCACGATGGTGATATAAGGAAAGTCCTGGTTCATTGCCACTTCAAAGAATGCAATTGTTTTGAGGATAATTAACTCAAATGAATCATAAATTATTTAGACTAGTGCCGTTTATATCCTATTAGGTACCGTTGCCCTTTCGTCGCTTTATATCCGGAAGGATTCCTGTACGATGCGGTCACGAAACTGACAATCATATCCGTTCTGCGAGTATTTTGAGGCCAATCGATCAAATAGGATGTTCGCTTAGGTTATTTCTTGAAAGTATACAGGGAACACATGCACGTGTTACGTGTGTGGCCATTTATAATCGTATTATCGAAGGTGCTCCAGATATGCGATAAAAACCTCCAGTGAATCCGACACATTCGTTGATGTTTACATACACAACACGGAACAGTGTTTACACAGGCCAGAATGTGAGCATTCGGTGTAAACTGCTCTCAAGCCGGAGATAAGGAGACGTTCCCCGGCGGTGTTTCGGGTTCACTATTATGTAACTGTTTTATTGAAGTGTCATTAAACTCAGTGCCCTATGGTCCCATCAACATACGTATTACATATCTCGTGGATAATAAATAGCACATGACGTCATTTGTACTCACTCGGTCGAATTAAAATAAAAACACACAAAGATGGATGGACGATAACTCGTATATTGACCCGACTGGCACACGTCAAGCTATCGAGCTGCACTTGGTCATAATATTTGTTTTGAGCAACGTATCTAAAGCACCAGTCCACACAAGTGAAAGGATTCACACGACCTTCCGCCGCGCCGTTCAGACATGGACCACCCTTCTTGTCACCCACCGATGGGCGAGGACCTGGCTAATGCAATTACTAGACGAGTGGGCCTAACTGCGTCTTATTATATCCAGAGATCCTCCTTAAGTATACGAAATAAAGATCACGGTGGCAGTCGACTACTTCTCCACCATTAAATTACCATACAGCTCGTGAAATTAATACCTGTTAATGTTAATTTAAAAAATAAGAACTTATAATAACGGGGTCGCCCACGCGCCATTGCGAGAGCTCGATATATGGCCGAAATCTTTGAATTTCAAAACACCGAATAAAAGCCTTCAGAAGGCTCCGTGGGAGGCAATACTTACTTGCAACAATTATCTAAATATTATTAAGAAGTGTTAAATGTGGCGAGTCCAACTCAATGGCCAAACAAATTAAAGCGGCTTGTTATTATATTTGAGTATTCAAATAATTCTACTGTTTGGACAGTGTGGGAGGCTTTGGTCTTTTGTTTGGCCGATTCATAAGATTAGTTAGAACCTGTCGGAGCTCCTTCGGGGCGTTTTATTGTGGAAACGGTATTTTTTGGACGTTTTAACGAACGACGTGACTGTATTTCACATTAAAGGTAACAGTTATGCTCTAGCCGAGATGGCTTTCATTAAGAGCACCCGCTGTTTAATTGTTGCCAGAGTTGGAAGCTGCTTTCTGGCTGCCGACACCGATCTACCACCAGATAAGATGTTTGACAAGAGCGGGGAAAAAAGCCACGAGATGTAATGGGTAATGAGGCGAAGGCGTGCGGGATCGACTCGAGGGTAATCATCTCATTTTGATCATGATCATGCGCGGAGCCTTAATTTTATCTAATTGTTCCTGAGACCGTATTTCGGATTGTTTAATAGCTCCACCGTTTACTTCATCAGTAAGATTAATTTTTAAAAAACGTGCCGCTTCATTTTGTTAGTAGGTCTAAGGTCTCTTCAGAAACATGCCCGAGGGAGTTTAATCACGGCTCTACTACCCAAACTCCCATTTCGTCATCTAACCATATGGTTGCTACGGTTTCAAGACAAACTAACAGTTGTGCTTTACACACGGGTGCGAGATGCAGGTGATGAAGTGATATAGCCAGATGTCCATCTTGCCACGGCTCTGAGCCGCCGGAAATGTCGACGGATTGGGTTTTCAGTGGCACATTACCAAACACTCGAGTGTTACTTAAAACAAGCGAGATATGGATTGAAAGATTCTTTGAGGAAGATCATTACAGCTATAGCAAGAACAAACGCGTAATTTCAGGTTAATTACTTTAACTGTGCGAGTGCCGAGAGAAACGTTAGTGCTTGTTTGCCTGTGTGTATAATCCGATTGTTTCGTCTAATGAAATTCTCCTGCGCTGAAAAACACTTATCATCTCCACAGTTCAACACGTTAACGGTATTCGCTATCCAAAAGTTCTCGTTTAAAATATTAAATCAGATTAGTTTACTGTTTTTAATCTTGATACATTTCAACCCCGATGAGCATTACACGTTATGCGTTGCTGTGGTGTATAGGTATCGCAGCCAGAGTTGAAACGAACGCAGTTCTCACACGGATGCATTGCTTGCATACATTTTTTTTCACACATGTTTTTCGACTTCAAAAACAATTTTTTTAACTGTAAAACATTTCGAATACATATTTAAATTCCATTTTAACCTTTTTAACTACGACCAAAGGCGGTTCCTCGGTGATATTTCGCAAGGAAATCACTATCGGAAGTGAATACATATGCACCAATACACACATTACGTTGTTTGGGTCAACTCTAATTGCGCGACCCATAACTGAAACACGCAATCTTCGACGGATGCAATTCTTTTGATCATAGCCGTAGCGGTCACCTTGTTTTAGCTAGTGCGATGTGTGGCAGAGAGAGGGGGCGGAGTAGAACGATGATTGATAAGACAATAGAGGACGGTGGCGGAAGCGCAGCGCATGACCGGAACGCGGAGCTTTGCCCGAAGCACGATTTGGTCATTTCCTTCCACGGGCCACAACTACCTTCTGATTTATTCCCTCGGCTCACCGTCCGCGGCTGCCTCCAGACGCGCGAGAATCGCCTGTCGGCGCGATTCGATATTGACCGACCTTGGCATTATGAATTTTGCGAACGCCAATTAATTTTTATACATGCGCATCATTATTGATTATGACTTATTTAGTCACCACGAAAAGACACTTATAACAATATTTTCCCACGACACAGAATCCGGGCCCTCTAAGTAACCAATAAAAGTAACAAAACACACGGACACAACATTTAGGGCGACAAAAGTTTTATGACAACAAAACCCTTCAAAGAAACGTAGGTACACATAAAATTTATTTTCATTTCTCAATTGGTTCCAAGTGCTAACACAACACTCACTCGTTACCGATGTTTCAATTTATTGTTGTGCACTGCAAGGAAATAATACGGCGTTTCAGCAAAGCGGAGAATAATAAAGCTTCCTAAAGTAGGCCGTTCATGGTTTAACGACAAAAAATGTGAAAATTTCGTAAACGAGTCTAATGGATGCTTTGAAAAGTCATAAATCTTCTTGGGCATCTCCCTAATTACTCGAGACTTGCTGTCCCCGCTGTCATCTACATTTCTCACGCTTTACTCGAGTTGGCGTGGTGTTGCCATACAAAAAGAATTCGCGTATTGTTTATTTTCCGAGGCGTCTCTCCCGTGTTTTCGGTCCGACAAAGCGCATGGGTCCTGCAGCCGACACATGTCTACAACGCGGGAGGTTTATTTGTCCGGCATCGCGCAGTATTGCGCATCCCGCTGATGTATTTATGATCATTTTACGGTCTTTACGGTATTGTTATCGGCACTCCATCGCGGGGGATGAGATTCCGAGTAGTGCCACTTTCGGCGGAGAAGGCTTTTGAAGTTCAGAAGTCTATAATTTCCAGGTTTAGTTGCCGGCGGACCGCGGAATGTTGGGATCAAAGACGTCATAACGTAGAGCGAGTTTAAAATATGCCCCGTGCGGGAGACCACAGCCCACAGCCCACCACACGGAGAGTATAGGCCAGCGAACAATCCTAATAATATTGCAGACGCAAATAGCTCGCCTGATGCTGTACCCTGTGCCCTGTACCGCCATCGGCCCGCGGTACTTTGGTCATGACGGTATCCATTTACGACGGCTCATTTTACGGCAAATGTTCACTGGATAGCTGACTACTAACTATAGCTCCTCGCTGGAGATATTTGCATCTGAAATGGAAACAAAGGTACCAAGATTTTGCACGTGCGTCCAAACGGCAGGGGACACGACCAGAGCGCCGTATTACCCCACCGAGAGACTCTCTAAGCTTTTGACTGCTCGAAGAAAACGAGCTTTATTTTTGGACTCTATTTACAATCATAATTACGCTGTGCGTGGGAGATCGTCGGATTTGTGGGAAACGCATATTTACTAATTTACATTTACTCGTGTTACAAATTACGACACACATTAATTCATATCATTATTCTTTTAGCCACAGTTAATCACCAAGTATGTACCGGGCACCTAGGTAGATACGTGCTTACGTACACACGACGCTGGCGTTCTTACCGTATTAAAAATGTGGATAAACGAAAAGAATGCGAGGCTGATGTGAGCGTTACGAATGGGATCAAGAAAGGGACGCTTAGATGGTTTGGGCATGTAGAGCGAATGAACGAAGAAAGGAGGGTGAAAGAATATATGATGCGAAAGTGAATGGAAGAAGAAGTCGAGGACGCCCGAGGAAGACATGTAAGTAAACATTTAGGTCCGGAATGGAATGTGAATATCCTGAAAGAATGTAATGCTGATGTAAGCGTAATGAATAGAATCAAGAAAGGGACGCTTAGATGGTTTGGGCATGTTACATGGACATTTGGGCAAGAGCGAATGAACGAAGAAAGGAGTATAAAAAAAATATATGATGCGAAAGTGAATGGAAGAAGAATTCGAGGACGCCCGAGGAAGACATGGCACAATCAAGTAAATCAAATACTTGAGTCGGGTCATGTGAAGAGTCAGCATAACAGAAGAGTATGTATGAGACGATGTATGAATGTGAATGAAGCAAGGAGTGTGTGCCAAGACGGAGTTATATGGCGGTTCGTCTTATCTGCCTACCCCTGCGGGGAAACAGCGTGATGGTTAGCTAGTTAGTTATTTCATTTCACGTTCTTGACGAGAATTGTACAAGTTTTGTGGTATTGTAGAAATTTTAGATAGTGCCAGGGAATATTTCTCCCTCTACCTGTGTCAATAATAATAATAATTGGAAAATTTGTAAAGCGCCGTTTTTGTGAAAAATCACCTCAATTTAATTCATTTCAAAATCTTTTCTACCCACCGAGCGGTGAGCGGGCTGCCTTTTGCTATTGTAGGGCTTTTTTTTCTTTATATATAAATATATACAAATGTTTGTAGTGAAATTTTGTAGACTGTGTTTTTTGTGTTTATAGCAGAGTAGAAGTTTTATAAAGGCATGGCTAATTACATTGTAAAGGACGGGGAATACATGAAATTGAATATTATATCAAATGGACTCCGTTTACCATCTGCCAGTTAATGGCAGCATTGTGGAATTCGCCTTGAATACAAAAAAAAACTTCCAATCAAACCGGGCGGAACTTAAAATAATTGATTCTTGATTTTTTTTATTGAATTTACATTCAATTATGTATTATACAAACATCAGAATGAGGTCGCTGTCTGTTTTTAGCCCAGGTAGAATCTGACAAACGAAAGAATGCGGCTGACGGGCTGATGCGCAGTAACGCATTTTGGTGGGGGGTTGGTAGGGGTAGAATAAAATATAATCACTTTACTTGAATTTATGAAGTATGATAATTAAACCTTTAACTAAAGATATTTAAGTACCGCACCGCAGTGCGATCTGAATAGGAATGCATGAGATGAAATAGATCGAGGGTAGAATAGAGAGTGGTAGTAATGGTCAACTTAAAGATCATAGTCCAACATGTGGTCTATGGGATAATGCATGTTCAAAAGAATTTTAGAAATCGATCTTTACAATACAATTTAAGAGACAGAAAGACATTAAAGGAAGCAATCAAGACATACAAAAGGACATCGGTATGAATGGTAAGTGACAGGGGGTAAATTGCACATGGGCGCAACTGGGTGGGCCATTGCACATATAAGTCAGACATTATGCAGTCCTGATATTCTTCATTGCGCTCCAGTTCAAAGTTCGACATTTAAAATAAAACTATTTTTTCGTTATGTTATGTGATGAATTAGTAGTCACTACTCGGTTTCGCACTGGTTTCAACACCCTTTAAATTGAAAAAAAAATAACAGCTTTTTGTTTTATTTTTAGACTTTATTTATATTTTTGAAAGCTCCATTGCTCATGATGGATTTGAGGTGAAAATAATTGCGTTGATCTAAAAATGCCTGTTGGAAAACTTTGTGCAAATTTCACGACACCAGAGCTCATCGTTTGAGAGTTTCGACTACGAGTGAAAACAATTGTTTTTTAGTTTCAAGATTTCAAATTATTTTAAATCCTTGCGGAATGCCACGATATCAAATTTCTTCATTTTATAATTGGACGTAGTTATGCAAAAAGCGTCCAACCCACGATTTGCCAAAATCGAATTTTACATATTTTCCTATAGATAAATATGGGATTTTTATCTGCTGAAAACTTGATAATTCAATATTTTACTAGTGCACATTGCAGATACTTGACTTAAATTGAAATTTAAAAACATTAAAATGTAGAATACACGGGGAACACAATTTTTTTTTTTATAAATTCTTTGGTTGATTATAAATTCTCTTTTTATAATAATTCTTATAAGGAAAAAAACACTGATATTCACTTTACAAATGCCGTAATATGCTTTTCTATCGTTATATTTTCAAACGCCTTTTTCTCAGTTTCAATTTTTTGGGGTTGGATGCTTTCTGCGTTACTACGTCCAATTATGATTGTTTATTGAGATTACACCAACGGTTCTGTATTTTTTTTAGAATTTATAGTAAAATAGTAGAAGAAGGTGCAAATTTCTACTTTTTATTAATTCAAGGCCAGCTTCAGATCCTTGCGGAATCCCACGATACACCGATCAAGTTTCTCCATAGTTTCTCAGGCCGTAGCAGCAATAATATGTATATCTGATAATGGTTCATATTCCGTGTACCGGATACGACCAGCCAAACACAGTCGTGAAATTATAGCTAGACGACCAGCCACCTCTAGCAGCCAGCCGCCATCTAGCGGGACGGGAGAAAGAGATGTGAGACGAGTCCACAAGGTCATTGGACAGAGACGGCACCGGAAACTAACAGGCTATCAGAGGGACGGGGAGGTGATACTGCCTCAGAGGGGATCGCTTGACCGCTCGCAGATATAGGCCCTACCGCCGATAGTTCCGCTGTGACCTCTCCCTCTTTCCTCATAAACGGCGCGTGTAACGAAAAGATAGGTTCTAACGAATCTGGCAGCGGTGAGACCGTAGTATTATTATCGATTACGATCTTTGATACTTAACTTTGATGAATGGACGCTAGATGGTATTTATTGATGTGAATCTGTTTATTACATGAATATAAAAGAGGTCTATTCCATTTTTGGTGATGTTAAAGTCTAAACTAGTTAATAATATTGCCAATAATGTACTCTAAATGAGAGTTTATTGGTTTGTTTCGATTTTTTGATAATTTTCCATTGGTATATCTAATTTTATGATGGGGGAATATTTTAATTTAATCTAACTGTAAAGCAGACTTCTGTTTGTATGGATTAAAAAAACGCTCGAACTGTGGACTATAATTGAACCTTTTCCGCATAAACTACGTAAATTAAAAAAAAAAATATTACCTACCATAAATCTGTCGTAAATATTTCAACATACGTAAAGTCGAAACGTGAAGAAGAAAACAGATGAAATTATTACTTTACAAAGCTGTAAATAATGTCATAAAACGCGGCGTTTCCTAATTAAACGTAATAAATATTTTACAACCTAGTAATTAAAATAATAATTTTCGTTTTTAGATAAATTAACGATTTTCCGTCAATGAATTTCCAACTAGAAATGGGCATCAATGAATGTACATATAATTATGTAGATTATCATAGGAATTTACTTGGGTGGCACTCACTTGCTGTAACTTTTTAAACATAAACAGCACACTTATTCAGTACTTCAACTGGGCGTACGTGGTACGTATTGGTTTATATCTGTTTTTCTAATAGTTTAATGTGTGTCGGGTTATGCCACACGGAGTTCCATGCCACTTCAACCGAGGGGCCGACGATTGACAGATCTCAGTGTGGGAAGAGAGTACACTGATCGGCTAATCCCATTAACTAAGACCAAGAAGTTTTGATTTATGCTAACAATATGTTTGATTGTTGTTTATTGAGATATAAATTATTTATAAAGTCAGCTCTTTTTTATGTCGATTTCGCAAGCGCGTGGGAGGTGCGTTTTAATAAAGGCACGAACTAGACGTTGTAGAATCTTTAATGATTTTGCTTAATCATTTTTTTGTAATTTGAGGCGAGGCTGGCAGTCTACAATGGAGAGAGGACTACAGTAGATTGGATGCAGTAAAATCTTGAGCGCTAGTGTAGTCAGGATTGATGATTGTTTCCTGACTGGGGCGTGGCCTAGGGCTAGGGTATTAATACATCCATTCATAGTACATTTCGACATAACGTTTTTGTTTATTTGTATAACCGCTTTTTCACAGTATTGTTAAAAACAAAAATGTAGGATATAAGCTTGGAGTAACAATGTATGGAGAGAGAGCTAATTCTCTTTACCCAACCTATACAAATTTGCGATAAATCACTTTCTTCTGGTTTTTAAGTCGTACACCATGAGAGAGAAAGAGACAACAAATATAATGCACCGCTTCTGTGTACTGTCACAATGATCTTGAACTCCTGGGTCACCGCGGGACGCCCACATTTTTTATTATGCCACTAAACTTGACACAACTAAACGGTTTTTTAGGTTATATGCTAAATTTTTGTTGAAAACAATACTGTGAAAAAGTGGTTATACGAATAAACAAAAACATTTTGTCGATATGTGCTATGAATGGATGTATAAATACCCTAACCTTAGTCTTAGCCACGCCCAGGTCCGCCGAGTCAGGTAAAAATCATTAAAACTGACTACACTGCCTTGGATAGATACCACTCTAAGGATATAACCTAAAAACCGTTGAGTTATGTCCTGTTATGTCGCATAACAAAACGTAGTGGACGGAGTCGCCGGAGACGCAGGAGACGCAAAACATGCTTACATACCTAAAGGCGGTGCTATATTGTGCAAGCACTTGTCTTATCTCTTTCTCTCTCACGGTTTACGACGTAAAAACCAGGAGAAAGTGATTTGTCGTAAATTTGTATAGGTTGGGTAAAAATATGTAGCTCTCTCTCCATATAAATTCTAAGAGTAAAATCCATGTTTAACCTGTTACTATTGAAGACATTCTAAAAATAACACAAAGCCGATGTATTTGAGACGAATGAAAAGATTGAGAAAGGAACGTTATGATACATGAATTCATTACACATCTTAAAACTTTTTTGTATATTGTCCGTGTACAAAATACAATGCGCGTGTACCACGAAGAAAATCTATAATGATAACCTCATTATCTCGCGTCAAAATCATTGCCAAAGCAAGAATAATTAGATTTATGACAAAGGCAACACCGTTTCACAAGTCCCGCGTTGATCTTGCGCTGGCTGATGATTAATCTGCGAAATGTTTTAATATCAAAACTGTAATACGATGCTGGTAGTTTGGCAAGTCCATGGCGTTTCCGATCATTCAGACAATGGCCAAATCTCGCCGTCGTTTGCCATGCGTTTTGTTTACAAATGTCCACACGGTAAAGAAGTTTAATATCCTCGCGTAGGCTTACTGCTGTTTTAACACTTATGATTCGTCGCTTGGAATAATTCAACGATCTAATAGATATAAATATAATGTGAACATTAGAAGTTCTGCTAAGATCAGGTTGAATAGTTGGCATAGGCTAGTCCACGTCATTATCACACGCATTTAAAACGTTTTTTTTTGTCTAGCTGTATATTGTTGTATCACGCACCAAAGAATCTATCAAATCAAAGTGGTAGAACATGTAACTACGTCTCATGACGTAGAATACATACAACTACAGCTTTGCATCTAACGTAAGCATTGCACGCAAATTAGAAAGGAAACTGAATGATACATTATGTGTAACACAATTAGTGTTAACATCCTTTGAAATACGAAATGATTCGATGTTATGTGTAACTTTGGAATGTAATCTGAAAACGTTTTTATAACAAACTAGCCTTTCCGTGTAAACCCTATCCTTTAGAAATAAGAAGACATTTATTGTAAGCTTATAATTTATTACTGTACATGTATGTTTTTCTAATAATTATTAAATGATGCTGTTAATATGTTGATTGGACACAATCCATCAATTAGGTTATTCCTCGGTAGTTCAGGTAGGTTTCATCGCGTTAATAACTTAAATCGTTGACCAGTTTCAACTAGAATATAGAGACAGTGGAACGGTGAACTTTAAAAAAATATTATATATTATCTAGAACCGAGTCAGAATGAAAACGGTTGATCAGTAACAAGTCGATACTGGAAAATTTATCGGATGTGATATAAGATACTCTCTCTTGTATATTCAGGTGTTACAACGAATATAACTTAGGACGATAATGTTGAGACGTAAAGATTGCAAAGTACACAACAAGCAAAGCACCCATAAATAGAATATCAACATTATATTGAAGTATAAGAGGTTAAAGCGAAGTCAGAAATGCAAACATGGTGTAGAAATATCATTAAATTGTGCCACAGAAATAAATTGGTTATATTTGCATATGAATAGTACTTATAGGTTAATTAAATAGAGTTAAGTGAACTCTGAGTGATGGAGTGTGATAAACTAGGAGATTTATTGACAGGTTGCACCAGGAAACACATGGATGCTAAATAAGATTTATTTGCGTCTATCAAAGCCCACATTGCGTCAATAATAACAGTTGTGAAAGTGTGAACAGAGCGAGGCTATAAAAACAGACAAGAGAAACATAAGTGGAACGATAAAAGACTACGTATGCATGGCTTTTGTACAAAAAGCAAAGGACCTTGTTGCGCGGTGGGAACAAGTTCAGACTGGTCAAGAAGGGATGCTGCTTCATCTCGGAGCGGCTAACAGCTAACAGCCAACTGGCTAACACTAACACAATCCCCACAGAATAGCATTACGAAGCAGAAGCATTTGGCCCGCGGCCCTTGGAAGAGCAGAGTGCGCCCGTTTCTCACGATCTGCCGGCTTCAACGACCATCATTTTTATCCCATCTGTTTTCTGCGTCGTTTTGTTACTGGGAGCACATCACATTGAATTTAACAATGTGCAACACACCGCGCACGCAAGATCGTACAAGACAGCCTCGCTCCACACAGACAGACGTGGCGTTTTACTCAATGTATCATCACCACCGCGTCTTCGCAGGTTCTAACGAATTATAATCGCCTACTGAAAGTGATTTACCAATAATCCGCAAAGTAACAGAGTTACACCCAGAAGTGTGGGTTTATTATTTCACGCAAGTAGGCTCTGTCATAACTTTACTGTCCTTAAATTTGTTGGAGTTTCACGAAATTACAAAAGTGTCGAAGGATGTCAAACAACGCTGTTTTGTTACACCATTACGATTATAATATTCTATTCACAACTTGGTACTGGGTATAATGTACGGATTGGAGTAAGTATTGATGTCAACTACACCTGAACTACGTTTCCATTTAGTTTTATAGCGGAATGAATGTCAATACCGAAGAGGAAATTATTTGAAATAGCTTTAAAGTTGTTCTTCCCACGCACACCTCGCAGCCATTACCGCCGAACGAGAATGTATGTATTTAATATTATACCGGCCAATTCATTAAGCTCGAAGGAACCTACCGATCTATCTGCCGGCGGGTTGGCACTGTTGGCAGCCTGGCCATATTTGGGATTATCTCGTGAATGTCGGACATTGATTGGCCAACGTTTTCGACATTCCGCATCACGTGCGAGCAGCCAAAAAACGATGACATTTTTTGCTTTAATCCCAAAATCCAGAGAAGGAGACGCTAACGAAAACACCAGCTTTAATTTAATGCATCGAAGAACTATACGTAGATAACGTACAATAATTGTGGTGGGATCAGGAGTGAGACATATTATTTTTTAATTATTAAACACTGTATTTATAGATTTGTTATTTTTTGTCTTTTTATAGCGGTTTTCACAAAACTAGGTCAGTTGTCGCTTGAGACCTGTTCTAAGGTGAACAATATCATAGAAAGTAAACCATATTACCTTGGTGTATAAAATATATACAAGGAACAACATTAACTATAAATAATATCCTTTGTGAGTACCTACGTCCGTACGAGTGCGAAATTTTTCATATTATTAAATTTAAATTCAAATCCCTACCTACCTAATAAAGTATCTACCTATAGTGTATTTCAGCAGGCATTATTCTATATTTGAAATGGGTGATATAATATTACGTCCCGTAACAACAATTAGTATAAAATAATGTTCTATGTTCCTGAGTAAAACCTTTCCAACATTAAAAATAAAATAAAATAGTTTTGAACATAGATAAACGATATATACTCGTATGGGGTTTTGATTGTGAGTTTTTTTTATTTTTTATTATCAAACATAATACGTAGTAGATAATATAAAACAGAGATTATACATTATAATGCAAAGTGTTATATTGATATATATATATATATATATATATTATTAAATCTAACATTTCATTATAAATTATAAAGGTGTACCCTCATAAAAAAGCTGTGCTTGTGTGTATGAGGGGGTGTTATTTATTTAGTTACTAATAATTTGCTGTAATGATTTTTCAAAAATATTTACTTTAAGTTTTCAGTGTAGCTTTTTAATTGTATTTTGAATTCTTTAAGATCACCATCAATCTTATTTTTTGAGTTGATTCGGTTCACGAGATATATTATTTTCTGCTGCCTATCTGCCTAGATTTGATAGCCATACAATTAGGTTACGTATATTTTTTAAGGTTAGGTTGTTGGGTGAATTAAATTTGCTGTCAAATGTGTTGTATATTTTGGCGTCAAATATAAATGGCTTCTTTAAGCAATGGCCGAAAGCATCTTTGGGACAGAGCCTTCCTCCCTGCCCAATCCCACTGTCTAAAGTCCACAATGATAATGTTGTATTTTAATTAATGATTACTTATTTTGGAGAGGCATTGAACCAAATATGCATAACAATTAACGCGTGTTTAATGTATCCAGTAGCTGCGGGCCGCAGCATCAGTTTTGAAATATCAATCAACAAGTGAATAAAATTGAAATTAACATTTATATTGGGTTTCTCAATGGAGTGATAGAAGCTCTCGACGGTGGCGGAAGCTGCGAGAGGTGTTAACATAATCGTAGGCCGTAGAAAGTAATCGTTTGATTCAATATTGGCCTTTAAAATGCTAATCTGACCATCTGATGTAACGTGGATCTCTGCCCGACAGAGAAATGACAATTAAAACTGGTTTCTAATTCATTTTCAGTAGGATAGTAGTTGCAATTTTAACATAACCCTTTAGCACTTGAAGTATACTGTCAGTGTTGCCACTAGCGTTGTGACAGCTTTGAAAGAACTACGTCTTTTGGCAACAGTTCCTACTTCATTCATTGTTCATTGAACAAATACTTCAATTGAAGTCGGTAGTTTATTTTAGCGTTCATTAATTTCAATAACTTCATTTCATCGAACAAATACTTCAATTGAAGTTGGTAGTTCGTTTTACCTTCATTCATTTCATTAACTTCATTTCATTGACAAAAATACTTCAATTGAAGCCGGTAATTCATTTTAGCGTTCATTAATTTCATTGAAAGAACTAATTCAATTTGCAGCAGTACAGTTGCGAAGGTGAACTTTATTTTGGCGAAGAAACCGGTTCCAGTTCTTTTCACTTTCTAAACTCCACCTACTAGCATGTGCTTTTTCGGCGAGGAACCGGTTCCAAAAAGAACGGAACAAATAACCGAATAAATTCAAATCCCCTTTTTTGCGAGTTCGACTTCAATTGAAGTGTTCACTTCGAAGGGTTCATTTTAAAGATCTAACAATTCGTGAAGCATTCACAAAACATTGAAGTTTTTCCCAACGCTAGTTGCCACTCACTTTAATTATAATACCAATTGTTGCAAAACTTAAATAACGTTATTTAGAATCATGAACGAGATTCTGTGCTATCTAAAATTTTGATGTGGCATTCTCAAAATTTAAATACATTCGCTGCATGTTAATTTAGAATCATAATTGATTTTGGAGTTTTATAATTTTTTTAAATGAAAAAAATCTATCTAAAATTGGTTGATTTTGTTTGTTTTGCCTTCACTAAGGACAATCTCACTGAAGAGAAAACCCGAAAAAAATTAAAGCATTTGTTATGAATGCATAGCCTTTAGTATTCCGAGCGTCTATATCTGAGACGAGTCGGTATGCTCTCTCAGAAAGGCCTGTTATTTCATTCATAGCAAAACTTGTGGCCAATTCTCATGTGAACCATCGTATGACATCGGCGCTGACACAATACCAAGTTGAAAGATGCAATAGAGCGAAGGTTCTGGCATTAATAATAATAATAATTGGCTGATTTATATAGCGCCGTTTTCGTGACAGAAATATCACCTCAATGGCGCTTTACGACATAATATTAAAACTAAGACTTAATATATTACCTTATGCCTAATACTTATGACTGGTGACTTTCAACTGACAATGGTTATTTCCCGTGCTGTCGGACCTAGGGTGAAAAAGAATGGAGTAAGCAATAGTTAACTAAGTATGACACTCGGACTGAGTGATCGAAGCTCTAGTGAAGCAGTTTGACATTATTGTGGCATTATTCTTCTTGTTGGCAAAACTCTTCCATTCACAAGTCTACAAATTAATTTAACATTAAGTCTTACCAAATTGACATTTTTAACTCAACTACACATGATATCAAACATAAATCCATGACCCGACTGCACTTAAACTAGATCACTGAAACTAACCTACCATCTGCTCCCTTCCTTCTTCCCTTTATCCCGTTCCCATGTTCCCTTCCACCTTCCTCTCCCCCCACCAACTTAGTTAAATTACTAAATTTAAACTGCATATTGTCACACTTTATTTATAATATTTCTCATCAGCAGAGGAACATTTGTAATTGGCATGATTTGTTATTTTTATCCAAGTACGTATAGGCATAAATTATCTTTGCGATAAAAATATAGACACGTTGTAGCGCTCTCAAAGTGGCAAGCAAAAACCACGCTAGTTGGTGTGCTCGGTGTTTAAAATGATTTAGTACTAAACTATCACGCGTCGCTTGAGGTCGTTTACTATTTCTTATCAAATAACAAAAATAAGTGCCAAAATGCCCTCGTGTGTGATGAGGAAGTGTTTCAATTACGCTGCAAAGACTACTAAAGAGCAAAGGAATAACATTTCATTTCTAAGTACGCGCAAATTACTGCAAATCACGTATTATTTTAGACAACACAACTATCTCCATTGTTGACCAACATCATGACGTCTTCGCGTAAGCGAGTTAGCGAAGTGCTATCTCATTCTGTCCGATCGTACATCTGTTTCGTTCATACACACATATTCTATGAATGTCTATCTTTGTCATACATGATGGTACATGACCGATATTTGAATGATGAATTTACTGGTAACGCAAGTGTGTTTGTTACTTGCCACATTCTGTGTTAATATTCTAAGGCTATAACGTGTCCATATATTTGTCACGTCATTGGGCTCGGTCGCGTACGGTGAATTTAAAAATAATATATTTGTTAAATCATGATGACACTGTTATACGAAAACAACGTTTTGCAGGGAATAAATAAGCCAAATCAAACACAATTTCCGCATCTGATTATTTCTTCGAGCAGAGGCTTTTTGTCGAGTCTGTCTGTCATTGATATTCTGTTCCGCCGACAAGTGAATAACTCCTTCTCCTTGTAGGCGGAACTGCATTCTTCGATAGATTTTCTCAATACGTCAGACACTATCATTAGATTAGGCATATTAACATGAACCGGCAGTTTAACGTAAGCATTTCTGTATTTTATACTGGGCTTTGATTTTAATCTGGCATCAAACAAAGTGGCGCGGAATAAAGATGTTTACATCATCTGAGAATTGCCACAGAGATGGAAATTTCAAAAAGTTATATAACTTTATCAAATACTTATTGTGGGCAGTGGATTTCAGAATTATTCAGAAAGTTATTGCTTTGTGGAATGCAAAATACAATGGGATCTACAGCATTCATGAAACTTGTAAATACGAGTATGTATCAGTAAACATTTAAACGTTCAACAAGTATACAACTAGAAGTCAGCCCGTCCTGAGACATTGTTTGAGTCTAGGTGAGAAGAAGTTACTGTTTTCAACGTGTACCTACTATTTATACCTAGTATGAGAGAAATATTTTATCAATTTAAATCGTATTTTAAAGGAAATCTATTTCGTTTCAAATTCATTAATTCGTTGTGTTTATAGTTAACTTTAGACACAAATCCGTGCCTTTTTTATTGGTAACTAACTAACCATCACGCCGTTTCTCCGCAGGGGTAGGCAGAGAGGACGGACCGCCATATAACTCTGTCTTGGCACACACTCCTTGCTTCATTTGCATTCATACATCGTCTCATACATACTCTTCTGTTATTCTGACTCTTCACATGACCCGGTTCAAGTATTTGATTTGCTTGATCGTGATTACATTGGTAGTAGCCTCAAATATTTATTTATTTAATTGTTAACAGTGGGCTTTAACATAAAGTAAGTACACTTAACAGTGATACAAGTAAAATTTATTTGCATATAAATTATTGAAATAATACCAATAATCTTTAACGTAAATATGAAACTGAAAAAATAACGGTCGCGACCGAGTCTCGAACTCGGACCCCTACTCTATCCGGGTGTAACGCTTCTGCCAATTGAGCCACCGAGACCTTATAAGAAACCGGCATTTTTAATCGATCTCACACTTTAATTTAAAATTATTGATACATATTATTTTGAAATTATTTGCTTAACATGTATTTCGTACATTGTATTTGTTTGATTGGATTAAAATTAATACTGATTGAAGATATTAGATATTAAAGCCTTCTTGTATCTACGTTATGTGCAATTAAATACATCATCCACCTCTGCGTACGTGTTACCAACTACGTGCAAACACTGCAAACTAGCTACTAGAAAGACTCAGTCCTGGTTCATTAAATTAGGACAATCTATAAATACCAGCCTTGGGAAAAACTTCAATGTTTTGTGAATGCTTCACGAATTGCTAGTTCTTTAAAATGAACACTTCAATTGAAGTCGAACTCGCTAAAAAGAGATATGAATTTATCCGGTTATTTGTTCAGATCTTTTTAGAACCGGTGCCTTGCCGAAAAAGCACGTACTAGTCGGTAGCGCTTTGAAAGTGGAAAGAACTGGAACTGGTTCCTCGCCAAAAATCACGTACTAGTCGATAGCGCTTTGAAAGTGGAAAGAACTGGAGCTGGTTGCTCGCTATTAGATCAATACTTTGAAATCGGACTATGAAGTACTTCTTTCTGGAACGCAAAATGAAGTAACGACTTCATTTGAAGTATTTGTTCAATGAATGAACGCTAAAATGAAGTACCAACTTCAATTTGAAGTATTTGTTCAATGAACAATGAATGAAGTAGGAACTGTTGCCAAAAGAAGTAGTTCTTTCAAAGCGGTCACAGCGCTGATAAATACCATTGCCAGTTTTATAAATGTTAAAAAGAAAGTTCCTTTTATACTGTATCCCGAGTGTTAATGGCGTCCATTCACCAACAATCCCTCAGCAACTCGAAGGCAAAGAGTAGTAGTATAATAACGAAACAATAATAATTATTCCTAAAGGTCGCAGCCGGCCTCCGTATAAGGCCCCCACCTGTCCCCACCTGCCCCCACCTGCCAGAGGGGCCGCGGGCGCCCACGGTTCGGGAGCGCAGAGTCACACTGCTTCATTATTCCATCATTCACCGTATTCTGCGTTGAAGTCGGAAGTGGTGCTGGTAACGTGGACGGCCGAGAGCACACCTGGCGCCTTCTCGGTTGGCGACGGTCATCGGGCACCAGGTGGAAGGCATCACCGCCGGTTTGGCGACGGATTTCGCTAGATATTGCCAGCGAAAATTGCGACAAGGAAACCCCAAAAATATGAAACTTGATTTATGAAAATGCGTTTAAAAATATGACCATAAAGAAACATCAATATGCGTAATCGGCATTTGTAAAGTTAATATCAGTTTTTTTTTTCTTCTTTATGAGCATTATTATAAATAAGTAATTTACAATCTACCAACGTGTTTATTAAAAACAAAAAGCATTTCTAATGTTATCCTACATTTTATTATGTCTTTTAAACTTCAATTAAAGTCAAATATCTGCAATGTGCGTTAGTAAAAAAAATATTCCTCAAAAATCTCGTATTTATATTTAGGAAAACCTTGGAGAAACATGTTTTCAGCAGATAGAAATCTCGTATTTATATATAGGAAAACCTTGGAGCAACAATGCGATAAATCACTTTCTCCGGGTTTTTACGTCGTACACCATGATAAAGAAAGAGACAACAAATATAATACTCCGCTTCTATGTACTGTCACAATGATCTTGGGCTCCTGGGTCACCGCGGGACTCCGCCCACATTTTTTATTATGCCACTAAACTTGACACAGCTAAACGGTTTTTCAGGTTAGATTCTATATTTTTGTTGATAACAATACTGTGAAAAAGTGGTTATACGAATAAACAAACACATTATGTCGATATGTGATATGAATGGATGTATAAATACCCTAGCCTTAGTCTTAGCCACGCCCAGGTCCGCCGAGTCAGGTAAATATCATCAAAAACTGACTACACTGCCTTGGATTTATTAAAATTTGTTGAATATACCGTTTCTGAGTGAAAATGCCGTCATTATCTCTCTGGTGAGATACTACCAATCGGATTCGAAAAGTGCACGGAAAGGGCTTTAGCTATGTTCAGAGACCAGCTATTTAAGTAGACAGATATTTTTCAAGCGTTCTTCAACCATTATATTATTTATATTCCCTCTGTACGTAAGCCATAGTTCGATTCGCCCCCGGTAGATGGCACATTGTGCGGTATCACATTCAAATTGTGAGTGGAGTAGGGTTTATATAATTATAGTTACTAAGTATGATTCTTTATTTTAAGTTAGATTGGGATTTGACCTGCAATCAAAATATCATAAAGTTTAAATCTCTGTATTGAAGCATTGATTCTCATGAAATAGATTTTTATTACGAGTAAAGTATAGCGTAATTTTATCAAACCGTTACGTTGAATTACCAATTTAAATCGTTCGGCTGAGAATCGACCTTGAATTCTATCATTGAATGGAACGAATCGTTGAATTGATAGTGAAATTGATTTAATTTGTAACAAAAAAAGTATCCAATGTATTATTATTTTTTTTTTTTACATGAATACCGCACAAGAGTCTCAACTGCTCCCAACCGTCTAGAGCCAGTGAGACTATGGCATCCCCAAATTGGGTATGTTGTGAGGCTGAAGGTAGTGGGGAGGGGAAGGAGATCGGGAAGAGGAAGGTTGGGAAGTACCTGGCTATTCAGATCTGGTCACCAAACACGGCTTAAGCCATTTCAAGCAACGTTTCGATTCTGAATGGTGGTCTTTCACCAGGGCGATACTTAGAGTATCTACCACTCTGGAACGTGCCGCAAATATACTTGTTATTATTTTTATATGAATTGAATGTGTTATGCCACATATTAATTAAATAAAAGTTATTGGCGCACGCCGGGTTTGAACCCGCGACCTTTGGATTCGTAGTCGAGCGTCTTACCACTCGACCATGGAGGCCGTCAAAATGCCATATTAATGCCACTTGATATAAATTTTAAGATGAAATGAAACTAACGTTTGGACGAATTTTAATTTAAATAATTTGAATCAATGTAGATCAAAATGAATTCAGTCAGATCATACAAAAGTAGAATTCAACAAAGTATCAATAGACAAGTCCCTATAACTGAATTTTATGTTAAATATCGGTTAAGATTACTACGTCTATTATGTCAACCTCATTATTTATTGATTATCTTTATTTTGGATTATTTTGTCACACACCAACCAAGAGTGATAGATACTAGATAGATAATCGCCCTGGGGAAAGACCAGAGTCGAACCGTTGCTTGATTAAAATGGCTTTAGCCGTGTTTGCGACCAGATTTAAATATCCAGGTATTTTCCAACCTTCCTCTTTCCCTCCCCACTACCTTCAGCCTCACAACATACCCCAATTGGGGATGCCATAGTCCCACTGGCTCTAGGAGCAGTCGGGACTCTTGTGCGGTATTCACTATAAAAAATACATTTAAAAAGTAACTTTTACCGCTATAATATACTTTTTTCACATATTGTAACTTATTTAACTACTACTTTATATTAAATCTTTATAGGAACACTTCAACATCAATCTTTTGGTATTCTAAATGTTATAAGATTAAGATTATATACAGGTAGTTTACCATTTTTTTTCTTTGCTCCTTCTCAACAGTATGGGAAAGATCACTGGAAGAAGTAAAAATCAAAGTAAAGATAGCAAATATTCAAAATTTGACGAAAGAGAGTTAGATAATGATAATCAATAATGCATCTTCTATTTTTTTATCTAGACACAAGATGCTGCGTGATATGTCTATAGTTCACCACGTGTCCAGGTGGACAACAAATAAACAGAAACAATGCTCCTCTAATCTGTCCAACTGGTTAACACAAAGAGGAAACTCTGAGACCCAAGACTGAAGATGGTAATAATTATGGTAAATGGGGTCTCGCGTGTTTGAGAGTCACTTCAGAAGAATATTACACGTTACCCCTAGCATTACGCCTAACGTCCCATCTCCCACCATAGCATTAGGGACTAAATCCCTGTACCACACTAGCCTAAGTGAGCTTTGAGGGAATAAACAAAAAGGCTTGAGAAGGTGAGTATAATGCATAGGTACACACTTGTAGTAGGAATATATATGGAGAGAGAACTAAATATTTTTACCCAACTTATACAAATATGCGATAAATCCCTTTCTCCGGGTTTTTATGTCGTATACTATGAGAAAGAAAGAGACAAGAAAAGCCTTCACATAATATTGCAGCACTTTTAAGGATGTAAGAATGTTATATTATTAATGTTTTATTACTTTATTTTTCTCCGTTCGCGCTAACTTCACATCATCGAGTCGGATAACTTACGTCAACGGATTTTGAGGTTATTTCCTATATTTGTGTTGTTAAAAAACTTTCAGTGATTTTAAAAATAAATCAAACATGATCGTAATATGTGTTATGTATGAATGTTCAAATAAGACCAAACAAAGATTATGAAACATCACTTTTCAGAGGTATTTCAACAGTTTTAAATATTTTTTACCGAACTTTAGTGTTTTCACATTTTTAATGATATAAAGACGTAAAATCAACAAAAAGCTTTCATCATTATTTAGGCAAACCTTCTGTTACTAGTGTTTGTGTGATATTTTGACTTCATAAATCATTTTAAAGGTGTATTGATAATGTTTTGTTTAATGTGTTCAAATATGTTTATTAAAAATATCCGAATTCTATGTGGGCGGTAACTAATAGGCTATCCAACATCCTTTAATATATCTTTGTCTTTTTTTATCGAGTCAGTATAAAGTCAAGCGACCTGACTGCACTGTTTCGCAAAGGTACCTCTCCATATATTCTTACTCCAAGGGTACACAGGATCAGGACGTGTAGTTCCAGGAAACATGTACGTACATTAAGTAAGACGAGATGGGAGTACGTTTTTTTAATATCCCGCGTACACTGTTTGTTTTTTTTTGTTGGTTCCTTCAAGTATACTTTTAACTTGTAATAAACACGATTTCAGTAATTTAAGTGAAAATACAATGAGCTCCACAATATCACGATTTCAAATTACCGGTATTTAAAGGAGGCTTTTTTCTTCACACTTCAAACATAACGTGATGATCAAATGCATGTTATTAAGTCCCAGCTTATGGGAGAGTCCACAGTTTACGTAAAAATCTCACGTTTTTTTTGTAATGTTTGTTTTTATTGATGCGGTATATTTTTAATACGGCAAGTTTTTTAATCGTATAACATGATATTTTTACTATCAACGCGTTGTAACTGAATACAGTCAACGATTAAAGTACAACCAATAAATTGACGTTATTTCAAATCGTGTGAGGAAAATATTAAAAGTGTGAAATAACACACTTATTGTTTTTTTTTAAATTGAAATTAAAACGTTTTATTACGGATGGGAGGGGAAAACTCCGCGTTGAAATCCAATCGATTTGAGGTAAACATACTTTAGTTACGTGTCAGAAGATAAGTTTATCAATTTATTGAGGATAGAGAAATAATATCATTAATATTTTACATTGTGGTAAAAAAATACACCCACGGCAGCTTTCACGCTTAACAAATCTCTTTGTAGCGGAGATTCACTCTCGCTTAGCGGTAAATTAAAAGTTAAGCTAAACAATTTTCATGAATCATTCTCCGCTAAGCGTTGCTGAAAATGACGCGACGTCAGAGTTTGCGGCTTAAATCAAAATTGATGAAAAAATCAACATTTTTCGTTTAGATACTCATTTAAGGATGTAAAATAAAACGTGTAATCATAATAAGTGCAGCAGTAATGAATTTTAAATGAATTATTTACAAGTTTAATTTGGTCCGGAATGAATCAAACCTTTGCTAAGGTTTCCTCCTAAGAGTAAATTTGAATGTAATCTAACGTTCGCTCAGTTCTGATTGGTGAAATAAGCAGCATTTTTGACATTAGTACGAAGCATTGCGTGACTTAACCCAATCGATTGAATTATCAAATTAAAATTATGATGTGGTCAATATTTGAAATATAAGAAAGAAAACATTTATAGAAAATTAATTTTGTAACTGATAGTTAGTGGTGGAATTCTATTTGAATATAAATTTTTAATAACAAAATCCTTCAAAACTTATTTTCACTAAATTTGTTTTTGACTGGAATGGTTTCGCCTTGTAGCGGGCATCTTCAGACTATTGCAATGTAGAGTGAATTCTGCGTTTTATTTAACATTTATGTCCGAAATGGACGCTCTTGGTTCTATATAATATTGAACTCTACAATATTGAACTGTACAATGTTGAACTATACAATATTGAACAATATTATAGATACTATACAATATTGAACAATATTATAGATACTGTACAATATTTGAACTATGTAATATTATAACTAACTAACCTTCACCCCGTTTCTCCGCAGGGGTAGGCAGAGAGGACGGACCGCCATACAACTCTGTCTTGGAACACACTCCTTACTTCGTTCACATTCATACATCGTCTCAAACATACTCTTCTGTTATTCTGACTCTTCACCATGTGCCATGTCTTCCTCGGGCGTCCTCGACTTCTTCTTCCATTCACTTTCGCATAATATTTTTTTACACTCCTTTCTTCATTCATTCGCTCTTGCTCAAATGTACATGTAACATGCCCAAACCATCTAAGCGTCCTTTCTTGATCCTATTCATTACGCTTACATCAGCATTACATTATTTCAGGATATTCACATTCCATTCCGGACCTAAATGTTACACATACCACATAATTCACTTTCAATTTATTTATTTATTTTATTTTTAGTACATACAACAGGCATGATGCCCAAAACATATATACACGAGTGGTTATTTAATTAGAATATTTAACAACAGTAGGTAATTATGTAAAAGTTTATGAAAAATTCAAAAGTAAATGAATAACAAACAGAAGCAAATGAATAATATTATACAAGGTAGAACATGAGTAAATGGATTATTGGCACCTGTACTGAAGAGATGTCTATTAGCCGTTTGGTACTTGGTACTTCATAATTTGTAGCAATCTGTAGATGCCCGTTACAATGTGAAACCGATCCGGTCAAAAAAGTGGAAATAAGTTACAAAATGTTTTTAAAAAAAACGAAAATTCATATTAATACATTGATAAGGTTCATGTCTTGAAATAACAATATATGAAGGCGATAATAACTTGCGATAAATCACTTTTTCCGGGTTTTTACGTCGTACACCATGAGAGAGAAAGAGACAACAAATTTCATAGACCGCTTCTATATTCTGTAAGGATGATCTTAAGGTGCTGGTTCACCGCGGGACTCCGCCCACATTTTTTTATTATGCCACTAAACTTGATACAACTAAACGGTTTTTAGGTTATATGCTATATTTTTGTTGATAAAAATACTGTGAAAAAGTGGCCATACGAATAAACAAAAACATTATGTCGATATGTGATATGAATGGATGTATAAATACCCTATCCTTAGTCTTAGCCACGCCCAGGTCCGCCGAGTCAGGTTAAAACTTGGTTGAAATCATCATAAACTGACTTCTCTGCCTTGGATAGATACTACTCTATGTACTCTAAGGTTCGTGTCTAGTTCTAGGTTTCAACACCAGGGTGGTATTTTAATCACGTACAACATGTGGCACTTACTGCAAGTGAATCAGCTACACGTGTTCAGCGCCGATGCAAAGCAGAGGATATTGTATTCAATAAGTAAGATATTTGCATGACGCATCCGATTTTGCCCGAGACGAGAGAAATTAGCTGGCTTTGTTAGAATTCGGCCAGAAGAAGTCTTGGGAAGATTAAAAAAACTTGATCCAGGGGCAGAAAACTACCCACATATTGTCAAAGAAATAATTTGTAAATAATATATCGTCATTTTGGCAAGTTTACACCAGAGCGCTTTGAAGTTTTTTTGTTTGTTTTACAGTAAAATGCATTAGTCTTCAGTACCAGGTTAGATTTGAAAAAAAAAAGTTTACTCAATGCTCTCACTGAGTTACCTGAAGCGACAAAAAGCTAAAACAGTTCCAAACTTGTGTCGCTTGAGTCAAGCCTTCTCCCAAATAGTAAATGTATTTTGGATGGCTGAATGGCCATAAAATATAAACTAGGAATTCATATAAAGTAGAAATTAAGATTTGTACAGCGCGCTTGAGATGATTTTTTTTACAAAAACAACGCTATGGAAATTATCCAAATATTATTATCATTATTTATTATTAAAAGTCTTCAGAATCAAACAACAGTCAGAGCATTTAATGCAGAAAAAAAACTTATAAAACTGCATGTTTAATTCATTTCTGACCAAAATGTCGCTAAAGCCCTTTTGCCTGTTCAGCGACGATATATATATATATGCAGTTGGAACTCCTGTGCGGTATTCACTATATATATATATAGTGAATACCCCACAGGAGTCCCAACTGCTCCCCAACCGCCTAGAGCCAGTGAAACAATGGCATCCCCTATTGGAGTATGTTGTGAGGCTGAAGGAAGTGGGAAGGAGATGAAGATGAGGAAGGTCAGAAGGTACCTAGCTATTCAGATCTGGTCACAAAACACGGCTAAAGCCATTTCCAGCAACGTTCCGATTCTAAATGGCGGTCTTTCACCAATCGAAACGTTGCTTATAATGGCTTTAGCCGTGTTTGGTGACCTGATCTGAATAGCCAGATACTTCCCAACCTGCTATTCTCCATTTTCTACTCTTTCGCAGTACCACTAACCTCACAACATGCCCCGATTGGAGATGCCATAGTCCCACTGACTCCAGACAAAAAGAAAAACTTAAGAGTAATACTTAGTAATAAATAGTTTATTTCCAAGGTTCCGAACTTCTGACCCGGTCGGGTCGTTCTTTAATTCCCATCAGCACAGTGGCGTACCCTGTCCCGGTCCCACGCCCCCCCTCCCGCCCCTCCCGCCCCTCCCGCCTCTTCCACTCGCCAGACAGACGCACACAGGAAACCATTAGCAGAGACCCAAACCCAAGACCCCAAAGGACCAATCCTCAAATCTGCATAATTATATGCCGGACTCCAATGCCCGAGGAATCCGAACGATCCGACCCAACCTTCCCTAATTTGGCACATTTCATTCCAGAGTCCAAGACGACCAACCTCAAGACACACATTTAATCTAATAGTATTGATACGCTAAGCCGTCTTCTGTGCACAATTCGTTAGATCGCTAATGTCTGTAAAAACAATACTGATAATTTTCGCTCATGCGTAAAAAAGTTTGAAATTTTATTCCGATTGCGCTACTTCACGATTTACTTACCATGTCCCTTTTGACGTGTGTGTCGAGACTAAACTAGTTAAAGATTAACAGCAATAAAAGTAACTTACCATCTAACCATCACGCCGTTTCCCATCAGGAGTAGGCCGAGAAGATGGACCGCCATACAACTCTGTCTTGGCACACACTCCTTGCTTCATTCACATTCATTTTTTAAATTTTATAGTTAATACCGCATAAGAGTCCCAACTGCTCCCAACCGTCTAGAGCCAGAGAGACTATGGCATCCCCAACTGGGGTATGTTATGAGGATGAAGGTAGTTGGGTTAGGAAGGAGGTGAGGAAGAGGAAGGTTGGAAAGTACCTGGCTATTCAAATCTGGTCACCAAACACGGCTAAAGCCATTTCAAGCAACGTTTCGATTTTGAATGGTGGTCTTTCACTAGGGCGATGCTTAGAGTATCTACCATACCACGCATATACGCACGCATTATATTAATTAAATGTGTTCTGACATATTAATTGAATAAATTTTATTTGGGCTCGCTGGGTTTGAACCCACGAGCTCTAGATTCGTAGTCGAGCGTCTTACCACTCAAAATACATCGTCTCACACATACTCTTTTGTTATTCTGTAGACTCTTCACATGGCCCGATTCACTTGATCGTGCCATGTCTTCCTCGGACGTCTCCGACTTCTTCTCTCATTCACTTTCGCATTATATATTTTTTTTCGCTCCCCTTTCTTCGTCCATCCGTTCTACATGCCCGAACCATATAAGCGTCCCTTTCATGACCCTATTCATTACGCTTACATCAGCCTTGCATTCTTTCCTACAAAAGTAACTTTATAATTAATCATTACCTCGCAGTGTGATGCTTTAATTTTTTTATAATCTACGCTTTTTTTCATGATTTATGATAACGATTATTATTTTTTTTTTTTTTGTTATTATTATTGTTATATTAGGTTTGGTAATATAGTGTGAAGCTCACTCGAGGTGAACTGTCACAAAACTGCGCTATGTAAATTTACTATTATCATTATTATGTGCGCTCCGCTTACTTAAAATTACTAACGTGTTAGGGTTGCATTAGAACATATCAAACTATCAAAAGGGCTGAAGCGCCATTTCGGGAAGTTTACACCAGAGCACTTTGAAGTGTTTCTTGTTTTACAATAAAAATCATAAGCCTTCTGTACCTGGTTGGAATTTGAAAAAAAAAGTTAACTCAATTTTTTTTCAATTAGAAAGAAAGACAAACACTCCCGGGTTACGAATAACCTGACGATATTTGAAAAACTCCTACTGCCATCATAAGAAGCGGAAGATGTTGCTTGTGCAATGATGGAGGACTTAGCCAGCACAGGAATTGAACGCACGACGCCCGGGTGGGAATCCGACGCGTTTGTCCACTCAGCTACCAATAGTCCCCTACCTGTGTCGCTTGAGTCAAGCTTCCTCCCAAATGGTAAATATATTTTAGATGGCTGAAGGGCCACAAAAATCTTTAGAATCAAACGAGAGTCAGAGCATTCGATGCAGATTTTTTAAAATAAAAATTGCATATTTAACTCAATTTTGACCAAAGGGTCGCTTAAGCTCTTTTGCCTTTCCAGCGACGATAGGTAAATAAGTAAAGCCATGCGACATTTGACATGTTTGATTTAATGTAAATATTTAAATATAAGAATTATAATCAACAGATATTACGCACATAAACAAATGTATAATGTTTATTTTGCGAAATGAAACAAGTTAGTCAGTGAATAATAATTTGAAAATCAATTATTATTGTTTTTGAAAAACCGCATCGTAACCACACACAAACAATAAAAAAATTAACCTACAAAATGCACGTTTAAATTCTAAACACCAAGCACACTTTATAATAATTTATTAAAATAAAGTTTTGGTCAGTAGTAATCATATTGGGAAGGGTCTCAATTTTAAATGCAGGACTACCCTTTTTAGATATCCTGGGAAGCGTTTCGTAAAACAATAACTCAATTCCTGTAATTATGTTGTTCGGATATTTGCTAGGCTATCATTAGGTAGGACGAAGAATTTCATCTGTGCGTGATTAATAATAAATTCTGTGCAATTTATTAGCGCTATTTGAGTAGATTAGAAATAATAGATTAAAAAAAAAATAGGAGCACTTGAAATAAAGAAAGCCATTAAAATTAATAGTAATATTCTTAATAATCAGGTAAATTTGTCTAGTAGTCCAATATTAGGTATATTTCCTGTAAACTCATAAAATTTATCATTATTCTTTAATCAATTTCTCAGTTGACGTTTTGTCTCTTTCAATTCATTTTATCTGTATCTTTATTAATGTTCCTTTGTTATAATTTAAATGTTGTTTTATTGTTTTCTCATTGTTTTGTTATTTTATTTTATATTTTGTTCTCCCTCTGTATGTATATAAATCGCACAATTTGTATTTTTTGTTTAGTTTAATTTTGTACCCTGATGAAGCTTAGGCTAAGCGAAACAGGTCGGCCATAAAAAAATAATGAATATTCGTGGTCTTATACAAAGTATTTTTTTCGTTTCTAGAAATAATAGAGATTGAAGACACGATGGAAAGTAGAAGAAATCATACGCATAGAAACAGGGCAATTATTAAAGAAGAGCCTGACTTTGTTAAGAAAATATGCGATGACACGGAATGATTGGCTCGATTCCTAGAAAGTCCATTGAAAGAATTTGAATGGCCCAAGCAAATGAGCTTGGAGTGAATATGGTTTTCGTTCAGAATTTATCTTACACTCGGTCATCAGGCAGCGAACAATAGATATAAAAAAGCTAAATTCTCGCATCCTCAGCTCTCCGAATTGAACCCTTCAGAGGGCACTGCCCGTAATAACAGGGGCAATTAATTACAATAACATGTATAGATCAGATCGGCCCGAGAGATTAGAGTTTATTTAGCCCTCGGGCTGTCCAGGACCGTCATCAGAGGACCCGAGCAGGCAAGGGTAATTTATGAAGATCCCTGCAATGATCCCTGCCAGGAACTAAGTATTATGTTTACACGGGTACACCGAGCGGACTTACACGTGTTCCAGGTCTAATTCTCCACCTGGGTGCAAGACAAGAGCCTTCACCGTTAGAGTACCAACAAAAAGAGAATAAACGAATTGATTGCGGAGGTGTGATCTGGGATAGGTGTGATGCAGTCAAGAAACGATTATAAACATATTAGGCCGGCACAATGCATTAGAGCAACAGCTTTAAAGTAAATAAAACGACTGGTTTTCAAATAAAACACGACTTAGGAAAGACACGAACGCATCTTTTATAGAGTGTATTAAAAAAAAATGGTCGATTGAAAGCAATTTGGTGGTGATTATGGTCAATTTATTTGTTGTTTGATTCCCAGATCATTGGGTTGTCAGTTACATATCAGAGTTTCGGGCTATTAATAATAAACAGTCTTAAGGATGTAACGCGTGTTTGCCAGAGTCTGTTGTGATACTGGCATCCACCTGAAGGTCGGTAGTTGGTAGTTATGCACACAGCCCCGAGCAGAAAACCGTTCGTATCGTGATTCAGGGCGTAGTTATACATTTGTTTTTCATGAACCATTGGGCAGTAACGAACCGTTTGCTCCTAATTCTTAGATCACGAGCTTGTACACTAGCAAACACTGCTTCGGCACCTGGCCTCAGTAATACGCTGGCCGGTAATAGTCATTAAACACACTTGTAGGAAAGCGTTACACCTAAGGTTGGTGGTAAGTTCATTTACATGAGGTCACAATATCATAACACAACCGCAGAAGAAAACAGTAGAACTAGGAAACAGAACGCAGAGAGCATTTTGTCAGAAACAATTAAACAAAGAGCCGATAAAACAATGAGTCTGTTAACTGGAACACGAAAGTAAACACACAACGATATGATGAAACATTCAATAAGATAATACGACAAACAATACTATAATAAATTGTATTCAACTCGAAAGTGACACAATTTAGTTGATAACGTAAGGTACAAGGAGATTGATTATTAAATTAATTGAATTATAGAAGAGGCGTTCTTAAAATTAATACAACAAACAATCAGTTATTGGTTTGTCAATTCGGCACCACCTTCTATTAAAAGAAACATCAACATGTCCATCTGATAGTATTAATACGCTAAGCCGTCTTCTGTACATGATTCGTTAGATCGCCGTGTGGGGCGCTAATGTCTGCAAAAACCATACTGGCAATTTTTGCTCATACGTAAAAAAGTTTGAAATTTTATTCCGGTTGCGCCACTTCACGATTTACTCATCATGTTTCTTTTGACGTGTGTGTCAAGACTAAACTAGTATTAATGAATATTATAATATACGTGAGGCATTACACACATTTAAATGCTCTACATACAGTACCGCTCCAATTACCAATCAATTCGGCTGCCAACCAGCAGCGAACGACAAATATTTTATTGTAAAATAATCGAATACGGAATGTGGAACTAATAAAATATGTCAATAGGTACGTCTCGGCGGTAAGTGGTATAATAAATTCAGGTGGGCCCGTAGGATCTGAACCTGAACCCACGCGAGTGGTTGAAATCACAACATGAGAATAAAGGCTACCATTACGCTAGCCACACAGCTTGCGTCTAGGACACTCGCGTAGCATTGGAAGCCATCAAATTATTTCACACGGATTCGACCTGCTACTTAATTGGCATATTAAAAAAAGCAAATCAAAATTCTTTTCTCCCAAATCTGATAGGAATCAATTCATTTACACCTCCGCACTTGTACAAGATTCCCGAAGAATGTTTTCACAGCGAAGTATGGGTATACAGTGTACGCGAGTACAACATTATATTATATTAAACAGCATTACAGCCCACCTAATGTCTGGTCTAGGATGTCGCGCGTACCAATTGAAAGAACTGATCGATTAAGCATTTAACAACTTGCCAGAATTTTTGTAATTTCCAATTAACGTCTTCTGAATCGCTCAACGATTTGAATAGAATGGAATTTTAGTGTTTTCGAAAGTAAATAGCGTTGCATTTCACGAAGCAAGCGGTCGCTTTTGAAAATTGACTTCATATGTAAAACATAAAATTACTGTGAAGCGCCGAGCGGAACGATCGTAGACAAGAGATAAGATACTCGAATGAGCCGCTTAAACAAAACTCGTTGAATTAAACGCACTGTACGTACCTACTTATTACTGAATGAGCAGGTTTTTTGGACTTTCTTATCAAATTGGATTCGGTAGTTCGGACAAAAAAACAATTGGCTACGGTTTACGGCAATTCAAGAAATAACACGAACGCCCGTGAACTTCGCAATCCCAGAGCTGATTTAAAGATAAAACACTCTTCATTGATCTGAGATTGTGTTAGGTGCATTCTCAGAGCAATAATATACCAGGAGGGAGCGCTAGTGTAGTCATGATTGATGATTTTTTCCTGACTGGGGCGTGGCTAGGGCTAGGTCTAGGGTATTTATACATCCATTCATAGCACATTTCGACGTAATGTTTTTGTTTATTTGTATATCCACTTTTTCGCAGTATTGTTACAAACAAAAATATAGCATGTAACCTAATAAATGGTTGAGTTATGTTAATTTATTTCGCGTATCAAAACGCGAGGGCGGAGTCAACGGAGACGCGGGACACGAAGAATATTCTAACAATACTTTAAAGCGGTGTGATAATTTGGGAGATTTTGTTGTCTCTTTCTTTCTCATGGTGTACGACGTAAAAACACGGAGAAAGTGATTTATCCCAAATTTGTATAGGTTGGGTAAAAATAATTTGCCCTCTCTCCATATATTGTTACTTCAAGCTTCACACAAATTGTTACGCTATGATTATTTTGTTTTAGAAGTTATAATTTCACTAATGGGAAAAATTCAAAACATTCGTAGGGATATGTATAAAGCGACTAGATTTAAAAAAATAAGAAGTTTCCGAAAATAAAAATACAGTAAATATATTTACACCGTTCAATTATAAAAAACCATAAAAAAAAAAACTAAAAAAAAACTGTCTCTTTGGTAAAATTTGCAAAGAAAATCGGAAATCTGTCAATTTGACGGGTGCCGTAAATCTACTGTTAAAGAAATTAATTTTTGATGAAGAGGTTATAACACAAGTTATGTAGCTACACCAATTAGTTTCTACTCTTTGCGACGTTCAAGCGGCAGTGTTTACAAAACACTGCAGCGTACCAACTTGTCTCCCAAGTCTAGTGGCATTGTAACAGTCCTATCTACCGACAAGAGGAATCTTGACACCAGCCGAAGTCGCGGGTCACATTTCTGTCTTCTGGTTACTGTCCACCGTTATCGGCTTTACGCTACTTCCGATTGTCAAGCTGATTACCTCATTCCAAGATGCTGACATTTGGTCGGGTGCTTCCTGACTTGCATAATCATGGCATTTTGAACAATGACGTTACAAATATATAGACACATTATAGCCTTAGAATATTAACACAAAATGTGGCAAGTAACAAACACACTAACGTTACCAGTAAATTCATCGTTCAAACATCGGTCATGTATCATCATGTATGACAAAGATAGACGTTCACAGAATATGTGTGCATGAACGAAACAGATATAGGAAGTTTACACCAGAGCACTTAAATTTTTTGTTGTTTTAAAATAAAATTCATAAGTCTTTAGTACTTGGTTGGATTTTGAAAAAAAAAGTTAACTCAGGTAACTCTAAAAAGCTAAAAAAAAGTCCCATACTTGTGTCGTTTGAGTTAAGCCTTCTCTCAAATGGTGAACACATTTTAGATGGCTGAAGGGCTACAATATTCCTCAGAATCAAACGAGAGACAGAGCATTCGATGCAGAAAAAATAATTGATCAAAACCGCATATTTAACTCATTTTTAAGCCCTTTTGCCTTTCCAACGACGATATTGTCTGTGTTTGTTTTGCAAAATTACGTAATTTTAAATTATTCCGGTACAGAGGGTAGTAGGGATTAATTTCCATCAAAATTCACATTTGTCAAGTCATTCTGACAGTAGAAGCGGACTATATAGCGAACAATGATTGCAAACTTTCTCAATACATGTTTGAGTATTGAACATCAACAAATTCGCTACACTTTTCTTCGATTTATAATATTCCGCCAAGTAAGAGTATCTTTTGTGTTAAACCAACACAATAGGCTGCGAGTGGGTAATCATATTTTATCGAGACCGGCGAATTTCACTCTTTGAATTTGATTGTGCCCGTAAACACCGGCATTTACGCCGCACAATGGGTCTTTACAAAAATCTAGAGCGGCGGGGAATTATTTGCAACAACAACTGGCCAGTGGCGAGTTTACGGGCAGTCTAGAAAAATAATCGTGCAGAATGTCCGTCAGGTGCCGCCGTTGGAATGCCGGGAGCTTTCTCCGGCACAATAGCCACCAGGACCGCAGACCAGGGAACAGAATTGAAGTTTAATTTTTCCCCGAGCGACCTTCACACGCCCGAGAGAGCAGAACTGCTAATCACAGCAACAATGCAAGGCGGAATGCACAACCGTTATGCAAAGTGCATCGACCACGAGCTTATAGCGGTTCGCGAAACGCATAAAAGTCAGACTACTCAATAGCGCTGTTGGTCGGATAAGAGTGCAGTGTAAACTGCGCGGCGCACATGGCGCATAACCGTTTGTCCCACGCTCCGGGAAGACGAGAAGAAACCCATACTTCTCGCACATATTTCTCCGACTTTCTCAAGACGAATGCAGTTTAGAGACGGTCGATTTCGCGTCAAAACTCGGCGGTGACTGTTATGGTTCGGCGATCATTTAAAATGCAGCAAAACCCCCCGCGCGTGATTCTGCAATCAAGTTACCGGGCCACCTCTCGGCCGCCGAACTTTGATACCCAATGTTAATCGCAAAAATTCCATTTGTTTGCGAATCGTGATTCTCGCTGCTTGCGCAATCACTTCGGATTGGAATTCATTTAGAACCGAGTGCCAAACACACTGCTGTTACATTGCAATGGCAACAGAGATCACCTATTAGCATGGAAGCATTTGCGAGAAGCAGAATAAAAATAATATTCAATTGTATGTACACCTATTTTTAAATCAGCCAAATTACCAAGCCAAGCACACTCTATAATTATTATCGTTTACACAGTATAATTACGTGTTGTTTTAAGAATGCGGGTGCAATTATTTTGTTGTTCAGTTGATTATTGATCGCCTGGCGCCACTCTCGGGCAGAGGCCATCCCTGCGCCACTTTCACACACACCCTTATTTAATTTACATTAGTAGGTTTATCTTTGCGTTTCTCACGAATCTGCCACACCCCTCACCCGTGGCAATACCACTCCCTGCAGAAGGGGGATACAGCAATGCTGGACGATGACGTCATTCCTAACTGTCCCCTAAAAGGAAGGAATAGAAAGTAGGGTTGCTTTTAGATTAGTTCTCGGTAATACTGCTGTCTCGCTCGCTGCCTTGCACTTTGCTGATATACTCATTGCCACAAGTGAAACTATTATTATTCTCCGTGGATTCTGCCCACGCTTGCCAACCTGCGGCAAACGCCGAATGTGACTGTTTCACGGTTGTGCAATTGGCTCGTTCGCCTCTTTATTAGACCAGAACCAAATCTAAAATGTAAATTACTCTACGGCTTTAAAAGTGGTGGCTCACATCTGACCAATTACTGTGGTGGACTACCAATTTGAAAACAAAACCCAACGATAATCTTATTTCGCATTACGGTTCAATCAGAAAGTTTACTTGAATCATCTAACTCCTTGCGAACCATATATTATTCGTAATAACAAATATGTTAACATGAATTCATACGTTTCATCTGGATTTTTTCACCCTCAGCTTCTAGTAAATTGTCTTTTTAAAACCTGTTGATGTACACATGCACTGTTATAATACCCACATCTGAACTCTTTTCTCTCATGATTTGTGATAACGATCATGATTTTAGATAGTTTTAATTTGAATACGTATTATGTATTATTTTCTCCTTGTTAGTTATACTTATTGGCTGAATTAATTTAGTATGAAGTGCACTTGAGATGAAATATCGCAAAACTACGCCATATAAGTTAATTTATTTTATTGTATATGCCCGAGAGTGCTTTTACTTTAGAAGGTTTGCAATTGACAGTGAAAAAATGAGAATTATATGCACAACCAAATTAAGGAATGGTTGTAGAGTAGTAGAAAATAATGTTTAAATACATAAAAAGGTTATTATTGATTAAAGAAATATGGTGTTATGGCCTTCTTGTATCTACATTCCGTGCAGTTAGATACATCAGCCACCTCTGGGTATGTATTACCAACTACATGCAATCTAGGTACAAGCGAGTATCTAAAAGACTCAGTCCTGATGTTATTGTAACAGCTAATAAGTTCACTGTTATCATTATAAAATAGCTAGATATTGAACAAATGGTTCACAGGTAGTTGATAATAGAATAAGTACATAAAGTAGGTAATCCCCGTGTTTACTTTGCAAATGTTCTCAGATCCCAAAGGCATTCACACTCGAACATCAATGAGAGTTAACGGTTAGTGGCATTGCTAACAAAAGACTTCTCGAAGAGGCAGGTACCCGGTCCATGAGTTATGCAACTCCGAAAGACATTAGGGACAACATCTCGAGTTGCCTGAATGCCTAAAGTAAAACCAGTGACCATGTCTTGGGTCTCGAATGAGTGAATGGAAGTTAACAACCCCGACTGTTGTAACTAATAACCGGGTAGCTACCAGCCAGCGGCAATTATACTAATTAGTGACAAGCATTTCACTTTATTTTCGTTTAAAATTAATGAACTGCCACTGTTTTTCAGTTAGAATAATAACTGAACATTGAAAACTGCTTTTTTAAAAGCCGTACATACGAGTACATCATTAACATGCTTTTTGAACTTTGCGGAATTCGGTACATATTTTTATAAATATTTAGTTCTGCTAAACTAACTAACTAACTAACTAACCATCGCGCCGTTTCCCCACAGGGGTAAGCAAAGGACCGCTATACAACTCTGTCTTGGCACATGCTTGGCACACACTCCTTCCTTCATTCATCGTCTCTTAAATATTTTTCTGTTATTCTGACTCTTTACATGGCCCGACTCAAGTATTTGATTCACTTGATCGTGCCATGTCTTCCTAGGACGTTCCCGACTTCTTCTCCCATTCACTTTCGCGCTATACCATATATTCTTTTCAAACTCCTTTCTTCGTTAATTTGCGCTATATGCCCATATAATCTATGCGTCCCTTTCTTGATCCTATTCATTACGCTTACATCAGCCTTGCATTCTTTCCGGATATCCACACTTTTAACACGGTCATACATGTTTTTACGCACATACGCCTCAGGGATCTCATTTCTACAGCATTAAGTCTACTTTCATTCTTCCTCTGCCAGTTTCATGTCTCACTGCCATACATCAGTGTTGATATAAGCACTCCATTGTGGACTGCTAGCTTCAGAGGGCATTACCAGACTGTGGCTCGATATTTAAATGCATTTTGTCATGATTACACTTCTGCAAAACGTAATTATTAGTGCCGGTATTTGAAAATTTCAATTAAATTAAAATAATTAAATAATAATGATAACAGTGAACTTATATAGCGCAGTTTTGAGATATTTCACCTCAAGTGCGCTTCATACTAAATTAATTATGCTAATAAATCTAATCTAAGGAGAAAATAATACATAATACTAAATTAATTATGCTAATAATCTAATCTAAGGAGAAAATAATACATAATACGAGTATGTATACAAATTAACTATCGAAAATCATGATCGTTATCATAAATCACGAGAGAGAAATGTATAACAGTGCATGTGTACATCAATAGATTGAAAAATCAATTTACCAGAAGATAAGTATATAAAAATTCAGATGAGACGTATGAATTTATATTAACATATTTGTTAAATCAAAGAAAAGGAAATTAGATTGTGGACAGTTAACATATTGGTACTTAAAAACATTAATTTTCAAGTATTATTAAAGTTTATTAATGCAATCCTTAGGCTAAAAGGCTGACACTTGGAGTGACAATATATGGAGAGAGAGCTAATTCTTTATACCCAACCTATGCAAATTTGGGATAATTCACTTTCTCCGGGTTTTTACGTCGTACACCATGAGAAAGAAAGAGACAGCAAAATTCCCAAATTATCACACCGCTTTAAAGTTATTGTAAGGATGTTCTTCGAGTCACGCGTCTCCGTTGACTCCGCCCACACGTTTTGATATGCGACATAAATGGACATAAGTCAACGGTTTTTTTAGGTTATTTGCTATATTTTGGTAAATAACAATACTGTGAAAAAGCGGTTATACGAATAAACAAAAACATTATGTCGACATGTGCTATGAATGGATGTATTAAAACCCTAGTCCTGGCCACGCCCAGGTCCATCCGAGTCCGACAAAACTCATCAAAACTGACTACAGCAGCGCTCTGTCTTGTATATTATTGCTGACACGAGTGAGTACGCGTAGTAATAAAAGACACGGCAGAAATTAATAAGTATTTTTTTAAATGCTCATAGTGTTTAGTAAAGAGAAAATGAAAAATAGACAGTTCGTTATATTAAAAATCGCTGTGGACCCCATCAAGATTGTTTGAAATACAGCTTTGAATGACTGTAAAACCGTCTAGTTTTCTCGCAAGCTGGCTGCTTCGTCAAGTTTATTTTTACAAGCATATATATCTATCTGTATTCTACCACTGGCGGCTTATAATATAGTCGGTAGCAACACTACTCGGCTAGATGGATAGCGTCAGTTTGTTTACATAATTCACTGGATCTATATTTAAAGAATTCTGAAATGTGTTACTCTGGACAAACAACGCGCGGGGAGATATTATCGGGGATTATTCAATATTCAAGCATTATGATCATCGGCTTAGCGTTCTCAGGGCGGGATGAATTCATCGCGAACCCGCAGAATAATGAATCACACATAGAAATAATAATATTTGGATAATTTGTTTAGCGCCGTTTTTGTGAAAAATCACCTCAAGGTCAAGATCTTGGAGTATCAATATATGGAGAGAGAGAGAGCTAATTAGGAACTAAACTAGGAATTAATATGTATTGATAGCAAATAAGATCTGTACAGCGCCCTTGAGGTGATTTTTCACAAAAACGGCGCTATACAAATCGTCCAAATATTATTATTATCACTAATTCTTTTTACCCACCTATACAAATTTGGTATAAATGACTTTTTCCGGGTTTTTACGTCGCACACCATGAGAAAGAAGGAGACAGCAAAATTTACCAAATTATCACACCGCTTTAAAGTATTGTAAGAGAGTTCTTCGTGTCCCGCGTCTCCGCTGACTCCGCCCACACGTTTTGATATGCGACATAAACGGACATTAATCAACGGGTTTTTTAGGTTATATGCTATATTTTTGTTCAAAACAATACTGTGAAAAAGTGTTCATACGAATAAACAGAAACATTGTGTCGACATGTGCTATGAATGGACGTATAAATACCCTAGCCCTAGTCCTAGCCACGCCCAGGTCTGATCAACGGTTTTTTTAGGTTATATGCGATATTTTTGTTTAAAACAATACTGTGAAAACGCCCAGGTCTCAGAGTCCGGCAAAACTCATCAAAACTGACTACAACAGCGCTACCTCTTGTATATTATTGCTCTGAGGCTATGATTGTGTCATACTTTTCGAAGCTAGATTAAAATGGCTTATCTTTCTGAAATGTTTTGCGGTTAGCCGATTTTGTACAAATATGGAATATTGCGGTTGAGTTTTATCGAATTTAATTCATTAACAGTATTTTAGTTCCATAAAAGGAATTCTTTATAAAAATAGTATTTGATTAAAACTAATTAGGCATGCTTTGTTTAAATTTCGAAAATAATGATTAATTAACTAGCTTTACTACTCGACTTTTTTAGGGAACAGTATTGTAAAATATGGAACAAGGAATTTGGCATAAGAAGCCAAATATTTGAATGTTTACTCTTAATATATTATATTTCAAATCTTATATATATATTTCAATCAAAACCAATCAAAGTATATTTCAAATCTTCATAGCTCATTACATAAATACGATCGCGAGGTGAAATTTTTTATGTTAATAAAAAAAATCAGAGAAAAAAAATCTGTGTAAATTTCATGACACCAGAGCTCACCGTTAGACAGTTTTGGCTGCTTCTGAACATAAAGATTTTGATTTCGATACCCGTATAATCATTGCAAACAAAACTTTATGTATGCAAAGAATCACTAATAAAATATCTCAATGAATGCCTTCAAAATAGAATGGCCAATATTCAAATGATTGATGTTTATTATTGCTGGTCCTATTTTCTCAGCGCTGAACTTACAACCGGTTGGAAGTTGTTGGTAAAGGATGTCAAAAAAATGGTGTCTGAGATTAAAGCTTAAGTTTAAGATGGGCGCCACCTGTCAGCTGGAAGCTGTATGGACCGGAGCAACAACACAGCACAGCCATGGCGGTAGAAACTTATAAAATCTTGAACGAAGACAACTTCAAAGGTTTCAGTTAAAAGGTAGTTAATCTGACAATCAAAAGATAGGCCAAAATAAACTGGATAATATGTTAAACATCGGAGTTGAGCAAAGTGTGTAAATGGGACACTGAAGTAAGTACCACGAGACGTGAAAGACGAAAACGACTCGTATGATAAGGGGAAAAGGGGTTTATTTCAGCCTTGCCAAAAACAGATTTCTCATTAGTAGAAATAAGTTTGAATAGAAAGTGAAAGTGTTGATAATGTTAATCTATATAACATTGCGAAAAAACTCTTTTTTTATCAAATATGCATGAAAAAAATATTATATATCCAAATAGAGTGAAATTTTGAATTGAATCCGAAAATAAAGCAGGAAATCTCAACTTCATAGGTAGGTACTAATTATTATAAGTGTCACAACTGTTCCTATCTGTACATTAATCCAAATAATACAATCCGCAATTTAATGGAGTACGAACCACAAAATGAGTGTGTGCCAAGACAGAGTTATATGGCGGTCCGTCCTCTCTGCCTACCCCTGCGGGGAAACGGCGTGATGGTTAGTTAGTTACGAACCACACAAGAAAATAGTCAGAAACCATCATTCGCTACTAAAGGTCTGAAGTCTAATTATCCGTTCTAGTATTTGAAAAAAAAGAAAAATCCAACATGTTGGTCACATCACGAGAAGTGGCAAATTTAAGATAACCCAAATGATAATCCAGCAGAAGACATATTAGAGGAAGACGCCGAATAACTTGGCTTTGAAACCTACGCGACCAGTGCCTGTGCAGTTCGGTCTGCAGCACGCAGGGTATTGGACGGATGAAGATTGCACTCCGATTTAAAAAAAAAATATATATATTTGAAGAGCGTCTTACGATTTGGCTGATCTCCGTGATCTTCTGGTCCGGCGAGCAGGACTGTCTGGGGATGGAGCCCGAGCTGGGGGTGGGGGAGGCCCCGAAGCCTGCGGCCGGCTGCATGTTGATGACGCTCTCCTTGGAGCTCCTGTTCGGAGACAGCCTCGAAGGAAAACTCAAAGTCTTTGTCCACTGGGATAGACTCCGCACCATCTTGTTGCCTTTTCGATTCACCTTGCTTTCAATTATTATTTAAACCAATCAAAACTCAACGTCCGAATTCAACCACTTTATCACAGTTCCGCACAGTCATATAGTATATGTTATATTTGCGAGTGTCTGTTAATTCCCACTGTTCACTTTGTCCAATCGTTTTAGGCTAAGTTTATTTCTGAGAACCGAACGAATACGAAATGTTATGACGCGAGCGATCAGCTGTTGAACTAGGACTGGTCGAACAGACAGACACACAACCTCGCGTGACAACAGCGCGCTGAAGAATGAATGCTGCTCTCTAAGCCAAACGCTCGAGAGCTTTCAAAACGGGTCGGGCCGCGCTGAAAGCATGTCGTTCAGAAGTAAAGCGGCTTTAATAAATAAAAATACTTCTTCAAACTGCTTGGGCGCTCGAATGGTTTATACTTTTTGATTAGGAGGTGGCATTTTAACGACCACAACAGAGGTTGTATTTCTTGTTGTGGTGCGGTTAGATTAGGAGGGGGTAAGGTTGTATTGAAAGGACTTGGATGGGGAAGGAGCAACTTCCTGATGAGAAGAGTACAGCCTAAGGGCCCGTGCAACAATTTTAACAATACACGCGTCTGCGTTGGTATTAGTGCTTTAGTAACATTTCAAATTAGGAACCCTCCGGATCGAATTGAAAGCTGTTATGGCTTAGGTTCTGCATTTTTTATTGAAAAAATAAAGTGCCTACTTATATTGTTATGGTTTAGTTCTGTGCAATCTTTTATAATAATTTCATTGTTTTCATTCGCAGGAAAATACTTGAACCTTGACAATAATAATTCACAATTTCCTGAGTAATTTTAAGAAAATTACGTAAAATAATTAGATTTTGCAAATCTTACCTATTGGAGGAAACATAATTATAGAATTATTTTACCTTGAGATTTGACATTTCTGAGTTGATGACTGCTAGCCTTTTTGAACTGGATTAATTAATATTTTTATAATTGAAAAAAAAAAATGTTACATTCATAACCTCGCTGAATGAGTTATTTTTGTTGAAATTTTAAATGCTCTGATTTTTATGTAAATATATATATATATATATGTGCCAAGTCTCATGATAATAATAACAGTGAATTTATAATAATAATAATATTTGGATAATTTGTTTAGCCGTTTTTGTGAAAAATCACCTCAAGAACGCTGTACAAATCTTAATTTGTACTTGATATTAATTCCTAGTTTATATAAATACACAGCAACATACGTACCTGGCAGGTAACTTCTGGCAGGATACAATCACTATATCAAAATAACTTTAAATTTTTCTGATTTTTACATTATTTTATTTATTTTATTTTTAGGGCATGAGAGTAAATTTAAAATAAAGTAAATAAGAGGTATTTAAAAAAAAATCGCAGTGAGGAACAGATAATTATGAAAATCTTCTAGTGAATTTAAGGAGTTATAGTCTGAAAAGTTTTCTTGGTTTGAACAGAAATTCTATTGGGCTTGTTGCATATCTTGATTATGGATATGGTTTTCTGAAAAAATGGGTTTTTAGTTTGGCTCTGAACTCTGTCGAGTCTTTTATTACTCTCAGATCGTGTGGTAGTCCATTCCAGGCTTTAGGACCTGACACTCCGAATGCGCGCTTTCCGAACTTCATCTGGTGTGCGCTTTGGTTCCTTCAACCTTCCGATAGCCGATCTAAGGGTCGACTGTCGCGAATCGGAATCTTCAAAAATACACAATTCCGATAAATAATCCGGAGCCATTCCGTTAATTGATTTGAAAACCATCCAGCAAAGCTTAAACTGGATTCTTTCGGGACATTTAAGCCAGTGAAGATTTTTGAGGTGCTCTGAGATATGGTAATATTTTGATACGCCGGTGATAAGTCTTGCCGCGGCGTTGAAGACTAGTTGTAGTTTGTTAATTTGATATTTAGGAAGACTAGCGTGTATTTAGTTGCAGTAATCTAAACGCGAAACGACGTACGAGTTTACAAGTAATTTGGTTGCCTCTGTTGGCAGGTTTCTTCGCACTGATTTTATTTGTCTTAATTGAAAGAACCCTGTGCTCACAGTCTGGTTAATTTGAGATTTAAGGAAAAATCAGCGTCCAGATTAACACCCAGAAGTTTGATAGATGTTTTTGGAATAATCTTACTTCCTGAGACAGCTATTGGGGAGTTATCGATGTTATGCTGACGTCTGCTTGTGGCGGTCCAGAGAAACTCTGTCTTTGAAGGGTTCAATTTCAGTCTATTTTAGGTCATATATAGCGCAGTTTGGTGATAGTTCACCTCAAGTGCGCTTTACACTAAATCACATAATCTACACACTAAGTTAATTAATTTTAAACACAAAACTTAACAGCAACAGTGGTTTTAGTTACTTTTCTGAATCTAACTCATCCACTATGAAAACTCACCACAATTTTGAAACCGCATCTTAAATCTAAGGGCATTCTATCACAGAGAATTAAATAAAAAATATAATTACACGGATTGTGTGACAACCCTGTCCCTTCAGGGCTGCTGCAGATGGTAGCTGCCGCCAGCTGGTTGTTGCTCCTTCCTCGACATTTCGCCCTTCCCTAATGTTAACAATAATAATAATAATAATTGTATACACTTCTTCGGGGAGTACAGGGTGGCCGGACGGACGACCTTTACAAAAAACCCTTCGCATACATTACGCACGTGAAGGAGAAATACTGGGTGCCACAAAAGTAAATTGCTTTTCATGTACTTGATGTTATTTTTAACTATACGTCGAAAATATAACCTTATATTCATTTATGAAGTATAGTGACCGCATTACATTCTACAGATGTCGTAAAGGGGAAACCCTTTAAAAAATATATTAAAATAATTTCTTACTCAACATATTTTTATGTGGTTTTCTTGGTGAGATAATGATTCACAGTATTGCTAGTGAGAAAATAAGCCAAGCCGAAAAAAAAATCATGTCAAAGTGTTGAACAGTATTAAGAAAGGCATCCTTAGACGGTTTGGATATTTTAGTGAATACCACACAAGAGTCCCAACTGTCTAAAGCCAGTGAGACTATGGCATCCCCAATCGGGGTATGTTGTGAGGCTGGAGGTAGTGTGGAGGGAAAGGAGACGGGAAAAAGGAAGGTCAGGAAGTACCTGGCTATTCATATCTAATCACCAAACACGACCAAAGTCATTTTAAACAACGTTTCAATTTTGAATGGTGGTCTTTCACCAGGGTGATACTAAGAGTATCTACCACGCTAGAACGTTCAGCAAATATATTACATATTATTTTTAATTAATTAAATGTGCTTTGACATAGTATTCGCATTAAATAAACATTATTTTCGCACGCCGGGCTTGAACCCGCTTTGTAAACAGGGTAGACGTAGGAAAGAGTGCAAGAAGAATATTATATGAATCTAAAACGACCAGGAAGACATGTGCATAAAACTACGTATGAATGTGGATAAAGCAAAACGTGTGTGTAATTAAAAAAAAAAAAAAAACATTTTTTGAAAGAAAATTTCCAGGATGTTTTCAGTTAGGTGGGGCAGTGCTCCAATTTGCCGAAAAATCTTCATACAAATAACAGAGGTTTTGAAAAAAAATTCAGCTACAACAGCAATAATGTCGTTCTTTCGAACATTATTATTATTATTATTATGTAGCACACGCAAAAGTCACGAACCGCCACTGCGTTGTTATACAACACACAATTAGGTGTCGAAAATATAAATATTACAACCTTAGAGGATTTTTGCCGGACTCGGCAGACCTGGGCGTGGGTAGGACTAGGGCTATGGTATTTATACATCTATTCATATCACATGTCGACACAATGTTTTTGTTTATTCGTATGAACACTTTTTCACAGAATTGTTTCAAACAAAAATATAGCATATAACCTAAAAAACCGTTTAGTTGTGTCGAGTTTAGTCCCATACGAAAACAGGTGGACGGAGTCCTCGGAGACGCGGGAGACCAAGATCATCCTTATAGTACATAAAAGCGGTGTGTTATTTTTGTTGTCTCTTTCTCTCTCATGGTGTACGACGTGAAAACCCGGAGAAAGTGATTTGTCGCAAGTTTGTATAGGTTGGGTAAAAAGAATTAGCTCTCTCTATACATTGTTACCCCAAGATTACAACATTGAAAAGAGTACGGATGATGTAATATTTAACAAGATAAAACAACGAAAAATGGCTCTCAAAATTTCAAGATTAAAAAAAAAACCTTCCGAATAATGTTTACTATTTTATTTTTTATATTGATGTTACAAAATTCAGATTTACGTACAAGACTTTCTATTACTTTAATTGTTGTCTCTTTTTATAAAAAAAATAAAACATGAATATCATAAACACCCTGTACTAGATACAGAGTGTTTAACCGATATGAATATGATTATGGACACAACATAAATGAATTCCTGTCAAGGGGAAGGTGGTCGCGGCAAGAAAGGTCATTGATCCAAATATTATTACATGATTCACTGCCATCTATGGAAAATGCAATTCAACTTTATTAAATTTCTCTCTTTTAGATTAATTTGTCTTTCTATGCAGTGGATGATCGAATCAATTATGATTCAAATATAGGAGGCCTGTTCAAAAGAAAAGGTGAATTTTGAATTTTCGCGGGCTGTGTACATTCGATTATCGTTTTTTTTTGCTGTTATGTTGGTACACATATGTTTATCATATGTTAGCATTATCAGCCATTTTATATCAGTGGTTTGTTTTTGACAACTGGAAAGGTTAGTCACGTTTTTGTGTGTTCTTCGATTTTTTACTTTTGAAAAAAGTGGATCAAAGAATATGTATTAAATTTTGCGTTAAAAATGGAATAAAGTGCTCCAACGCACTTAAAATGTTGACTGTGGCATTCGGCGAGTCTACTTTGTCTCAAAAAAGTGTTTATAAGTGGTGCAAGCGCTTTACAGAAGGCCGAGAAGATGTTAATGACGATGAGCGTGCTGGAGTTGTGGAAAAACAAATCATGGATTTTATAATTTGATCCATTTTTTTCAAAAGTAAAAAATCTAAGAACACACAAAAACGTGACTAACCTTTCCAGTTGTCAAAAACAAACCACTAATCCAAAATGGCTGATAATGCTAACATATGATAAACATATGTGTACCAACATAACGACAACAAAAAATCGATAATCGAATGTACACAGCCCGCGAAAATTCAAAATTCACCTTTTCTTTTGAACAGGTTATGTATTTTAATCCAGACTAAAGCCTGCAGGGTGAAGATTGTCCTGATAGTCAACTCCGAGCAAAAGTCACAAAGGAAAGTTTTCAGTCTAATAATTAACTAACTAACCATCACGCCGTTTCTCCGCACGGTTATCAGAGAGGACGGACCGCCATATAACTCTGTCTTGGCACACACTCCTTGCTTCGTCCATCGTCTCATTCATATTCTTCTGTTATTCTGACTCTTCACATGACCCGATTCAAGTACCATATCTTTCTCGGGCGTCCTCGACTTCTTCTTCCATTCACTGTTGCATCATATATTCTTCTCACACTCCTTTCTTCGTTCATTTGCTCTACATGCCCAAACCATCTAAGCGACCCTTTCTTGATCCTATTCATTACGCTCACATCAGCTTTGCATTATTTCCGGATACTACATTTTGAATACGGTCATAAATATGTCTAGGCTATCAAAAGGCTGATAGAACCCAAACGCAATCCAAATACTAAGTTTGGAGATCGCGCTTTCGGAGTATCGGACCCGAAGGCTTGGAATAAACTCCCTCTGAAACTAAGATGTATAACGAACTTAACAGAATTTTGGTCCAAACTGAAAACTTACCATTTCAGACTCTCATATCCTTAAATTCATTAGAAGAATCTCAACATAATCTGTTTCTCGACGAATCACCTTTAGATATACAAATTTTAATCAAATCCTGTACTGTACGAGAAATTCAGAAAGTTCATTTTTTATTTCGTTCCCAATCGGAAAAAAATAAAAATAAATTAAATTAAATATATAAAAATCATAATTATAATTTTAAGTTAATAAGTGTATCTATCTGATGGGACCTGTCAGGTAAGTATGTTCCTGTATATTTTCTCTTTAAACTAGGAATTTATATCTAATAATAGAAAATAAGATCTGTACAGCGTCCTTGAGGTAATTTTCACAAAAACGACGCTATACAAATCATCTAAATATTATTATTATTATTAGTAAACTGCGAAACTCCCCAGACCAATTAACAGCCAACATCTGTTGGACCCGTGTATCAATGCGGATCCGCGAGGAATGCGCCTGAGGCACACCCCCGACCGGAGACAATGGTCCTAGGTCCTGGCCTAGACTAACATCTGCAGATTTTTACCAGCATCCCTATGGCTACAGCTGGAGAGCAGATGGAACGCGTCGGACTGAAATCCCTCTATAGGGATAGTTTATGAAAAATCCCAGTTGATATGCATCAGTCAGACAATTATTTTAAACAAAACCCTTAAATCTATTAACAAAAAACATCAAATTTAAATAAATGCCAACAGAAATTTGCCAATATCATGTTTTCTGAGTGCAAAACTGAATCTTTCTCCAAACTAGAAACAAATAAAATAATGGCGCCTTTCTGAAGTGACCTGTCAGGTAAGTATGCTTCTGTATATTAATAATAATATTTGGATAATTTACATAGCGCAATTTGGTGAAAAATCACCTCAAGGGCGCTATGTATCTCTGTACATAATATATTTATATGCCATAGATTATAAATATATAGTTAAAAAAATATGTAAAAATCAGCAAAATTTTAAGTTATTATGATATAGTGATAGTGTCCTGCCAGAAGTGACCTGCCAGGTAAGTATGTTGCTGTATATTTATATAAACCAGGAATTAATATTAAGTAGAAATTACGATTTGTACAGCGCCCTTGAGGTGATTTTTCACAAAAACGGCGCTATACAAATTATCCAAATATTAATTTTATTATTGAGTAATAAGATGAAGCCTAGGAATCAAGATATATTCAGCGCCGTTGAGATGATTTTCCACAAAAATAATTAAATATTATTTTTTCGTAGAAAGCAATCACTTTGTGGTTTTGCATATTTAATGAAAATGAAATAATAACTATGTATAAGACCCAAGATTGTATCATTTCTTTTTATAACCGACCGGTTTCGCTTTGCTTAAGCATCATCAGGTCATGGCAACAGATCAAATGTTTTAGAAGCATTGGAAATAAAGAAACCCATTAAAATTTATAGTTATTCTTAATAATCAGTTAAATTTGTCCAGTAGTCCAATATTAGGTATATTTTCCGTAATATCATAAAATTTCTCATTATTCTTTTATCACGTTCTCAGTTGACGTTTTGCTTCTTTCATTTCATAATATCTGTCTCTTTCTCTCTATCGCTTTGTATGGTCAAAATGTTATTGTTTTGTTTTCTTTCTCTTATATTGTGTTCTCAATCTTTATGTATGAGTATATACGAGTATAATCACGACCTATGTATATTGTTTGTTGAGTTTAATTTTGTATCCTGATAGGCTGAGCAAAACCGGCCAGTCATAGAAATTAAAATAAAGTCTTTTACAAAGTTATTATTTAATTTTCATTGTTATTATTATAACGTCAGCCTTGCATTCTTTACTGATATCCACATTTTAAACACGGTCATAAATGCTTTTACCACACATCCGCCTTAAGGACCTGATTTTTACTGTAAGAGAGATTTCGGAAACAATTGATGTATTTAATTTATTGTACTATTCACTATCGACAACACTAAGTAGGCATGTCTATATCACTATAAGTGTTTTTTTTAGCCAAATCTCTGACAAGAGTTACAAATATCAACTGGGTTCCAAATCCCACCCCCGATGTACATCTTCTAAGGATCTAACTGACGAATTTCAACCCCTGTAGGGATTCTATTTAACAGTTTCTAGCTGCAACTCCCTAATATGAAGGTCGAGAAATGGTCACATTCTAAAAAAAACACTCATCTAGAGCCACCCATTTAAATACTTCAACAAATAATTTGTCCACTTTTACTCGTTTGTCTGTTTTGTGTCCTGACTTTAGGGGTAGTTTGTGTCTGCAGTTTACTTGGTGTGAGAGTGTAAGTGAGGTTGTAACAACTTGCCAGTACAAAGAGTCCAAACGAATCTTTTCTTATTTACAAAGTGCCAAATAAGATAAATAACCACACTTACAAAATAACAATTAGAAATATCGTCAAAGCAAAGAATACATTATTATTTTTGTACTAAGAAGTGTTACACATTTGTATATCTCAATGGTTACACATTTATTCACTACCATATGGTACATTTTTCAGTTTAACAGTGTCTCAAGAGTTCATAAAAAATACACAAATTAATCAATTTTAAAAGAAGAAATTTGTTTGTTTGTAACATCAAAAACTCTGCGGACGGAGAGCTCTGGCATCATGATATTTGCACAGCTATTTTTTTCTAGAATGTTTAGCTCAACGAGACTATTTTTAGCTGGCAATGTCACATTCAACATGGGCTATTGAGTTTTAAAAAAAGCACCTAAGTATAAATGGATAAACCTTATTGTTTGTTCCACATTTTTTAATCCAAATCTCAGGAGAAGTTGGAAGGTGAAGCTAGTTAGGTATAGGTATGAAATTCAATTAAAAAAAGGAATAAAAATCAGAAAAAATACAAAAGTCTGTAGACTAAAGTGTGTATTAGAACGTGCAAATATTTGCATAGAACTTTTTCATATAAGTCTGCCCACACATATTATTTAGGTTTATACTTGTTGATGGTACAGACAAGCGGAATAAAATAGGGGTGCCTTTGGAAACGAAAAAAAGTGAGCTGATTCCGGTCGTGTGCCACCCTCGGGACTGAGGGTGGTTTGGGCTTAGGTAACATCATCCCTTCCTCGGTAAGGGCTTGGGGAATATACCGACGTCAAAAAAATTAGATATCGTGAGATAAGTAAAAGCTTATGAGGTATTGATTTGTTTCGTTCTAAATTATTAGGAATGAAGTAGACGAGAACTTAATTTTCGCAGATAATCAACGTTTTTTATTATATTATATCAATTTATGCTTAAATCTTAAAAATGATTTAAAGAAATTTATTCACATGGAAGAAGAAAAATGATTCTAATAAATATGCGATAGTACCTACCTATGAAATAATTAGTAATTAAGGTATTGTAAACATTCAATTCAAATAAGCTGCCTAAACAAATCTGGTATTATAATAATAACGGTGAATTTATAAAGCGCGGTTTGTGATAGTTCACCTCAAGTTAAGTACTGGGTGCATTATTTTTTTTTTGTGTATCACAGACTGTCCATTTACAATACACACGAACAGTAACATAAAAAACAGTAGCATATTAAGAGATATTTTTAACATGTCTCTTGAAATCTTTATGGTTTATGTTAAAGATATCAAGAGACATTGAGATATACAAATGGAGTAAACATTAGCGTTCAAAAGATGGGCCACTAAGTTGCGGCCAATTGGCATCTCTGAGCATTCGTTGGCTTCAGTCGGTTACAAGCGCTTGCCGTGTATAAATCTCCTGCGGAAACTGCAAAATGCCTACATGTACGCTAAGATACTGCACAAGTCGTTCTGGAAAAGATGGAAAAAGCAATGGTGGAACTTTTCATCAATAAAAGAGACAGAACCGGGGCTGCCACAATCAACGCAACATATTAAAATATTTATATTTTATTTATTATTAACTTATAATATAATTCATTTATATTTTATTTCTTATTAACATTATCTCCTTGCTTGTACCAATGAATGTTGAAAATAATTCCAAATATATTTTTACACAACATAAACTTTCACATAGATTAATTTAACAAAAAAACTAGCCAACATCGCCGTTATTTGCATAAAAAATGTAAAGTTAGAAAAAATCTATGTATTTTTGTCACAACTAATTTTTGTTTTTAGTTATTTAATTTAAGATTCCTCCGCCCAGTTCATGAAAAGAGTGAAGATTGGATCAAATTTGTTTAAAATAATCGCAGTGGAGAGTGTTAATTACCTAACAAAAATACATATATCTGATCTCTTCATTTTAGATATGTATCACAAAAAACAAGGGCGACGTTACTTGAAGAAATGTGTAATTTTGTTGCCTATTTCATGTGTTTTGTCTTGTATTATTACTAAATATATTTTTACTAAATCTCTATATACCAGTAAAAAATATAATTCTTCTATTATTTGCTCTTATCCACTTCTCTATTCATATTATTAAACCTGCAAAGCTTTTATCTAAATCTTCTGTAAACCTTCATTAAATTGGTATTTTATAACCTTATATTTAATAATGTATGTACTACATATTTTTTGACACGGGAACTTCTTACAGTGAGGTATTCAAAAACAATTAATATTTATTATCAATATAAGTAAGGAATAAAAAATAATTACACCCGAAAAATTATTTTTTTCGCAACAATTATCAATTGTAATTTTTATGTGTCGAATGCTTGGTTCGTTCGCGTTCGGCAAAAATCGGTCGAGATCGGAACTCCCCCGACCCCTGCCGATTTCCTGGGTTAGAACAATATTTTAGACGAACTTTACAAGGAACGTTGACTCTATTTATATACCTCAATGTCAAGAGACATGTTATTTAGTAGCACCATACTCCGTGTCATGCTGTGCTGAGCCAACACGTCTGTTCTGCCATGTGGAATACACAGCAGATCGTGGTGTTGCCCCTGGCAGTCGTTGTTTGGCACAAACAACTTATAGCATCCCAGAAGGTATAGATTAGTCTAACCGTCTAGAGCCAGTGAGACTATGGCATCCCTAAAAGGGGTATGTTGTGAGGCTAAAGATAGTGGGGAGGGGAAGTAGATGAGGAAGGAGAAGGTTGAGAAGTACCTGGCTATTCAGATCTGGTCACCGATCGTGACTAAAGCCATTTCAAGCAACGTTTTAATTGTGAATGGTGGTCTTTCACCAGGGCGATACTACGAGTATCTACTACTCAGAAACGTGCCACAAATATACTTTTTTTTATTTTATATCGATTAAATGTGTTATGACACATATTAATTAAATACAATTTATTTGCGCACGCCGGGTTCGAACCCGCGACCTCTGGATTCGTAGTCGAGCGTCTTACCACTCGACCATGCAGGCCGTCTTTTCTCCCTGTTTTCTATTTAGCTCCCCGATTTTGTGTTTATTAGACTATGGGTACCATAACTCAGACATCTGCAACGAGAATACATTTAATGACCACATAAATTAAAATTTAAGCCCATGTAGATAACCCCCATAATCCCGGATACTCCATGAAAGCGTGAAATATTAAAAACACGGTTTTTATGGACGTTTCGGTATAGAGGAAAGGGAGGAAACGAGACCGAAAGTAGAATAGTTGTTCTGCATGTGCGTCGTATTACCACACCCTCTGAAGGGAACCTCGTAAAGGGGTGGTCTCGGGTCTTCAAAACGTACCCCTAGCCCTCATCGCTTTGTGAAGTGTGTTTCCGAGTTCTAAGCAACGGGGATGCACTACACATCCTCTCCAATTTCATCCCTCAATGTTTAAACACTCAACAGTCTTACATACACTTCTTTCCCTTCCTTTTAAAAATGTTTTACAGGGTCGTAACGGGAACCTTTTTTTACAACTCCACACAGAAGGCTGCAAATAAAAAAATGTCCAAAGAAGCAAAGCTAGCAGTCCACAATGGAGTGCTTATAGCAACCCTGATGTATGGCAGTGAGGCATGGAACTGGCAGAGGAAGGATGAAAGTAGACTGAATGCTGTGGAAATGAGATCCTTGAGACGTATGTGCGGTAAAACCATGTATGACCGTATTAAAAATGTGGATATCCAAAAAGAATGCAAGGCTGATGTGAGCGTAATGAATAGGATCAAGAAAGGGACGCTTAGATGGTTTGGGCGCGTAGAGCGAATGAACGAAGAATGGAGTGTAAAAAGAATATATGATGCGAAAGTGAATGGAAGAAGAAGTCTAGGACGCCCGCAAAAGACATGGCACGATCAAGTAAATCAAATACTTGAATCGGGCAATGTGAAGAGTCAGAATAACAGAATAGTATCTATGAGACGATGTGTGAATGTGAATGAAGCAAGGAGTGTGTGCCAAGACAGAGTTATATGGCGGTCCGTCCTCTCTGCCTACCACTGCGAGAAAATAGCGTGATGGTTAGTTAGTTAGTTACGGACATTGAATACAATGGTTACGGACATATAAACGTAAAGCTGACCTTGGATGCATCAAATTAATTTAAAAAATGCTTTATTTCAACCATTAAATTTATGTTAACTATCGACCGGTTTCAGAAGTACTATATTTCTCTAATTCTGGTGAATGTTACTTTCAATTTCCTGGTTAGTAATTGGCTTTTCCTATTATTGCTTCACAGGCCAATATTTTATACGTGTCTTGGGGACTAAAAGGTCTACGCTACACTAACTGTGTAATCTTTATCTTGCAAAACATTTTTCAGCGTTAAAATAAATTTAGGAAACTGTTTTGAGTAATAAAGAGTTACCCAGTGAAACTATTCTACTCTTTCAATTTTTTATTTCAAAGAAAGAGTTGCGCCAGTTCTTTGCAAGCGACCCTGAACGTAGGGTTTGGGTAACTACCAAGTTTGTATTCTTTTATGTGTATTTTATTATTTTGTATTAATTGTCTAGGCTTAGACAGACAGTCCTCACATCAAAAAGGGTTTGTAAATTGATATTATTATATTTCAACCAGTACCTACCATAATGTATAAAAGTTTGAATGCCTCAAATTATTCGAATGAAAACACTGGTATTATGCTTTGTAGACAACGGTTAAGGGTTTCTTTTAAAAAAATGAGTTTGAAGTGTTGTGTTTCATACTGAGCCCTACCTCCTTATAAAATTTAAATTCAAAATAATAATCATTCATGCTCAAAGCGATCCCTTTTTAAATAACCAGACATAAGTGGTCAGTTGTTCGATCCTTGAGGGTTGCCATTGACAACTCCGATGAAATTAAATAATTATATGTAAATGTCGACAAAAATTAAAATGCATAATTGGAACATGGTTAGGTCTAATAATAATAATAAAAGCAGTGAACTTATATAATAATAATAATATTTGGACGATTTGTATAGCGCCGTGTGCAGTTTTGTAATATTTCACCTCAAGTGCGCTTCATGCTAAATTAATTAAGCTAATAAGATTAACTAACAAGGAGAAAATAATATATATGGTAATATGTATGCAAAATTAGAACTATCTAAAATCACAATCGTAATCATAAATCACGAGAGAAGAGGTTCAGATATGGGTATAACAGTGCATTTGTACATCAAGAGATTAAAACAAAAACAAAAACAATTTACCAGAAGCTAAGCTAGAAAAATCCAGATGAAAACGTATGAATTCATATTAACATATTTTTTAAATCAAAGAAAAGGAAATTAGATTAAGGACAGTTAACATGGTGGTACTTAAAAACATTTATATTCAAGTATTATAAGTAAACGATTCTAAAGATGCAAACAGTGTAAATATAACAAGTAACAAAAGAACAATATTTTTATGACAATGAGTATATGGTTTTCAGTAGACAGTGAGGACATTGAATTGTAAGGATACAATTAAGGAGAAAACCGAAACAAAGCAAATTGAGGACGTTTTTCAAGAAATTAAATATTAATAAGTTACGTTTTGTATTTGAGATTTTTAAACAATTTGGTTTTTAGGACCCGTTTGAACTCTGCTAGGTTCTGTATGTTGGCAAGTTTCGGGGGAAGCTTTTTACTAATAAAATTTTAGGAAGAATCTTACAAACTGTGTATTTTATCATCTCTTTTTTTTAATCTCGCAAAATTATTTCAGCAGTTTGTTGGTCGATTGGATGGCGAGATATTGATCTGCACTTTTGTAGAAATTGAGCGAATCAAATATCACGAGCAAGTCGGCGTGTTCTTTAAAAATGATTTGCTGTCTGATGGAAAATATATCTGATTTAATATACAGTTAGTTATAGTAGTAATTAGCATACTCTTTGATACAAAAACATCATTCAACCGTAATTGCTACATTACAAAAGTTATTCGGATGTTTGTGCATTGTCTACATATGGTAGCATCTGAAGACTTTTAATAGCTGAGCCAATTTTGCAAACAAAAGAATCTTTTTAAAATAGCATCTACGAGTATAACAATAAAATATTAATACCCTTCGTTTTTCTCCCTCTTTCTATTATAAGAATTAGAAAGAGGGAATGGATAGGATCAAGAAAAGGACGCATGGTTTGGGCATGTAGAGCGAATGGACGAAGAAAGGAGTGTGAAAAGAACATGTGATGCGAAAGTGAATGGAAGAAGAAGTCGAGGACGCCCGAGGAAGACATGGCACGATCAAGTAAATCAAATACTTGAATCGGGTCATGTGAAGAGTCAGAATATATAAGAGTATGTATGAGATGAAATATGAATGTGAATGAAGCAAGGAGTGTGTGCCAAGACAGAATTATTTGGCGGTCCGTCCTCTCTGCCTACCCCTGCGGATAAACGGCGTGATGGTTAGTTAGTTAGTTTAGTTAGTCAAAACTGGAATGCCATTATCACTTTCATTTGGACGCCGACGATAGTGTTAAATGTAAAATATGTTCTAAAGCAAACTTGTAAGGAGATTTTTTTTTCTGGAAAGAATTTGAATGAGTGAAGGTTGTTTTTTTTTAAAGGCATTTACATCAAAAACTGCGTCTGGGCGCTGTCACAAAATTAAGAAATCTGAATACGGGTAGACTTATCTACAGGGTAGAAAATGATAACGGTATTCGCTCCAGTGGCGATGTATTAACGATACGTCATAAAGAAAGAGTCTTTTGTCTTGTTTACGCCTACTTTTTGTCACTAGTAGAAAAGGGACAGCAAGTGTTTACGATGATTCTTCTAGTATATTGAAAGTGCACTTACAGCGTGTCTTATTCACGCAGTTTGACCGGGTGCTATTGAAAATTATATTATAATCTGTATTGAAGAAATATTAATTAGCATGCACGTGCTCGAGAATGTCCCAAATTGTGGAATACTACGAATTACTGGATACCTTGCATTCATTTTTTGAATACTCCTTTAAATTCCGTCTTTTACTGAAAACTGTATTTTAAGAACATTCAGTATTTTAATAAAAATTAAATAAAACAACATACATGTTACAAAAACTTTTATATAACTGACTTCAACACGTTTTGGCTTCGACCTCTGAAGTGTTAAATAATCAATGACTGTTTAAAAAAAATTGAAGCTTCAAACGAAACACGCTGTACGTAAGCCATGTACCTGTGTGAGTAGGTGTGAGTACTGTCCCGGCTCTGATTGAGAGACCTATACTGGGATGTCAAGTAAACTACTCTTGGAACTGGTTGAACCAAGTTAAAACCTCGTTTATGTTCCCCTGTAAAACTGTGTCAAAGGCAGATATAACCTATCGCCATTTAAGTATTTTCTGTTTAATTGAGATGCTATCACCACTCTAGTAAGAGTGTTTCTGATGCAGTGTTGATTGCTAAAGGTAAAGCAACGCCTCTCGTTGCCCACTCCGCTGGGTCATCACCACAAACGTGATGAGGTGATGAAGATTGATGATGCCGATATGGGGAACGGGAATTGTCTTAGGAGAAGTTCCCTGTTCTCTTCGTTCACCACCTTCCCGACCATTACTGCCAGCCGATAAATAAACACCATCTAGCGTTGATTGGCCAGATAATGGATGCCTCGTTAGAGGTAACAAGTATTATCGAGCTCATTTGTAATCAGAGAAAATATGTAATAGTAGTTAATGAAATGTTTCTACGAAAATATTTGATGATATGCCAATGAAGAGAGAAGATAAATTAACATAAGGGTTCAACACATTTAGAATTGAAAACTAGATTTAAATAAATCAAATTGACCAAGGAGAAGAGAGCCTAAGCGGAATCAATCGTATTACGAATAAGGAGATCTGAAAACAAGCGTACTGATCAAGTTTAGTACACTTAGTGGACATTTAAAGGAGATGAACGGAGAAAGGAGTGTTAGGAGTGTTTTGCATGGAAGAAGTAGTCGGAGACTTCCCAGGTAGAAATGGCACGAACAATATAGTCAAATTCTTGAATTGGGTCACCTAAAATATAGTAATAACAGATAAGATGATGTATGAAGACGGGTAAACGAATACTGCGTTTCAAGAAAGAAAAAAAATATTTAATCAAAAGTATAAGTTATATTCTGCATCAGAAAGCAGTGTGAAAAGAATATATGATGCGAAAGTGAATGGAAGAAGAAGTCGCGGACGCCCCAAAAAGACATGGCACGATCAAGTGAATCACATACTTGAGTCGGGCCATGTGAAGAGTCAGAATAACGGAAGAGTATGTATTTGACGATGTATGAATGTTAATGAAGCAAAGGTTGTGTGCCAAGACACAGTTTTATGTGGGTCTGTCCCCTCTGCCTAGCCCTGCAGAGAAACGGCATGATGGTTAGTTGATTAGCTTCTACGTTTGTTTTAAACGTAACTTTGCTGCAGTGCGTACGAAATGCTTTGAAAAACGAATGTTTGTCCGATATAAAATGCAGTCGATATTAAGCTGAAGAAGAATAGAGTGCCAAAGGTTGTCAATTTTAAAATAGTATCACGCGATGGTGGTGCTCCACGATCTCTGCATACCCTATGCCATTTTTTGCTTTAATTATTATCTCACGTATGAGAAAATATGGCAGGACCTTAGAGTACATGGAGTGGTACCTATCCAAGGCAGTGTAGTCATTTTTTGATGATTTTTACCTGACTCGGCGGACCTAAGCGTGGCTAAAACTAGGGCTTAGGTATTTATGCATCCGTTCATATCGCATGTGGACATAATGTTTTTAGTTTTTCGTAAAACCACTTTTTCACAGTATTGTTTTCAACAAAAATATAGCATATAACCTAAAAAACCGTTTAGTTGTGTCGAGTTTAATCGCATATGAAAACATGTGGGCGGAGTCCCGCCGTGAACCAGGAGCTTGAGATCATCCTTACTTCTATTGCAGTATATAGAAGCGGTCTATGAAATTTGTTGTCTCTTTCTCTCTCATGGTGTACGACGTGAAAACCCGGAGAAAGTGATTTATCCGAGTTGGTAGAGTAGTATCTATCCAAGGCAGTGAAATCAGTTTTTGACTTGTTTTTGATTATTTTAAACTGACTCGGCGCACCTGGGCGCGGCTAATACTAAGGCTACGGTGTTTATACATCCATTCATATCACATATCGACTTAATGTTTTTGTTTATTCGTATAGCCACTTCTTCACAGTATTTTTTTCAACAAAAATATAGCATATAACCTAAAAAACCGTTTAGTTGTGTCAAGTTTAGTGGCATAATAAAAAATGTGGGCGGAGTCCCGCCGTGAACCAGGAGCTTAAGATCATCCGTACAGTATATAGTATATATATATATATATATAATATATATATATATATATATATATATATATATATATATATATATATATATATATATATATATATAGAAGCGGTCTATGAAATTTGCTGTCTCTTTCTCTCTCATGGTGTACGACGTAAAAACCAGGAGAAAGCGATTTATCGCAAGTTTGTGTAGGTTGGGTAAAAATAATTAGCTCCCTCCCCATACATTGTTACTTCAGGGGTAAAAAGAATTAGCTCTCTCTCCATACATTGTTTCTCCAAGAGCAGGACTAAGACTTCAGAAATAATTTTTAAAAACATCTAACCCCTATCGCAAACACAATGTTTTAAAACATCTAATGTCTCATCAGAATGGATCTTCGCCTTCTACTTTATAATCATATAATCAGGGAGGCACGTGTCGATGTCACAACTCCAACACGGGCCGGCTTCCGTGACCATATTGTTTCATGTGGTTCTCTCTAAAGATATCCCTTCCATTCTCTTTTGTCTATGCCTCGTCGTGTGCCATATCCTCCCTTTGTCTGCGCTTATCTCCATTGTAAGATTTGTGTTAATGAGTGGTGTGTACCTATTATTTGGGGGTCGGGCGGTGACTACCTATGGAAACGTCTCGCTGTCAGGCGCCTTCGACATGAACTGTGACCGAACGGCTGCAGAGTACCATTACGTAACCAGAGGCACGAATCTCGTGTTTCGTCAAAAGGGAAATCGTCACGACAACGATATTATGATTATGAATGAAATAATTAACAAAATACAACAACAAACAATGCAGTGAAGTACTTAGCATGTAAGCAGATACTAAACATGTATATATGCCATAGTGCTGTGTCGAGAAGGAGAAGACGCCCAGAGTCGGTAATATAATGCAATTTTTGTAGGGTTTTTAGAAACATGTTTTTTTTTCCCTAAGTAAGCTCTAACTTTAAATGATTCATCGCTTAATGATAAATAAGAATCTAGAATTTTTTTTTTTTTAAAGATACTAAACACATGGATTACTGACTATTGTAGACGGCCTGTGTGGTTGAGTAAGACGCTCGACTACGAATCCATAGGTCCCGGGTTCAAACCAGGCGTGCGCAAATACATTTTATTTAATTAATATGTGTCATAACACATTTAATTCACATAAAATAATAAATAGTATATTTGCGGCACATTCCAGAATGGTAGATACTTTTTGTATCGCCCTCGTAAAAGACCACAATTCGGAATCGAAACGTTGCTTGAAATGGCTTTTGCCGTGTTCGGTGACCAGATCTTAATAGCCAGGTACTTACCAACCTTCCTCTTACTCATCTCCTTCCCCTCTCCACTACCCTCAACCTCACAACATACCCCAATTGGGGATGACATAGTCTCACTGGCTCTAGACGGTTGAGAGTAGTTGGGACTCTTGTGCGGTATTCACTATATAAAAAACTGCACAGCATTAGAATTGACACAAAATAGATCAGCAAAGAGGCTTTGCTCAAATGAAATGCCCATGAAAAATAATAGCCGTTAAAGACATAAAAAAGTTAATATTATGATTTTTAGTTTTGAAATAGCTTCCCTCAAGCTGAAACTTGGTAAAAATAGAGACAATAGTGGATTTTGCAAAAAAAGTATTTGAAAAGTATTAAAAAAAAGTTGCAGTATTATCTATTCGACAATTTATTTAATTTTTGCAACAGTTTTACACCGATACATTGCAAAAAAACACAAAAAATGGTAATCATAAGTATACAAAGATAAAGGTAAAAATAAGTTATAAGAAAAAAAGGTTTTCAGAAGTACATAGTACAGTTAGAACTTAATAGCTAGTTCGTGCTTAAACTTGTAATAAGTAATATGAAAAATATCCACATTTCCTGCGAGGCAGTTAATTAACCTAATAATGGTTAAAGCAATCATTTTTTATATTTATCTTGGTGTGTTCGGCAAATTAATTAATTCAGACTATTCTACCCCTTCTGGGAATAGTAAAAATACTTCCTCCCTTAGCTTAATTAAAATTCCCCTCGCGCCTTGCACAAGAACAGGCAATAAAATACTTTCTCACATAATAAGACTATTGTCTTATCGTGTCCTTGAATATTTGATCAGTTTAATACAGAGGATTGTTTAAATGCTTTGTTTTCAACAGCCACCTTTGTAAATTTAATCGTAAACCAAAAAACCTCTGAAGAAGACCTCTGGACAAAGAATGCTTTGGATGGTACTCGTTAGAATTTTGGAATCAGAGCCTCGCAATTTAGAGCAGTCAACCAAGATTGAATATGGCTTTATAATTCAACTAGACCTCACCTGTATCTTTGTCTCATTCAAAGAAGGCACCGAGTGTTTGAATGGTATTGTTAAAAGCTCTCACATGCCGCAAGAATTTATGGCATTACGAATAAAGTTCTTTAGAAAGGGTGACATCATCGCATCGAACCGAGAATTCCGACCTAATATTTTGCTGGCGCGATCTTTTTAAAAGCTTTAGACAATGAGTTATTGAAAATACAATGTACTTCTTTTTCGATGTGCATCAGAAAGAACAGCTAAATAAAGTGCTGGAATACCCACAAAATCGTTAGCACTTATATTACATAGTCATAATTATCGCTGCAACATTGTGCGGACGGAATAAGCGAGGTGGGAGAAATTTGATTGAATCTGTAGTCTTTAATCAACCACGTTGGAAGATGTAGTATTATGTACACAATAATTATTATGCAAAGTTGTATTGTTGTATTGTGTTTCTGTCTTGTTTTTTGTTCTGTTTAATAATTCAAGAAGCATGTCTTTTATCATTGTAAAGTATCTACCAACATAGCGCCCTTGAGGTGATCTTTCACAAAAACGGCGCTATAGAAATCATTCACGCCCTTTTCGTATTCCCCCAGGGTTGCTGTCTTTCGTCTTAGAGTGGGCGATACGATATTCAAGAAGACAGAGAACCATTGTAGTTGAGTAAAGGAATGTGTTCCACTCACCGTGCGCGTAGCACTGAAACACCTTATACATGTCCATAATGTTATGAAAACACTGAACTGGTACGCTGCAATAATCACATTCAAATATTCGCATGAGCAGTGAAATTCTTGACCCACTAAAGTACCGATCGCCTTGCACAACCGTTCCTACGTTGTTGGCGTTCAGACTCTTGGCGACTCGAGCAAAAACAGTAATTCACGAGCATGTATTGAATATTGCAAATCTACATAATTTTCCTTTTTATTTTTGTTCTTGAAACCTATGGGTATGGGCTCGGACTACTTGTTATGGAGGTCGTATAATACTGTTTGTAGGTTGTGCGTTTATATTATATATTTCCTTGGAGTAAGAATATATATGGAGAGCTACCTTTGCGAAACAGTGTAGTCAGTATCGTTGACTTTATACTCGATAGAAAGAGACAAAGATAAATTAAAGGATGTTGGATAGCCTATTAGTTACCGCCCACATGGAATTCGAACGTTTTCAATAAACATATTTGAACACATTAAGCAAAACAATATTAATACACCATTAAAATGATTTATAAAGTCAAATTATCAAACAAACACTAGTAACAGAATGTTTGCCTAAATAATGATGGCAGTTTTTGTTGATTTTATGTCTTTATATTATTTAAAATGTGAGAATTCTAAAGTTCGGTCAAGCATATTTAAAACTGTTGAAATACCTCTGAAAAGTGATGTTTTATAATCTTGGTTTTATTTGAACATTCACGCATAGCACATATCACCATCATGTTTGATTTATTTGTATGACCACTGCAAGTTTTTAAATCAACTCAAATATAGGAAATAACCTCAAAATCCGTCGACGTAATTTATGCAACTTGACGATGTGAAGTGAGCACAGACGGAGAACATTCTTACACACTTAAAAGTGTTGCAATATTATGTGACGTTTTTTCTTGTCTCTTTCTCTCTCATGGTATATGACATAAAAACCCGGAGAAAGTGATTTATCGCGAGATTGTATAGGTTGGGTAGAAATGTTTAGCTCTCTCTCCATATACCGGTATATTCTTATTCCAAGTATATTTCAAACCCAACCTCGGGTAAACTCAATCATCAGAACATAAAAGAAAATTCGCCCATTACGCCATTCAATTATCATCACGTCCAGAGCCTGGTACTTCGAAGGACATTCTCACAATATAAGGTATTGGTCTTGTCGGCCATTAAAACGGAATACAATCGTTTTGCATAACTGATTCGACCATGAAATTAAAACTGTAATCAAATCATGTTTAATTTCACGCGAAGGGTTTCGATTTAGAAGTATGAACAGCTTACGGGGCATCTTTTAATATGTTAAATAATAAAGCACTTTAAAATGTAGGTAATTAATTTGTAATACGATATTAAATTTTATAATTTAATCCCATTTTTTTTAAATTTATACTTTTAAATAAATGAAAAAATAACTTTGTAGAAGACCACGGATATTATTTTAATTTTTTTGACCGATCGGTTTCGCTTATCCCAAGCATCATCAGGGTGCAAAATTAACTAAACAAGAAATACAAAGTTTGCGGTTATATATATATACAAAAGGAGAACAAAATATAAAATAAAATAACAGAACAATGAGAAAATAAAACAATCAAATTTTAATTATAATAAAGGAACAGAGAGAAAGAGACAGATAATATGAAGTGAAGTTTTTTGTTGTTCATTTCTTTAAATATGTCACACCACAAAGTGATTGCATTTTACGAAAATATAATACTTTTTGGTTACTTTTTTGTTTATTTTTGGCTAATTTTTCTTTATCGAAAGAATTAACCAATATTATTAATACTTTTATGGATTATGGAAATATCTAGCTGCATTTGTAGTTTTTTTTTAAGGTTGTTTATTTAATTTCCCCTCTCCACTACCTTGAACCGCACGATATACCCCAAGAGCAGTTGGGACCTTAGAGCAATAACATACAAGAGGTAACGCTGTAGATCGATCTACAGCGTTAGTCACTTTGTACTAGGTTTTACTGACTCGGTTGGACCTGGGCGTGGCTAAGACTAGGGTTACGGTATTTATACATCCATTCGTAGCACATGTCGACACAATGTTTTTGTTTATTCGTATAACCACTTTTTCACAGTATTCTTATAAAAATAAATATACCATATAACCTAAAAAACCGTTGAGTTATGTTCAGTTTAGTTGCACATCAAAGCGTGTGGGCAGAGTCCTGTGAGACGCACGAGTCAAAGAACATGGTTACAATACTTTGAAGTGGTGTGAAATTTTGCCAAAATTATGCTGTCTCTTTCTCTCTCACGGTATACGACGTAGAAACCCGGAGAAAGTAATTTATCGCAAATTTGTTTAGGTTGGGTAAAACAAATTAGCTCTCTCTCCATAGATAATCTTACTCCGAGGTTGGAACTCTTGTGCGGTATTCACTATAAAAAACACCCTTTTACTGCCGAGCGACAATTACTTTCAGCCGTGTTGACGATGCCGAGGTTGTGAATTTAAGCCAAATCTTAACTGAGATTGATCAGTTAAAGTCCCTGTCTAATTCATGGTTTAATTCATTTCCTCAACAATGATTGCGTCTTGATTTCAAACCAAAATAGCATATTTTCTCAGTGCATGAACAAAAAGTCCCCGATTTCATTATTTGTCAAGATGACAAAATTAATTGACCCGATGACTCTCGACTTATCTGATTATTGTCTGCAGTGGGGCAGGGGTCAATTGGGGCCGAGTAGGATGTCGTTAGGTACACACTTAGTTAGTGTTAACAGGCGAAGTAAGTCATTATGACGATCGCTGGCTATTTCATCAATCAGACGAATCGTAAAAGTCCATTGATAAATGTTGAATCTAGCGATGTGAAGATTCTAATTTATGTTTTTATTTCGTTTGCGATTCTTAAATAAAATTTTACAGACGATAAAACAAAAACATATTGCCGTTGGAGAATGTGTTTCCGGAGACACGGAGACCTGGCTCCGAAAATCGATGAGCTTATGTGAAGAATCGTATGAATAAATGTTTCTAAATTAAAACTCAAATTAACATTCCTTTTTTGTTTTAAAGAAAGACAAATATTCCCGTGTTACGAATAACCTGGCAATATTTTAAAATCTCCCACAACCATCATCATAAGCGGAAGATGTTGCGTGTGCAATGATGGAGGACTTAGCCAGCAGAGGAATTGAACCCAAGACGCTCTAATGGGAATTCGACGCGTTTTTCCACTCAGCTACTAACCGGTCGAATAAAATGTCGCTTAGAAAATTATATCCACAAATGGATGGATGAATTGAAACGCCCTATTGCAGAGCAAGTCCGTAGTATAAAACCTCTATTATATTAGGTACATAATTTATTTTTTTTGCGATCTTGATAGTTTTTCCAACAAATGTGAACATTCTCACATCATCACACGATATCTGTAAATATCCAAACATCAGGTTGAATGGCCAAAAATATATGTGGAAATGTATCTTTAAGTTATTTTATAATAATGCCCCTGAGGCAGAGGCGTGCACTCCATAAAGGCACATAAGCACTGCCTACCCTGCCGTGGTCGCATAAAAATATGTGTAATTATAATATTGGATTAAATTGTATGAAATTATTGCAATAAATAAATCTATTCTGTAAAAATACGCGCGAAATTTAGCTAAACGCACCACCGCGAGCGCCCCACCAACCTTCCTACTATAATGTGTCAAAAGCAGTAACTACATATGCTCAAGCGCGGCCAACGTCAGAGTAGATTATTCTATGTTTACTAAACTACACACAATATGTATGCTGTGAGCTGGTGGCTCTTTTGTGTTAGTATCTAGGGCAGTGCTTTTACAGAACAAATCCAATGGCAATCAGTGACATCCGTTGGTACCTATCTCAATTATCAATTAATCGGCTGTTTTTCCTACTGCCTACCTTGCTCAAAAAACTCTCTGGAGCTCCCTTGATTATAAAAAGGACCAAATATTTTTATTGCTATCTTTGACAGTGCAGTTAACATGGACACATCTTTATTTATTTACTAACGGACTAATGTTCAATTTACAACGTAGGTAACTTTAAAGAATAATGAAAATCATAAGTTTAGGATGGTGTACGAATATAAATCAAGCAAAGACTAAACACAAGTATACATAATAACGTAGAAGAGGCAAGTCATGTTAAGACCTGGTCAAAATCTTAGAGACTGTCTATTTTTTTAAAGACAGCATCAATTATCTATAAAATAACTCTCTAATAAGTCAAACAGACAAGAAGTATTAATTTTCTTAACAATTATAAAGTGATTGACTTAATTCTATAACTTTCTGAATCAGATTTTTTAAAATCTAATTGTCAAAAGCACCACAATCTATAATCTGGTAGTCCTGGGCGTTGGTTGACTTTTCCAAGAGATTGACCGACTGAATGGGAATGTGCTCCTGTCATACGGGGGTTTCTCACGTTGTCAGTTTGCCGAGAAGGACCATATTAGCATGCACTCTAGCCGCTGCGCGATACACTGGTACTGTATATTGCCTCATTATTACAGCAGCTGAATTCTGCAGGTTTCACTGAACAGAAAATCGATAGAAGTGTGACCTATACCGTTTAGAAAGGCCACTGATGTCGCCAATCAGCACGAACCTTGACTAATAACGCAGACAGGCCAATGAAATTGATTGCCTGTTGAGAAGTTAGGAAAAATTGAGCTTATTTTGGGCACAAATATACGCCCACAGCGCACTAATAGCGGTGTATCTCTTCAGTGGTAGGTTCCCACTTGCGAGAGCAAAAGTAAGGTGTGTGAATCGCAGGAGTTTTTAAAGAGGTAAATTTTGGCAGGTGATTGTAACAATACGTCACGATAGGTTTTGTAAGGCAATATCGGAAGTCGCTTTGTGCTAAAAAGTTCTGACATTCTGACCTGACAGACATTCATGACTCATTTCCATACTATCTTCCCACGCGGTATATTCACGAAATTTATACTTCGCTTCTTCATTCTTTATTTAGGGTTCTCATGCAAAGTGTTCGGGCCCTGGGCTATTGTAACTTCGACTTTGCCTTCTCATAATAATAACAGTGAACTTATATAGCGCAGTTTTGTGATATTTCACCTCAAGTGCTTCCTTGTTACTTGGTCTGAAAGTTAGAGTACATAGAGTGGTACCTATCCAAGGCAGTGTAGTCACTTTTTGATGATTTTTACCGGACTCGGCAGACCTGGGCGTGGCTAGGACTAGGGCTTGGGTATTTATACATCCATTCATAGCACGTGTCGACATAATGTTTTTGTTTATTCGTATAACCACTTTTTCACAGTATTGTTATCAACAAAAATATAGCATATAACCTAAAAAAGTGTTTAGTTGTGTCCAGTTCAGTCGCAAATCAAAACATGTGGGCGGAGTCCCCGGAGACGCGGGAGACCAAGATTATCCTTACAGTACATGAAAGCGGTGTGTTATTTTTGTTGTCTCTTTCTTTCTCATGATGTACGACGTAAAACCTGAAGAAAGTGATTTATCGCAAGTTTGTATAGGTTGGGTAAAAAGAATTAGCTCTCTCTCCATACATTGTTACTCTAAGGTTTGAAATATATCCACATTCATACTTATCTTATTTTATATCTTCTTGTAGTTAATACTTGATATTATCAGGTCTTGATCTAGGACTTTTTTCTAATTATAAATATTTTCGCCGGAAAGAAGAGATGAGTTATCATTGGGTAATTAGCGATGTCTCCTGTTTCCGCAATGTGACTTCTCAAGTATCTGAGCATTCTTCTAATCAAAGCTAAACACTGAAACTCTACAACTGTATACCGTCGCTGAAAGGCAAAGGGGCTGAAGCGCCATTTTGGGAAGTTTACACGAGCACTTTAAAGTTTTTTTTTGCTTTTCAATAAAATTTACAAGTATTCAATACCTAGTTGGATTTTGAAAATATAAGTAAGCTCAGGTAACTCAATGCTATCTCTAAGTTACCTGAAGCGACAAAAAAGTCCCAAACTTGTGTCGCTTGAGTCAGGTCTTCTCTTAAATATATTTTAGATGGCTGAAGGGCCACAAAAGTCTTTAGAATCAAACGAGAGTCAGAGCATTCGATGCAGAAAAGTTATTTCGCCTTTCCAGCAACGATATGTAACAAATAATATGACGTGTTGTTTTACTTTTTTACAGTAACGTGATAAAAAGCTCCAAAGCTCACAACGGAAACAACTTTGCAAGCCAAAAACGTTGATCTAGAAAATTCACACAAAAAACGCTGTGTAAATTTCACAACTCTCATCGTTTAGGAGCTACTGCTGAATCGTACTACATATTTTCAAGTTTTTTTTTTTATATTTCTCATTTCGTCATAAATCTTAATCACTTCACCTTCATGCCTGCGTCAGATTATAGATTAGGTACCATGACGTACTAGCAAACGTAAGTTCCCGTTACGTTATTTGTCTGTCCGTGTGGTATTTGTCAAACTCAAATACGGCGTATCAAAGTGTCAATAGATAAAGGGCCCTGTAGTGATGCATGTCAAACATAATGGCCTGCGTCAACCGAAGGAGGGAGGGAGCCATAATAATACACATAAATAATAATTGACAACTTAGACCAGACCAGACATGTCATATTTAAGGACTGTTTGATTTGGAACCTAAGGATTATTGGACATTTTTACTTTTTTGTCAATCAGTTCATTATTGGACATTTTAACTTTTTTGTCAATCAGTTGAAAAATGTTGAAAAAACCGTTATTACTTTGCTAATGGGAAATCGGAGAAAATAATAATAATAATAATATTTGGACGATTTGTATAGCGCCGTTTTTGTGAAAAATCACCTCAAGGGCGGTGTACAGATCTTACTTTCTATCGTTACATACTAATTCCTTAAATAAGAAAATATGCAGGAACATACTTACCTGGCAGGTCCCATCAGATAGACACAATTATGAACTTAAAATTATGATTATTATTTAAGTATTATTATTATAATTTTTTTTTTTTTTTTTCTGATTTAGGGCATGGGATCGAAATTAAAAGAATGGACTTTCTGAATTTGTCATACAGTACAGGATTTGGTTAAAATTTGCATATCTAAAGGTGATTCGTCGAGAGACAGATTATGTTGAGTTTCTTTTAATGAATTTAAGGATATGAGAGTCTGAAAAGGTAAGTTTTCAGTTTGGACCGAAATTCTGTTGGGCTCGTTATACATCTTAGTTCCGGAGGGAGTTCATTCCAAGCCTTCGGCCCCGAAACTCCGAAAGCGCGATCTCCAAACTTAGTATTTGGATTGCGTTTAGGTTCTATAAGCCTTCCGATAGCCGATGACGTTGCCGATCTAAGAGTCGACTGCTTTAGAAGAATATTTTTTGGAACGCATAGTTCGGTGATGTACAGTGGAGCCATTTCGTTAAGGGATTTAAACACCATCCAGCACAACTTGTACTGGATTCTTTCAGTGCACTTGAGCCAGTGAAGGTTCCGAAGGTGCTCTGAAATATGCGAATATTTAGATACCCCGGTGATAAGCCTTGCTGCAGCATTAAAAACTGATTGGAGTTTATTAGTTTGGTATTTAGGAAGGCTGGCGTAAATACCGTTACAGTAGTCGAGCCGTGAGACTACATACGGTTTACAAAAGGTTTCTACTTACAATAACGATGCTCATAGATGCGATGAACGTATTGCCAGGAAAACAGACTTGAATCTTACCTGTAACAAAAAAAGAAAAAAAATGTTAACAACTGCAATCTTATTGCAAAAATTCAAAATTTCGCGTCTTGTCTTATATTGTAACCTTGGAGTAAGAATATACATGGACAGGTACCTTTGCGAAACAGTGTAGTCAGTATTGTTGACTTTATACTGACTCGATAGAAAGAGACAAAAATATGTTAAAGAAAGTTGGATAGCCTATTAATTACCGCCCACATGGAATTCGGATATTCCTAATAATTATATTTACACATTAAACAAAACATTATTAATACACCATTAGAATGATTTATAAAGTCAAAATATCACACAAACACTAATAACAGAAGGTTTGCCTAAATAATGGTGGAAGCTTTTTATTGATTTTATGTCTTTATATCATAAACAATGTGAAAATTCTAATGTTCGGTCAATAATATTTAAAACTGTTGAAATACCTCTGGAAAGTGATGTTTTATAATCTTTGTTTGGTATTATTTACACATTTACCCATAGCACATATCACCATTATATTTAATTTATTTGTGTAACCACTGCAGGTTTTTTAAACAACACAAATAAAAATAACCTCAACATCCGTCGACAAATTTATACGACTCGATGATGTGAAGTTAGCGCGGACGGAGAACATCCTTACACACTTAGAAGTGCTGCAATATTATGTGAAGACTTTTCTTGTCTCTTTCTCTCTCATAGAATACGTCGTAAAAACCCGGAGAAATTGATTTATGTCAAATTTGTATATATTTCAACGCTTACGATGGAAATGACGTTGATCGTTGAAGATAGCTGCATTAGCCTATAAAATTCAACCAAAACAGCTGTGTAAATTTCATGGCATCAGAGCTTACCGAAAAAGATTTTTTGTGGGGCATATATAACAGTTAATTCTGTTTTTGTTGTTGTTGTAAATATTTCGACTAACAATGCAATCTTTACAGCGACAAAACCATAAAAGTTTCCGTGCATTTTATTTGACTTTATTATGCCACAATCCATTAATGTAATTACCGTGGGCCGAGTAATAAAACGAGACGATTTCCATTTCGTGAAAAGTCATAAAATATATGGAATACAAACTGTGAACTGGGTATCTCTATGTGACAAAGTAAGTAGCTAGGTATATCAGGATCTAAAAGAATTTGGCTTTAGTTTTGGACTTCAATGCCTCGTACTATACACTGTTCGATGTATAAATTATTTACACGTGACATTTAGTTAGCAATCGTTATTCGACTTGATTTACACTTTCCAGGAAATGAAGCTTCGAAGGGTGTCGAGAAATTATCATGAATTTTAAACAACGTTATCAGAGCTGGAGTTTTCGTGTACATAACTGAGAATGTAAGCATAATTTTATTTGAATTTTCTTAAAAAACCGGAACCTTTTTGTAACAACTATACATCAATTATAAGCCCACCAAAACTAAAAAGATGGCTGCCAAATCGGAAGAAAAAAAAATTATATTTATAATTTTCAAATGAAGAATACAATCGATTAAAAATGAGGTATCGGTGACTGAATCGGCAGAAGCGTTACTCCCAGATAGAGTAGAGATTCAGAGTTCGAGTTTCAATCGCGACCGTTATATTTTTTCTGTCTCATATTTTCGTTGAAAATTATTGATTTTATTTCAATTATTGATATAAAAATAGTGAATTTTTAACATTTCTGTTTGAATCACACCACACACTCTTGGTGTCATAAAAAAGTGCCTGAACAGTTGTCAGAAACCACACGTGTGATCGGCGTGTACAAAAATACATATTGCACGTGAGTGTTGTTAAAATAAAATAATTCTCAAATTTACACATACGCAATATTTAACGTGAAAGGATCATTCCCATGTTGCCACATCAACTGTGAATGGTGTTATACTCTTATTTATTTTTTAAGAAAGACAACATTCCCGGGTTGAGTTTCCCGAATAACCTGACTATATAAGAAACTCATACTGCCATCATAATAAGCGGAAAATGTTGCTTCTGCAATTATGGAGGACTTAGCCAGCAGAGGAATTGAACGCACGACGCCCGGGTGGGAATCCGACGCGTTTGTCCACTCAGCTACCGACCGGTTAATCCGCTTTTAGCTTAACTTTTCGCTGGTACACCGATACACACATGATCGATGCTGTTACTTTAACGGAGCAGACTCAATTATAATCCCTGTTAAATAAACTCAGCATGTTATTTCTGCATATTAGAGATAACAAATGATTAATTAATGAAGGATTTCCAATCAGATGGACCGCTCTCTTCTGTACATTGTCAATATGTCATTATATATCATTGGCAATATATTTATATCCAACCTATACAAATTTACAATAAATCACTTTCTCCGGGTTTTTACGTCGTAAACCGTGAGAAAGAAAGAGACAAGACAAGTTCTCACATAATATAGCACCACCATTCGGTATGTAAGCGTGTTTTCCGTCTCCCGTGTCTCCGGCGACTCCACCCACTACGTTTTGCTATGCAACATAACAGGACAAAACTCAACGGTTTTTAGGTTATATCCTACATTTTTGTTTAAAACAACAACTGTGAAACAGTGGTTGTACAAATAAACAAAAACATTATGCCGACACGTGCTATGAATGGATGTATTAATACCCTAGCCCTGTTTATAGCTACGCCCGAGTCAGGTAAAAATCATCAATACTGTCCAAAGAAGCACTCTCTTCTGTATGTTATTGCTCTGGGTTGTCAACTAAGTTATCAAACATTTTGGAGCTTGATCAAATGTATTAGTTTTGCGTACCCACTGAAGACTTGTACAGGGTCATCAAAAATGTGATTTATACTAACTATCCTTCGGTGTTTTTCTCTAATCCTAGTATTTAAGAAATTGTTGGAGTTCCACAAGAATCAACACTTATCCCTTTATTAAAAATACTTCTGATTTCATCTCTGCGCGAAGGCATTCCTATTCGGCAGCCATCATGGCGAGGCGAAGTGAAACAGTCCGGGGCAGAATATTTACCGAGAATTTGTGGTTTTGTGTACTCGAAACTCTGAACTCGGAATGTGGCAGACCCTAATTGAATGGCGCAGAGATGGACAACCAAGCCCCTACAAGGGAATCGATGAATAATCAATAGATTCATATTGATGAAAGATAACTCATAGTTCATTGATAAAAAGTACACAGTAAACTGCTTACACATCAATTATTCTTGCCTAATGATTATTTCCTTGAATGTTTATGATATACTTTCATATGATTGTGTCAGTATTCATTTGACGATTTGTCATAAGTTTGACATTTTTTGTATATTTCGAGCTGTGTTACCAAAATCTACAAACCTTCTTCTGCCAAACGAATTATTTTTTTGTATAATTATTATTTTACTTTTTTAATAGTGAATACCACACAAGAGTCTCAACCGTCTAGAGACACTGAGACTATGGCACCCCCGATTGGGGTATTTTGTATGGTGGATTTTGTAAGGAAGAGCAAAGGGAATGAGATGGGAAAGAGGAAGGTTGGGAGAACCTGGATATTCATATCTAGTCACAAACACAGCTAAATCCATTTTAAGCAACGTTTCGATTCTGAATGGTGGTATTTCACCAGGGCGATACTTAGAGTATCTACCACTCTGGAACGTGCCGCAAATTTACTATATATTTTTTTTATATGAATTAAATGTGTTATGACACATATTAACTAAATCTAATTTATTTGTGCACGCCGGGTACGAACCCGCGGCCTCTGGATTCGTAGTCGAGCGCCTTACCACTCGACCATGCAGGCCGTCAAATTAATGTATGAAATTTAGATTTTTTATGTCAGAGAAGTTTTATTTTTAGGGTTTTAAGGTTTTTCCGGCTTATTTATGTTTTTTTGGAATGAAATTTAACAAACATGGCGCTTTTAATTTTAAAATTATTATTTTATTTTATTTTAAGTTGTTAAACGGGGAGTTTTAAAAAATGATGAAACGTATTAAAATAAAAAAAAACAAAAATCATAATTATAATTTTAAGTTGATAAGTGTGCCTATCTGATGGGACCTGCCAGGTAAGTATGTTTCTGTATATCGTATTTTCTCTTTAAACTAGGAATTAATATCATCTAGAAAATATAATGTGTACAGCGCCCTTGAGGTGATTTTTCACAAAAACTGCGCTATACAAATCATCAAAATATTTTTATTATTATTAGAAACAAACGTTGTCAATCTCTGAATATAGTACAATGGTAAACTTTAATCCAAAATACTCCATCTCTACCGTTCCCTACAATATAGTGAAGTGATGTTTTTATTGTTTTCTGAAAGCATGTACGTAATGAAAAATATTTTTCACCGAACGAATAAACAGCGATCATTCCAACAGATATTACATTTTTTCAATTTTACGATGGGGTTCAACACTTCAAATGTGTTTTTTATTATTAAGCCATCATGCACTGTTAATTTATAATTTTATTACGATGAGAAGTGAATTCCAATCAATGACGTTACATATATAGACACGTTATAGCCTTAGAATGTTAACACAAAATGTGGCAAGCAAAACACGCACGTTACCAGTAAATTCATCATTCAAATATCGGTCATGTATGACAAAGATAGACATTCATAGAATATATGTGTATGAACGAAACACATCCGAAGTTCGGACCGCGTTCCATACTTGCTTGAAACGACCTCAAGCGACGCGTGACCGTTTAGTTCTAAATCGGCCTAAACACCGATTACACCAACTAGCGTGATCATTGCTTGCCACTTTGAGAGCGCTACAACGTGTCTATATTTATGTGATAATTTTTACATAGCAAGATAATGAAGTAGCTTTCAACAATGTGCGAACCGTTTAGTTTACATTGTTGTCACGTTTGTCGGAAGGTCTCCTGACCGAGTTTACAGCCAGGTAAACAAGAGGCAGGTAAACACTGAACAAAGCACAAAAACTCCGATATTAGGGTGACAATGTCATCTGCAACAAAGGCATCACTTTCTAAACCCATCTCGTGTTTACGGATGTCTCTTTCTTAGAGTAACAATATACCGTCTCTTTCACGTGCCTAAATTCCAGATAATTCAACATTAGCAAAGAGCACAGAGCTCCCAACAGCAACTGTAGCTGGCCAAAAATATTTGTTTTAAAAAATGAGTACATTGAAAAAATACCGCTTTTTCATGGTGTTAATTTTTTTATGATTGCTCTCTTAGAGTAACAATATAAGGAGGCATAGCTAATATTTTCACTCAACCTATACAAATTTGCGATAAATCACTTTCTCCGGGTTTTTGCGTCGTATACCATGAGAGAGAAAGAGACACGAAAATTCGTCACATAATATACGCTTAGATCAGCCTTGCATTCTTTTCGTTTATCCACATTTTTAAAACTGTCATACGTATTTTTACTACACATACGCCTCAGGAATTTCATTTATACAGAATTTAGTCCACTAGTCTATTCAGTCGGAGTGATTTTAACATATTTGACTATCTTTTTCAACATATAATGATTTTTTACGGATATTAATTACTGTGGTCGAAATCGTATTTTTGTCCAGCTTTTTGTGCGGGTCGGACGTTTGTGCGAAGGCAGCTCACGGGTAGCACAAGGGGCCTTGCGTCAACAGCTAGAGATAAAGTTGATTCACTCCGTAAGTGTGTTTAAATGTTTAAAAGTACCGGCCGTAAACTTCTTTGTTCCTCCTTCTTGATTTACGATCGGGCCGGAGTAATTCTTTGGAAAACTTTACGACAGTGGGAGAGTTTTGGCGATTTGCACCAACAAAGGAGAACAGTTTCCCAGGGTGCAATTTTTATTTATTTATTTTTGGATGATTTTTATAGCGCCGTTTTTGTGAAAAATCACCTCAAGGGCGCTGTACAAATCTTAATTTCTACTTAATATTAATTCTTAGTTTAATGGTCAGTAGTCAGAGTCAGGAGCCGAGTCCAGCGGTGACCAAAGGTAGCCGAATTCGTCGCCGGTGTCGGAAGGCGGCTTGGTGGTGGGCGGCGTCGGCTTGGGCGGCACGGGCGTCGTCGTAATCGTGGTCGTCGGCGCTGCGGCGCTGGTCGTGGTGGTCCTTCTCTTCTTCTTGCGGAAAAACTTGCGCAGCTGCCCAGGCATGTTTGTTGCTGAAAAACTTCGTAATGGTCATCTGGAGCGGTTTGAATGGCTGTTGTCGTAAATCATTTATGCGGTCTTTGATAGTGATTATTCCATGTTGCATTATTACATTTATTATTAAGTTGATATTGACTCTTGAGTCATCAGTGTCATCATATTACAAAAGTAAATTGAATAATTGTATTATAGTACGTTGTGTCACGACTCGTTTATTACAATGGCATATATGCAAGTCTCCCCAAAATATACACTGACAGACATTCAGTTTTCAATGCTGCAGCAAGGCTGATAACTGGCGTTTCCAAATATTCCCATATATCGCAACATCTTAAGAGCCTTCATTGGCTTAAATGTCCTGAACGGATCCAATTCAAACTGTGCTGGATGATTTTAAGGCGAAACATGACATGGCGCCGCCTTATTTGTCGGAACTGTGCATGCCAATCTGTGAAATCAGAGAAAAACTAAAGACTCACCTTTTTAAATTATCATACCCACAACAACGTCAATTTGCTTCACTAGAGTTTCGATCACTCAGTCCGAGTGCTATACTTAGTTTATAATTGCTTGCTCCATTTGTGAAATATCGCCTCAAGGGCGCTTTAAAAACTTAGAAACTATGGCTTAATTTTCCATTAAAACTATCGAAATATCTAAAACTATAGTTAGAATTACCTTATTGATATTTACATATCTCGCAGGCTGTGAAAAAGTTGCGTACTTTTTGTTTTGATCGAGAATTGGCCAATAGTGAAAATAATATTTTTTCATGCAATGGCATGAAAAAATATTATTATACTGGTGAGTTGAGATGCAACGGGTTAGCCTAGATTTGTAAATTAAGGCAATTCTGTTAATTATAGACATGATTTTCTGAAAAGATGATTATGAGTTTAGTTCCGAACTCTGTCGAGTTTATTTTATTTTTCTCAGATCGTGTGGTAGTCTATTCCAGGCTTTAGGACCTGACACTCCTGCAGCACGCTCTCCGAACTTAGTGTTTGGTGTGCGCTTCGGTTCCTTCAACCTTCCGATAGCCGATGACATTGCCGATCTAAGGGGTTGACTGTTGCGAATTGGAGTCTTCAGGAATACGCAGTTCCGATAAATAAGCCGGAGCCGGTAAGCTCTTTGGGTCTGGACTGGGTCCTACGGTGGCAAGTTCTAAGCCGGGCGGGGACAAATACAATTTACTTATTACAAACGACGAATATATTTGCACCTCGGAAGACTCTCTCAATATCAATGAATTGCTGTTCCTCAATCATCACTCTACTAATTATGGATATCATTTTCCACTGTCCAGCAGAATGTCGAGACTTGTTAACTCAAGCCGTTGAAATAATTTTCGGTACCAGACAAAATGATTTTTGTCATTCTTTACGACTCTACCATAACCTTGCTCAGATTTTGACTTGAATGTTCTTTCAAATATATATATATTTTTTTTATATGAATACCGCACAAGAGTCTCAACTGCTCCCAACCGTCTAGAGCCAGTGAGACTATAGCATCCCCAAATAGGTCATGTTGTGAGGCTGAAGGTAGTGGGGAGGGGAAGGAGATTGGGAAGAGGAATGTTGGGAAGTACCTGGCTATTCAGATCTGGTCACCAAACACGGCTTAAGCCATTTCAAGCAACGTTTCGATTCTGAATGGTGGTCTTTCACCAGGGCGATACTTAGAGTATCTACCACTCTGGAACGTGCCGCAAATATACTTTTTTATTATTTTTATATGAATTAAATGTGTTATAAAAACATTTCAATTAATTAAAAGTTATTGGCGCACACCGGGTTTGAACCCGCGACCTTTGGATTCGTAGTCGAGCGTCTTACCACTCGACCATGGAGGCCGTCAATATATATATTTTTGTCATTGCTTCATTACAATATTATGTACTCGTATGTGCTGTTCTTTCTCTGTTGCTATTTTTTCCCATTTCATATTACGTTTTTTTTTGTAATTGGACAATGGTCCGTTTGTTTATAAGTAAATAAATATCGTCCAGGTGGCAGACCACCGTTCAGAATGGAGATGTCGCTTGGAATAGCTTTATCTATGTTTAGTTACCAACGTTGAATAGCCAGGTACTTCCAAACCCTCATATTCTCTTCTCCTTTCCCTCCTACACTTTCCTCTACATCACAACATTCCTTTAATGGGATGGCTATACATATTTTGACTGGCTACGGGGTTTAGCACAATGTCGCATAAATATACGGTAGAGAAAATAATTGTCCATTTTGTTGTTTTATTTAGTGTTTATCAATCGAGAATACGTATCACCGTGCTGAAGAACGATTCGATGAAGCTTTATATAATAGATACCCGTACAAATTTTCGAACCTACCCAAGCGGGTAATTAATTTCCCAAAACCACGTGGAATTAAAATCCGGCGATTGAAAGGCATTAATTACACGGAAAAAGTGTTGGATAGTTAATCTAAAAAGTCGGACATCACCAACAATCCATCAACACCGTGATAAATTATGAGAATAGAGTTCAAAGTTGATCACTGATTGCTAGATAAGGAAGAAGGATCATTCGCTCTCGTTAAATTTGACGGTGAGAAGTATTCTATTAATCGATGCTGGCAATGTTTTTTAAAAGATTGAGGTTTGACCTGATTACCTGGACTATGTAAAATACGAGGCACTGATTGATTAAAAGATAATAATTAACAGGGGCGTCACGACTTAATGTGTAATACATGCGGTGCAAATGGGCGGTCGAACCAAGGGGCTGCACGTGTCTGTTTGCACTAGCTTGATTCGGCGATCTTTTACTAAATTTTATTGTGGTGTGATTACCGCACCAGAGTCTCAACTACACGGAACCAGTGGGACAATGGCATGCCTTTTAAGAACTACGTTACGCGGGTAAACCGAGAAAATTGTTCTACATCTTACACCCGTGAAAACCTTAATCATAACATATATATATATATATATATATATATATATATATATATATATATATATATATATATAGTGAATACCGCACAAGAGTCCCAACTGATCTTAATCCTTTAAAGACAGTGAGACTATGACAGCTCCAGTATGCGGTATGTCGTGAGACTAAAGATAGTAGGTAAAGTAAGGAGATGGGGAAGAGGAAGGTTGTCAATTACCTGGCTATTCAGAACTGGTCACCAAACTAGGCTAAAGCCATTTCAAGCAACTTACAACGGTTATTGCAATGACGTTACAAATATATAGACACGTTATAGCCTTAGAATATTAACTCAACCAGTGGCGGCTCGTGACTTTTTAGTATGCTAGAGTGCTAAGATTGAAAAATACGACGTCATTGATGTTGTTGTAGCCGAAAATGATTTTTATTTTTTTGAAAAAATAATTTTTTATATCAAGCTTTTCGGGATTTTTCAGTGTTGGTGGTGCACTGCACGGTTTTCTGAAAAATCTTCATACAAAAAATTGAAATTTCGAAAAAAAATTAAAATCGTTTTCGGCTACAATAACATCAATAATGACGTTTTTTTCAATCTTAGCACTTTAGAACACTAAAAAACCACGAGCCGCCACTGAACACAACATGTGGCAAGTAACAAACACACTTACATTACCAGTAAATTCATCATTCAAATATCGATCATGTATCCTCATCATGTATGACAAAGATAGACATTCAAAGAATATGAGTGTATGAACGAAATAGATGTAGGATCGGACTGCGTTCCTTACTTCAGCTAGAAGTGTTGAATGCTCGGGTAAGAATGAGATGGCACTTCGCTTACTCGCTTACTCGCTTACGCGAAGACGTCATTATGTTGGTCAACAATGGAGATAGTTGTGTTGTCTAAAATAATAAGTAATTTGCGCGGACTTGCAAATGAATTGTTATGCCTTGCCTTTTAGTAGTCTTTGCAGTGTAATTGAAACACTTTCTCATCACACACGGGAATTTTGGCACTTATTTTTGTAATTTCTTTAGATATAGTAAACGACCTCAAGCGAAGCGTGACAGCTTAGTCCCTAATCGGCTAAATCACCGAGCACACCAACTAGCGTGGTTTTTGTTTTCCGCTTTGAGAGTGCTACAAATTGTCTAAATATTTGTAACGTCATCGGGTGATTGGCGATGTTTTCCGGCTGACTCCGCCTCCTAACAAGATGCGTTTCTGCGCATCAGCCGTCAGCCGCATTCTTTCGTTTATCAAACTCTTATGCATATTTTTTTATCAATTGACCTTTTGTACTGTACGACAAATTCAGAAAGTCATTTTTTTAATTTCGCTCTCATGCCCTAAATTGTAAAAAAAAACACTATTATAATTTTATGTTAATAAGTGTGTCTATCTGATGGGACCTGCCAGGTAAGTACCATATGTGCCTATATTTTTTCTTATTTAAAGTAGGAATTAATATGTAATAATATAAAATAAGATCTGTACTGCGCCCTTGAGGTGATTTTCCACAAAAACAGCGCTATACAAATCATCCAAATATTATTATTGTGAAGCGGCATTGTTGTTACAAAAGCTTTGACCCTCGCTGCGGCCCTGATGATGCGTATAATTATAGTGATAATAGTCGATTAATATAAGATAAGACTTACAGAGAAACTACGTTTACTTCTGCTACGTTTTAAATATTGCGTAAAACGTAAATTCTCTCCAATCTGATTAATTGAACACTTTCATTCCAATCTCCTGTTGGTATTGTGTGTCTGGTTTCCCAGACACAGTTCACAGCTTGTGATTTCGTTATAAGTAAACGAAAGATGAACCGATGGGTTTGCCGTTCTCACTAATGGATTGGATGTAATTAAACCTTTCCAATGAACGAATTTGCATTTACAAGTATTGTTGCATGGTAAATGAACACTTTCACTCAAAACACTAGGTAATAATTCTTGGTTAATTTATATACTGCCATTTTTGTGAAATATCACCTCAAGGGCGCTTACTAATACGTAAAATAAAAAATATATCAGTTAAAATTATAAGTTAGTCCAGTCAAACATGCTCAGTAGAAGATTTCGGCTCTGTAGTCCGCCAGTGAAAAGGACACTCTTCCTGGCGTTCTGCACTACCCTATACACGTGCGAGCTCTGGACCAATTTTAAGAAGAGTAGCATGGAAAGGCTTCGGGTCCAGTACAACAACGCCTACCGCATGATGTTCAGTCTTCCCAGGCGCTGCAGTGCTTCCGGTATGTTCACCGAGGGGCGAGTTCCAGGATTTGCAGCCCTTATGAGAACCAGGGTAGCAGGAATGCGGGAAAGGATTAACAACTCCAGAAATAACCTCATCATGGAATCCCGTCAGATCCCGAACTCAAGCATAGAAGCGCATTGGAGTAAATTATTGGCCCCATCAATCTTAACGCTGCCAGGATGGACTCCCTCTTGATGGCGTTTTGTAGAAATGAGGCCTAATATACTCCATTAATATTTTCTTACTTACATTCTTTATTTATTTTTTACTTTTTTTTTATTATTATTTTATTTTCATATATTTTTATTTTATTATTTACTTATTTATTTATTTCTTATGAATTTCTGTTCATTATTATTTTGTTACTATTATTATTACAATGTATTGATATCAATTATGGAAGGTATTGCATTGCACTACTCCTGCATACCTTCCGGAATAAAACTTTTTATTATTATTATTATTATTATTACTCTGTCTTGGCACACACTCCTTGCTTCATTTACATTCATGGATCGTCTCATACATACTCTTCTGTTATTCTGACTCTTCACATGACCCGATTCAAGTAATTGATTTACTTGATCGTGCCATGTCTTTCTAGGGCGTCCTCGACTTCTTCTTCCATTCACTTTCGCATCATATATTCTTTTCACACTCCTTTCTTCGTTCATTCGCTCTACATGCCCGAACCATATAAGCGTCCCTTTCTTGATCCCATTCATTACGAATAAAAATATAAACTAGGAATTAATATTAACAAGAAATTAAGAGTTGTACAGCGCCCTTAATTGGTGATTTTTCACAAAAAACGGCGCTATACAAATTATCCAAATATTATTATTACTAGTAATAACTGACTGTACTACACATTTATATTACAACTAACTAACCGTCGCGCCGTTTCTCCAAATGGGTAGGCAGAGAGGAGACACCGCTATACAACGCTTCTTTTGGCACGCGCTCCTTGCTTCATTCACATTCATACATCGTTACATACTTACTCTTCTGTTATTCTGACTCTTGACACGGCCTGACTCAAGTATTTGATTCACTTGATCTTCTTCCATTCACTTTCGCGTGAAATGTTCCTTTGACACTCCTTTCTTCGTTCATCCACTCTACATCCCCAAACCAACTAAGCGTCCCTTTCGTAATCCTATTTATTACGTTTACATTGGCCTTGCATTCTTTCCGGATATCCATATTTTTAACACGGTCATACATGGTTTAACCATACACACGCTTCAGGGATCTTATTTATATTTCATTTCATTCAGTCTACTTTCATTTTTCCTCTGCTAGTTCCATGCCTCACTGCCATACATCAGGGTTGGTATAAGCACCCCATTGTGGACTGCTAGCTTCGCTTCTTTGTACAGTTTTTTTATTTGCGCCAATAGCGTTCAGTCCTTTTTCAATATCCTTATCAGTCTTTCCATCTCTCGTAAACATACTTCTTAAATAATTCGGAGTATATAATTTCAAATTTACTTTTCGTGTGTAAGTCCGAAGGTTATGTTTACTGTCATTATGAAAATTATCAAAGCTTCTCGAATGCTCAATCGGTCAGAATATCCATTATCGTTTCAAAGTAAACAATTGTTTAAACACACTTTCCATTTGGTTAGGTTTGTAATGCACTCGTAAGGAAACGGCAATATTGTTTGACAAGATGATATCGGTCAACCTTAGATAAGCTACTTATCTTGCATTGTTTCGGGTTAAATGTATACTTCGTGCTAAAATATTATTCAGGGAATTGTTGGTCGGCTAGCCCTTGCATCTTGCGATAGCATTGTTTAATTAGAAATTCCTAAACGGTGGACTTCGTACCTCTGAGATATGGGACATAATTTAACAGTTTTAAAAACTTAGGCCATATGCACACGGAGATACTCAAAATAAACTGAACTGGTTTGTGGTTGTAATTATTAGCCGGTTACTAACTCTTTGGCGACGCAGCTCCGCACACGCAAGCTACTCAGAAGTGATCGGAATCAGTAGCTTGCTGTGTGGTGTGCAAGGTAGTGAAGTTATATAAAACGCAATATATTTCTACTTATCCCACTAATTTTGTATTCATTTGTTGATCGTTCACCTTCGTGAATAAAAATGAAATTATTAAAAAATGAAATATACTCGTACATACAATGAAATAAATTATAAAATAAAATTATGTGACCAGAAACGTTGATGTATTCAATCGGACGAAAAACTACGCGACTCGAGTCGAAAACGAGTCGGCAGGTCGAGTTTCTTATCAACTGGTTACTAAAGCGTTAGTGAATGTTTAGTGCGGTGTCTCATTTAATTACAAAGGTTCAAACTCATCGCGGACTGGTACGTAATTTGCGTCCGTGATCAGTTTGTTTTTAGTATCTCCTTGTGCAGAGGGCCTAACTCAGAAATCAAAGACTGCGTGGCTTTATTAAATCCCACTTAATCCCCTCTCCCAATCTTTAAGATGTAGCATTAAAAAAAAACTGACTCACACGTATGCCAAGATGACATTGACCGGCGAATGATCATAGGGTTACATGTTTTGATGTTTTTCTAAGATGACCTTTACACCTTTATAATGAACTCTCTTTGGCTTTGAAGGCTTACTTTAAATCTGCCTTTTTGATGGTTCGCTATCTTCCATCCTTATAACATGTCTTCCCCAATAGATCCGTCCTAGTTTCATAAATTCAAATATAATATAAATAACAATTGGACGTAGTTATGCCGAAAGCATCCAACCCCAAAAAGATGAAACTGAGAAAAAGGCGTTTGAAAATATGACAATAAAAAAGCACTAAAATGCGTAATCGGCATTTGTAAAGTGAATATCAGTGTTTTTTTCGTTATGAGCATTATTATAAATAGGTCATTTATAATCTATCAATGTGTTTATTAAAAAAATGTCTTTCTTATGTTATGTTACATTTTATAATGTTTTTAAACTTCAATGTAAGTAAAATATATGCAATGTGCGTCAGTAAAAAAAAGACTAAAAATCTATTGCGTTTGGAGCTTGGATGTTTTCAGCAAATATAAATCTCGTATTTATCTATAGAAAAACATGTAAAACTCGACCTCGACCTGGCGGGCATCTTCAGACTGATACAATTTTGAGTAAATCTATGGCATACATACTATTAGTGTCCGGAACGGACGCTTATTGAGTCTCATAGTGAAAATCTGTGACTTTGGGTTTCGTTTTATTGTTGACAGAAGCGGCTTTTCAATAACATTATAAAATACATTCGGTCAATTTTTATTACCTTCTATTATTCTATAATATTAAAATTATTGAAATGGAGTTCCACCACGAATTAACAGTTTCAAAATTAGAACGAATGATCATATGAGGGGAATAGAAGCAAATACAGCAATCTTTTTCATCCTAAATTATTTCGTGAAAAGTTGATGCGTTTTATGCACTTTACTTTAGTGAATATGTTGATATATTTAAAGGTTATTTTTTCAAATTGTTCCTAGCTTAATGTACACAAACATTTTGATAACCAAATTTGTCTGTTTCTTTATAATAATCATCCAAAATTTGACAGTGCTACGGAACCGTTTTTGTGAATTGCTGCCTTTGCTTCTAAGCCCCTCGTATGCATGTTAATATTTCGTGTTTAGATATTTGTCTCCGGTGACCTTTCCATTCCGGTATTGACATGTGATTATCTTAGTGGTTTATCGCGGTATTTTTTCAATTATTAACATAAAGCCATGATCAATCACTCGCGGTGGCACATTGTCCAAGTGAGTGGCGTGCGACATCCGCCTAAAAGTGTGGCACCAGTCTAGCCCGGTGCCACTCTAAATACTGTGCTCGATGGATGATGGATTCTGGTTTGGTAGTTGCGTCTTCCTAAAGAATGAATTAATCACTCCGATTCTTTGCGGATCACGGGACATCACTAGATCAACCAACCAGTGGACAATCTTAATCTGATCAATTTATTACTCATGGTCATATATAATATACGTAGATAGCTACACGATCTATCCAATTATTCAAATATACTGTATCACATATAGAAAGTGGAATTATTGGATGGGGATCTGCCTCAAACACCTATATGAAGCAGCTCGTGAAAGTACAAAAAAGTATTATAAAAACAATCCTAAAGGTATCCGATAAGAACTCCGTCAAAAGAAATTTTACAAAACTTGAATGTTCTAAAAATGCTCTAGTTAATTTTAAGAGAAAGAGTGAGTACCTTACTGACAAACACACTCACACTACAAGAACAAAAACCTTAAAATCTTTAACTTCAACATTTTCAAATTTGAAAATAGTGGACTGTAAAATGATAAAAATATACTACTTGATGGAAGTGTCTAATTATGGGTGTGGAGGGATTATGGAGTGAAGGAAGTAAGGACTTTTTTTTTAAGGTTTTTTTTTTTTTGACAGTTTGACAATGGCCTTAAACGCCGAAACAGCTGTCACTAAAAACTAAAATAAAAAACTTAAAATAGCAGAACTCAATAATAATAATATTAAATTTAATTCAATTGAATTATATAAAAATTAAAATGGAGTTCTACAAATTAAACACAAAAACTATAAATAAGTAAGGAAACCAATTCACTCACCAATGAAGTTGATGTTTAAGTTCTTCATTATTCTTATACATCGTCTTACTAACAAACACCACATCAAAAAATACTTAGTTTGATATTATTTGAAGAATAACATCAAACCGAACGACTAAACGAGACACCATCGAACGAACACGTTTTTTCGCATAACTCTCTTCTGTTTCTTGATTGTGACTTATTTTAAAACTCGGTGTTGTTGAATATGGAAATCGAATATGGTGAAATGGTTGGATAAGGTAGGAATTGGAAGAAAAACAAAAAGGTAAGAACTTAACAAATATATCCTTTTAGACCCCATTCAATATTTTGTAGTAGTGACATGGCTTTACCACAGTAAACTGTGGATTTTCCATACTGATGGAAATAAGCACTACATCATCAGAACACAACAAGCAACATAATTTCGGAATATTCGTTTCCGCGCCTAGGCCTGCACCTTTCGATTCTCGCATACAATTATCCAAGTGCAGATAGAAAAGCTACATCCTGATATGTTAGGCTGACACGAATAATAAACCAAAACGGGTCCACCAAATTTGTAAAAAAAAATCTCACCGAACCCCTAGAAATACAACATCACTATCACTTTAAAAAATGTCTCACAAATACAATATCGAAATAACGACTAAATCTACCTCAGCACACGAGGTGTCCGATTCTCGCACAGATATGCGGCTCCCATGAATAATACATGTTTCTATTTCATCTCCTCTGTATTCAGAGCCGTGGTTATTATTCCAATCATGCCTGAAAATGTGGCCAATGTTGCTGTTTCTAAAGCTCGCTTTGGGTCGTCGAGACTGAAGGAAGCGCGGTCGGCCATTACCTGACCCCTCCACATCGGCTGTGTGAATCATCCTCTGAACGTTGGAACTAATAACACTTGTATAAGTAATATGTATTTAAATAATGACGATAACGCGGAATAAACCGGTTGCCTGGGAGCGACACCGAATGCAAAGGCTATTTTGCCGGACTGTTCAACGCGCGTTCTGTTACAAGAGGTCAACTGTGACTCCAGAATTATTCAAATGGTGCGTTGAATAATGAATTTACATAAAAACTCCACACAAAGAAATAGATCATTGAATAGCACCTAAACGTTGGCATCGAGAATACAGTCGCATGGGAAATACGATATAAGGCAATCCTAGAGGGGTTATCTCACTAAATGTAGTGTATTATTATAATAGAAGAGGTTAAACTGGAAACTCGTCACTTCGGAAAGTTATATCCATGTTGTAATAATAAAGTTGAATTCCCTATTTCACTGCTCGCCCGTAGTATACAAATCGTGTAATTTTGGATGTATTTTTTTAAGTTTTACATTATTGACGGCTTATGCGATAAACCGGATTCTCTAATTTTTCCTCGACATCTTGTGAAAATCAATGTCCGTTTATGAAGCCTCGTTTGATCTAAGAATGTATAGATAAGGACCTCAGAGCAAGAATATGTATATGGAGAGAAAGCTAAATATTTTTACCCAACCTATACAAATTTAGGATAAATCACTTTCTCCTGGTTCTTACGTCGTGAACCGTGAGAGAGAAAGAGATAAGACAAGTTTTCACACAACATAGCTCCGTTTTTAGGTATGTAAGCACGTTCTCCACTACGTTTTGTTATGCGACATAACAGGACAAAACTCAACGGTTTTTTAGGTTACATCCTATATTAATGTTTATAACAATACTGTGAAAAGTGGTACAAATTAAGCAGCACGTTCCAGAGTGGTAGATAGGCTTATACCCTCAAAGAGACCTTTTTTTATTGCCCCATAAATCATAATGCGCCGAATCATAATGAGTTCGTTGCGTACAACGAACGCGTATTTGTAATTTGGGTTCGATACAAAATATCCTTCTCACCGATGACATAGGTATATTGCGACTAGATTTTCAAAAATAAGAAGTTTCCGTTTCAGTATTAGTGAACAGTTATACTGTTCAATTATAAGAAAAATCGTACAAAAAAATGCCTGTTCAGTAAAATTTGCGATGCAAATCGGAAATCCATCAATTTGACGGTTTCCGTAAACCTAGTGTTAGTATTTTTAAAAAAATCCACTCCCACCGGTCTTCTATCATCTTGGTATGCCCAAGTGTGTGGTTTTGTTCTCGGTAACATTCACCATCCATCTAATTTTAGGTCACTCGACTCTCCAGCACCCATAAAGAAGCCTTTTGAAGGTCGGCTATTCTTCGTCCTTTCATAACTACTAATGCCCAGCAGACCTGTATCTCAGTTTTACATATCTCGTTATAACGGCTGTTTAAACGGTTGACATATAAAATTTAACCAAAATATTTGTATTTTATCACATCACATTAACTGCAAATTTTAAGATTTCTAAAAACTTAAGATTTTAAAAGTAGGCAAGAAATGCACCGTAATGTGAATTAAATTGATTCATAACCCGAAGACCTCAATTTTGAATACCTCCCATCCGTGAAATTGCCAATAATAATTGCTCGGCGTTTAATCGTTTTGGCATTCAAGTAACCTATCTCAAGGGGAAGTTGTTCATATTGTGTTTTTACAAGCATCAGTAAACTTCTCGACTCCTTGGGTATTTGGGTCAAAAATCTGTTGAAGACGTCCTAAAAAAACGCAGGTAATACGAAATTTAAGCCTTTTTTGACAGGGAATATATTCGTACATCGATGTCACAAAAAATGGGTCGATGGACGATTGCTTAGGAAATTTGATTAATATTTCCGTCTGATGACAGGTTTAAAAGGTAAACCACAACAATCTTTCAAACAGGATTGATGGCCTTGTGAATCCAACATTCCTCTTCATCGGATACAACGACATTCAAAAGACAAAAGGATGTCGACAAAAAATTCAAAGTCTATTTCAATATTTGCCGACGGTCGTAAAAAACCCATTAACGGTCTTCCAACTTCTTGTTTCAAGAAGGCCGATAAATTCAGTATTTTGTAGATATTGGCTATTGTCAAATAAAATAAATAAACCTTTCACACAATAGTTTTTATCCGTGCATAATTGTACTGCTTGAAAATACACCGAAACCTTTTGGAAAAAAAACTCGGACAAATAAATTTAATAAAAGAACCGCAAAAGCTGCCATACATAACGAAATGTTTGATACTTGATTGTTATTTTTGATTTCTCGTATTTTCAATATTTAAGCTCTTAATAGTTTGTTATTAAGCAAAACAATTGCCTAAACAAGTGCGTACGTAGATAAGAACCTACGTACGAGTGTGACAGTTTTATAAAAAATAACTGATGTATCTGTTGATGAAATTATCAAATTATAACGAGAATCTTTTTACATCCAGACAAGCGATATAATATTTTAGCAGACGGTTATTTTTATTCTGTATTTGAAATGTGCGTCTGTATGGCTTACTTTTGCAGGCCATTATTAAAAGTAAAACTAATGTAAAATAAGCCGAATTAAATAAACTAATGTTTTTTTGATTCAGTACAAACAAAATTTCTCATTTTTTATCAAAATAATTTTAATTAAAACTTGGTGAGTGGGCTTAAATAAAAGATTGCATAAGCACAAAAAACACAGTCAACAAAATTTCACGATAAGCATTTGTATATAAACGTATACACAAAAAGGCCTACGGTAGCAAAAGACAACCCGCTCACCGGGTAGAAAAGATTATTTCCTCATTAATATACCTCTAACCACAGTTGACACAGGAAGAGACAGAAATGTTCCCTGGCACTGTTCAAAATGCTCTGACTCTCGTTTGATTCTGAAGACTTTTGTAGCCAATCTAAAGTATATTTACTATTTGGGAAAAGACTTTGCATTGAGTTCAAAATCCAACCAGGTACTGAAGACTTTTAAAAATCTTTAAAGTGCTCTGGTGTTAACTTCCCGAAATGGCGCTCCAGCCCTTTTGCCTTTCCGGGTCGATATACACAAAAAGCCCTACAGTAGCAAAAGACAGCCCGCTCACCGGGTAGAAAAGATTATCTCCTGACTGATGCACCTCTAACCACAGTTGGCATTGTGGGAGAAATATTCCCTGGCACTGAAATTTTTAACAATACGGTATATATCATGTACATTGTGTGTAGTCTGATTGTTAAATGTGCGAATGAATATCTAACTAACTAACTAACCATCACGCCGTTTCTCCACAGGGGTAGGCAGTGAGGCCGGACCGCCATACAACTCTGTCTTGGCACACACTCCTTGCTTCGTTCACATTCATACATCGTATCATACATTTTCTTCTGTTATTCTGCTTCTTCACGTGGTCCGATTTATTTGATTTACTTGAACGCGTGTGTCTTCCTCGGACTTCCTCGACTTCTTCTTCCATTCACTTTCGCATCATACATTATGTTCACACTCCTTTCTTCGATCATTCGCTCTACATGTCCAAACCATCTAAGCGCCCCTTTCTTGATCATATTCATTACGCTTACATTAGCCTTGCATTCTTTCCGGATATTCACATTTTTAATACGGTCATATATAGGTTTACCGCACATACGCCACAGGGATCTCATTTCTACAACATTCAGTCTGCTATCATATTTTCTCTGCCAGTTCCATGCCTCACTGCCATACATCAGGGTTGGTATAAGCACTCCATCGTGGACTGCTAGCTACGACGATTTCTAGCTTCGTTAATAAAGTTGGTACCCATATTAAGTAGATTCAGGATTAAGGCTGTCTTCGGAGTCTAGAGTATGACCTTCTAAGGTCTATGAAGGACGCGTTTCCTCTTGAGAAACGAATCTCAACTAGACGGTCACGATGTACAAGGTTTTTGCTAGCTTCGCTTCTTTGGACAATTTCTTATTCAGCGTTCAGTCCTCCATTAACGAAGTTTCCTGCATTCACCCTTCTTTCAATATCCTTTTCGGCCTCTCCATCTCACGTAAACACACTTTCTGAATACACAAACTCATCCACTTGCTCCAAGTATTCATCGTTCCCAACTGTATTGAATGAACATCTAAAACAGTTAAAACGTGTTTCTTCTAGGATGTGCAATGGAGTCGTGTTTTTTTTTCAAATTTTAATTCCAACGCATCGGACATATTCCCAATTCTCTCACTCTCATAAATAACATCAACTCGTACCAGTCTGTGCAAAGCATTTTGTAGTTTTGTTGTGACGCATGTCCTATCTATATTCTATACGACTCGGCTTCACTTGGTAGCTTTTATCTTTAGGCGCACCCAGCGGAGTGAAATTAGTGTCCTGCATTGTGTGACTCACTAAATCGGCAAACAGGTTTTGCTGTTTTGTTTTTTTTTCTGTGCAAACATTCAAAATAAAACGGCCAACGGTCTTTTCACTGATGATTATTACTGGATAGGAAATATTTGGACTGGGAGCCGGAACGACCTTGTCAATTTAAAAAGTTATTAACGATTCGTTGAATAATTATTTATTCGAATGTTTTTGATAGCATTGACCAGTGGCTTGTGATTATGTACAGGTGGATTTGAAATTGCTATTTATTCGCAACGTTTAATTTTAATGTACAGTTGATTAACGAATTTTAAGAATCGGTTAAAATGATTATGACATCATTGCTTGATTAGCAAATTCTAAAAGAAACTCATGTCTCGGGAAGGTTAGGAATGGCATTTTTTGTTCATTTATTTAAATTGAAAGTAAAATAGAAAATAATTGATTTTGTTATTATATTTTTATGTAACTTGACATTCAAATAAAATATTTTAGTTTCCATTTCAAATAAAGAATAACATCTGCTGAAATACATTAAAGGTAGGGACTTTATTGGGTAGGTACGAATTTGAGTAGAATATTTTTTTAAATCGATATATTCAATTAACATCAGTTCCAAATTTGAAAAGTTCACAACGTACGGTCGTACGTACAAAAAAAATATTATTAGGTAATGTGAATATCGCCGAAGTCCAAACTCTCCGGAGCCAGTTGATCTATGGCATCCCCAATCGAGGCATGGATGGGAGGAGTAGGGATGGGAAGGAGATTGGGAAATTACGGAAGTACCTGGATATTCAGATCAAGTCACCAAACATGGCAAAATACATTTCAAGCTACGTTGCGACTCTGAATACTGGTCTTTCACCAGAGCTCTACTGAGAGTATCTACTACTCTAAAACGTGCTATAAATATACATTAAATTTTATATTAATTATACTTTAAATAACACATACAAGGCAAATAAAAATTATCTACCCCGTAATAGAACCCGTGACCTCTGGTTTCGTAGAAGAAGATCTTAACCGCTCGACCACGAAGGTCGTGCTCAGCATGTTGGAGTGAGTAGGTATGCGTTTTTTTTTAAAGTAGGTATTCAATACACAAGAATTTCTTTGAACCTATCAGAGTGACAAATAGATAATTTTTAAAACGTGTGAACGTCGTGGCTTTTCAAACTATGTATATTAAAATAATTTTTGAAGCATAATTTTTATGATCACCTTAGGTGCTGTATGTACAAAGCTGGTAAATCACTCAATAGTTGTAATAGCTGAAAAAAAAACTTTCCATTCGCATACCAAGATAAAAAAAACTATAAGTGGAATTTACATATTTTCAAATGTCGCGGAGTCCAACGTGAGTTTAAGCAAAAACATAGCAACCAAATAACATTTCTACGTAACGAGAACATTCTTCTAAGGCAGTCGACTCTTAGATCAGCAACGTCATCGGCTACCGGAAGGCTGATAGAACCCAAACGCAATCCAAATACTAAGTTTGGAGATCGCGCTGCAGGAGTATCGGGACCGAAGGCTTGGAATAAACTCCCTTCGGAACTAAGATATATAACGAGCCCAACAGAATTTCAGTCCAAACTGAAAACTTACCTTTTCAGACTCTCATATCCTTAAATTCATTAGAAGAATCTCAACATAATCTGTTTCTCGACGAATCGCCTTTATACATACAAATTTTAACCAAATCCTGTACTGTACGACAAATTCAGAAAGTCCATTTTAATTTCGCTCCCATGCCCTAAATCGGATAAAATAAATAAAATATAGAAATTATAATTATAATTTTTTGTTAATGTGTGTGTATCTGATGGACCTGTCCGCTAAGTATATAGTATGTGACTTTAAGAATATAAAGACTCTAAAAACCCTTTACTGCTCATTAGTTCCCCCTCATCTAGAATATGCCAGTGTAATTTGGTCCCCTTTCTATACCGTTCATATTAATCATATTGAATCCGTACAACATCGCTTCTTACGCGGTATTGCATGGAGATTAGAGCGAGAAAAAGGTGATTGATTATTCATATGATGAAATTGAACAATTATTGAAAATGTCTTCATTAGAAAAGCGCAGGAAAGACTTCGATTTGATTTTCATTTTCAAAATCATTAATTGTTTTATTGACTCACCTTCTCTGTTGCAACTTATCCAGTTCAATATTCCTTGCCGTAGGCTCAGAAACAATGAATTGCTGTTCCTCAATCATCACAAAAATAATTATGGCTATAATTCTCCAATGTCCAGAATGTCAAGACTTGTTAACTCAAGCCATGGTCTTGAAATTTTTGGTAGCAGTCTAAATGATTTTCGTCATTCTTTAAGACTCTACCAAAACTTTTACTAGACCATGGCTTGAATGTTTTCTCTTATGTTTATTTTGCCTTATTTTTGTTCATCGCTTCATATATTTTAATGTATATGCTATTCCTTCTCTGTTACTCTTTTTTTCTATTTCGTGTTTAATATGTTTTTTGTAATTGGACTTTAGTCCGTTAATTTATAAATAAATAAGTATGTACTGTATATTTTCTCTTTAAACTAGAAATTAATATATAATAATAGAAACTTAGATCTGTACAGCACCCTTGAGGTGATATTTCACAAAAACGGCGCTTTACAAACTATCCAAATATTATTATTATTGTTAGGAAGCATATAAATAGTGAAGGCAGCGTAGCGATCAAATTTGTTGCACAACTTAATATTCCATTGACTAATTTAACGACACCTTTGCCATGCAAATCAGGTTATGCATACAATAACGCCGCTGCAAATGGATACGAGAATGCACTCGGATGCATCTAAACCAGTTCTGCGTCATCTCGAGAGACATTTATAAGAGTGATGTGGCGTAATATTCACATGAGATCGGAATACGCAAATGGATAATTATATATGTTGATGGTAGTCTGTATACATCTTACAGTCTATAGAGTGGTATCTATCTAAGGCACCTTCTCCCAATCGTCTAGAACCAGTGGAACTATGGAATACCCAATTGAGGTATGTTTTTAAGCTAAAGGTAGTGGGGAGGGGAAAGAGATGGGGAAGAGAAAGGTTAATAAGTACCTGGCTATTCAGATCTGGTCACCAATCACGGCTAAATCCATTTCAAGCAACGTTTCCATTCTGAATGGTGGTCTTTCACCAGGGCGATACTTTGAGTATCTACCACTCTGGAACGTGCCGCAAATGTACTATATATTATTTTATACGAATTAAATGTGTTATGCCACATATTATTTAAATATAAGTTATTTGCGCACGCCGGGTTTGATCCCGCGACCTTCGGATTCGTAGTTGAGCGTTTTACCACTCGACCATGGAGGCGCAAATGTGCTTTATATTATTTTATACTAACTAAATGTGTTATGACATATTAGACAAGGTATCGTTGTGGTTATAAGTCTTATAAGCTATACTCAGTAGTTAGTTACTAGCTATACCATAAGTTCTAATTGTAAGTTACTAGTTGAAAATATTAGTTGTAAGCCATTAGTGATAAATCTTAACTGTAGGTTAGTTATAAATTTAAGTGATAATAATTTGTGAAGTGCCCTTGATGTGATTTTCTCATGAAAACGGCACTATAAAAGTTATCCATTTATTATTATTATTATTACAACTCTAATGACAGGAATACGGAAAAGGTTCATTCGAAGGCTAATATTATACGTAATAGATAACCATGTTAACATAAAGCCTACCGAAATAAAAGGGATGTTGCCCAGGTAGAAACCTAACCCGAGATAGAGATTGAGAAACGCTTCAGCAATGAATCGCTCCAGACTAGACGAAAACGACACCAGCCAATTAATTCACGATGTGTGCCACACCAGTCTCTTATTTGAAATACCATTTACAGCTGGATACCAAAAGGTGTTAAATGTTAATCGGGTGCTTATAAACTTCAATCGCTTCTGTAATTGGGCAAACTCGACGGATTTTAAGCCTTCCCAGAATCTACACATCATTTAGGAAATACTTTGGCAGAATGTCCGGATGACCGAGACAGCATGCCCGTACATGTTCGGCAGATACCCTTTGTGTCATTGTCCGTTCTGTTTGGCCTACAAAGACCTTGTACATCGTGACCGTCCAGTTGAGATTCGTTTCTCAAGAGGAAACGCGTCCTTCATAGATCTCAGAAGGTCATACTCTAGACTTCGAAAACAGCCTTAATCCTGTATCTACTTAATATGGGTACCAACTTTATTAACGAAGCTAGAAATCATCGTAGCTAGCAGTCCACGATGGAGTGCTTATACCAACCTTGATGTATGGCAGTGAGGCATGGAACTGGCAGAGGAAGGATGAAAAAAGACTGAATGCTATGGAAATGAGATCCCTGAGACATATGTGCGGTAAAACCATGTATGGCCGTGTTAAATATGTGAATATCCGGAAATAATGCAAGGCTGATGTAAACCTAATCAATAGGATCAAGAAAGGGACGCTTAGATGGTTTGGACATGTAGAGCGAATGAACGAAGAAAGGAGTGTGACAAGAATATATGATGCGAAAGCGAATGAAAGAAGAAGTCGGGGACGCACGAGGAATACATGGCACGATCAAGTGAATAAAATGCTTGAATCGGCTCACGTGAAGAGTCAGAATAACAGAAGAGCACGTATGTGACGATGTATGAATGTGAACAAAGCTAGGAGTGTGTGTCAAGACAGAGTTGTACGGCGGTCCGTCCTCTCTGCCTTCCCCTGCGGGGAAACAGCGTGATGGTTAGTAAGTTAGTTAGAAATCATAGCTTTTCAATTCTAGTACAAGTTGATTTCGCTGCATGATAAATATTATTTTACTTAACGAAGGTGACACACATAGCAACAAAAAAATATTAAAATATTATGCATTTGGTAAATTAATGCAACTGCCGCGAAGTGGGACATCGACAATCGTTTAAGAATAATTTTAAGCTATAAACTGACTGATGTGAAGACAGAATTATGAAACTTACAATCCGAAAATCTAAAATTTCACCTCAAAGGCGCTTTATAAAGCTTGAAAACAATGACAACTTAATATTAGGTTCTTTCCTACAAATACCTTAGATTAAACATTAAACGAGGCGTTATTTAATACAGACCATCGACAGATTATCTCTCCTATCTTAACAATCGGATTGCAATTTTTGGAGCACAGACGTCAGATGGGAATGCTGTTCCTGTTCTACCGACATTTGAATAGAATATGCTCTAAGGAACTTTCGTCATTGATCCCTTCAGCACCGGTGCATAGTCTGAAAACTCGCCAAATGCGTGCCCAACAGTTGTACACGGCTGACATCCGATACGTGAAAATCGATCCTATGTTCAACAGCTCGGCTGTAGAACGATTAGCCGACCTCCATGTTTCCTCCCTCCTTCAACATGGGCCTCTTCAAGACCCAGGTTCACTCCTTCCTTCCCTCAAAAAGACCCTCCACACAGCATCCTCAAAGATGACATAGGCTCTGCGGGAAACTATTCCCCCCAAAGTCTCCGGTGTGGAATTAATGTAAAAAATAAAACAAAAAGATTTGAAGGCCTGCAAAAGACTTCATCTCAAAATGACACACTTTTCAGAAGAGTGCTGAAACAAGGTATCTGAAAACTAACAAAAACATTCCGTAGGCCAACGTGTAACAATACGAAACAGAACACCTGATTAGCACGCGTTACAAAACACCGGCGAATGCGTGTTGATCACCATTGTAACAATAATTGGGCCAACGAACCTACTCTAAAACAAAACCAGCCAGATAATCTCGTTTTAATTGTTGTTGTTGCCGCTGCCATTTTTTGCGCAGATGGAGCGATAAAGCCGTTTGAGAATGTCGGTTGGTGACATCATAGACGTTTCGCAAATAAATTTATCCGGCAAGCGGTGCCCGAGAGAACTCAGAACGGCGAACTGATTGACCTCCGGGTTGAAAACTGAGTGCTGCCGAGGCGGTTGTGTTTTGTCGCTTGGGTCCGCGGCGGAAATACTTCGCAATCCTCAGTGCGCTGGGGGTAAATGAGATGAATTGTATAATTGGAGATCAACAATGAGAAGGTTTATTCATTATTTGGAAACTGCGTGCTTCTTAATTAGGGGAACGGGATGGTACAGCTAATCACTGGCTGAGTTGCCTAATAGTTGTTGCCACACTTTTGTCTGGCGTATTTTAATATTCCATTCAAAACAGTTGTTAATAAATCATAATCATTGTACATATATTCTTATTATACTGTTGCGAAATTAGAATAGGAGGTTTCACGGAAGATTATAGTCAACCTGGTAGGTACTTATGAGTGTGTAAATGCAGGAAATTCTAATAATGGATACGCAACTGCTTCCAACCGTATAGAGCCAGTGAAACTATGGCACCCCAACCAGGGTATGCTGTGAGGCTGGAGGTAGTAGTAGTGAGGAAAGGACACGAGGAAGAGGAATGTTGGAAAGTATCTGGCTATTCAGATCTGGTCACCAAATACGGCTAAAGCCGTTTTAAAGAACTTTACGATTCGAAACGGTGGTGTTTTACCAGGGCGATACATAGAGTATTTACAACTCTGGAATGTGCCGCAAATATACGATATAATTTTTATTATTATATAGTCGAGTGGTAAGACGCTCGACTACGAATCCAGAGGTCGCGGATTCGAACCCGGCGTGCGCAAATAAATTTTATTTAATTAATATGTGTCATAAATCATTTAATTGATATAAAAAGTTCCAGAGTGGTAGATACTCTAAGTATCGCCCTGGTGAAATACCACCATTCAGAACTAAAACGTTGCTTGAAATAGCTTTAGCCGTGTTTGGTGACTAGATCTGAATAGCCAGATACTTCCCAACCTTTCCCTTCCTCATCTCCTTCCTCTCCCTACTACCTTCAGCCTCACAACATACCCCTATTGGGGATGCCATAGTCTCACTGGCTCTAGACGGTTGACTCTTGTGCGGTATTTATGTAAAATATATATATATGTATATGAATTAAATGTGTTATGACACATATGCATAACATTCTGGGTTCGAAGTCAAGCGTCTTACCACTCGACCACGGAGGCCGTCAAATGTAGTAACGGGTTTTAATGTAGCATTGGCTAAATATAAATAGGTAAGCTGATAAGTCGAAGGAAAATGAGGTCAGCAGTCTACAATTGAACTCTGATACCAACTCTGACGGATAGCGGGGAGACAAGGAACTGACTGAAAGTTTAATGTGAGAATAGAATGTTAGAAAGAAGATATTTACCATTTAATTTATTATTAATACGCCATCAGGTTTTACGAGGTTTTCGAAGCTAGCAGTCCACGATGGAGTCCTTATACCAACCCTGATGTACGAGTATGGTAATGATGCATGGAACTGGCTGAGGAAGGATAAAATAAGACTGAATGCTGTAGAAATGAGATTCCTGAAGCGTATGTGCCATAAAACCATGTATGACCGTGTTAAAAATGTGAATATCTGGAAAGAATGCAAGGCTGATGTAAGCGTAGTGAATAGGATCAAGAAAAGGACGCTTGGATGGTTTGGGCACGTAGAGCAAATGAACGGAGAAAGTGTGAAAAGAAAATATTATGATGCGAAAGTGAATGAAAGAAGAAGTCGGGGATGCCCGTCGAAGATATGGCACGATCAAGTGAATCAAAGAAGATTTTCATCATTATCCGTTTGTTCCTCACTACGAAAAATTAAAAAAAAACCTTATTTTAAATTTGCTCTCATGCCCTAAAAATAAAAAAAATTAATTAAAAGATTAATAAAAATAAATGTCGAAATGAGCTTAATTTTAAGTTATTGTGGTTTGGTGATTGTGTCCTGCCAGAAGTGACCTGCCAGGTAAGTATGTTGCTGTATATTTATATAAACTAAGAGTTGATATTAACTACAAATTAAGATTTGTACAGCGCCCTTGAGGTGATTTTTCACACAAACGGCCCTATACAAGTTACCCAATTATTATTATAATTATTATTATTTAACACTTGAATCGGGCCATGTGAAGAGTCAGAATAACCGAAGAGTGTGTATGAGACGTTGTATAAATGTAAATGAAGCAAAGAGTGTATGCCAAGTCAGAGTTGTATGGCGGTCCGTCCTCTCTGCCTACCCCTGTGGCGAAACGACGTGATGGTTAGTTAGTAAGGTGAGTATTGTAAGCGAAGATTGAATTTGTTACACAATTATGAGATGTGAAATATTTTGGTGCTTTACAAGAAATCAATAAATTAACAAAAGTGGTATTCTGTAATTTGAGATCTCTGTACTTCGTTTCTCTTCAACTTTTGCGCTAGTTTCCCGAGGGAATGGTCGAATGGAAACGTATATTATGTAGATGATGAAGGAGCTGCAATTTGACCCAGCATCTGTTACACCATTAATCATCTCCAGTTCTTCGACATGACGGTTTATAAGCGTCATCGGTGATCTGGAACTAACTATGTTCATACTTGGCTCTGCCGAGGAAGGGGAGTGTTGGATGGCAGTTAATGATGCACTGCTTGACTATCTTCTTCGGCTGTGATGAAGCATTGCAGCGGTTTCCAGTTTCAATAACAAGCAGCTAAATTGAAATTCCTGATCATAAAACAACCTGTTATCTCGTAAACGTAGAGGTCGTCTTTTATAATTGAACTTCAATGGAATTGAGAAAAGATTTTGCAAAACAGTCCTGTTCTCATTTTGATAAAAACGAGCTTCGACTCTGTTGGATTTTAAAGAGATAATTTGTTGGGTTATTACCTTTTTGTTTTTCATCCAATTTCTACCTTATCCAAACATTTCGCCGTATTCAACAACAACGAGCTTGAAAACAAGTGACAATCAAGAAACAGAAGAGGGTTATGTAAAAAAAACGTGTTCGTTCGTTGGTATCTCGCTTGGTCGTTCGGTTTGTAGTTGCTCTTCAAGTGATATTAAACTATGTGTTTTTTATTGTGGTGTTCGTTAATAAGACAATATGTAAAAATAATCAAGAACTTAAACATCAACTGCATCGGTGAGTGAATTGGTTTATTTACTTTTTTCATTCCATAATCTCTCCACATCCATCAAGTAGTATAGTTATAGCGTTTTACAGTACCCTATTTTTTAAATTCATCTGAAGCTGAAAACACATTCTATGTTTTATCGCAGCTTCGGATACAACAGACTCAATTATTTGATTCACTTGACACGTCCCCGACTGTTTTGTTCACCCTCTCGCTCTACATGTACAAACCATCTAAGCGTAGGTACCTGTTATGTACCTAATCTTGGTCACTACTCTTATATCAGTCGTAAATTATTATTTTATTTATTTTTATTTAAAAAAAAGAAAAGACAAACATTCCCGGGTTACAAAAAACCTCACAATATTTGAAAAAGTCCTACTACCATCATAAGAAGCGGAAGATGTTGCAGAGGAATTGAATTTTTTTCTGAATTTTTCACGAAAAACAAGTTTTGCGGTACCAACCTAAAACACGTTGTAAAACTATATAGTTATAACTCTTCACCGTAAAATGTTAATAGGTTATAGGAAGGTGTATAAAAGGTTTCTACTTACAAATAACGATGCTCAGATATTCACCATGAACGTAATGTTGGGAAAATCTTACCTGTAACAAATAAAAAAAAACACTTGAAGAAGCATATTTTTTATAAATTATATAATAATTACACATCGGAAACATTAAAAAGTTTATTTAGTGTTTTACGATCAGATAAAAACAGAAAAGATAATAACAAAATAAATTACTTTTTTAATTGAATAACCCCACAAGAGTCTCAACTGCTCCCAACCGTCTAGAATCATCCTCAATTGGGGTATGTTGTGAGGCTAAAGGTAGTTGGGAGGGGAAGGAGATGGTAAAGAAAAAGGTTGGGAAGTACCTAGCTATTCAGATCTAGTCACCAAACACGGCTAATAAAGCCATTTCAAGTAACGTTTCAATTCTGAATGGTGGCATTTCACCAGGTCGATACTTAGAGTATCTACCACTCTGGAACGTGCCGCGAATACACCGTATATTATTTTATATGAATTAAATATGCGACGAGACATATTAATTACATAAAAGTTATTTGCGCACGTTGGTTTTGAATCCGCGACCTCTAGATTCGTGGTCGAGCGTCTAACCAGTCGACCGCGGAGGCCGTCAAAACGACTAGATGTTTCTCGATGGCGTTCATTGCGTAATAAATTTATTATTGCTGACGTGGTCGATGTAGTCATTATCGTCATCGATTGCACTGATTGGTTATTGCCATTTGAGTAACACGCACCGAGTCTAGTATGACTATGTCAAGTACCGAATTGCATTATTGCATCCACATTGAAAAAAATACTTAGATATTATGTTCCCTAATATCTAGGCGTCATGATCTGGGTAACAAAGTATCTACCTGAAGGGTTCTCAAAATCTTCTTATGTTTATTGCTAAACCTAAGCTGACTCCTGTATTATTTTGATTTTTTATTGTTGTTTTTTGTCCTTTTCTATTGTTCGTGTGTTCTGTTCGCATTGGTTTGTATATGTTACCAGAAGAACCGCTTTGTCAAATAATTTCCATCTCTTTCAGGTTTATACTGTTGTACACTTAGAGAAACAATGTATGGAGAGAGAGCTAATTACTTTTACCCAACCGATACAAACTTGCGATAAATCACTTTCTCCGGGTTTTTACGGCGTACACCATGAGAGAGAAAGAGACAACAAATATAATACTCCGCTCCTTTTGTATACTGTCACAATGATCTTGGGCTCCTGGGTCACCGCGGGACTCCGCCCACATTTTTTATTATGTCACTAAACTTGACACAACTAAACGGTTTTTTAGGTTAGATGCTATATTTTTGTTGAAATCAATACTGTGAAAAAGTGGTAATACGAATAAACAAAAACATTATGTCGATATGTGATATGAATGGATGTATAAATAGCCTAGCCTTAGTCTTTGCCATGCCCAGGTCCGCCGGGTCAGGTAAAAATCATCAAAAACTGACTACACTGCCTTGGATTGATACCACTCTATATACTCTAAGGTTGTACGCCATCACTGTTTCGTTCACATTTTAAAATTAGGACGTTTATATGCATATACTTACATGTATGTTGATGAAAGTAGACTGAATGCTGTAGAAATGAAATCCTTGAGGCGTATCATATATTAAATTATGTATGGCTGTTTAAATTTTAATTTTCTTATTTACCATTTAATTTATTATCAATATGCCATCAGGTTTTACGGAATTTGCGAAGGTTTACGAGGTTTGCGAAGCTAGCAGTCCACGATGTAGTGCTTATACTAACCCTGATGTATGGCACATGGAACTGGAAGAGGAAGGATGAAAATAGAGTGAATGCTGTAGAAATGAGATACCTGAGGCGTATGTGCGGTAAAACCATGTGTGACCGTGTTAAAAATGTGGATATCCTGAAAGAATGCTTGGCTGATGTAAGCGTAATGAATGGGATTTTTATTATTTAATTTTTAAGGAAAGACAAACGTTCCCGGGTTACAAATAACCTGACAATATTTGAAAAAAGGACTTAGCCTGCATAGGAATTGAACCGACGACGCCCGGGTGGGAATCCGACGCTTTTTTCCACTCAGCTGTTAACCGGTCTATAAAAAAAGGACGCTTAGCTGGTTTTTTCACGCAGAGCGGATGAACGAAGAGAGGAGTAAGAGAAGAATATATGACACGAAAGTGAATGGTGGATGAAGTCGGGAACGCCTGAGAAAGACATGACACGATCAGAGTCAAATACTTGAGTCGGGCCATGTCAAGAGTCAGAATAACAGATGAGTATGTTTGAGACGATGTATAAACGTGAATGAAGCAAGGAGTGGATGCTAAGACAGATTTGTGTAGCGGTTTATCCTCTCTGCCTACCCTTGCGGGAAAACGGCGTCATGGTTAAATTAGTGAGTTAGCTTACTTGTTTATTTGTTCTATTTTAGGAACATCTAACCTAAAACTTAAATGTATTTTGCATGATTGGACTAGGATTAATATTTTAGATGTGAAATTTTTTTGTGGCTTTATTTTTTTTATTTGGAGATCATAAAACTTCACAAAAGGTGGTAGAAAATTATATTTTTAATTATTCATCATTTCGATTATCAATCCCGTCGGGTATGATAAAAAATGATAATAAATATGATGTGTAGGTAGATATATTAGATACGTAGGTATACAGCCTCAATAATAATTAAACAGATATGCCTAAATCATAGATTCTCAACGTGGGCGATAACGCCCCCTCGTTTGAAACTTTCAGGGGGGCAGTAGAAAACCCAGAAAAAATTAGGGGGCGTTGGAAAAATACGTTGGAAATAATAGCAGGTCACCGGGACGGTTGATATCCTTTGTTCGTTATTTTCTGGTTTTTTTGGACGAGGAACCGGTTCCAGTTCTTTTCACTTTCAAATCTCTACCGACTAGAATATCTTTTTGGCGAGGAACCAGTCCCAGTTCCAGTTCTTTTCGTTTTCAAATCTCTACTGACTAGTACTTTTTTGGGCGAGGAACTTTTGACGATTTGTTACCAAAAGAGCTGGATAAATAACCGGTTCCTCGGTGGTCGCCGGTAACTGGAACTGCAACACACCCAATTCTGATATCGACCATCTCAAATTTTTAAAAAAATCTTTGGCGAGTTCGACTTCAATTGAAGTGTTCACTAGGAAGGGTTCATTTAAAAAAAAACTAGCAGTTCGTGAAGCATTCACGAAACATTGAAGTTTTTTCCAACGCTAGTTTAAATATAATCGTGGCAATAGCTGTTTTAGATTCGCGACATGTGATAGGTTAAAACAAATGGGGGGGGGGGCTCTAGAAAACAAATATTCGCAAAGTGGGCGGTGGGCAAAAGAAGATTGAGAATCTATGGTCTAAATCAGTGGCCCCCGACCTTTTTGTCGCCGCGAACCGGTCAACGTTTGATATTTTTACCGCGTCCGGCTGAGGGTGAAGGAAGGGGGTGCGGGTGACACATCGAATGTAGATTTTTTAAAAAATGTTTTTGCGCGGCCCATGGGTTGGGGACCACTGGTCTAAATCAATCAAAGCACGTCGGTGGGTAGGTACACCCGCTCTAGATGAAGCTGGCGTAACATAATCCGTTGATAACGCAATACCGGATCACGACATAATCTCGACCGTTGATGTTCCGACTTATTGCACAACTTTATAAACAGATTTCTGGTTTTAGACATGATCCCTAACCTTCAATTAACCAGGGACTCAGAAATGGTACCTACTGTGTTTTGTGTTGCGTTTTCAGACTCTTATTCCTTAAATTCACTAGAAGATTTTCATCAAAATCTGTTTCTCACCACGAACATATTAAAAATACCTCTGAAATAGTATATTTTAAATTTAATCTCATGCCCTAAAAAAAATAGAAAAAATAAAGAAAAATGTGAAAATCAGCTAAATTTTAAGTTATTATTTTATAGTGATTATGTCCTGCCAGAAGTGACCTACCAGGTAAGTACATGTACGAGGCCTGTTCAAAAGAAAAGGTGAATTTTGAATTTTCGCGGGCTGTGTACATTCGATTATCGATTTTTTTGTTGTTGTTGTTATGTTGGTACACATATTTTTATCATTTTGGATTAGTGGTTTGTTTTTGACAACTGGAAAGGTTAATCACGTTTTTGTGTGTTCTTCGATTTTTTACTTTTGAAAAAAATGGATCAATGAATATGTATTAAATTTTGCGTTAAAAATGGAATAAAGTGCTCCAACGCACTTAAAATGTTGACTGTGGCATTCGGCGAGTCTACTTTGTCTCATTATCCAAGTATTATTATTATCATTAACTTAGGTGGGGATTAAGTACGGGAGGGGTGGTAGAATTGGGGATTGGACAGTGGAAGGGGAACATGTTTAAAATTGGGCTACTGGATACATCTAATTGCTTATTAAGTAAGTTAATTTTATTCATTTTTCGGGATTTTTTTTATTTCAGGCGCTTCTAAACTATTTTGACGTAGATCTATCCTATTTCTATGGAGTACGTCTATTCCAAAAGATTTACGGAAAGAGTGATCTGTATCAATTAGATGTAAAGCGAATTCAGAGTAACCCACTTCATTCAGGCACTTGAGATGTTCAGTCGCCCTTGTATTAATATTTCTTGCAGTTTTACCTACATAGAATGCTGGGCAATCGTTACATCGAAGCTTATAAATACCTGAATGGCTTAAGTTATCTTCTGTATCCTTAATAAAAAAAATTAGAGCTAATGATATTCGCCTTTAACAACTAAAACAAATAAATTAAAAAGGACCAAGCTATAAATACACATCGGAGGCAGTCAGGAGAATATCTGATATAACACGATTTCCCCTCCGAGGCGGTCTTTGTTGAAAAGGTTCCGGCGCAGACTTGCATCGACTTGTCCGCTTCGTGCCAGCGTCAGAGCCTACATACTCAGTATCGGTAGATGCGGTGAAGTATTGTGAATACACTGATTTATATACCTGTCGTACGTTATGAAGTAGGCATACTCAGATGTATGCAAGGCAGCCGCAACGTTCACATTAAATTTACGCGTCGAGCCTTCTCGATAGGTCTACAGCCATCGAGACTCGGCGGCGATGATTTATTTCTATGTATTATGTTAACCGTGAAAAATCACCGGATGTAACTTGACTTGCCAAGAAAAAATATTAGTTGCCATTTCGAACACAGAATAATGTCTGCTAAAATAATTTAAAGGTAGGTACTTTCTTAGGTAGGTGGGGATTTAAAAAGATTATTTGACAATTTCAATTAATATCAGTTTGAAATTTGAAATTTTCACACCCGTACGGTCGTATGTACTCACAAAGGAAATTATTTAAAGGTAATGTGAATACCTCAACTGCTCACACTATCCGGAGCCAGTGGATGTTTGGCATCCCCAATTGGGGTTGTAAAGCCGAAGGGAGCGGGAAAGGGAAGGATGTGGGAAGAGGAAGGTTTGGAAGTACCTGGATACTCAGATCTAGTCACTAAACGCGATTAAATACACTTCAACCTACTTTACGATTCTTAATGCTGTACTTCCGCCAGGGCGTTTTAAGATTTGATAATTTCAATTAGCGTCAGTTTCAAATTTGAAAAGTTCACACCACGTACTAACAATGGAAAATATTTATGGTTAATTAAGTGAAATTAAGGTTCTTGGTTATGTTGGCTGTTTATTTCGCCCGTCACGCTAGAGATGTCCCTTTGTTATGGCAGACGAATTTTCTTATTTTAATAAACATTCATTATTTGAATTATTTGTGCTTCCGTCATGATATTCGGAAAATGTTGCACTAGCAATGATGGAGAACTTGAACCCACGATGACTGGATAGGAAGCCGACGCTGTGAGTCACTCGGCTACTAGCCGGTCAATTATTTATCAATTTTGATCACAAATAATAATGATATTAGGATGATTTGTATAGCGCCGTTTTTGTGAAAAATCACCTCAAGGGCGCTGTACAGACCTTATTTTCTAGTTGATATTAATTCAAAATGAAGTCATGTACTTAAATTGTTAGCATTATTAACATAGTGGTAGATACTCATAGTATCGCCCTGGTGAAAGACCACCATTAGGAATCGAAACGTTGCTTGAAATGGCTTTAACCGTGTTTTGTGACCAGATCTGAGTAGCCAGGTACTTCCCAACATTTCTCTTCCCCATCTCCTTCTCCTCCTCACTACTTTCAGTCTCAGAACATATTACACTTCGGGATGCAATTCAATTTTATACACTAAGATCTATATTAAAGCGGTATATATATTTATATATATTTACATTTTTTTTGTAAACACTGCACAACTGTCCCAGCTGCCCGGAGCCAGTGGGACTATACTTGGGTATGTTGTAAGGCTGACGGGGTGGGGAAAGTAATGGAATGGGAAAGAGGAGGGTCAAGACGTATACAGTTGTTAGAATCTGGCCACGTTATTAAATTCGATTATTACCTTTTCAAATAATAGGATATTGAGTCCCTCTCACTATATCCTTACTAGGTTGTTATATATTTAACTGAATAATAATAATAATAATAACGTCCTATAACTTGAAACAACTATGCTCTAAAAATATCCTTTTGCACCAATTTAATAATGTCCATATGTTTGAAGAAGGGAAAATTCGTAGAACCTTGAGGCAGTCCCACATAAAATTCTTAAATATCCCAGCCTATAAAATCGCTTACGGACAAAAAAGTTTTAAGTTCAACGCCACTAATCAATTCAATTCTCTGCCCAGCACCATCAGAAATATACAAACCAAAAGCTCCTTTAAAAGCAATGTCATTACTCACCTTAAAAACCAAGTTTAATTTAATTCTTAATATGTAGATTCTATTTCTTCATTTTTGTCATTTACTTATATTATTTTAATTTTTATTATGTATGTACTATATTTTCGATATTAACATGTTACTAAGTAGTTAAAAAAATACTTTTTGCAAATTGCCACCCCAACACAGGCTTATGCCTAGTGGGATGGGCAATTTACCAACTAATAAAAAAATGTGTGTTCAAGTAAAATAATTAAATAAATAAATATATTTTAAACTTAACTTAAGCTTTTCAAAAAGATTCCTGCTAACACGTAAGGCAGTCATTTCATTGGGTAAGTTTGTTCTGCCTATTTTATAGATTTAAACATGAAGATATCAAGTTACATACCATTAATGTTATAATAAAGTAGGTACTTATCTAGTTAGAACCTAGAGTATACTAGAGGTAGCCCAAGCCAAGGCAGTGAAGTCAGTTTTGGACTTGTTTTTGATGATTTTAACATGACTCGGCGCACCTGGGCGTGGCTAAGACTAAGGCTACGGTATTTATACATCCATTCATATCACATATCGACATAATTTTTTTGTGTATTCGTATAGCCACCTTTTCACAGTACCTTTATCAACAAAAATATAGCATCTAACCTAAAAAACCGTTTAGTTGTGTCAAGTTTAGTGGCAAAATAAAAAATGTGGGCGGAGTCCCGCCGTTAACCAGCGAAGATAGCCAGCTTAAGATCATTGCGACAGTATATAGAAGCGGTCCAAGAAATTTGTTGTCTCTTTCTCTCTCATGGTGTACGATGTAAAAACTCGGAAAAAGTGATTTATTACAATTTCGGATGGGTTGGGTAAAACAAATTAGCCATCCCTCCATATATTGTTACTTCAAGAGTTAGAATAATGAACTCCTCATAAGACCCGAGGAGTTTTGAACAACATCAAATTTAGTAAAAATGTCATGAATAATGCATAAGTTAAAAAATACAGGACGAGAATAATTATATATGTATATCGAAGCATGTCCTGAAAGGGTCAAAGCTCATAACAATAATATACCAGGAAGGATAGCATTGCGAAACAGTGTAGTCAGGATTGTTGATTTTTTTCCTGACTCTGGCGTGGGTGGAGTTTTCATGGACACACCTTTTTACATCCATTCATAGCACATGTCGACATAATGTAGCGTTTATTTGTATTACCACTTTTTCACAGTATTGCGATCAACAAAAGTACAGGATATAACCGCAAAAACCGTTGAATTATGTCGCATAAAAAAACGTAGTGGGCGGAGTCGCCGGAGACGCGGGAGACGGAAAACATACTTACATAACTAAAAGTGGTGCGACATTATGTTACAATTTGTCTTGTCTCTTTCTCTCTCACGGTTTACGACGTCGAAATTCGTAGAAGGTGATGTAACGTAAATTTGTATAGGTTGGGTATAAATATATTGCTCTCTCTCCATAAATATTCTCGCTCTGAGGTTAACAATGACAATAAATGGATAACTTTTATAGCGCCGTTTTTGTGGGAAAATCACCTCAAGGGCGCTTTACAAATTAATTTATCTAACCTGTAATTTATCACTTAAGCTTATAACTAATAACTTACAGTTAAGATTTATTACTAATGGCTTACACCTAATATTTTCAACCAGTGACTTTCAATAAGGACTTATAGCTTGTAACTAACAGTGAAATGGATGCTAACATTAAAAACATTAATATTTACACATACAATAAAAGTAAAAATAAAACTTATAACCAACTTATTACCAAATTATTTACAACGTGGATATTCACAGATATAGTACAAGGAAATGCAAAGAAATCAGACTACCAGAAAGAATAAATCCAATAAACAAAAACAGTTTACTCTATAAAAAATAATTTTTTTTGCAATGCGCTGCCGGAAACCATGAAAATTATACTAAGTAACAAATTGAAAATAGCCTGCAAGAACCATATAAAATACATGAGTATGTTATATCAATTAGTATATAACATTGGTTGTGACATCGTCTCTAGAAATGGCGTGAAACTTTTAGTACAGAAGAGAGCAGTCCCTCTGATTGGCAATCCTTCAATAATGAATCATTTGCTATCTCTAATAATAATAATAATATTTTGATAATTTGTATAGCGCCGTTTTTGTGAAAAATCACCTCAAGGACGCTGTACAAATCTTAATTTCTACTTAATATTAATTTTTAGTTTATATAAATATACAGCATCATACTTACCTGGCAGGTCACTTCTGGCAGGACACAATCACCATATCATAATAACTTAAAATTTAGAATAACTTAAATTTTTATTTATTTTTTATTTTTGTTTCTTTTTTTTTATTTCTTTATTATTATTTTTCATTTTTAGGGCATGAGCGCAAATTTAAAAAAAAGTATATCGGAGGTATTTTTATTTTTTCGTAGTGAAGAACAGATAGTAGTGATAATCTTCTAATGAATTTAAGGAATGAGAGTCTGAAAAGTTTTCTTGGTTCTATTGGGCTTGTTACATCTTGATTATGGATATGATTTTCTGAAAAAATGAGTTTTGAGTTTGGCTCTAAACTCTGTTGAGTCTTTTATTACTCTCAGATCATGTGGTAGTTCATTCCAGGCTTTAGGACCTGACACTCCGAAGGCGCGCTCTCCGAACTTAGTGTCTGGTGTGCGCTTTGGTTCTTTCAACCTTCCGATAGCTGATGACATTGCCGATCTAAGAGTTGACTGTCGCGAATTGGAATCTTCAGGAATACACAATTCCAATATAATATGCAGACATAACAGAGCCAAGAAAATATTTCGCTCTCTCTCCGTATACAGGTAGATTCTTACTCAAAGGTTCAAAGCCACGGGATAAAACAGTGGTCGTTAAGAAAATTGAGGTGACAGTTTTAATTCGTTTGCCTTTTGGATTATTTCGTGTAAATCCATTTGTCCACACTGGAGATCCCCGGGGGTCGTTGTGTCTTGCTGGTGTGAATACACCGCGGGGCGCAGCAGTACAAATATCAGGCCATTTATAATATCAGTTGATTTTACATAATCGAGGTATTACCATGAATCAGGATGATTTAATTAAGTAATGCTTTTATTCAGATTCAGTGGCGCAACGACAAATCCTCGCCACCCCCCCTCGGAGCAGAACTTTTTAATGAGACCCGAACTTCACAACGAATAAGAAAAGGTATTTTTTCGTGGATTTACGGCATTTTTGTGTCCCATAATATTTTTTATAAAATTACCAAAATGTCAAATTGTACTAGCCATGAAAAGAAAAATTTTAAAGATATGTTAGTCGCATTTCATGGCATTTTCAACGTGACTGGTGCGAGTGCAGTTCCGTATAGTTATTCCGGCTGCAGTTATGGTAAAGATTGCTAGCCACTGATAGGAGAAGAAGTATTTTGCTTTTTTCCAGCCAATTTTAAATTATTTTTTCAAAGTGAATATCACAAAAGAGTCTCAACTGCTCCCAACCGTCTGGAGTCAGTGAGACTATGGCTTCCCGACGTGGAGTAGATTGTAAGGCTGAAGGTAGCGGGGAGGGGAAGGAGATTGGGAAGAGGAAGTTTGGGAAGTACCTGGCTATTCAGATCTGGTCACCTAACACGGTAAAAGCCATTTCGAAGAACGTTTTAATTCCGAATGGTGGTCTTTCACCAGGACTATACTATGGGTATCTAACACTGTTTAAAATACGAGTACATAACTTTATTTTAAACGTAATTGTCAATCGATCAATATCGTCGAGTGTTACAATTATATTGAAATTAAGTGGTCACAACTAAGATATGTGCTTACATTGTTATAATTATTATGGCAAGCCACAAAGGGAATGTTTTTTATGGATAGGTAAATATCCAAAATTTGAATATGGTCACACATGGTTTTACCGCACATACGTCTCAAGGATCTCATTTCCACAGCATTAAGTCTACTTTCATCCTTCCTCTGCCAGTTCCACGCCTCACTGCCACACATCAGGGTTGGTATAAGCACTCCTTTGTGGACTGCTAGCTTCGCTTCTTTGGACGATTTCTTATTTGCGCCAACAGCGTCTAGTCCTCCATTAATGGAGTTTCCTGCATTCACCCTTCTTTCAATATCCACAAAATGTTGAATTCAATCAAATTCCGTCATTTAGCTGTTTTATAAATTGAGTGAATCGTTTTTTGCCAAAACCCGCATTCTTTGTCAATCCCAAACATTCCCTTTCATGTTCCTTATATTGAAAACTTCCGCTTTTATTCTCGTCTCGACTTGCATCCGGTCTGTTTCCTGCCGATTCCTGCCAATCTCTTGTCTAAACATGTATCGGAAAGATCTCTCTTTGGTATTCCATTTATCAGGTGCGGATGCACCGGTAGGGGATCAATTATTACAATCTTTACCGACAGTTGAATCACGGGCAGTTAGCCATTGAATTGGCGCATTATCCTGTAAGACATTTGATACCGCAGGAAGCATTGAACGAACTTTTGATCAATAGCGATGGTCAAAAGATTTTGATAGTTGTATTGCCCGTTAAAGCTGACATTTGGAATTTATTGTACTCATACGTCTGGGGGACATTGTGATTTTATTTTTATATTGTATTAATTATAAACTAGCAGATAAAACCCCGCTCCCGCGTGGTTTAGTCACGACACACACATCAAAAGGAACATAGTGAGTAAATCGTGAAGGACTGTGACCGGAAGAAAATTTCAAACTTTTGTATGCATGAGCAATGTTTCCATCGAACGTGGCAGAAGACGGCTTACGGTATTAATACTATCAGATAGAATACCAAGAAAGTAGTGTAAGTATGTGTTTTTGGGTGGTCAACTAAAGATGGGATATTTCTAACACCTTACAATATATAACATAAAGACCGGTTAGTAATTGAGTGGACCAACGCGTCGGAGATCCACCCGGGCGTCGTGGGTTCAATTCCTCTGCTAGCTAAGTCCTCCATTATTTCACAAGCAACATTTTCCGCTTATTATGATGGTAGTAAAAGTTTTTTTTAAATATTGTCAGATTATTCATAACCCGGGAATGTTTGTCTTTCTTTAACAATGAAAAAAGAGTCTTAAAAATATGGTAGTTTTAGTCTGATTTTAGTTTGAATGTGTCTTGTACATTTATACCACAATATTCGAACTAAATATTATTATCTACGAGTCCGGAAATCTGTGTTAAAGATTTTCCTATTTTCCAGAGTGGTAGATGCCCTAAGTATCGCCCTGGTGAAAGACCATCATTCAGAATTGAAACTTTGCTTGAAATGGTTTTAGTTGTGTTTGGTGACCAGATATGAATAGCCAGGTACTTCCCAACCTTCATTTTTCCCATACCCACTACCTTCAACCTCAAAACATACCACAATTGGGGATGCCATGATCCCACTGACTAAAGACGGTTGAGAGCAATTGTGCGGTATTCAATATAATTTTTTTTAAACAGACAGATTGTGATATATGAAACACAATACTGGGGTTGCTTGGTTTGTTCTACCGGCATTTTAACGAAATATGCCCCGAGGAACAAGATACATCAAATGACACGCCAAATGTCAGAACTTGTCAGGTGTGTAATACTCTCCATAAAATGTGTCGAGAATCTATTTAAATAACAATACATGCAAGTCTAGTAATTCACTGTCCAGAATGTCGAGACTTGTTAACTCAAGCCATGATCTTGAAATTTTTGGTAGCAGTCTAAATGATTATTGTCATTCTTTACGACTCTACCAAAACTTTGACATGACCTTGACTTTGATTTGAATTTTCTTTCTTATGTATATTTTGTCCTATTTTTGACTTTGCTTCGATATAACATTATGTATGTGCTGTTCTTTATCTGTTTCTCTTTTATCCCATTTCTTTTAATGTATATTTTTTGTAATTGGACAATAGTCCGTTAGTTTATAAATAAATATTTTCATGGAGAAAGTATGCAACCATAGAATGATGCAAAATCAAGTTATGATTTACATCCCATTGACACGTGGTCGAACAGCTCACACGTGGGTGAGCTAGTTTTCTATTTGTACAGGTGAACCCGGTATTAAACTCCCGCTCGACCTTCACGAATATATTTTAATAATTTAGTCGGCGCGAGACATCACCAACCTCCCCTTTGTCTTTACCTTTGTCTCTGCCGAAGCCGAGTCAAGTCCCAACAAGTTACTCTAAGTGGGACAAGAGGCAAGATCAGATATACAAACTTACCTGTTGCGATATATTGTGTGCACGTTTGATAATACCACATTAACGCCACAGTGTTGTGTTGTGTAACCTCTGTCAACGATGGCGAGTCCAACGGACGGAATCTGAAGTTTATTGACGCGAAGAAAAATTCTTCAGAGGCCTAAAATCTCTAGATATTTGAGATACGAAAGAACGTGCTTTGAATATTTACGGGTGAATTTAAATTTGATAATCGCGATAACACAATGACATGTGCCCACTCAATATTAAACTTTGGTACCTACCATAACCACAGATTTCATAATACTCACAGTTTTGTAAATACGTAAATAATAATAACAGTGGACTTGTATAGCGCAGTTTTGTGATAATTCACCTCAAGTGCGCTTCATACTAAATTAATTATGCTAATAAGACTAACTAACAAGGAGAAAATAATATGTAATAATAATAATATTTGGATAATTTGTATAGCGCCGTTTTTGTGAAAAATCACCCCAAGGGCGCATGTATACAAATTAAAACTATCTAAAATCATGATCGTTATCATACATCATGGGAGAAAAATGTATAACAGTGCATGTGTACATCAACAGATTGAAAAAAAAAACAATTTACCAAAAGCTAAGGGTATAAAAATCCAGATAAAACGTATGCATTCATATTAACACATTTGTTAAATCAAGGAAAAGGACAGTTAATACGTTGGTACTTAAAACTCACTAACTAACTAACCATCACGCCGTTTCTCCGCAGGGGTAGACAGAGAGGGCGGACTGCCATGCAACTGACAGCCTCCATGGTCGAATGGTAAAACGCTCGACTACGAATCCAAAGGTCGCGGGTTCAAACCCGGCGTGCTTCAATAACTTTTATTTAATCAATATGTGTCATAACAAATTTAATTCATATAAAAATAATAAAAAGTATATTTGCGGCACGTTCCAGAGTGGTAGATACTCTAAGTATCGCCCTGGTGAAAGACCACCATTCAGAATCGAAACGTTGCTTGAAATGGCTTTAGCCGTGTTTGGTGACCAGATCTGAACAGCCAGGTACTTCCCAACCTTCCCCTTCCCAATCTCCTTCCCCTCCCCACTACCTTCAGCCTCACAACATATCCTATTGGGGATGCCACAGTCTCACTGGCTCTAGACGGTTGGGAGCAGTTGAGACTCTTGTGCGGTATTCACGTAAAAAAAAAAAAAAAGCGTCCCTTTCTTAATCCTATCAACATTGCATTCTTTCCGGATATCCATATTTTTGACACGGTCATACATGTTTAATAATACTTACAGTTTTGTTAATACGTCGACTCAGTAACTAACCAAGCATCACGCCGTTTCTCCACAGGGGTAGGCACTATTGTGTCTCGGAACACACTACTTGCTTCGTACTCTTACATACTCTTCTGTTTTTCTCACTCTTGATATGGCCAGACACGAGTATTTGATTCACTTGATCGTGCCATGTCTTTATAGGGCGTCCCCGACTTTTTCTACAATCTACTGACGAATCATTTATGGTCTTAACTCCTGACACTCCCTTTCTTCTTCATCCGTTTTACGTGTTTAAGCCATTTAAGCGTTTTATTGCGCTTTCATCGGCCTATAATTATACCCATTTGTAATATTGTTGTACATTATTTGATTTATTTAAGTTATTCTTATATTAACGGACCATTGTCCAATTACGAAAAATACACAAAACGAAATGAGAAAAAAAAAAGAAAAACATAGAAAGAATAGAACATTTAAGTCAAAGCCTGAACAAGTTTTTGGTAGATTTAATGCATTGGATTTCAAAAAGATAATTTGCTTGGCTCTCACCTTTTAGTCTTTCATCCAGTTTTTACCTATCCCGCCATTTCGCCATTCAATTTCTTATTCAACAACACCATGTTAAAAAAAACAATTGACACTCAAAAAACAGAAGAGTTTCGTAAAAATGTGTTGCTCCTTGGTTTTCTCGCTTGTTCGTCGGTTTTGTTGTTGCTCTCAAAATAATTTTAAAATAAATGTGGTTTTGTGAATTGAGAAGACTAAAGTCAGTGTGGTGTATTCGTGTTCGTCAATAATACAATTGTTTAAGAAGATTTCAAGAACTTATGACTTCAACTTCATCGGATATCAATGAGCCACTTCGTCAAAACATCAACTTCATCGGTGAGTGAATTGGCTTCCTTTATTTCCTTCAATCCTTAATCTGTCCACATCAAATAACCAAAGTGCTTTGTCAATGTGATTGCATACAATCTTAGAGTATATAGAGTGGTATCAATCCAAGGCAGTGTAGTCAGTTTTTGATGATTTTTACCGAACTCGGCGGACCTGGGCGTGGCTAAGACCAAAGCTAGGGTATGCATACATCCAATCATATCACATATCGACATAATGTTTTTGTATATTCGTATAACCACTTTTTCACAGTATCGATATCAACAAAAATATAGCATCTAACCTAAAAAACCGTTTAGTTGTGTTAAGTTTAGTGGCATAATAAAAAATGTGGGCGGAGTCCAGCGGTGACCCAGGAGCCCAAGATCATTGTGACAGTACGTAGAAGCGGAGTATTATACTTGTTGTCTCTTTCTGTGATTTATCGCAAGTTTGTGTAGGTTGGGTAAAAATAATTAGCTCTCTCTCCATACATTGTTCTTCCAAGCATACAACATTTTTTTAGAATCGAATACCAATTAAATTGATTAAATGTATAATACATGTTGACAATTATCTTGGCTTTTGAATATGTTATCAACATGCCCTTCCAAACACACCCACTTTACCTCTGAGTCTATTTTTGATTCTCTCCAAAAATAACTTCGCTAAAAGGTTCCGTCTGAAAATAGAGACATTAATTTTATTTTGTGCATGAAATGTGCCGACCTAGAAAAACATTCGATGCCCCAAACACATCGTTGTTTTGACTGGAGACAGCTTGTAATAAATCGTTCGCCCTCCCTCGCAAGTCATTACCATTTTTCATCCGATCGGATTCACGTAGCCTGAAACGCCATGGAATATATATTTTTTGCGATGAAGTCTACCATCTTTCTGATGCTGAATTTTGGTAAGACGATTTGTTAGATAGGGTTTTTATTTTCCCATTATCAACGCCTTAATTTCTTACTTTCAAAGGATCCATGAGGTTTTAAACTTTAACACCATGGTTTTCTTTCATAAACACATAGATATAAAATACAAGACACGTCATATTCATACAAATCTTACGAAAAATGTAGCACCACTAATGTTGCACCACTAAATGTTTCACCCGCGTATGAAAATGATGGCCATTCAAAAAAAAAAAAAAAAAAAAAAAAAAAAAAAAAAAAAAAAAAAAAAAAAAAAAAAAAAAAAAAAAAAAAAAAAAAAAAAAAAAAAAAAAAAAAAAAAAAAAAAAAAAAAAAAAAAAAAAAAAAAAAAAAAAAAAAAAAAAAAAAAAAAAAAAAAAAAAAAAAAAAAAAAAAAAAAAAAAAAAAAAAAAAAAAAAAAAAAAAAAAAAAAAAAAAAAAAAAAAAAAAAAAAAAAAAAAAAAAAAAAAAAAAAAAAAAAAAAAAAAAAAAAAAAAAAAAAGAATATGTGTGTACCGAAGAGATAGCTATGTGAAGCGTGTTTCGAAGGTATGTCTCGTTGACTTGGTTTAGTGCAATTAGGAGCGTTGTCTCAGTAACCTTTCCACATCATTTTATTAATCTAAGCATAAATACCATGGTTTGCACTAACACTATTATCAAGCGTAACGTAGTGGTTCGATTCCCGTTCCATGAATGTTTATCATATATTATGATGAAGGCATGAAACAATGAATTGCTGTTCCTCAATCATCACTCTACTAATAAGTATAAATACTGTCCAGAACGTCGAGACTTGTTTACTCAAGCAATGGTCTTGAAATTTTTGGTACCAGTCTGAATGATTTTTTGTCAGTCTTTACGACAATAATCTTCGAAGAATACAATTTGAAATGTCATTTCACAAAAATTAAGACAAAAATATTAGCCAAGTCGATCATTATGAAATTTGCTTTCTATTTATGTATTGCCATCTATGTATAGTATACAAAGCTCTACCCGAGCACATATTATACACCTAGCTTTAAAGTTAATTCTAATTTAATGATATAATTGTGTTTATCTGAAGTGACCTGCCAGGGCCAGGTAAGTATGCTTCTGAATAATATTTCTGTACATAATATAAATAAATATTAATATACTATAGATTAAAATGTACTCAGTAAAAAGACAGAGCCTAGGAAATAAGATCTGTACAGCGGCCTTGAGGTGATTTTTGACGAAAACGGCGCTGTACAAAATATCTAAAATTATTATTGCATGGTACTATTATTTATGAAAATAATAGTACTATGCAATGACGTTACAAATTTATGTAATGTCACTGGTCCAACTTAACCTTAAATGTAGTGTAAATTTACTTTCTACTCTGAAAAACAATTAAATTTACACTAGGACACCCAAACATTGACACCCATTGAAGTTGCCAAAAAAAATACAACTAGCGATACCTTTTTTCCAGGTCGGCAGATGTCGAATACAAAACAGGATAGTTTTATACTTTATCCGATTTGTGGCATTCGGAATCGACGCCCGGCCACAATGCGAGTGGGTTCGAGATCTTTGATAGAGCGATATGAAAGGAGAGGAGAGAGAGGAGACGAGAAACATTAGAAACATCTGGCGTCGGTGTCTGGTAGTTGGTTGGTGCTCGCTGAGCTCTGGCAGCGTGCACCTTTTGCCGCCGGTAAAATATTAACTAGATTCATTTTTATTATTATTTCTTTCGGAGGAAGCAGCTGCTGTGCCACATGGCAGCCTCCGAGCGTGGCTGATCTAAGTCATGAAATGGATAGTGGCAATTATATGGCGTTATTCGCCCTCCTGTCATTAATGGATTCTCGAATTCAAACGGGTCTTATGAGCCAAATCTATGAACTATTAGCAGAAATGTATTACTTTGTTTGTCTCAGCAAAATCTCTCGAACGGTGAGCTCATTAAACTTGTAAATTTCTAGGTCAACCATTTTCAGCTCGTAACGTCATTTCCACCATAAGCCACGGAGCTTTAAAATACATATTTTTAAATAAACAAATAAGATCAGACACCAAAACAAAAGGCACTTGTATTAATCTACCGAAAAGTTTTGCTGTGATTTTACAAAGCTTTTTTTATGTGAATACTGAATAGTCACAACTTTACGGAGGCAGTCGGACTATGGAATCTTCAATTGGGGCGTATGTGGTGAGGATGAAACTGGGGAAGAGCAGGATAAGGTAAAGAAGAAGGTTGGGAAGTACTGGGCTATTCAGATCTTGTCACCAAACACGGCTAAAAGCCATTTCTAGCAACGTTTCGATTATGAATGGTGGTCGTTCACCAGGGTGATACTTGGAGTATCTACCACTTTGGAACGTGCTGCAATTATATTATATATTATTTTAATATGAATTAAAAGCAGCACTGAAAGCGACATAGAAGACACATCGAATTAAATGACATGGAATTGAATATATATTGTCCACCTTAGCACAGGACCCCAATGAGGAGGACTTGGTAAAAACAAACAAATAAAAAACTAATAGTGTAAAAACTATAATTTAATACAACTACATACACTTATTAATTAAATAACAAATTATTACGCCCTCCGGGTTTGAACCTACAACTTTTGGATTCGCGTCTTACCACTCGACCACGGATATCATCAAACGGACGTACTCACAAAGGAAATTAATTATAGTAAACTTTTGAGATTCCTACGAACGACGAGTGTAATTTATCAAAGGAGCAGGCTAATTACTCTCCTTGTGTTTAGTAAACTGTAAACTGTAGACAAAGAAAGGAAATAAGGAGAATATTACGTCCCTTGTCAACAGCACATGGGGAGCAGACAGATAAAGTAATCGAGGGAAGTTTTAGATTGATTTAGATAAGTTCCCTTCGTTAAATAATTGAGGTAATTACTCTTTACGAACAAGCTGTAGCCGAAGGAGTAGTTAAAACTTGACACAATCGTTTGTAGCACTTCAATTTTTAAACAATTCATTTATATTATTGCCAAAACGTCTTATAAGTATAACTACCTGAAATATATATGTATACTTTTATTTTTTTTATACGGTACTTTAATTTGCATTTATTTTGTAAAAAATAAATCTTATTTATTATATGCATTAAATTTAAAAGTTTGTCATGGTTAAGGAATTTAATAAAGAAATTATTATTATTTTAATTATTAAAGTCGACAAGCAAAACAGTATGACCGTTACGCTTTTCAGCTGATCACAAATTGTTCAAAAGCTGAAAGCGTCCGACAATCGTCGTTTAGCGGGAACCGGTCAAACGTCAAACAAACAAAATGACGCTAATCAATCAATTAAACTAGGAATTAATATCTAATGATAGAAAATAAGATCTGTACAGAGCTCATGAGATGATTTTTCACAAAAACGACGCCATACAAATCATCCAAATATTGTTATTTATTGTTATTATTTTGACGATGTTAAATGTGACAAAAGTTTGCTATGCACCAACTTGACTGCCTCCGTGGTCGAGTGGTTAAGACGCTCGACTACGAATCCAGAGGTCGCGGGTCCGAATCCTGACGCGCCAATAAATTTTATTTGATTATTTTTTTTCACATTTTAACTCACATAAAATAATATGTAGTATATTTGCGGCACGTTCCAGAGTGGTAGATTCTCCAAGTATCATCCCGGTGAAAGACCACTATTCAGAATCGAAACATTGCTTGAAATGGATTTAACCGTGTTTGGTGACCAGATCTGAATAGCCAGATACTTTCCAACCTTCCTCTTCCCCATCGGCTTCCCATCTCCACTACTTTCAGCCTCGCAACATACCCTATTTGGGGATGCCATATTCTCACTGGCTCTTGACGGTTGCAGTAACGACTCTAGTGCGGTATTCTCTTTTAAAAAAGTATGAATGTGAATGAGACAACGAGTGCGTGCCACTATATCTGCCTGTCACTGGAAAAATGCCTTAACGATTGGTTAGTTTAATTCTATTAAATAATAATAATATTTGGATGATTTGTATAGCGCCGTTTTTGTGAAAAATCGCTTTCAAGGGAGCTGTACAGATCTTATTTTCTATTATTAGATATTAATTCCTAGTTTAAATAAGAAAATATACAAGAACGTATATACCTAACAGGTCCCATCAGATAGACACACTTATTAACTTAAAATTATAATTATGATTTATTTATTTATATACTCCCTCATGGGCTTTTACATAACATAGATATAAAATAAAATAACAGTGACATAAAAAATAACAATGACATAAAAAATAACAATGCACCCAAAAACATGATGAAATTGATAGAAAATTAACACTAGTATTTTAGAAAGAGGTATGCTATTATAGCCTTCTTGTAACTAGATTCAGTGCAGTTGAATATATCTACTATTTCAGCGATAGAATTACTCACTGCATGCAATCTAGGTACAAGCGAGTATTTAAATGACTCAGTCCTGATATTGTTGTTACATTTAAAAAGAATTTTGGATCGAGTGGATCTGTTAGGTACATAGAAGGTAATTAAGCTAAGTAAATCAGGGCTGTCTATAATACCATTAACAATTTAAAAAATAAAATAAAAATAAAAAAATTATATATATCATAACATGTGAAAGTTTAACGATAAACAGAGCTTACCATTCGAGATTTTTGCTGCTTCACATTTAGCTTGAAACAGTGTTCTGTTTTATAGTTTTGTAAAATGAGAAAAACTTTTATTTCAAAATATTTTCCATAAATAAGTAATTTATTACTTTTATCTCGCCTATCATTTCCCATCCTTTGAAGATTTCCTAATTATAATCATTAACCAGATAGTTGAGACCTTTTCGTTGTTGGTTTTTGACCACTGTCAACTTGCTGGCTCTAGACTCTCCAGTCTGACTGTAATTTCTCAATCCAGACATATTTTAGGCCCGCTTAGACAGGAATTTTAATTTCCTTAAGAACCCACAAACTACAATGCATAGTTTTCTACTTGGGTTTCAGAATATCAATGGATTATTTGATAATGAATGTGCCTTATTAATATTCTCGACTTAATATGAGTTGAGGCTAATTTTAAATATATTCTAGCCCGACGTATTTTTTACATAAAAGTTTATTATTATTAATTTCCTAGCAATTATGTAGGGGTACATTTACAATTTTCCAAAAATTAATTTGTTTAGTATTTTGCATCTGAATATAATTTGGTGCTTCGTATTTTTTTTAAATGAATACCACACAAAAGTCTCAACTGCTCTCTACCGTCTAGAGCCAGTGAGACTTAGGCATCCCCAAATAGGGTATGTTGTGAGGCTGAAGGTAGTGGGGAGGGAAAGGAAATTGGGAAGAGGAAGTTTGGGAAGTACCTGGCTATTCGGATTTGGTCACCAAACACGGCTAATGCCATTTCAATCAACGTTTCGATTCTGAATGGTGGTCTTTCACCAGGGCGATACTTAGAGTATCTACCACTCTGGAACGTGCCGCAAATATACTTTTTATTATTTTTATTTGAATTAAATGTGTAATGACACATATTAATTAAATAAAAGTTATTGACGCACGCCGGGTTTGAACCCGCGACCTATGGATTCGTAGTCGAGCGTCTTACCACTCGACCATGGAGGCCGTCAAATTTGTGTTTTCGGGTATTCGAGTATATTCGAGTATTTTCGAGTATTTATGATTGGATAATATTTAACAGATTTAACAAGGGATTAACAATATTTTTTAATGTTCAAGTGAAAATTGCTTAAGCTGTTAATACCAAGCACCAAAGAATATATATATCCACTAAGGGTTTTTTTTCCACTGCAGGCAATGTTTGTGTACCATTTAAGGTTGGTTTTATGGATTTACTTAAATTTAAAAAAAAAGTTTTCTGTATTTTTCGTACTTCTTTCAATTATCTACAATGTTTATTGTTATTATTTAATTTTAAAGTGGACGTACTGGGTGACTAATGGATACTGGTACATCTACACTGCTTACCCCTAGGAAACGGCATTAGTGCTACTCAAACTAGACCAGGGGCATATTGTAATCACGTTGCCAAATTAACTAATACGTATTAGTCGGTTCGATATAGTTGATTCAAAATTCAAAATGCCCACCAACTGAACATATTATAGCTGGGGCGGGCGTGAACATATTTCCATTTTTTGTGATTCTGCAGAACAAATGGTTTTTTGTTGGTATTTTGCGATTTTTCGAAAACGTTAATATGTGGGTAGAGTGGAAGATACTCCCAGTGTCGCCCTGGTGAAAGACCACCATTCTGAAGCTAAACGTTGTTTGAAATGACTTTATCCGTATTTGGCGGCCAAATCTGAATAGCCAGGTAATTTCCAACCTTCCTCTTTCCATCTCTTTCCCCTTCTCACTATATTTACCTATTTGACTATTTTTTTATCACAACACCACATTTATTTTATATTATTTGGAGATCGAAATGACAAACCAACGAACAAGCGAAAAAACTACTGAGCAACACGTTTTTTTCAAATCAAAACTCTTCAGTTTGATATTCAATTGTTTGGAACACGGTGTTCTTGAATACTAAATAGCGAAATGGTTAGATAGGTAGGGGACTTGCATTAAAAAAAACATCAAGGTAAAAACCCAAAAAATTATCACTTTGAAATTCAACAGCCTGAAAAATTAAATGCAAAGTCACAGCACGCCACTGTTACTAACCGAGTTTATTTTCAAGTTTTAGTTCAAAGATGGACGGTTGGTATAGTTCATGATTGATTCGAAATTTAAAGTTGGTAACTACTTACTGTACGCAGGTGGGTACTCGTTACGAGCAGGCGCGGTTTATGGTCCATGATTGATTCAAAATCCAAAGCATTTAGGGCCTTTCATCTCGGCGGATTAGAGGCGGCAATGAATCTATCGGTAAACGATTATGACATTAAAGGCATTCCTGGTAATGATAATATTCACCGCCGAATGAAAGGCATTCCTGACGCTTTGACAAGGTCGCTTATGGTGTGTCATAGAAAACGCATCGGTTCGTATTTGGCTTATTCATTCCGACTTGTATTGTGTCAATGGAATACTGAAAAGAAATGGACCTAAGAGGGCAACGTGACAGAAATACAATATTGTGAGTAAACAATGAAGTAAACGAATTGTAATACGTTCTACATATTATACGCTGTTGAGGAAAGTGTATTGGTAATTTGGGGATAACGTGAAGATGATTCATAAGATATTTTATATTCGTAAAAAGCATTTACTTTGTGGCTCGCCATATTTATAAATAAAACACATAAACTTTGTTTATAACCACTTTATTATTTAATATCACGTCTACCGGTTTCGAAAGTACCCTTTCATCATCAGGACAATATTAAAATTAACATAAAATATAAAATGCTGAGATATATATGCATATTTAGGAGTTGGAATGGGAAGGAGAAGGGGTAATTGAGGGTCCTCCCATCCCATCCCATCCTCCCATCCCATCCTCCCATCCCATCCCATCCTCCCATCCAATCCTGAGGTCCTCAATTACCCCTTCTCCTTCCCATTCCAACTCCTAAATATGTATATAAATCTCAGCATTTTATGTTAATTTTAATATTGTCCTGATGATGAAAGGGTACTTTCGAAACCGGTAGACGTGATATTAAATAATAAAGTGGTTATAAATAAAGTTTATGTGTTTTATTTATACATAAGATATATGTTTGCAGTATGTTGCATCTATCTCCATATTATGTAACTCGCTTCTAGATAAAAATAAAAACAGTCAACTCAATAAAAAAAACCAAAAAAATGCTTTAGAAGAATATTTTTTTAATGAAAATACCTAATTTCCAAATCATTTTTTTTTTCTCGGTAGAGTAAAAATATCCTTATTTAATGCAAGGTTTTTTTTCCTCCGTTTATTTCTATTTTTTTGTTTATTTTTATACGAATACCGCACAAGAGTCTTAACTGCAACCGTCAAGAGCTTGTGAGACTATGGCATCCCCAAATAGGGTGTGTTGTGAGGCTGAAAGTAGTGGAGATGGGAAGCCGGTGGGGAAGAGGAACGTTGAAAAGTACCTGGCTATTCAGATCTGGTCACCAAACACGGCTAAAGCCATTTCAAGCAACGTTTCGATTATGAACGGGGTTCTTTCACCAGGGCGATACATAGTGTCTACCGCTCCTCAGTTATTCCGACTTTTGATATCATCGGCCCGATGCAAGTATTTTTTCACCTGATCGTGTCATGTCTTTCTGAGTGGTTACCAACTCCATCTTCCACCCACTGCTTATCTTATATCCTCCTGATCATATTTGAGGATGCTGTGTGGAGGGTCTTTTTGAGAAAAGAAAGGAGTGAATCTGGGTCTTGAAGAGGCTCTTGTTGAAGGAGGGAGGAAATACAGAGGCCGGCAAATCGTAGGCACAGCCGAGCTGTTGAACATAAGAACGAGTCGTAAAAGCGATCCGTTCTCACGTATTGAATGTCAACCGTGTACAAATGTTGGGCGCGCGTTTGACGAGTTTCCCGACTATGCACCGGTGCCGAAGGGATCAGTGACGCAAGTTCCTAGTAGCATCTTCCATTGAAATACCGGTAGAACAAGGACAGCATTCCCACCTGACGTCTGTGCTCCAAAGTTTAATCCGTTTGTTAAGAATGGAGAATCTATCAAACGGACCGCCCGTTCTCTATCCACCCACTCTACATGCCCAAACTATCTAAGCTGCCTTATTTATCGTGTTAATTATACTCATATCGGTCTGCGTTGCACGAATCGCTAAACGAAACGTGTAAATGACTTATTTACAGATTTCGCGGACATATAATCTAATGCTTGACTCACCTTCTCTGTTGCAACTCATCCAGTTCAACATTCCTTGCCGTAGACTCAGAAACAATGAATTGCTGTTCCTCAATCATCACTCTACTAATTATGGATATCATTCTCCACCGTCCAGAATGTCGAGACTTGTCAACTTAAGCCATGATCTTGAAATTTTTGGTAGCAGTCTAAATGATTTTTGTCATTCTTTAGGACTCTACCAAAACTTTGACTTGACCTTGGATTTGATTTGAATGTTCTTTCTTATGTGTATGTTGTCCTTTTTTTGTCATTGCTTCATTTAATATTCTGAATGTGCTGTTCTTTCTCTGTTGCTCTTTTTCCCATTTCGTGTTTTGTATTTTTTTGTAATTTGACTTTAGTCCGTTAATTTGTAAATAAATAAATAAATGCTGAGAGGAGGTTGCAGTCTGAAAACTGTCCGGAATGGACAAATGCACAACCCGAGTCTTTAATCAAGCGCCAAATATGCAAACGATATAAAACAATTCCCATGGCGGGCACTGACCCTCATTATCATAATCTAGTTATATCAAGCGTGGTGTGTATAATTTATGACAAGGAATACATTAGTGATACGTGTTCACAAAGAAATCGTATCAAACTGACACCCATTTACTCTAGTGTGAAGGATAGGTATCCCGAAAGGATTAGGTCGTGGACCCAATCCATGAACATCATTTCTGTATTGTTCACAGCTTAAGGCTTGGAGCTTAGTGAGTCAATGCCATCTTCAAAATTGTAAGGGCAGTAGATTTGATAGGGGTGGACTTAGAGACTTAGATTGTTTGTTTTTTTCAAACTCGAGTCGACGAATTCTTATGCAATTAAAAACTTCAGATTATAAAAAATTCGAATAAACCTCAATTTGGCGGCCTCCATGGTCGAGTGGTAAGACGCTTGACTGTGAATCCAAAGGCTGCGGGTTCAAACACGGCGTGCGGCAATAACTTTAATTTAATTAATATGTGTTAAAACACATCATTTACATAAAAAAAGTTTATTTGCGGCACGTTCCAGAGTGGTAGATACGAGTACTCTAAGTATCGCTCTGGTGAAAGATCACCATTCAGAATCGAAACGTTGCTTGAAATTGCTTTAGCCGTGCTTGGTGACCAGATCTGAATATCCAGGTATTTCCCAACCTTCTACTTCCCCATCTCCTCCCCACTACCTTCAGCCTCACAACATACCCCGATTGAGGATGCTATAGTCTCACTGACTCTAGATGGTTAAAGAGCAGTTGAGACTCTTATGCGGTATTCACTATAAAATAAATAAATAAAAGGGAGTTATTATTAAGGCTCAGCACCCAAAATGTGACTAAAATTCACTTTGTAACATTCTGATACAAGCAATACTGCACATGTTTTATCTGTAAATTCTACATGAGCAGTTTTTTTTATTTATTTATGTGAATACCGTACAAGAGTCTCTGAAACAAGCAATACTGCACATGTTTTATCTGTAAATTCTACATGAGCAGTTTTTTTATTTATTTATGTGAATACCGTACAAGAGTCTCTGATACAAGCAATACTGCACATGTTTTATCTGTAAATTCTACATGAGCAGTTTTTTTATTTATTTATGTGAATACCGTACAAGAGTCTCAACTGCTCTCAACCGTCTAGAGCCAGTGAGACTATGGCATCCCCAAATAGGGTATGTTGTGAGGCTGAAGGTACTGGGGAGGGGAAGGAGATTGGGAAGAGGAAGGTTGGGAAGTACATGGCTATTCAGATCTGGTCACCAAATGCGGCTAAAGCCATTTCAAGCAACGTTTCAATTCTGAATGGTGGTCTTTCACCAGGGCAATACTTAAAGTATCTAGTTAGAAAAAATGCTAAGGTTTCCGGTGAATAAAAAAATTAAGCTGTAATCTTTTAAATCCAACAAAAAACCTACTAAAATTTCAGTAAAATCTGCCGTTCGAAAACCAGCGCAGCCTTTTTTAAACGTTTTTTTCAAAGTTCAAGTTTGAATTTCAAATAAAATAAGACAACAGTAAAACATTGGTATTTACTAAAAAACTTAGATATTTCCTTAACTACTTGTATAGAAGTTAAATCATTTGTAGTATTGCTTGTATTAGAAAGCTTAAAAGTGTGTGTTTTTGAGTGCTGATCCTTAATTGATTTCGTAATTGTGAAAAAAGTAAAATGAAATTTATTCAATACATTTAGATTAAAAAACAGTTATTTGTCAATTCATTGAAAACATTTTGAATAAAATAAAGGAGATTTTTTTTATCCAATCAATTTTTGTATAAAATAGATTACAGAAAAAATATTACACACAAGGTTATGTTTCCGTCGTTTAATTATTTGTCTAAGGAAAGAGTTAAATATGGTTTCAACTTACTCATAACTATGCTTAGAGATGCTAGATAGCCCGTAAAACAGAGTATGTAACCTCAGAGCAAGATATATATATGGAGAGAGAGCTAAATATTTTTACCCAACCTATACAAATCTACGATAAATCACTTTCTCCGGGTTTTTACGTCGTAAACCGTGAGAGAGAAAGAGATACAACAAGTTCTTACACAATGTAGCACCACTTTTAGGTATATAACATGTTCTCCGTCTCCGGCGACTCCGCCCACTACGTTTTGTTATGCGACATAATAAGACATAACTCAACGGTTTTTTAGGTTTTATCCTACATTTTTTTATTACAATACTGTGAAAAAGTGGTTATACAAATAAAGAAAAACATTATGTTAACATGTGCTATGAATGGATGTATAAATACCCTAGCCCTAGCCACGCCCCAGTCAGGAAAAAATCATCAATCCTGACTACCCTAGCGCTCTCTCCTGGTATATTATTGTTTTGAGTATTTAACCTTACCTATAACAAAAAACACAAGTAGTTATAAAAAAATAGTTTTAGAAGGCATTTTATTTATTTGATATAAAAATAAATCAAAATTAAATCCAGCCCTGTCAGTAATATATAAATCACCCCTCTTCAAGATGAATAAATATCCTTTTGATATCCAATTTTACAATTTATAATGGGGAAATTCCTTTACAATTAAAAGTCCTTTGTACTTGGGACCAGATCACTCAAAATAGACTGGACCAGCAGATTTCAACGGAATGTCCCAGGAAAGAAATAAAACGGAAACACAGCCTTCAGACTCTTAACCCTTATGTGACTGAAGAAAACTACACCTTTTAAAATTGATATGAAGGTTTCTTTTACATTATATAATTTGCTGAAGTTTGTTGGATCACTTTTATGACGTAATACATTTCGACTCAGTTCAATACTTGAGAAAATGCATAGGAATTTCACTCAGTACCATCTTTTCTGGTTTTTTTTTTTAATTCAGTAAGTGATTAAAAATACTGATAAGAATACAGGTGATATTCATTGAACACAATATTACATCATATTTATCATTTAAAATAAGATAAAATGATCAATAAGTATAGACAAGCTGCAAATTCCATATAAAACAAATGAGGGTACCCGGGTACCCTTTCAGTCTCATCAGAAGATGCAAATTATACATATTCGTTTTTCGCTTACATTCCACCATCCACATATCCAACGGTTATGTTCAATTGTTCATTTTCACTATTGTGGAGAAGTCGGGAAGTTTCAGCCGGTTAGACTTACTGAAACATCAAAAAAATCTATGTTGAAAACCGAAAAGGGTACCCGGGTACCCTTTCAGTCACATAAAGGTTAAATGACACAAAATATCTTACACGGGAAACTCTCATTACAGCAAGATCATAATAAGAACGAAAATTGCTTGCTACAGATGAAGGACTACAGGCAGATTGATTGGTATTATTATACTGTAAATATTTTTTTCGAAATTAGATTATAGTAATCTAAATAGATTATACACAATGTTTTTATATGGAAAAATAAATCTTGTGTCATGGTTATTAAACGTGAAATTTGCTTGTATTTAATAGTGGGTTATATGTTACGTCTCTGAATAGGAATGTTTTTAGTACAGATTTTCTGGATTTACCTTTCTGAATACAATGAGACTGGATGTATTTTTAAACAAACATGAGATACTAATCATTTGAATATGAATCGAACGCCTCTATTCACCGGGAGGCAGGATCTAGAAGAGGTCTGACATGTGAAGCAGATAAAGCGATATAAGGATGCGACAACAAAGGGAGAGACGTGTAGAGGAATGTTATTATTCCATTTGTAATTTGATATTTTATCTCATTATGAAATATTACCTCACGAATTGAGATCGGTCGTTATTTCAATTGCATTAATAAAAACAAACAAGGGTCCAAAATGCCGAAATTAGATTTTCGAGAAGAGTGGCAGGAGTTACAAAATGGGATCGAGTAAGAAGCTCGACGATCCGAGATGAGCAATACTGTTGGATTCCATTTTTCAAAATGGTAGATACTAGGGGAGGCTCGTGACTTTTAAGTGTGCTAGAGTGCTGAGATTAAAAAAATACGACGTTATTTATATTATTGTAGCCGAAAATGATTTTTTTTCCAAAATTTTTTTTTTCAATGAAGATTTTTCAGTTATGGTGAGAATTCGCTTTGAATTCAGAGTGGTAGATTCTCTAAGTATCGCGCTGTTGAAAGACCACCATTCAGAATTGAAACACTGCTTGGAATGGCTTTAGTCGTGTTTGGCGACCAGATCTGAACAGCCAGATACTTTCAAACCTTCATCTTCCACATGTCATTTGCATCCCCACTACCTTCAGCCTCATAACATACCCCAATTGGGGATGCCATAGTTTCACTGGCTCTAGACGGTTGGGAGCAGTTGGGACTCTTGTGCGGTATTAACTATAAATAAATAATATATATTGAAGCGAATAAACACGAATAATTAAAATAATAATACGTCTTAATGAAGTATTTAAGAACTCACGTTTTTTCAGATTAGTAGGTTGGCGATATCAACGCACGGACAAGACACAGAATTGCAATTGAAATCGTACTGATTAACCTGCAACAAGTTAAAATATAAAGTAACTCCATAAGGCATAAGGCTCCGAAAAGCTGATAAGGATATTAAAAGAAGGGTAAATGCAGGAAACTCCATTAATGGAGGACTGAATGCTGTTGGCGCAAATAAGAAATTGTCCAAAGAAGCGAAGCTAGCAGTCCACAATAGAGTGCTTATACCAACCCTTATGTATGGTAGTGAGGCATGGAACTGGCAGAGGAAGTATGAAAGACTGAATACTGTGGAAATGAGATCCCTGAGACGCATGTGTGGTAAAACCATGTATGACCGTATTCAAAATGTCGATATCCGGAAAGAATACAAGGCTGATGTGAGCGCAATGAATAGGATCAAGAAAGGGACGCTTAGAAGGTTTGGGCATGAGAGCAAATAAATGAAGAAAGGAGTGAAAGGAGGAGAATACGATGTAAAAGTGAATGGAAGAAGAAGTCGAGGACGCCTGAGAAAGACGTGGCACGATCAAGTAACTCAAATACTTGAATCGGGTCATGTGAAGAATCAGAATAACAGAAGGGTATGTATGAGACGGCGTATGAATGTGAATGAAGCAAGGAGTGTGTGCCAAGACAGAGATTATATGGCGGTTTGTCTTCTCTGCCTACTGCTGCGGAGAAACGGCGTGATGGTTAGTTAGTTAACTCCATAAGAACAACGAGCTGCGATGCATAAAATACATGGTTTTTTTTAACAAATATGTATGTGCATAAATGCATTCTGGTATATCTACACACATATGTCTGCATAAAAATTACTTATTAGATAACGTGTTGGTCGAATTAATGCCCGTATTTAATAAATTCAAACAGTAATATTAATTGAAATTAGACTGTTAATTTAATGCCACAATATAGCATGTAATTAAACGTTGAAGTGTATCCACCAACACACAAACTTCATTATAATGTACAGTAAGCTGCACAAATATGTGAGTAAGCACTTACCAAAGCAGTGCACCTTGCATGCTACAATTAAATTCCTGTGTAAAATGTAGATTTGGGACATTCAACTTTGGCTTTCAGATCAAGTAATAACGACTTTTCTCTTTATCTATGATTACAGTTATCGTGCTGTAATCGGATCCGGAATATTTGCTACATCTGGTATCCGGTACAGTGGTTCCGAACCGGTGTTCCGCGACCTGGTCACAAGTGTGAATTATTTAGCAAAACATTTATTATCAAGGGAAACGAACCTTCAAATTAGTGATATGGATATGTTTTTTAGAGCACTTTTTCCATTTAAAAAATCAAGAAAGAATTACTTGGTTAAATTTATTTATGGTGAATACCGCACAAGAGTCCCATCTGCTCCCAACCGTCTAGAGCCAGTGAGACTATAGCATCCCCAATCGGGGTATGTTGTGAGGCTGAAGGTAGTGGGGAGAGAAAGAAGATTGGGAAGAGGACGGTTGGAAAGTACCTGGCTATTCAGATCTGGTCATCAAACACGGTTAAAGCCATTTCAAGCAACGTTTCGATTCTGAATGGTGGTATTTCACCAGGGCGACACCATGAATATCTACCACTCTGGAACGTGCCACAAATACACTTTATATTATTTTATGTAAATTAAATGGTTATGACACATATTGATTGAGCGAAATGTATTTTCGCACGCCGGGTTAGAACCCGCAACCTTTGGATTCGTGGTCGAGCGTCTTACCACTCCACTACGCAGGCCGTCAATTTGTCAAGAAGAAATGTTTCGACACATTTGTTAGATTTAATGAGATTTGAATCATTCGCTTGAATTTACAGCTATTCTAGATAATGTGGTTATTCGTTATCATTCATAACTAAAGCCTTCATTAAACATAACCGATTTTATTGTTATTAATTATTTTATCCACCTTTATCGACATTATTTATCTTGTGTAATACGGCAGATTGGGTATAGCACCTACCACCCAGCTCTGCTGGTATTATATAATTTATACTAGCAGATAAAAACCCGCTCCCGCGTGGTTTAATCACGACACACACATCAAAAGGAACATACTGAGTTAATCGTGAAGGACCGTAATCGGAAGAAAATTTCAAACTTTTGTATGTATGAGCGATTTTTCCATCGAACGTAGCAGAAGACGGCTTACGGTATTAATACTAACATATTCTGGTTCTGCGTAAAATAAATAAATGCAACTGTTGTATTAAGGACAGTAGATTACATTTGGACAATTTTTGGACACAATGTCATAGAATGTCACTACAGCATTAAAAAAAAACAATTAGTAGAGTGAGATCATATTTGAAGCAAGTGGATGAGTTTGTGTATTTGAAAGTATGTTTACGAGAGATGGAAAGGCTGATAAGGATATTGAAAGAAGGGTGAATGCAGGAAGCTCCATTAATGGAGGACTGAACGCTATTAGCGAAAATAAAAATTTTAAAAATCCAAAGATGTGAAGATAACAGTCCAAAATTGATATACCAACTTATACCAACCCTGATGTACGGCAGTGAGGCATGGAACATGCATAAGAAATATACAAGTAAAGTGTCAGGTCCTAAAGCCTGGAATGGACTACCACATGATCTGAGAGTAATAAAAGACTCAACAGAGTTCAGAGCCAAACTCAAAACTCATTTTTTCAGAAAATCGTATCCATAATCAAGATGTAACAAGCCCAATAGAACCAAGAAAACTTTTCAGACTCTCATTCCTTAAATTCATAAGAAGATTATCACCATTGTCTGTTCTTCACTACGAAAAATTAAAAATACCTCCGATAAACTTTATTTTAAATTTGCCCTCATGCCCTAAAAATGAAAAATAATAATAAAGAAATAAAAAAAAAGAAACAAAAATAAAAAAATAATACGATCAACTGAATCAAATACTTGAGTCGGGCAGTCAGAATAATAGAAGATAATGTATGATACGATGTATGAATGTGAATGAAGCAAGGAGTGTGTGCCAAGGCAGAGTTGTGTGGCGGTTTATCCTCCCTGCCTAACCTGCGAAGAAACGCTGTGATGGTTATTCACTTAGTTAGGAATATCATAATTAAACAGAAGCATTGTCAATGCGTAAGTATTTAAATATTAAAAGACCCGAACTGTTCTGAAGTAAAGGTTTGAAAGAAAGTGGAGTTACCTACATTTCAAAGCCATTTGGAGTTGATTAAAAAAGGAAATAAAATAAATATTTCGGAATTAACTTTCTTACTAACCTCAAAAGATTAGGGACTTTAAGCACACTCAAAAAATTTATTTAATTATTTTTTTAGTCGCAAATTTTTCACGCAGTCCCGATAAGGTTACGGACCACTGATAGGCCAAGCGGTGATTATCGATTTGCGGTGGTAAAAAATGTGCAAGAACACTTATACGACTCACGATTACAATAAGCGTAATAGCACGTTGTGATGGAAGCGGCTTTGGATATTCGCTGGCCAACAATGACGGTGATTACTAGGCCCGGGTCGGAGATGTAATAGGTGATATTGGTACTTTTCACGCGTTAAATGTGTTTCAAGGTCATCGCGATGATTACTATAACGGGTGGATTTATATTTATCATTATTTATTTACAATTTGATTGTTATTATTCCAAACTTGAACTTGGAAAACGATACCGCGATGTTTTACCGTTTAACACTGGCCAAAGACAAAGTTTGAATTTGTAAGTTTTTGGCTTTAAAATTGAAATATCAGCGCCATGTCTTCGAAATTCAATTTTTGCCAATGTTAAGAAACGTCATGTTTTACAGAAAATTTTGGTTTATCGTGTTAGATATTTATTCATTTAAATACTAACGGGGTCCGTTGTCCAATCACAAAACATACATAACGCGAAATGACAAAAAAGAGCAACAGAGAAAGAATAGCACATACCTTCATAATATTTTAATTAAGCAATCGCAAAAATAGAACAAAAAAACACATTTGAAAGCAGTGGCAGCTCGAGTTTTTAGTGTGCTAGAGTCTTAGATGAATTAAATAATGTAGATACGTTACTGAGACAACGTGCCTGGTTGCACTAAACCCAGTCAACGAGACATACCTTCGAAACACGCTTCAAATTGCTATCTCTTCCACACACATATATTCTTTAAATGGCTATCCTTTTCATACGCGGGTGAAACATTTAGTGGTGCAACATTAGTGGTGCTACATTTTTCGTAAGATTTGTATGAATATGACGTGTCTTGTATTTTATGTCCATGGCTAGAGTGGTAAGATTTAAAAACTCTTTTATTAATGTTGTTGTAGCCGAAAACCCTCTTTTTTTTCAAAATTTCAATTTATTGTACGAAGATTTTTCAGAAATCCGTGCAGTGCACCACCAAAACTGAAAAATCCTAAAAATCTTTACACAAAATATATGTATATTTTTTAAAAATAAAAATCATTTTCGGCTACAACAATACCAACAATTTTGTATTTATCAATCTTAGCACTCTAGCACACTAAAAACTCACGAGCCGCCACTGTTTGGAATAACATTCAAGTCAAAGGGTTTGAATCGTAAAGAATGACAAAAATCATTTGGACTGCTACCAAAAATTTCAAGACCATGGCTTGAGTTAACAAGTCTCGACATTCTGGACAGTGGAGAAAGATTCCCATAGTTAGTAGAGTGATGATTGAGTAACAGCAATTCATTTTTTCTAATTCTAAGACAAGGAATGTTAAACTGGATGAGTTGCAACAAAAGAAATGTCCTTGGTGTATTTTTGAACTCGATTAAAAGATTTAGGAGAAAACAGACTGGCATGCAATTATTTAGGTACGCCTCATGACAATATTATGTAGGCAATAATTAGTCATTGGTAGTTAGCAAAAAATGTCGATTAATTTTAACAGCCGAAGAAATTTTTCATTTGAATTCGACAGATTTTTTTAATTATTTTTTTATAAGACCCAATTGCTCTCAACCGTCAGTGGGACCATAGCATTCCCAATTGGGGTATGTTTTGAGTTTAACGTGGTTGGGAGGGTTAGGAAATGAGGAAGAGGAAGGTTGGGAAGTACCTGGCTATTCATATCTGGTCACCAAACACGGCTAAAGCCATTAAAAGCAACGTTTTGATTCTAAATGGTGGTCTTTCACCAGGGCGATACTTGGAGTATCTACCACTCTGGAACGTGCCGCAAATATACTATGTTTGATTTTATATAAATTAAAATATGAAATAATACATATACGAGTACGTCAAGTGAGTGCGTTTGTCGGGCGTCCTCTACTTTTTTCAACCATTCACTTTCGCGTCATATTTCACGTCCTTACACTCCTTTTTTCGTTAATCCGCTCTACATGCCCAAACTATCTAAGCGTCCCTTTTTTAAACCTATTCATTACGCTTACATTAGCTTTTACATTAGCTCACATTTTTAATACGGTCATACATGCTTTTACCGCACATACTCAAAGATCTCATTTCCACAGCATTCAGTCTACTTTCATCCTTCCTCTGCCAGTTCCATGCCTCACTGTCATACATCAGGGTTGGTATAAGCACTATTTTCCCGAAAGAGCTAATTGTTGCGTAGTTTGTCAAACCAACATAATTAATATAAAAAAGCCAAATTTACTAGCGATTCACCATATACGGATACCCTACCAGATGAATCAGCACCTCCTCAATAAATCTTAATTATTCATATGATGAAATTGAACAATTATTGAAAATGTATTCATTAGAAAAGCGCAGGAAAGACTTTGATTTAATTTTCATTTGCAAAATTATTAATTGTTTTATTGACTCACGTTCTCTGTTGCAACTTATCCAGTTCAACATTCCTTGTCGTAGACTCAGAAACAATGAATTGCTGTTCCTCAGTCATCACAATACTAATTATGGGTATAATTCTCCAATGTCCAGAATGTCAAGACTTGTTAACTCAAACCATGGCTTTAAATTTTTGGCAGCAGTCTAAATGATTTTCGTCATTCTTTACGACTCTACCAAAACTTTGACTGGACCATGGCTTGAATGTTCTCTCTTATGTTTATTTTGCCCTATTTTTGTCATCGCTTCATTTATGATTATGTGTATGCTTTTCCTTATCTGTTGCTCTTTTTTCCATTTCGTGTTTTATATGTCTTTTTTGTAATTGGACTTTAGTCCATTAATTTATAAATAAATCCAATGACAGCCCAAGCTGGTACATTTGTATCGTTGACTATCATATTAAATTTCAGAAATACAAACCGTGAAAAGATGGCGAATGAGACTAAGGAAGTGTGTCAAGTTAAGAATAATATATTCAGAATTTACATAATATATACCTTTGTAGTTTGTAGCTCTAATGGGACATTATTTTTTATACTTAATAGCACGGTATTATGTTTAATGTAGTGAATTCCGCAGAAGAGTCACGACTGCTCCCAACCGTCTAGAGCCAGTGGGATTACGGCATCCCCAAAATGTGGTATGTTGTTAGGTTGAAGGTGGTGGGGAGGGAAGGAGATGGGGAAGAAGAAGGTTGGCAAGTAATTGGCTGTTCAGATCCGGTTCAAGCAGCGTTTCAATTCTGAATGGCTGTCTTCCACCAAGACGATACTTATAGTATATACCACTCTGGAACGTGAAGCAAATATATTTTATATGAATCAAATTTGTTGCGACACATATTAATTAAATAAAAATTATTTGCGTACGTCGGGTTTGAACCCGCGACCTCTGGATTCGTAGTCGAGCGTCTTACCACTTGACCACGCAGGCCGTAATACCGTAACCATAAAATAGAAGTCCACAATGGAGCACTTATACTAACCCTGATGTACGGCAGTGAGGCATCGAACTGGCAGAGGAAGTATCAAAGTAGATTGAATACTGTACAAATGAGATACATGAGGCGTACGTGTGGTAAAACCGCCTATGACCGTGTTAAAAATGTAGATATCCGGAAATAATGCAGGGAAAATGTAAGCGTAATGAAAAAGATTTAGAAAGAGACACTTAGATGGTTTCGGCACGTAGAAAATGTAAGCGTAATGAAAAAGATTTAGAAAGAGACACTTAGATGGTTTCGGCACGTAGAGCGGATAAACGAACAAAAGAGTGAAAGGAGACTATATAACGCGAAATTGAACGTAGGAAAAGTTGGGGACGCTTGAAGAAGACACGGCGCGATCAAGTGGATCAAATACTTGAGTCGGGCCATGTCAGGAGTCAGGATACCAAAATAGTATGTATGAGACAATGTATGAATGTGAATGAAGCAAGGAGTGTGTGCCAAGACAGTTTTTTGCTGCGGCCCATACTCTCTGCTTGGCCTTGCGGAGAAACGGCGTGATGGTTAGTTATTTGAAATCGTTACAATTCAGTATTCACATTTGATGTCGATTTTTGGTCCGTTTTAGCTTTTCAACAAATTCTGATCAGCCCAAAAATATAACGATCGTGTTTTTATGCTTGGTCAGCTGATCACAATTTTCTCAAAAGTTGAAACGGGTTAAGAATCGACGTTTAACGGGAACCATTTTAATGCACAAAAAAAAGAAACCGCTAATTTGAATTGTGACGACGTCAAATGAAAAAAAAGTTAAAAATAACTCAACCTAATTTGATTTGGTCAACGGTTAACGAAGGAGTGAAGAATTACCTTGAAGTAACAATATATGGAGGGAGAGCTAATTTTTTTTACCCAACCTATACAAATTTGCGATAAATCACTTTCTCTGGTTTTCAAGTCGTACACCATGAGAGAGCAAGAGACAACAAATTTCATAGACCGCTTCTATAGTTTACTGTCGCAATGATCTTAAACTCCTGGGTAACCGCGGGACTCCGCCTACATTTTTTATTATGCCACTAAACTTGACACAACTAAACGGTTTTTTAGGTTATATGCTATATTTTTGTTGATAAAAATACTGTGAAAAAGTTGCTATACGAATAAATAAAAACATTATGTCGATATGTGATATGAATGGATGTATAAATACCGTAGCCTTAGTCTTAGCCACGCCCAAGTGCGCCGAGTCAGGTTAAAATCATCAAAAACAAGTCAAAAACTGACTTCACTGCCTTGGATAGATACTACTCTATGTACTCTAAGAGAATTACCTATATAAATAAATAAAACTTTCGTATACCTAAAGGCAAAACAACCAATAGGTGAATTTAATTACAATGGAATTTGGATTCTAACAGAAAGGCGAAATATTTATGTGTGGTAAATAAGTTTATAATTTTAAATTTATATTTATTCTTGGCTCTTACCCCGTCTTAAGACGGGTCAACCCTTGGTTATCAAGTGCCAATGTACCGATTCTTATCGACATTTACTCGTATATGACGAACACATTTTGCTATTTATTATTTGAATCTATTATCTCAGTGTTTACAGACCAATCGTAAACGAATTTATAAATAGGGTTGCCATAATTGTCGAGCAAAGGTACGGGGAGTCATAAATTTGTAATTGTTTTTGGATTGGTTGAGGGCGGTTCGTTAGATAAATAGTAAAATTAGTTAGTTGATTTGGTTTTACGAGTGGCTATTAATAATAATAAAACCTTATCAGAACAACATGAATAGTTTGTAAATGCTTAAATTATTCATTGTAAAAATGAAACTGCCTGTAATGGCTTTATTCAATGGCGGCCGTCATTTGGACAATGACCCCCCCCCCAATATAAGATGACAATAATTATTAATTAAAAACTAACGTAATAGAAACCAACTGATAATAGATAATATTGATTGAAATGAAAAATTCACGGGTGATAGCAAATAGCAGCACCATCTAGCGTCTAAATTAGAAGTTACTATACGTAATTCCCTGGGTGATTCTGAATTTTGTCTGCAAAACAGTCTTCTATCTCTATATTTGCGGTACAATAAATGAGATAATACATAAAACACTATGCTGTCTAAATTAGGCCAAATGTCATATTTCGGTCATGACCTGGCAGCGACAAACATACGATTACTATAAATGTTTGAGGGAGATAGTGGTAAAAGATTAGTAAGGTTTTTTACTCGTTGCGATTTGTGGTGGAACAATGGCCATTTTAAATTTTAATTACGGGTATTATGACAGATCGCTATTTTTGAGTGTTCAAGACAATTTTGAGAAGACGGGTTAGTCTGATAATGAGAACAATCGTAATTATATTGAATTTATGTGGCGCAATTATGTGATAGTCAACCTCAAGTGCGCTTTATACTAAATAACCTAACCTAAAATAATATAGATATATTGACTACATTGAGGAGCCATGTTCTTATAAATTACTACAGCAGTGCTACTTGCATGGATACATTATCCTCATTCTTTATCTTCCCCTCTCCTATCAGCCCACTATTAATTCATGCCAGAGTCCAACCGGCTCCGGTAAGAGGAACTCTTGTGTGGTATTCTCGTAAACAAATATCCGTTTTGCGTCTATATAACCTGGTTCCTTAGTAGTGCGAAATGAGATGGACATATTTGAGAATCTTCCCGAATATCAAATTAATAAATTACAATTAGTTACCGTCGTACTTAAATATTTCCATATTTCAGAGCACCTCAAAATTTTTCACTGGCTTAAAGCCTGATTCACACCAACGTCCGGTTCCGCTCAGTGTCGATATTGTTCCGCAAGAAAACTTATTGATATGGTATGAATATCAATCAAGGAGTATGTGCCAAGACAAATTTGTGTGGCAGTATATCCTTCTGCCCACCCTTGTGATATTTAACTACTTATTTAGTTAAATAATTATTTTGAAGTGTAAAAATACTAACATCGCAGATTTTTTTTAATCAAAAACCATTTTTTTATCACTAAATAATATCTTTATTAATTATTAATTATTAAAAAAATTATTTAGTGATAAAAAAATGGTTTAAAAAAAAAAAATCTGCGTTGTAAGTATTTTTACACTTCAAAGTAATTATTTAACTAAATAAGTAGTTAAATATCACAAGGGTGGGCAGAAGGATATACTGCCACAAAAATTTGTCTTGGCACATACTCCTTGATTAATATTCATACCATATCAATAAGTTTTCTTGCGGAACAATATCGGCACTGAGCGGAACCGGACGTTGGTGTGAATCAGGCTTAAACCGTCCTAAAAAAATCCAGTTCAAACTTTGCTGGATGGTATTTAAGCCATTCAACGAAATAATTCCGGCTTGTATTCCTGAAGATAACAATTCGCCAGCCCTTACAAGACAGTCAACCCTTGGATTAGCAGCGTCATCAAAAGGTTGAAGGGACTAAAGTGCACACCAGATATTAAGTTGGGAGAGGGTGGAGCTAAACCATGGAATAAACTGCCACATGATCTAAGAATGATAAAAGACTCGACAGAACTCAAAGCGAAACATAACACTCACCTCTTCAGAAAGTCGCATTCATAAATGGATAACAGAATAATAACTGACTAACCATCACGTTGTTTCCCGCAGGGGTAGGCAGAGAGGATAGACCGACATACAACTCGGCCATGGAAAACATTTCTTGCTTTATTCGCATTCATAGGTCGTCTCATACTATTGTCCTAATTTGCATAGCTAGGGTACCCGTCAGTAACAAACCAACTTATGTAATATTTTTTCATGCACTAGTGAGCAAATTCTTGATCTACTGCCATACAAAAAGTCCATAACACTCAAATCCAAATTAATATAAAAATATTAATAATTTAGTATTGAATTGACGACTTCCATGGTCGAGTGGTAAGACGCTCGACTACGAATCCAAAGGTCGCGGGTCCCGGCGTGCGCCAATAACTTATGTTTAATTAATATGTGTCATAACACATTTAATTCATATTAAAATAATAACAAGTATATTTGCGGCACGTTCCAGAGTGGTAGATACTCTAAGTATCGCCTCGGTGAAAGACCACCATTCAGAATCGAAACGTTGCTTGAAATGGATTTTAGTCGTGTTTGGTAACCAGATCTAAATAGCCAGGTACTTCCCAACCTTCCACATCCCCATCTCTTTCCTCTCTCCACTACCTTCAGCCTCACAATAAACCCCAATTGGGGATGCCATAGTCCCATTGGATCTAGACGGTTGCGAGCAGTTGGAACTCTTGTGCGGTATTTACTATAAAAAATAAATAAAAAAGTTTTTTAATAATGTAAGTAGATTATTTGACCTTTTAAAGGTAATTTTAGCTACAGTTTTTACGCATGTTCTAGCCTAGTTAAACGTCCTTGGTGATATTTCACAAAAATGGCGCTATATAAATCAAAGTATCAAAGAGATAACATTAAAAATTGCTTAAAACTTCAATGCTAGGGCCCAGAATAAGGCCAAATGGGACTTCAATATTATACTGAGGAAGGAGAAAGTCAGCTAGGCCAAGAAGTACGAATTGCACTGGTAGTGGTGTTTTTTCTGCGTGCTACAGCAGCTGTTGCAAGGAGAGGGGGGATACAGGTTGGAGAAGTGGGGAGGGGGGATCACCTGCACTCCCCACTCAATCCCCCCCCCGCCGCCAACGGCTCAATCCAAAACTAATAGCGTTACCCTCTCCATAACAATAATAAGACGTTGCACTACTATTGCGTTGTCTACATGATTTGGAACCGATTATAATTAATATGAGGTTATTTTATACATAAAAGGAATTTACTGCTATTATATCTAGTGGAATCAATATTTCACTTTAACCCTTATGTGACTGAAGAAAATAACATATTTTATAATTTAATATGATGGTTTCTTTTGCAGTATATCATCTGCTGGACTACTTGACGTAATATATTTCGATTCAATACTTGGAGAAGTGGATAGGAATTTTATCCACTACCATCTTTTCTTGGGGTTTTTATTTCAGTATGTGATTAAAAATAGTAAAAGGATACAGGTGATGTACATTGAACACAACTATACATCATATTTATCATTTAAAATAAGATAAAATGATTAATAAATACGGACAAGCTTCAAATTCTATTTAAAACACATGAGGGTACCCGACTACCCTTTCAGTCATCAGATGGTGTAAATTATACTTAAGGGTTTTTCGTTAATACACCACCCTCCAAATGTCCAACGGTTATGTTTAATTGTTCGTTTTCACTATTGTGGAGAAGTCAGGAAGTTTCAGCCGGTTTGACTTACTGGTACATTAAAAAATCTATGTTGAAAACCGAAAGGGGTACCCGGGTACCCTTTCAGTCACATAAAGGTTAAAAAAACATGCTCTGTTTGTACGTATGGGATATACACACATACTTCACGGTTGAATTTCGAAATTAGAAGACATTAAAAATATAGCTAATTCTTTTTACCCAACCTATACAACTTTGGGGTAAATCACTTTCTCCGGGTTTTTACGTCGTACACCATGAGAGAGAAAGAGACAACAAATTTTTCGCAAAAAATCACACCGCTTTTAGATATTGTAAGAATGTTCTCCGTCTCCCGCGTCTCCGGCGACTCCACCCACACGTTTTGATATGCGACATAACTGGACATTACTCAACGGTTTTTTAGGTTATATGCTATATTTTTCTTTATAACAATACTGTGAAAAAATGGTTTTACAAATAAACAAAAACATTATGTCGACATGTGCTATGAATGGATGTATAAATAACCTCCGTGGTCGAGTGGTAATACGCTCGACTACGAATCCAAAGGTCGCGGGTTCGAACCCGGCGTGCGCAAATAACTATTATTTAATTAATATGTGTCATAACATATTTAATTCATATAAAATTATGTAAAGTATATTTGCGGCACGTCCCAGAGTGGTAGTACTCTCAGTCGCGCCCCGGTGAAAGACCACCATTCAGAATCGAAACATTGCTTCAAATGGGTTTAGCCGTGTTTGGTGATCTGAATAGCCAGATACTTCCCAACCTTCCTCTTCTCCATCTCATTCCCTTCCCCACCACCTTCAGACTCACAAGATACCCTATTTGGGGATGCCATAGTCTCACTAGCTCTAGGTGGTTGGGAGCAGTTAAGACTCTTGTGCGGTATTCATATATAAAATAAAAAACTAAATATATATTCCTACCAAAAACAAAAATGAATATAACGTAGTTACCTACTTTTAACATATTTTTATTAGCGCCATAGAAAATGATGTAGATAACGGATTTTCCTACCGGTTAGCATTGGCAAGGCCGCATGCAGTGTCGCTTACCTTTGCAGCGGGCGGTGCGGCGGGAGGAAAGGGAGTATTGGTACAGCGGGGGGAGGCGAAGGAAACGGGCAGGGGGGTGGGGTGACAGGTGATCTCCGCGACGGGCCCAGTGGCGTAGGCCGCTTGCTGATTAATACCTTCCATTAAAACTAATATTCATAAATCTTGTTATTTTTAGAGTCGGGTGTGTCGAGCAATTAATCTACGTACGTTTGTTTTGGATGTGTTATTTATCGGTATTGTCGAATAGAATCAGTTATTTATTCTCTCAGAGCAATAATATACAAGAGGTAACGCTGCTGTAGTCAGTTTTGATGAGTTTTCCGGACTCGGCTAGACCTAGGCGTGGCTCGAACTAGGGCGGGTATTTATACCATTCATCGCACATGTTGACATAATGTTTTTGTTTATTGCTATTACCACTTTTTCACAGTATTGTTATAAAAAAAATATATGGCATGTAACCTAATAAACCGTTGAGTTATGTTAATTTATTTCGCGTATCAAAACGTGTGGGCGGAGTCAACGGAGACGCGGGACACGAAGAACATTCTAACAATACTTTAAAGCGGTGTGATAATTCGGAAGATTTTGTTGTCTCTTTCTTTCTCATGGTGTACGAAGTTAGAACCTGGAGAAAGTGATTAAGCCCAAATTTGTATAGGTTGGGTAAAAAGAATTGGCTCTCTCTCCATATTTTTTACTTCAAGTTTTCCTAGCAGAGATTTTTTTTTAGCAGAGGAATTTAACCCACGACGCCCGTGTGGGAATCCGACGCGTTTGTCCGCTCAGCTACTAACCGGTATGCATTTGTTAAATCAAATCAGGAGTTTTTTTATAATATTTATTTAATTAGACTTCTTAGTTACCTTTAAGTTTATAAGTAGCTAGGTAAATTTACATTTATAAATTATTCATTTATAGGTCTGTATATATGTTTTCTGACCGCTATACAACTCTTCTTGCTTCGTTCACATTCATACATCGACCGAGATATACCTACATTTCTTAACTTTTGAAGAGTGACCACTAAAGTGTGCTTTTATTAACGGTTCTAGGAAATTAGGGCATTCGTCATATTTATTTATTTCAGGATGGTGGCCATCACGAGCCGCTCTGCTCTCTGCGGCCGCTGCGCCTAACGGTGCACTTCCCTTCCCCAACACATGCCCCTCCCCCCACACTCTCCCAACACGCTCTGCTCTCGCCAACACCCCTCTGCCTCTCACCTCCAACACCGCCTCAGAGAACAGAGAACCGGCTCATCCACTATCCAGTACTAGGCACTGTCCGCTATATCCACTATGATCCACTGGCCAATGCAGCCACGTACGAGTTCCTACTGCAATAGTGCAATGGGCAATTGCAACGTGCACCGACTAAAATGATAGTGCATAAATATCTTCAGATGAAGCACGACTCGTTCCCAAACTCGTTTAGAGTTCTGACTCCCACTTTATTCCTCTACCTTTGAATTCTGTTTTACGTTTGACTATTTGTATTTTATTTTCAATAACCACTATGAGCACCTACATCAGCAAAGGTCGTTATTGCTATTCGACCTACCTTTTATGTCTATACTATAAAATCGAAATTTGTCGGACTTAAATTGCGGAAAGCACACGCATCATTTTAGCGAGTTCATTTCTAGAACACATTTTTTTTTCTTCTAAAAATGGCGTTTCTACCTCGAGCTCTTCAGAAGATTCGAATGAAAACAACCAAAGGATTTTTTTTTGTCCAGTTGCTGCGATAGATTTGGAGATGTGGAAGGTTCCGCAGATAAAAACCAACAGAATAAATCGCGGTTGCATTTTGTATGTAAGCCTACGCATCATTCTTCATCTTGTATTTTTTTAAACTTTTTTTTCATATAAACATCTAGGTATGTCATACATTTCTCCTCAGTGCATAAAAGACGCATACTCATTCCAAGTCAATCTACTTTCACTTATTTTCATTTCGTCCACCTTCTCCCTACTTAAATATAATCACCTACTCATTATTTCTAATTTTGAAACTGTTCATTCGTGGTGGAATTCCATTTTAATGATTTAATAACACCAAATTTTAAACTTTATACCACTGTTTCCAAAATGCCCAAAGTCACAAATGTTCAACACGATATAGAACCGACAGCGTCCATTCCGGACTTAATCTAAAGTGAATTTATGGTAAATTATATATTATAGATTCACTTCAAACTATACCAGTCTGAAGATGGCCGTAACAAGGTGAAACAGGTACGGTCTCAAGTAAAGATTAAATAATGACTTGCCAATCCGCATGTAGACACCTACATACATAAGTAATACATGCTGTTACTTGTATTAATATCGCATTATGTTTCTTGTATTAATAACACATTACACCTGTCTATTAAAATAAGCCATTAAAAGTACCTGCTATTAACACAATCTTACGTATGTTTATTGAACTGGGAAAAACACACCTGTTAGTCAAAAGATTAATAATATCGTAAATCGATCGCAACGTGGGTTGACCCAGCGTTCTGTGACTGTGTTTTCCATCATTGTGAAAAGGATATAACGCCATGAAAGGAAACTTGCCTTGGGCGGACGTGTTTGAATGCAATCTGTCATTTTTTTTTCTGCGCAGGTTGCCAACTGTTTTTTACACATTTTCGATTACAATAGAAAATCTAATATACAAATTTCAAAGCCTTTATTTTCCATGACGCAATTTGCTTAAAATGAACGATTGATTTTAAAAAAGTAGTAAAATGCATGCGTATATTTGTTACCTGCCTGTATATTTCTTAACAATGGCTAACATAAATCTTAAATTTAATAATAATAATAACAGTCTATTTATATAGCGCAAATTTGTGATAATTCACCTCGAGTGCCCTTTTCACTGAATTACCTAACTTAGTGTAACAATTAGAAAATAATATACAACAGATATGTATGCAAATTAAAACTATTTTAAATCGTTACATCAAATCATGATCGTTTTCATAAATCGTGAAAAAAATTACCCAACCCATACAAACTTGGGATAAATCACTTTCTCCGGATTTTTATGCCGTACTCCATGAGAAAGAAAGAGACAGCGAAATTTTCAAATTATCACACCGCTTTAAAGTATTGTAAGAGTGTTCTTCGTGTCCGGCGTCTCCGTTGACTCCACCCACACGTTTTGATATTCGACATAAATTGACATAACTCAACGGTTTTTTAAGTTATATGCTATATTTTTGTTTATAACAATACTGTGAAAAAGAGGTAATACGAATAAACAAAAACATTATATCGACACGTGCTATGAATGGATGTATAAATACCCTAGCCCTAGTCCTAGACACGCTCAGGTCTAGCCGAGTCCGGCGAAGCTCATCAAAACTGACTACAGCAGCGCTCTCTCTCTTGTATATTATTGCTCTGAGCTTAAAACAGAAAGCGTAGAATTATTTTAATCGTGCGTTTTTCGTGACTTTTTCATTATCTTCGGAGGGTGACAATGGAGATGTGAATGGAATAAGTGAACCATGTGTATGGACTGAATAGAAGGGATTTGAGGAAGCAAAGAAAAATGTGTTTGGAAAAATATTGGCATTTTTAAAAGGCCCGGCGGACAATATTACAGGGCCAGACTTCGGACGAGCGATAATTTAGGGGTGGTAAAATTGTGTAACATGCGATTTCAACTTTTCTTTATCCACGGCCTCCATAGGGCTTAAACATGACGTGCGCCAATAACTTTTATTTAATGAATATGTGTAAAGAATATGAGAAAATAATATATGATGCGAAAGTGAATGGAATAAGAAGTCGAAGACGCCCGAGAAAGACATGGCACGATCAAGTAAATCAAATACTTGAATCGAGTCATGTGAAAAGTCAGAATAACAGAAGAGTATGTATGAGACGATGTATGAATGTAAATGAAGCAAGAAGTGTGTGCCAATACACAGTTATATGGCGGTCTGTCCTCTCTGCCTACGCCTGCGGGGAAACGGTCTGATGATTAGTTAGTTAGCTGTGTTATAAATTCATATAAAATAATTAAAAGTATATTTGCTGCACGTTCCAGAGTGGTAGACACTCTAAATATCGTCCTGGTGAAAGACCACCATTCAGAAACGAAAAGTTGCTTGAAATGGCTTTAATATTATTAAGTAAATAATAAAAAAACCGTGTGTGACAAAAATGTGGATATCCGGAAAGAATGCAAGGCTGAGGTGAGCGTAATGAATAGGATCAAGGGATGTTTAGATGGTTTGGGCATGTAGAGCGAATGAACGACGAAAGGAGTGTGAAAAGAATATACGATTCAAAAGTGAATGAAAGAAGAAGTCGGGGACGCCCGATGAAGACCTGGCACGATAAAGTGAATCAAATGTTAGAATCGGGCCATGTGGAGAGTCAGTATAACATAAGAAAATTTATGACACGATGTATGAATGCGAATGAAACAAGGAGTGTGTGCCAAGACAGAGTTATATGGCGGTTCGTCTTTTCTGCCTACCCCTGCGGAGAAACGACGTGATGGTTAGTTGGCTAGCTAGTTAATTAGCTAGCTCCTGGTTTTTCTCAAAAGTATTGAGAAATCCTCAACTTTTTCGCTGTAAATATTTCTCAAAAGAACTGTAATATATTTAATGTTAAGTGTATAAAAAAACTATAATTTTACTGTCACTGTGTCGGGCTTAATTCAAGTTTTAAGAAAAAGTTTCAAAAGTTTAAAATGTTTTAATTTCAAATCTGTTTCGTTGTTCGTAATAAGGCAAAGCATCGGTCAGCGGTCATAAGGTGCTTGCCACATGTGCAGGGTGGAAGTCAGCGAAAAGTGTCAAGTGCGTGATTTACAACGGGTACTTTTTGGGCTATGGTCGTGTTAGATCATATTGTATACAACCGGGCCACATTACTTAGTTTCAGAAGTGAAAGTGTTTCTCTACACCCTTTAATAGCTGCAAAAATATCGTCGTTCAATCTTGAACGCGGTAATACTCGTAAAATTAGATTCCGTGGCTGCCGAGCAGGACGTAATAGTAAAAAACATTTGTTCATCAGAAAGGAACAAAACAATACACCAGCAACGCAAATCCTCTCTGATTCTCAGAGAGAACATAAAGTAGTCAAAGCACGCATACATCGGCATGCCAACTATAAAAGTCGACAGTTAGGTATAGGAAGTTGGAATGTTCGATCCCTCAACAATAAGGTAGAGGAGGTAGGAGAGTTTTTCAACGAGCATAATCTGCACATCCTGGCCTTAACTGAGACTTGGCATGAAAATGGTGACACTTTGTCAATTAAAAAACTCCGAGCTCTAGGGTACGTGGTGCTGGAAGAAGCCCGACCTAAAGCAACGAATTCTCGGGATGAAAACACACATCACTTAAATCACGGAGGTATCGCGATTATAGCTTGCCAAGGCTTACGCTTGACAAAATTGTCTATTGGTGCGTACCTTACTTTTGAGTACCTGGGATGCCGAGTTTCCTCTGCAGGAGCGTCTTTCACATTGGTTGCCCTGTACCGGCCTGGTTCAAAAAGAATTACCGCGGACTTTTTCAATGAGTTTTCATGTTTTTTGGAACGCATTGTAGGTCTTTCCGACACTATCTTCATAACTGGTGATATTAACATTCATCTAGAGCACCTAGCGTCACCTAACACTGTTCAATTTCTCGACTTATTAGACTGCTTCGGATGCCACCAATGGGTTGATGCCCCAACTCACGATGCGGGCGGAACTTTGGATATTTTTTGTTTCAAAGTCAACCGGACCGCCTCTGGTAGCGGATGTAGTGGATATAGGGCTGTCAGATCATCGGCTTATTCGCACTGAGGTCGATTTTAACCCACCGAAAATTCCTTTCAGAACTGTCACAACAAGAGCTTGGCGTAGTTTTAACTTTAACGACTTCCTGACAGATTTAAAAGCCTCTCCATTATGCACGCCTAGTGTTTGGGAGGCAGAATCACCAAACAAACTGGCGGAAGAGTATAATACTGTACTTTCAAATCTATTAAATAAATATGCACCAACCTCAACAAAAACCCGGCGAATTCGAAAATCTGACGACTGGTTTGACGAAGAATGTCGGAGTCAGAAGAGATTGACGCGTAAACTAGAACGGTCTTACAGACACTTGGGCGTTGCCTCACGGGACGATTGGATAAAGGCTCAAAAAGAGTATACAATCCTCATTAAGTCAAAAAAGGTCTGAATATTGGATTAAAAGGATTGACTTAGAGCGCAAAACCCACGTCGTCTGTGGAATTCGGTCAAGACGGTCGTTTCTGATGTTCGTGCCGAAAATACAATCGACATAGCTCCGGAAACCTTTTCGAAGTTCTTTCTCGAAAAATTGAGTCGATACGCGCCCTGACAATCTCCGCCCCACCTCCATCTTTCACTAACAGCAATAGCGAAACCTTTTCCGAATTCAAATCTACATCCCTCGAAGAAGTGAAGAGGCTAATACTCAACTCACCAAACAAACAGTCTATTCTTGATCCTATTCCAACGTGGCTTCTGAAGAAGTGTTGCAACGAAATAGCTCCTTTTCTAGTTTATCTTTTTAATAAGTCACTTAGCACAGGTGATTTTCCCAAATCACTAAAAATCAGCTGTCGTAACTCCATTAATAAAAAAAACCGCAATTGGACGCTGAAAACTTATCAAATTACCGACCCGTTTCAAATCTTCCATTTATATCCAAGATTCTAGAAAAAAATTACTGCTTCACAGATAACCTATCATATAAATTCAAATAAATTGTTAACTAAATATCAATCTGCTTACAGAAGGTTCCACTCGACGGAAACTGGGTTACTACGTGTTTTGTCGGACATCACTCTTGCCATCGAGTCAGGAAAGTTAGCACTTCTCTCGGTCCTAGACATGAGCGCAGCTTTCGACACGATCGACCACGGTTTTCTAATTACACGACTAGAAGAAACTTTTGGTTTAAACTGTGGCGTTAAGAATTGGCTGATATCGTACTTAAGTAACCGTTTACAAGCCGTGAAGGTGGGAATAAACCAATCAAATTTTACAACGCTTTCATCTGGAGTACCCCAGGGGTCCGTTCTGGGCCCACTGCTCTTCATCCTCTTCATAAATGATGTCGCTCAAATAATCAAATCATTCGGTCTTATATCACATTGCTACGCCGACGACCAGCAAGTTTACTTTTACTGCTCACCGACAGAAATAGACAGTCTGAAAATCCGCATGACTGAGTGCCTAGAAGCGATCACTCTCTGGATGACCTCAAATAGACTGAAATTGAACCCTTCAAAGACAGAGTTTCTCTGGACCGCCACAAGCAGACGTCAGCATAACATCAATAACTCCCCAATAGCTGTCTCAGGAAGTGACATTATTCCAAAGACATCCATCAAACTTCTGGGCGTCAATTTGGATGCTGATTTCTCCCTTAAATCCCAAATTAACAAGACTGTGAGCACAGGGTTCTTTCAACTAAGACAAATAAAATCAGTGCGAAGAAACCTGCCAACAGAGGCAACCAAATTACTTGTAAACTCGTACGTCGTTTCGCGTTTAGATTACTGCAACGGAATATACGCTAGTCTTCCTAAATATCAAATTAACAAACTACAACTAGTCTTCAACGCCGCGGCAAGACTTATCACCGGCGTATCAAAATATTCCCATATCTCAGAGCACCTCAAAAATCTTCACTGGCTTAAATGTCCCGAAAGAATCCAGTTTAAGCTTTGCTGGATGGTTTTCAAATCAATTAACGGAATGGCTCCGGCTTATTTATCGGAATTGTGTATTCCTGAAGATTCCAATTCGCGACAGTCAACTCTAAGATCAGCAATGTCATCGGCTATCGGAAGGTTGAAAGAACCAAAGCGCACACCAGACACTAAGTTTGGAGAGCGCGCCTTCGGAGTGTCAGGTCCTAAAACCTGGAATGGACTACCACATGATCTGAGAGTAATAAAAGACTCGGCAGAGTTCAGAGCCAAACTCAAAACTCATTTTTTCAGAAAATCATATCCATAATCAAGATGTAACAAGCCCAACAGAACCAAGAAAACTTTTCAGACTCTCATTCCTTAAATTCATTAGAAGATTATCACCATTATCTGTTCTTCACTACGAAAAGTTAAAAATACCTCCGATATACTTTATCTTAAATTTGCCTTCATGCCCTAAAAATGAAAAAAAAAAAATAAATAAAAAAAAAAAAAAATAAATAAACAAAAAAAAAAAAAAAAAAATTTAAGTAATTCTACATTTTAGGTTATTATGATATGGTGATTGTGTCCTGCCAGAAGTGACCTGCCAGGTTATTATGATATGGTGATTGTGTCCTGCCAGAAGTGACCTGCCAGGTAAGTATGTTGCTGTATATTTATATAAACTAAGAATTAATATTAAGTAGAAATTAAGATTTGTACAGCGCCCTTGAGGTGATTTTTCACAAAAACGGCGCTATACAAATTATCCAAATATTATTATTATTATTATTATTACCACTCGACCATGGAGGCCGTCAACATACATACATACATACCTATACCATATTTTTAAATATATTTTTAACCCTAACTATTTCGTGTATTACTATTCTAATTGCAAGCCTGTATTGCAGTTGCATACACAAAGCAATGCAGCCAGCACAGTGCACAGTGCACACATTGACCGCATCTGCTAAGGATGCGCCCGTAACACGATCTGACAGCCACCAGCTGTTCGCCAACTGAGCCCAGAGACAGGAGCGCTGAGTTTTAACGGCGTGTCTATGCGTTTTAGGCAAGCACGTGCACAAACCCTGCAGTATCCTCAGACTATCAGTGCAGTCTTTGTGCCTTCGCACCACGACACTCGTGGGGAGAACAAAGGGACCCCCGCAAGACGAAAAGGCACAGACAAAGAACGCCTTCAATAAAATGTCATAAAACCTATCGTAAAATCTTTAATAGAAAGGCAAATAACACTGTGCTTACACTACACAGACCTTTGGTAAGTAACCAGATTTTTTTATGTAAACTTATGTGCGAGTGTTAGTCTTTTGTTACGGCACACGATTGACCAAACAACCGAATCGGAAGCAAAGTAAAGGGTGTTTAAGATTAAGTACGGTACGATGAGCTAACTAACCGTCACGCCGTTTCCCCGCAGTGGTGAGAATAGAGGATGGACCGCCATACAACTCTGTCTTGGTACACAATCCTTGCTTCATTCATTTACATACATCGTATCATACATAGCCTTTGGTTACTAGTTGTAACACCAACTCTAAACAAAATTCTTTCATTTACAGGTCTACAAATTCATTCAACATAAATTCTTACCACATTGCCGTTTTTCACTCGACTATACGTGATATTAAACAAAAATCCATGACCCGACATAAATATGTATTAATTATTGTTGATTTGCTATTAATTTCCCCAAAAATTAATAAAATAAAATAAAATAAAAATTCTGACTCTTGACATAACTCGACTCATAACACATTTCATTAATATTAAATAATATAAATATAGTATATTTGCGGCACGTTCCAGAGTAGCACATATTCTTAATGTCGTCCTGGTGAAAGACTATTATTTGTAATCGAAACGTTGCTTAAAATGGCTCTAGCCGTGTTTGGTGACCAGATATGAATAGCTAAGTACTTCCAAACCTTCATCTTACCCATCTCCTTCGCCTCCTCACTACCTTCAGCCTTACAACATACACCAATTGAGGATGCCATAGTCTCACTGGCTCTAGAGGGTTGGGAGCAGTTGGAACTCAAGTGTGGTATTTACTATAAAAAATAATAATAGTAAAAAAAATGATTTAAAATGAGGTGATTTTTCACAAAAACAGAACCATACAAATTATCAAAAAATTATTATTATTTTTGACCGGTTAGTAGCGCAGTCGACAAACGCGTTGGATTCTCATCCGGACGTCGTGAGCTTAATTCTTCTCTTAGACCTGTCTTCCATCATTGCTCTAGTAACATCTTCCGCTTATTATGATGGCAGTAGGTGTTTTTTTAATATTGTCAGGTTGCTCCATAAAGCTCCATGTAGCACCACTGGTATCGTCTTGTTTTAAGTTTCACCCGCGTATGAAAAGGATAGCCATTCAAAGAATATGTGTGTGCAGAAGAGATAGCAATCATTCAACAATCATTTCACATGAAGTTCTGTACGCACATAAGAAATGTAATGGTTTGTCAGTATGTAGGTCTATCTAACGATGAATAATCAAGGAATGAATATAAATACATACTGAATCAAATTAATTATTGAAGTTATTCAAATAAATTCCTCCCCCCTCACAAAACCCACAATGATTTCATTACTAGATTAAACAAACTGTAGGAATCCAAAAATTAGAGTAGGCACCACAAAATGAATAATTAGTACCATCTACCTGGCTTATTTATTTGCATAATTGTTTGATTCGAATCACCGCGCATTATTT